>JAHLSL010000017.1:12529864-12546045 GCA_025920805.1 Petroica traversi
GGAAGGGAAAGGAAAGGAAAGGAAAGGAAAGGAAAGGAAAGGAAAGGAAAGGAAAGGAAAGGAAAGGAAAGGAAAGGAAAGGAAAGGAAAGGAAAGGAAAGGAAAGGAAAGGAAAAAAGAAAAAAGAAAAAAGAAAGAAGAATTTACTTTTTTTTGGGTGGCCATCAGAAATTTCTGTATAAGTGGCGTGACTTACTGACCTAATAAATAGCATAGACATAGCTTGCATTATGTTCTTTAAGAGTGAGATGAGTAAATGCCTGTCAGTCAGCCCATAGACTGGTACAGCTCTGAGCTTCCTTCTATGTCAACATCAGTCATTCAGCCTGGGCAGCTCCCTGGGCACAACTGAAAGCTTCTCTCAACAGAAAATCAAGCCTGGAGCTTGGGCCTCTGTCCTTGCTCTGCAGCTAATTCTTTTTTTTTGCTATGGAAATGGCTTACATTCTGCTCTTGAGTTTGGTTTACTGCCATCCTAAGAGGATGTATGGAAAATTCCTATGTATCCCCTATGGAAATATATTACCAGTTTATTACAGCATTTCCTCACACACATTTTATTTTCTTAAACCCTCAGGGGGAGAATTGCCTTACGCTGTTCTCAGGAATTTCGAAACTCAATTGGATCTGGTCATATTGTGTTCCAGCACTAAGTTGATCATTCATTTGATTGTCATTCAGTTACTGGAAGTGATACATGGTGTCTGTTTCCCTGCTAGAATTTGGTGAATAAAACTAATAAAAAGTAACATAAAGATACTGACTGCAGATTTTTCCAACCCCTGTTGAAAAATGTTAGACAACTTGGAAAGTTAAGAATAGTTAAATATGTACTGAAAGAGCCTGGATAATTTTCAAGGTAATGTGCTTAGGGCAAAACAATGTACAAAAATCAAAATTATGGAAAGCTGTTAAGGTAAATTATATTATCACTCTTTCCATCATTGGAAAATTATATCCATCTTACATTTCAAAGACTACTGAGCAATGTAAGGTCACTGTAAAAGACTATTCAGAAGTGTGGGCACAAAAAAATTTGGAGAAACTCTGCAGGTCATATTTCATTGCATGTTGTTTTCATGACAGTTTCCAAACTGAGAGAAAATAAATCATAGAGTTCATGGGCAGGTAGTATCCTGCAGCATCATGGGCCATTGTCTGTGTAGACTACCAGTTTAAGTAGGCTTTTTAGCCAGGCTTTTCTAAACACACACAAAATGCACCATGTCACTCAGGGTAGGAATTGATCCTAACAGCAAAGCCAGCTGGCAAAACTCAACTCCCACTGGTCCAGAACATGTTACCAGAGATAATCTTGTAATTTTTATTCAGTTAGGTGCACTGTGTCCAGATTTATAAGGGTTAAATTTTGGGTACCAAGAAAAAAAAAAAGTAATTCAAATGTTTGAATAATTTATGCATATTTTGAAGCTAATCAGAAAATTAAAAATCCTGAAGTTTTCACATTTTTGATGAGCATCATTAGTGTGTTTTTTAGTAACTTGTATCAGTATGTTTCTGTGGCTCATAGGCATAAGAGTCAACTGACAATATTCAGTCTATCAGTCTATGGGTTGAACTGATAATTTGCATGTAGACAAGAAAATGTCTTCAGTTAAATTTCTACCTTTTTTTATTTTCTGAAATGAAACAAAGGGCTATTTAAGGCAAATTGTCCAGCAACCTTAAGATCAGGCAGTTTTGATAGGCTGCCAATTCTAATGTTTTCAGACAAGTAGGCTTTGTTAATTCCCAGTAGACTTATTGAGAAGATGATTTCAGGGAGTCATTATATTCTCCTATCTTTCCAAAGTGACACTAAAGGTTAATTTAATCTGCAAAAGAGGTTCATGATTATGTCTTTGAGAATATGAATAATTACCATACTAGTTTGTTTTTCTTGATTTGCACCAAGTGAATAAAATGTTCTTCTGCAAAAAAATTATAAGGAAGATTATTTTCCTGGTGATTTAGTAGAATCATTTAATAGTATTTATGGAGTGGATTAATTTGGCTTATAAAGTTTGGGAAGCTTTGAGATGCTAGACTTAAAATGTTTAGTGTGTTTGTTGATTCAGTATCTTAATATGAAATATAATGGATATCTGTGAACCTATTAGTCTAGATAATTTGTGTGATGACAAAGAGTCACAGAATGGTGAACTAAGCTGGATATGTTTGCATTTATCATGCTCTATTGTGCTTGGTGCACCTTGACTAGACTAACCACCATTACCAAATTTTCATACAAAAGAAAACACCCTTATTATTCTTCTTTGTTATTTTCCTTACTGAGCAAGAATTATCTGTTCTCCTACTGAAATCCTATTGGTTTCTAGAAGAAAAAAAAAAAGGTGAAAGAAAAAGGTAAAAGAATAGAGAACACTGTGAAGTGGATGTCTTCTTTTGCCAATATAAAAATATAACCCAATGTCTGTAGAAGACTGACTTTAAACCTAGCTAAGTTGTTTTTAGGATCTGTCCTAGGTCATAATGAAACAACAATGAGGACAAAACTGGCTCTACGAGACACTCAGGTGTCCAGCATAATATCCAGCATAAGCAGGAGGGACGACTGGGGATAGAAAAATCATATGGCCAGCCCAGGACAGTTGTCTGGATGTTCATTGTCATTTTACACTTATCACAAAGGAAATGGCAAGGTTACAAATCTGAAAAACAGATGGGTATTCTGGATCCACCAATTTCAACAACTTCATAGTTAAGTCAAAGTGGATAATGAATACCTAACCTGATAATTGTGGTTCATTTTGGAGGAAGCTTTTCCACCTCTGAAGAGTCCTTTAAACCCAATTAGTACCCTCTGAAGTCAGTGGAATTGAAGCACATGCTTAAGTGCTAGGCTGAACTGAGTGCTAACTCAGTGAATAGCCTCAGACTTGTCCCCAGCCTGGGTCTTTACAAGCAGGCTCTGTCTCACAACTTCATTAATTTGCAGAACTGATCTTCATTGTATTTTGAAGTTTGTATAGATTTCCAGTGTTATAAAAAGTTTGTTAGAACCCAACTGCTTTTAAGACATGAAATTTCATAGCACTACCCTTTTTTCTTCATCTACTTGTCTGACATCTAAGATGTGAAGATGAGAAAAGGAACAGATAACTCTCAGACTTATGGTGCTAATTTTTATATGAAAAGATAAAACTAGCTGGAAGGTACTTAGTAGCTATCAAGTCAAAGGGAACGTCAGTAACTTTACTTATTTCTCAGAGAAAGTGAGAGACTGTATTTTAAAGGAGTTTCAAGTTAATAATCATCATTAGGGAACACCGTTCTCTAAAACTGCAGTAGAGAGAATTGCAGTAGGAATTGTTCCTATTCCTTGTATCAATGGACACTTTTATCTTGTGCTGGACTTCTAAGGTTTAGATCTTTCTCTCAGGTACATTAACATCAATTGAAAAGTAATTCCTCTGCTGTCAATAGTGTTTACACCGTAAATTGCATAGTATAATTCATCTTACACTTGGGGTCTTGGCATCCACCTTAAAAAATTCAATTTTCAGAGCAACCAAGTCAAAATATTTGTCAATTTATTTATTTAAATCTATTTTTAAACAATTTTCCAGTATATTACAATAAGACCATTCAACTTTGTGTCATTTTCAGCTCCTTGAGTGCTTTAGGAATCTGCCATCACCAGGAGGCATATTTTGAATTTTCCAATCATGAATGTGATAAATGTTGAGAAGGGAACCCTTTAATCATGTAAGAAATTGATTGTGCTCAGTAAGTCCATTAAGATACTTCTCGTGTTCCCAGATGGTCTCTTGGAATAACTGGTCTTAATTACAGACTTTTTAGAAATAATGACTGCGTGTCACTTTTCCAAGTACTCTGGCAGATTAATATGAGCTATTCTGGGGTATAGATAATTCACCTTTTGGATCTCAGAGAACAAAAACTTTTGCAGTATAGGTTTAAGAGTCTCGGATCTGCAGCCCGAAAATTGAAGTTTAGTCTGAAACAGAGTAGGCTGTTATTAGTACAGGAGACTACAGGACTTCTTGTGTATAAGAATACATGCCTTCAGCAGCACGTGAGCTTGTAGGATGGGAGCTAGGAAATCTCCTGACATCTGTCAACATTTTTTCTGTGATCTCACTGGCCTTTCAGACTGGTATCAGACTGTAAATTTCTGAAGAAATTTACTATTGCTTTTCATTTTAGATGGATGACCTCTACATATATTCACTGAAAATATTCAACTTCTTGTCTGCCTTTTAACTGTCTGTTCTCCTTTAGTGTCAAAAAAAAGCTTAACCTTACTCACAGTATTCAGAAACCTGCCCTTTGTTACACAATCACTGTTCTTGGTTCTTCTCCAGCGCAAGATCTTCTTGGGAAGAAGCTCAGGTTTCCTCAGAAACACGGTGAACTTATTTTCTGTTAACACTGTTATGAACGAGCATTCTCTTCCTTTTTCACTGCATTTACCTAACAAGGATTCTAGTGTGCAGGATTTGAAGTATTAGCTTGTAAAATTCACAGACAGAAGTCAGCTGTCTCCTTCCTTTTTTACAGTAAAAATCCACAATTGATTTGAAGCAATTTTGCTCTTTTAAGTGTTTTAAGGCTGATTGTGGGATGAAAGAAGAAACATATGAATTGCCTATTTGTGGTATCTCCAGAGGAAGGTAGTTTCTCCTTTTGTTGTCCTGTTTTTGCACATCACTGACTGCTCCTAAGTGAGCAATAAAATGATGATATGATTATGCACAGCAGTAATGGAGTCAAGATGAAATGTGTTTCAAGGGACTCTCTGTGTTAAAGGTAGGGCTCCCCACTGTTTGAAGCCCTGTGAATGGTCTGCTCGACTTCGGGCAGTTATTGTTAGAAAAGTTAGCTGAGATTCTGCTCTGGCTGAAAAATGCTGCGTAGGCACATCTACTGTAGGAGTGTGAGCCTGGGCCTTCCTTTATAGTTGAAAACAGATTGGAAGAGGAAAGGAACATTTCTTCCTGTGGACCCACTCTGCCCTCCTGGCAGGAAGCTCTTTGCAGCTGCACTGCTGGCCACCTGTGACAGCAGCACTCAATAGCTGGATATCCTGTTGTATGGCTCGGCTGCTCAGTCATCCAGGACTCCTATGTGGAATGTAAATTGTGACTTTCCAGGGTTTTAAGCATGCCAGGATCAGGTATGAAAAAAAAAGGATGTTGAAACTTGCCAAGCACAGATTCTTTTTGGCACACTGCAGATAATGCCTTTGGTTTTCAAGACATGCTCACATGTGTGGATGAGAGCATGTGTGTAGCAGCAAGAGACAAAAATATTTAATCTCGGCTGTGGTTCCAGATCCTCAGCAAACTATTGAACAGCTAATATTTAGGGGAGAGCAACTAAAATGAGCAAATATCAAAACTAGCCACAAAATTCCAGCCTTCAGATGAAAAATCCAAATTGGTTCAAACAAGAATGTCAATGAAAGAACCTCAGTTTTGGCCCTTCTCCATTCCTTTGTGCAATGAAAGTAAAATTGGAGCATGTGATTTCCTCTCTCAGAAACATGGGGCTGAGAATGGATATTAAAACAAAGTCTGGAAAATCTATATATGAATCACAGCATTAGATCATGCTAGATTTTTTTCAGGGACTTTATGCAGGAGAAGGTGTTCTGTGTCTGTCTGTGTTTAGATCAGGGTCTAATCAATTTGCATGAAAGGAAGATAAAGGAACAGATTTATTTCATTATATTATACATTTGGGTAAATGTTTTACAGTCATTGTCTTTGTTGCATGAAATCTTGCCCTGCAAGAGACAGACTCTCTTGCCTGTTTCTGTTATAGTCCTATATTTCTATATAGGTAAGTTAAATAAAACATAGGATTCCTGGGAGTTTAAAAGTTGAATGAACGGGCAGACTGTCACTTAGACTTAATTCCATCTGGTAACCAAACCAGCACAGACTAGTAAAACACTTCTGTTCTAGAGATGCATTCACCTTTCCTGCAGGAAGTCCCTTGGCACTGAATTTTAGGGAATCTTGCTCACTCATATGTTTCTGAAAGGATAGGGAAATTTGTTTAACTGAACATCAAATCCAAGTTTAAATCTAGGATAAAAACATGTGAATATAGTCACTTGCAATGCCTGTGTTTTGGGGTGTTTGCCTTACAACTTTAAACATACAAATTTAACTTCCTTAAATGCATTAATTGTTGTGCACCAATGAAACTGTAGCAAACATATACATATGTTTATTCCATGTTTCTGCCCATGTGAAATGCTAATTATAAGGTTATTTGGTGTCACTGAGGCTGAAAAACTGTCTTCAGCAACTTTACACAAATTAAGAAAAAAATGTCACAGTTTTCAGAACTAATAGCCCCAATAACAGGGACCACTACTCATAGAACAGTATTATATGAGATATACGTTTGTATAAGAGGTTTTCTTCAAGGCTGATGTAGCAGTTATAGGTGTTCAATTACAGATTAGTGTGTTTGAGTGTGAGAGAGAAGGTACCTATTTATTCAAGCAGAATGAAACAAAGATCATATGTAGTAAATGTGTTCAGAGATAAAGGGAACCAGTAAAACTGTTGACTCAGTGTCCTCTGATAAGAGATTCAGAGAAGTGAACACAGAAATTAGCTCTTTTTGGGTCCCACCTTTGTCAATATCTTAAGACTAGGTAGATCCTTTCTAAATAATGAAAGGGCATTGAAGAAACTGTATTTCCTTTTTCTAAAAGAAAAAATCTCTAATATCACTAAATCAGACATAGTTGAATCAGAAAGAAGAAGGAAAGGTGTATTTGAAAAATTTATGTTCAAAACACATCTTGAACCTAACTAATATAGGAAATTTAATACTGAGTGGTCAGTCCTTTGTCTTGTCCCTCTTTCATAAACCACAAATTACCTAAAAGCAAACCAGTCTATCCAAATGTAAGACCTTTAAATTAACTGGACTTATGCCAGGATTGCATTTGACTGCACAAGTGACAGAATAAAAAAAGGGTTAACAGATATATCTAACATGATTTCATTAAAAAATACAGATGAACGATCATGGAAAATGTTGTGTATTGGTCCCAGAATCCCATTTGGCCTGCTTCACTTTCTGCAGTAAAATAGAACTAAGTCTTGTTTTAAGTAACAACTGTCTTATCCTATAATATGAAAAACATTAATTTGTTTAATATATTTTTAAAAAATGCTATTAATCAAAAAAATTTGGTGTCTAGATTTTTTCCAGATGAGTAAACATTGGACTGAGATTTCTCAGAATTGATGGTCCCACCTTTTAATTTCATTGAGAATGCCTTTGTTTTGTTTGCAGGAACTCATCTTTCTCCATATGAGTATTCAAAAGGTCATATATTTCCACAGCATTTTGCCAAACACATTAAAAAGAAAGAGTCTTTTGAATCCTGAAATGCTCACGTACACAAGCTCCGGTGGTTCAGAAGAATGCTTATTTTATTGGTCTTTTTTCTTATTCACTGTTAAAGTAAAAATTGTAATCTTAGTCCTGTTGATTCA
Source organism: Petroica traversi (assembly GCA_025920805.1). Taxonomy (NCBI): domain Eukaryota; kingdom Metazoa; phylum Chordata; class Aves; order Passeriformes; family Petroicidae; genus Petroica; species Petroica traversi. The sequence goes on from JAHLSL010000017.1 coordinate 12,537,376, forward strand.
CTTGACCTTTTATTAGAAAACTCATTCTTTTTCTTTGAAGAGCCCCGAGTGCTAGGTCTACTCTGGAATTATATGTGCAAGCCCAGTTTTGCTGTGAATTTTACCTGGGTGTTAGTATTGTTTCTTTCACAAGTCTTACAGATCATAAGAATAATTGCTATCCTTCTTTCTGATTACAGTAGATACAAGAAAACAGAACACCAGTCCATGATGGTGACAAAGCCCTCGGAGACAACCACAGATTAGAGATATCACTATTGTACATGCACTGGTGATTGGGAGCTACAATACCCTGGAGAGTATTATGGAATTTTACTGCTTATTAATGCATTTGTTACTATTATTGTTTTGTATTACTTAGCTAATTATATGTAAAAATACCTCAGAAGTATCCTATTGGCTAGATTGAAGTCTTGTTCTTCATAGAGAGATAAACCAATGCTCTCTATTATCTTTCAGTGACACAGTAGCTCTCACAATCCTTTTTTTTTTGCCCCCATATCTGTTAGACAGCTGGAACACTTTTTTTTTTCCCCCCAACATATTAAAGCTGGTCAGGTCCAGGCATAAGGCTGTTTCAGCTTCAAAGAAACTTGGTTCTGTGCTATCATAAAACTTTTATTCCAAACCAAATGTTCTGCAGAAAATGTCACAGGTTGAGAAAAAAAAATAAGTCAGAATTATTTCTTTGAGCCTGAATAAAATTCTGCAGTTGTAGTAGATACACACAAAAAGATCAAATACATCTCATAAAAATCATGTTTTACCAAAATCACTGCTCATGCATAAGAGCAGATTTCCCTTCTCAATAGTGACAGGTTCCAGCTAAAAATTGCTAGGTAGTATTTCTGCTAAGCAGAAGACCAGAGCGAAGCTGCACGGTCTATAATGGCTACCACAGTCCCAACCCATGAATTTCAGTTAGGAAAAAAAAATTAAGATCTATAGTATTATTGGATAGGCAGCCTGAGGTCAGGCTATAAGAAAGCAACACTGACTGCATGGCTCTTGCAGCAGAGCAAATGTTAGCTTAAAATATTACTGCAAGACAGAACATGTTCATTTCATGAGCATGTGAGCAAAACCTGGCAACAGTAGATCCCATTAAATGATTCGGTACACAGAGTAGGTCAGAATAAGTTATCCCTTTGTGGTGAAAATAAGACTTTTTGTCTCATTTTCATTGACTCTTCCCCCCTAGTTCAAGTGTGCATCCTGAAGGAGCATATTTTAAGGAGGCCTTTGGAATCCAAGTAGTCATTTTCTCCTTGTAGTCTGGCATGAAAGTTCAAAGGAACCATCATAATATCAAAAGAATTGAAACTTGGTTGTCTTGAAATGGTCATTAGTTAAGAGAATATAATTTAGAGCAGAATTAACATTTTTTAATCTATACTGGGACTAGAATTTGTATAAATCCCCCTAGCATAATTAAATTCCTCCTTTGAGTAATGTGCAGTTATATCAATGTCCAGGAAAACATTTTAAACATGTTTTCTCTATCTCCTGACATCTTTAATTAAGGACTGTCCACTCAGTCTATAAACTCTTCATTACCTTTTCTCTAGAATGAGTCTTGGGCTCCTATTATTTTGGAGAGACAGAAAATATATATAGAATAGAAATATATATGTGCAAAAATATCAGCTTGAATTAGAATGCAGTTTTCTGGACTTTTGTGGTATTGATATCATTATTAATAGGAAAAGATAGGTATAACCTTCCCACAGAGACTGGAAGAGGAGGCCAAAATCAAGACATTAATTTCCTGAAAATGTTAAAGGTTTCAAAATTCATTTTCATTCCTCAGTGGAATGACAAGGAGTCATGCCCATATTTACAAAGAAAAAACCAAAAAAAACCCACTCAATAAAAGGCAAAGAGTGTTGAAATGTTGATGATTACATGCAATGATCTTGATCCAGTTTTTACCAGTTATTAATGCCTCAAATGAAACTCTTTTACGTCATAACAATAGTCTATCATTTTTTTCATATAAAACAGCACAGCTCTAGTACCTGAAGGGTCCCATTCTAAAAGACACAAATAAATACGTAAATTACACTAGTAGACTTCATGGAAATGTTTGTATTAGTAACATCAAGGGAATGAAGTGGTAAATCTGGGCAGGAATATGTTGAACCTTCAGGATGTCTGGCTCTTGAAGAGTTAAATTTACTCTACCGATGGTTTAGTCAAGGCACACTAGAGAGCATTGAACCCAAAAACTCTAGTCTTCTCCTCCTCCTGCATTTTGCATGATGTCTGTAGTTCAGCACATTTTCCTTTAGGGCATGTCTGCACTGAAGTAGACATGCCACATTTCACTTAAGGAGGTTGCTGAATTGAGCTTTCTGCCAGAAGACACAAAGCTATGTCTCTGGGTCTATATGGAGGTTCAAGCATCCCCACAAGGTCTATGGCAGTGAGTTTGTTTTCTGCATGGCACCAATTTCAATGACCCTCTTAGGTGAAAAACCTGTTTTCCTCAGTATTGCCATATGGTGCCAGGAAATCACGGGAGGATTCTGTTATATCAGCCTTCCTGGCTTCTTGGTTTACAAGGTATTCACCTACCTTTTCCAAGCATGGTCAGGGAGTAAGATACAGAGTATTTTGTGCCAGATCTGCTGAAACTGGACAGGAAACCCTCTTTGAGCTCAGAAGCTTAAGCAGTAGGGTTTGGGATAGAAAGGAAAATAGAAAAGCAAGAATTTTCTTTTCCTGTTCTTCCTTGTAAACAGGCTTGATGAAATAACGATTCATTCCAGGCCCAAAAATATCTCTGATTTTAGTTTTTATGGCTGTTTAATTTCAGAGAGAAGGGCCATGAATTTCAACACGTGATGGGAGCTTCTCATCATTTAACAAACAAAAAACATTGTTAAACCCCCAAAAAGAGCACCAAATTTGGCTGAAACTATGTTTCAAAATCTAAATATACCTGTTATGAGACTGCATATCTGCTGAGTAAAACCAGTAGTGATTGCTCTAGCCTATTTAACTTCTCTGACATGCAGTTATGAGACTCACCCAATACAAAATCAATAATTTATACAAGAAATCCTGCATTTGTCTCTCCTAACTACCAAATAATAGATGAAAACTGACAGATAAAAGCTCAACTTCAACAACATCTCGGAGGAAGATACTGTGTACATGCAGGGCGTCAGTTAAATTTGTTCTGAGTATGTGCTGTGTGATGATTGGAGCTGGAAATAAAGCACAGATGAGAGAAGAAAAATAAAATCCTTAGCTTTAGGTAGCAATAAATTGGCTTAGTTATACTCCAGGTAATGGGTAAGAAAGTCACAGGGCATTCAAGAAGTAGTTCTGATTCTCCCTTTCAAATTCATTTAAGATCACATTGGAAATCTACAGGGGATGTTACAAAAAAAATTGTCTAGACCATTCTGCAGTCAGAAATGTAAGATTCATGTGGATAGCAAAGTAAGCAGGGACCTGTATCTCACTGTCTAGTGTAAAAGGCACTCTCCTGGGACTGCGTCCTCGTCCCTGTTCCCATGGATTTTTCATTAAGCGGTCTTTGGATAAGATGCATAAGTAATACACATTGCAGGGAAATTGAGCTAGATTACTTTTAAAATGTGCCTTCCAACTCAGCCTATTCCATGTTTTGTGAAATAGATGCTGAAGTATACAGTCAGAATGTGGGATGAACTTAGAGTTCATGCACCTACCAAGATCCCAAACCAGCCCATGCTAGCCTTGCCCCATGTGGCCCTTTAGGTGTTGCTTCTGGGAACCATTCCTCTTAGATCCTGAAAATGGTGCTGTGTGGCTTTTTAATGATCCTATTCAAACCCAGGCATCTGACCTGAAACTGAAGCTGTAAAATCAACAGTCTGTCTGGTCAAGTCTTAAGGGGCCCAAGTAGCCAGGCAATGTTTTTAATGATTCCCTTTCTTGGAATTAGAAAAGAATTTTCCTCTAAAGTGAGATTTGTCCCAGTTCCTTAGGAAACCAGAAACCCACAGGCAGTGGTGTTTTGTATGAAGCAAAGGAAGATACAATACATTTCAGAAACCTGTTTTACTTTACACTCTTCTGTGGAACTTCTTATAACAATTCCAAACTCAAAAGAAAAGTTCTCAAGTGCTAGAAGCATGTCATCTTATCAGACTTTTTCTCTGCATTTCCTGAATTTTGATATACTACTTAGATCATGTTGACATCATGTTTTCAGAAAGCTCATGGTTTTTTTTTCAGAAGCTCATTTTTAGCAGGCAAGGAAGCAAACAATAAGATTCTCTGTCAGGGCACTCCTTGTACTCTGCCTGCAGTCAGTGCAGAGTTCCCCACATGTCTCCAACTCCCTCCCTTCTGACCTCTCCATTTCACCATGTACAAAGAAAACATGCCCTTGGTCCAATGTACCTCACAAATACTGAACACCAATTCACTATTTATGCTATTTTCTTTGAGGAGATAGGATTTTGGTTTGGTTTTTTAATCAGACTACGTCTTTATATTTTACCTCTGCATAACCCCATTCTTCAGTCTTCTTTTTTTCCCTTGAATTGATCTGAATTCCTTGGAATATGATCACATAGAGCAATTGAAGAGAATGCTTGGACCTCTTTTGAGCCTAGACCAGACTTTATTGGTAAGCAGTGCTGCTGATATTCATCTTGCTTCTGGATGAGGGCTAGAAACCCACAAAAGAGGGTTAGGTTCTCTAGCACTTGACATTTGCCAGTAAGTGGGGATATTTCATGGCTATTTGTGATCATCTGCCTTGGAAATTATCAGTACCTTAGCTGAAATTGACCTAGGAAGCCTCTTTACTTGGTATAGAGGTAATTTTTATTTTTCAGTGTTGAAAATTCATTATGTACAAAAAATTCTGTGAAACCATAGCCTGAATTATACAGCTCTGTTCTACTGTCATGTAATTCACCAAAAGGTTTGTCAAGCATTGGATCAGGTTGCCTAGGGAAATGGTGGAGTCATCATCCCTGGAGGTATTTGAAAAAGGGTAGATGTGGTTTTAGGGACATGGTTTAGTGTTGGACTTGGCAGTGATGGGTCAACGGCTGGACTCAATGATCATTAAGGTATTTTCCAAACCACTTGATTCTATGATTCTAATAAGAATCTGGTGTTTATTACATCATACCAGAAAATGTAGGCGACTCTGTTAGGCCTTTCATAACTATCCTATTAGTAGAAAAATCTCTAATAACAAAATTCATGTACACTGTGAGTGGCAACAAGAAGCTGGAATCTGGTGTGAAGATTGTATTTAATTTTCTCTTGATTTTCAGATCCTACTTTTTGTAGTGTTCAAAGTCTTTAAAATTAATCCAGACAGAATAACTTTTTTTTGTGAGAACAGGCTAATTGTATGGACAAGTTTCTTCTCTATGACGTTTTTGAGACAAAATGGGGAAAAAAATGGTTATCAACTTGAAAAACAAACAAATAAAAACAACCAAGAAAAAAAAATCAAGCTAAACTGTTCACACATAATTTCAGAAATAAATTCAGTCCACAATTAGAAAATAAAAGACTATCTAACACTCAAAAGCTTCTGCTGGGAACCACACCACTGATTTGGATTTAGGACTGCAACCTTTTGTGTTTGCTGGTGTGTTTTGCAGAGATGGTGTGTTTTCTGTATTTTTTTCTGTGAGTAATGAGTTCATCTGTTCACAGCCTTTACATAAACATGAGTTTGGGAATAAATAAATTCACTAAAATTATACATACTGAATACCTTTTTCTATATCAACCATATCTCTTCTGTTGTATGGAAGTCAATTTAAGTATATATTACTGAACTATATTTTAAGATTTAAAAAGAACTGTGTTGAGACAATAATCATAGCAGTAATAATGTCTCTGAGACTACAGTTTAATTGTTTCAAGCTTTTCAAACATAGGGGGAACCAAGAGGAAACACATTTTTATTTGCCTTTGTTTCAGAGAGGATGAACAATTGAACTGTGTTACCCCAGAGGTAAAATACTAACAATATTTCCCAGTGGTTTACTCTGCTTTGTAGACTTTAATCCAAAGAGTTGGCACTAAATTCAAGATTTCTGAAAGTTACACAAATTATTCTACCTGCTGAATTACAGGTGATTTTAAACTGCTTGTATTAAGGTACCTAATCTTGAGAAAGAAAGTTCTTTTATGTTATATACTGAGTCTGCAACATATTTAAGTAATAATATTTTAAAGATGTTAAATTCTTCCTGTTAGATTCACTGAGCTATAAGTAAAAGCAATCTAACTAATATTTTTAAAACCTCTTTTACATGATTTCAGGTATAAATGCCAATACTGTTGTCAGAGACCTCAGAGGTTTTCACTCCACAGCAGAAAGGGCAGAGCCTGAGTAAGGTCTCTCCATATATTCCTCTCTTTTCTGCCTCTACTGTGGTGTCCTAACATCATTTTGGCTTCCTCTTCAGCAGTGCAGACATAAATTCAGTGAAATTTTATGAGTCAAAAAGAGGTTTTTGCTTCTTCAACTTATTCTTAATACTTACTATAGAACTTTGGCAGTATTGCTGTTAAAATGCTTCATATCATGGGACCGGAGATCAGAAATGTAGTTCCATGTAGAATTTAATCTGGCAACAAACCCATCTGAAAAAGATACTGTCCCCCTGACCTTATGTCTACTTCTAACTTTTGCCTTAATGCTTTTATGCTGATGTAGTGTACTCTCTTTCTTTTTTTGTTTTGTTTTGCTTTGTTTTGTTTTGTTATATTCCTCTTGAAAGATGTTAATGGCATAACAAAGAAGGCAGAAAAGTAGATGACAAGTAGTCTGAAAAAATCAATTGTAGTTGGACAGATAGGAAGCATTTTACTCCATGTAGGGACTAAAAGCACACTACACTCTCCTCCTCTCACAACCCTCCTCCCAATTCCTGGGCTTTGACACTGATGGTGTCACCGAATGAATCACTGACCAAAACAGAGAGAGAAATCCAACCCTTTCCATGAATTCCCTGTCTGTCCTGTCTACTCTCTAGGAGTCTGGCCCCAGATGTTGGAATCACACCTGAATCTTCAGGGGAGCATTTGCAATAACAGCCTGTGTACTGTACAAGCAGCCTTTCGGCAATAAAGTTATTGGCAAACCTTTATCACAATTTTTTTTTCTCTGAACTTAACTTGGATTTAGTTCACTCAGGCAATTTGCAAGCAGACTGTTGAAATTACTTGTTATGCCAAAAAGATTATTCCACTTTTTAAACATGGCTGTTTTAGCAAAGTCCATCAAAGTGAAAGAAAATCAAAACAAAACAAAAAAAAAAAAAAGAAAAAGGAAAAAAAAGAAAAAAAAGAAAAAAAAGAAAAAAAAAAGAAAGGGGAAGAAAAGGTGGTTATAGATTAGTTGTACAGAGATTAAGACCGCATAAACTTAATTTAAGTTAGATGTGAAATAAAGGAATTTATCCACCAAAAACCTCATGTATCTATTATTTACCAAACTCATGATTTTTTTGTTTTATTTAGACTGAATTTTTTAAAAAGCTTTTTTTTTTTTCACCAGATATTAATACACTTGTAAAGTTTTCATTGCTTCTGAAGTATTTTTTTCTTGAAAGGACAAGAAATCATCTTTAATGAAGAACTGGAGGTGGAAAATTGGGATGGGAAAGTTAAAGGGTTTTTTAATCCCATTATTTTACTGGGGGAAAAAAAAGTTTTCCTGTCTAGTTAGGTCTTCTCTGATAACTTCTAATCATATTTCATGTTGTTGCATGTTGCTGCCTGAGAGTTTTACTTTCTAAACTTTATAAAATATGAGAAATATAAAAAACCTATTATCAGTCGTCACAGCCAATCATTCTCTTCCAAAGAAATAAAGATATCACACTGCTTTTAATAATTGGCTGTAAAAGTGGCACCTTCTAATTTAAGAGGTCTATCCTTTCCATGTAATAAAACTGTGTATTAAAAATTGTATCTGGTTTGGATTATTAGCTGACAGAAACAAATTTACTGCAGAGAGAATTTAACAGAGCTGTAGCCTCTTCCATCTTGTATGGCAGCAACTGGCTTGTTTACAAATTTTGAGCAATTATGTGCTGAGAAAGTCCACTTAAGGCAACTGCATTTGCTTTACTGTTGGAGAGATGAAGTGGCTTGTGTTTGGGGCTTTTTTTCTTCCAATTTTAAGTGGAGGATTAAGCATTAGAACATATGAGTTCAAACTCAATTTCAGGTTCTCAAATCTGAGTTTGCAGCAGTAGCAGTTTCTTCATTAACTTGTGTTTTTCCCATTCCAGGGAAAATTACTACAGACAGCTTTGCATTATAAACTGTTTCCAGTGTAAATCTTTCACTTGCATTTGTGAACAAAGTTATACTGCAAAACACTTTTTTAAGGAAAAAATCATACTGCGAATACAGTTTATTTCATAATATGACTGAGACAATTTAGAAAAATGTCTCAACACTACTATAAAAATAAGCCCTTTGCAGTGTTTTGCCAAGTATAACTTCGCAAAAAATCTACGGTGATATAGATGAAACACAAGAACTTAGCAAAGACCAGGTTGCATGTATGGTTCATATAGCTTTGTGATACTATGGTGTGGCTTAACCCCAGCCAGCAATCAAACTCCACATAGCCACTCACTCACTCACTCACTCACTCACTCACTCACTCACTCACTCACTCAC
>JAHLSL010000017.1:12546055-12562311 GCA_025920805.1 Petroica traversi
CACTCACTCACTCACTCACTCACTCACTCACTCACTCACTCACTCACATCTTCCCCAGCAAGATCAGAGGGAGAATCAGAAGGATAAAATGTGGAAAACTTGTGGGTTGAGATAAAGCCATTTTAACAGGGAAAGCAAAAGCTGTGCAGAAAGCAAAGCAAACAAAGAATAAATTCACTGCTTCCCATGGGCAGGCAGGCGTTCAGCCATCTCCAGGAGAGCGGGGTCCTATCACACATAACAATGGCTTGAGAAGGTAAAACTCATGGCCCCAAATATGCCCCACTTCCTCCTTCTTCCTCTGACTTTACATACTCAGCGTGATGTCTCATGGTCTGGAACATCCCTGTGGTCAGTTGGGGTCACCTGTTTCAGCTGTGTCTCCTCCCAGCATCCCATGCATCCCCAGCCTCCCTGCCAACATGGCAGTATGGACAGCAGGAAAGGCCTTGGCTCTGTGTAAGCCCTGCTCAGCAATAACAAAAACATCTCTATAGTATCTATACTCAACACTGTGAAGAAAATTAACCCCACCCCAGCTAAAACAAGTGCATAATATAAAGGCAATTTTTTTTCCTTTGGACAGTGAAGAAAAGTTGGATGGTATGTCATAGCCCAGGAAAAGTGGGTCAGCAGAAAACTTGCTTATAAGTCTGAAGACCTCATAGGTGTAGACTGTAAAAACAATGGTTCACACTTTGGTCTTTTCAGAGCTGGGGTACATGTATTCCCTGGCTTCTCCCAGTCACTTTGAGTCTTCAAGTAACAAACAAATGATAAGCCACTGACTCTAAACAAGCCAACATGGAGATAATCCCACCTTTCTCTGGATATTAACCTCTGTCCAGTGATAGACCCTTCCCTCCCTTTTTGCAGCCAGAAAGGTTCTTTTCTGTGTCTGCCAGCGAATAAACTCAGCACAGCTGTGCCAGCCATGCTCCAGCACACGTCTCTGAGGGAGGGCCAGGCAGCTGTGGCCTCTCCCCAACGAAGGCTGGCCATTTGGCTAGGGGCTTTGGAAGGAGTTATATAGATCACATCAGGAAAAAAATGCCAGGCACATGTGATGGTTGGGAAAATCAGTCTGGAAAGAAAATTAAGAGTACACAACCTAACAATGATTCCTTTAATATGCTGCGGATTTGTAATGTTTTTGAACAAAGTAGAAGAGAATAGCCTAGAGTACCTGCAGAGGGGGAGAAGGAGAAGACAATGCCCTTATTGTCTTTTAACAAAAACAATTCTGAAATGTACCTTAGTAAAACTCATAGCTTGAAACCTTTTATCTTTCCAGTTCAGGCCTGATGCACAGCATGTTTCCCTAGTTCTGCCGTGTCCTTAATTACATGTAGACCAAAGACTTTTGTGCTGAGCACAGTTTACTACTGAAAGGAGAAAAAAATTGTTGAATGTTTGAAAAGCTGATTGACAATGAACTTTTTTCCCCGATCTCTTAAATGCTGTCAGCAGTGCTTCCTTATAATCCTAGACAATGCCACTGACCCTTTTACAAATCATTGTACACACTGAAGACTGAAATTTTATGCACAGTGTAAGTCAAGCCTTTTGGCCAGGTTTTGACAGCTGTTATTCTAAAACAATGTTTTGGCTCTGATCAAAAATATGACTTTATTTCCTTTTGGGTTTCTACCAGGAACCATATGACTCTGATAGATGTGGAGGAGGGGTGGGAGCAAAAGAGCAAGAAGCTCTTTCAGCTGCTCTCCCAATAGAGCTCAGGCTGCAAAATGAAATGACGAAGGAATCTCATTTATCCAGGGCATTGGCTGTGTGGTAGGTGGTCCCTGAACTACTGTTTGAAGAGAGGTGAAAGTCATATTTATGATGCACTTTTATTATCAAAGATCATGGCCTGAACTGCAGGATCAGTGCATGAGACAGCACTTTGATTTTTTTACTCTTCTCTGAGAAAAATTAAAAGCTAGTCATTCACAGGTTGGTATTTAGATTGCTTAAAGAGTCAGAAGTTGAACTACCATGTAGATCCATGAAAGTCCTGGGTGGAACTAAGGCAGGTAGGGGTAACACATGCCCTCACAAGCACACTGCAGTTACTTGCTCAGTACCTAACATTCCTTAGCAGGGCCTCAGCTTGGCTTTTGACCACAGACAATTGCTGTGGTTGCTTTTGCCAAAACCTATTCTGGTTAGAGATCATATCAGTGGAAAAGGTGGTCTGAGCATGTCCATGCTGGGCAGCCTGAGCTGTCACTGCCTGAGTCTCTAAGGCAGCAGTTTCTGAAGAGTGGCACAATCTGAGAGGGACTGAAATCCTGCCAGGTTTCACTGGAATGGTTTCACCCTATCTGGAGCAGGTATTAACTTAGGAGCATAGCGATTGCTCCTGTGGGAATTAAAATAGGATGTTTAAGTACTAGTGTTGGTTGGGATATCCAGAAATGAAGTATAGTGCCTTTTATAGTATTACCTGAACTAAACCACACAAGTTTGAAATTCTCTTTTAAAGGTCACTTTTAAGTATTGAGGAAATGCTTTAAGTGGAAGCTTTCAGATGAACTCAATTCTAACCCCACCAAGCTTTGTGTACTAACACATTTTGTGTTAGTAACCAGCCTAGCTAGCTGAATTCTGTCCGTCTCGCCCAAATACTGCAGAGGGGAATATGGCCACAACATAAATTCGGGCATTCTCCGATGTCATTTCAGCAACATATGACTGTCCTGAAATTCTCCACATCTAAAATGAACAAGTCAATTCTGGATGTAGGAACTGGAATGTGTGTAAAGAGAGATTCTTAGAAAATTGGAAAAGGAAATAAAACTTTTGTTTCTGTGTGGTAGGATGTCAGTGAGGAAAGGCAAAGTGACTAGTTGATAAAATAATAGGAGACCATGACACTGGGTGAAAAAGTATAGGTAAGCTCCAAAATGTGGAAAAAGAGTTCTTTAATTGCTTTTCCTTTAACTAGGAAAGGCTGTTGCTTAGGGTAAATGACTTAAGGATTTACCTACCTACCTAAAATCCTTAGGATAGGATTGCTTTTCCTGTATTTATTACACCAAGTCCGTTCTGAAAATTTCATTCACTGTAAACATTTTTTCACTGACATTTTAAGAAACGAAAACAAATAATGAGGTATTAAGTTGCAAATTAACTTGCTGTAAATTTTAATTCTGTTCCCATTTTTTTATGACTCTTAGGACACAGATGACAAAATCTCTGCAAAGATGACAGGAGTTATTCAACCTTTTATAAAATTACAGACTGGTTTGGAAGGGAACTTAAAGATCATCTAGTTCAAACACTCCTGCTGTGGGCAGGGACACCTTTCATTAGTTCAGTCTGCCATTTATGTATTCAGCATGTGGGAATGAGGGTTACTGTCACAGATCTATGACTTGTCTCTATACTTAGTTTAGAGAACATTTTTTACAGTGGGAAAAAGCTAACAAACAAGTAAACACAGGCACAAAAATAAACAACCAGAAAAACCACATTGACTGGGCTTTTAATAATATATTGCTTTCTTTATAAAGTTTGCAAAGAAAAAAATGGCTTAGATGTTAAGATACAACTGTATTTTCTTGCCTAGTGTTGTCTGTTAACACTACCTGGAAAGAGGCCTTAAGTGGACTCCAGGTTGAAGTCTGGTACTCCTGAACAGCAACTGACAATTATTATGTCATTCTTGATATTTATCAGACTTTCCTTATTTTTCATGTAGATGTACTCTCTATTCTGTGCATGTGAGAATGCTAGCAAACCACATTGAAAAGAGATCTGAGTGCCAATGGCTGGAGTGGACTCCCACGGCCTCATAGGCCCATGGGCCAGCAACCAGATGGATTGGGCATTTAAGGTTAGTTACTAAAGATACTTTTTTTTTTTTTTCTGTATATATTCCACTATTACAATTTTCAGTCCTCTCCAGGAAGAAGCAAAGAAGCACGATGGGACCATCTGAGCCCATCATAGGCACTGGTACCAGCAGCAGCACACTCTGACTGCAGCAAATCCATGTGAACAGGCATGTCTGTACTCTACATGTACATGTGTGTGTGTGCTCCTACCAGGAACACTCACCCAGCTGGATGGATGGCTGGGATCAGGGAAGGGACATGTAGCATACTCACCTCTGTGAGGCCAGAGCAGGGAAGATAAGCTGGGACCTCTATCCTGGCAGGTTCAGCCATCTGAAACCAATGGAGAAGTTGCAAGTTCTAGACAATCTGCTCCAGATTTTTAATGTCTCTAATATTAGAGCATTTTCTTGATATCTGTCTTCAACTGAAGATTACTGTTTCCTTTCCAACAGCTATAGACAGAAATATAGATAATTTCATCTCTACATTTTTATTCTCTGCTAGAGAACATCAAGGGACAACAGACCATTTTTGAAGACCAATGCAATTTAAGTAAGCACACAAAGACTGCTGCTGTTAACTGGAAAAATGCACAGTGTGCTGTTGCTTAATGATATTTAATGTTTCACAATGCAGTTTCAGCTTCATATTTTGTATATTTAATTGACTTGGCCCATGTTTTATCACTTGATATATCAAGCAGGCCTGGCCTGCTGCCCAAACAAAACCGTAGTGAACTCTGTTCATCTGTTACATCCCTCCATCCGGGCAAAGAGTGATTCCTAGATAATCTTTGGGCACACTTATCCAGCAAGATTGTATCCAACAGTACATTCAGCAAGACCATAGGTCCCTGGCGTGGCTATGAGAATGACACCTGAGTATCAAAACCCCCATTTAAGTCAGGATGTATGACACAACTTCTTCTCTGTTGCTCTGTCCTTGTACCCTGACACGCAAAAGAATTGGGTTAGTTTGACAAAATCTGTTCTGACAAATATGTGTTGGCTGCTGCACGACTCCTTTTGTTGTGCTAAGAGCTGTTGCACTGAGGGTGACCCCAAGTCAGGGAGATACTTCATAAGCCAGTCATACAAACAGGGCTGGGAGGAAGCAATTGGTGATTCAACCTGCACCTTAACAGCACTTTCAGACACTTTGTCCAAAAGTCCCTGGCATAATATCCAATTCACTGCCTATTTGAAGCATTAGTATAATATTTCATGCATTTTGCAACTTCAGGACAATAGGACTTGCTTTAAGAGGAAGACACAACCTGTATGAAAATGAAGATACATTGTGCATTTGGATTGCTGCTAAATGAATCCAAATAGTCCCATTTAAGAGTATAACAGCCCTAATAACAGCTGTTATTGAAGATTAGTATGTTAGATATATTTGGTTTAAATTAGCTTTCTGGAAACACACTCATCAATTGTGGTTTTTAATTCAGTATATGCTAGTTAAGAAATTTTTTTACTGAAAGTTTTATTAGTACTTCTTAATTTCTCTTCTACTGTTATAATTTTAAATTCCCTCACAGTAAATGTACATTGCAATTTTGTAAAACTATTCTAGCATGCAATTTCTTCAGAGCCTGTAATATAAATTACAGTTCAACTGCACTGCTTTAGAGGAGGAAGGTTTCTGTAATTTATTTGCTGAATGAGGCCACAGAAATGGGTTTGTTTCTTCCTTCCCGTACCAACTTCCTCTTGTAATTAATGCAAATAAACTGGCAGAGCCTCATGTTACTATGATTTTCTATATTCAGAACCTTCCATGCTAATGAAAGGTGGTACACATATGCTTACCAAGATGTGATGGCGAAAAGACATCTCTGTTCAAAAAAATATTTTGCCTGGAGTAGACAAAAGTGCATACTTCTGCAGAATTATGATTTTATTCACTCATCCTCTAGTTTTAAATTATTTTAAATCATAAATAGTTTTAAATCATTCCCCCTTCAGATTCAGAATTATTCTGGCTGTAATCTAGCCCAGTTTTTAGGCTCATAACAATTTCAGATAATTAAAAAAAAATAAAAATCTATTCTTTTTGCAGAGGGTTTTCTAGGAGGCCATCGGTCCACTAACTCCATAATCCTAACTTAAGCAGAGCTTCACTGATATATTCCATATCCGCCCCAGGAGAAGTAGAGACTGCAGCTGGATTAGTATAACTATATTTGTTGAAAAACAAATCAAATCACACCTTATTCATTGTTCCATTTGTACTAAAAAAGTGACAGGCATGGAGACACATGTGCTTTTGACCAGGGTTAGAGCAGCATATCCTCAAATCCCTGTGGTCATAAAACAAATGGATGTGGCTCTGATATGTTTCTCTGTCTAAAGAAGGTACCACAAAAGACAGAGCCAAGGATGTACTGATGGATGTTAATTTTTTTCTCAAAAGAGTATGCAAAAAGTGTGGTTGACTGGCTCAACGTGAACTTGGTTTTTGGGGGTGGTATCTTCATTTTTATGAATGGTTTTGAGGTTTCTCAGGTTTGGTTGTCATTAGTTTCCTTCTCCAGATTTTTTCAGTAGGACTGTCATATAGCACAACCACTGACAACCATTGTCCCAGATTCACCCAGCACACAGGATGCACTGCAGAGTTGTTCCATTTGGCTCAAATTCAGAGGCACATGTACTGGCACCAAAATAAAGAAATCCAGAGGCAAAATCATTCCTGCAGCTTGATCACTATCGAATGTGAAAAGAAAAGATAGGAAAGGAGAGTGAAGAACTGTTGTTTAAATCCCTCTCATAATAGGCCAGTAACAACTATATGTCTTAGAAGCTGAAGCCTTGTGATGCCATCTTTATATGACTAAAACTATAGCTAGGAATAATACTTTAAATGTTTAACAACAACAACAAAAAGAATCTCTGTCTAAATAATTTTTCTATGAGGAACAATAAAAATATTTTAAAAAGATATCCCAAAAGTCTAAAGTAATTATAAATTTTGAAACCCCCCAAGTCACCACTTTACAGTGGTACTTACCACTTTACAGACAGTACTAAAAGAATGGGAATATTATTGGTTGACTAAGTGATTGTGGGGGAATACTTACTAATAATATTTTTTGGCTTTATTTGTAAGAAAATGGCTTTTCATTCATTTTCAGTGACAAGTATCTTTCAGGAAGTTCCGACTTCATTGTGAAAGCAGAAACCTTCTCCCTGAATAACTCAGTTTACTAGCTATGAAGCTAATGTTTCCACAATTAAGAGAGTGACATTAGAGTTATGAGACATAGTGAAATAATAATTAAAAACACACGAGTATGTTCAATGGACATACTGAAAATCTTGCTTTTGTGCAAGTTTATTGTAAAAAGTGTTGTCTAACTCTGAAAGCACTTGAGGGCTTGAACAGGTGTTGAAAGATACAGAGGAGCACAGGGCACAAAGGATATACAGTCTGAAAATTTTTTCAGAGTATTACAAGACTTAAATATGTTTATGTTTGTGAAAACTAGAAATTGTCATTTATCTGATAAACAGTTTGTTGTGAAATACTTTTGTACTTGATGCACATGTCCAGATCTCATAATCTGCTAATACTTCAGCTATTTGTCTTTCTTCTTTTATTGTTTGTCTCTCTAAGTCAACTCAATATGTTGTTTATAATTGCTGACAGTATCTCTATTAGACATACACTACATCCCTCCCAAATCTGCTTTTATCTTTTACACAAAATAAAGCTGCTCTTATTACAGCCATTAATGGCTGTTAGCCAATCTCAGAACCAGGACTTCATTTGCATCTTCTTTGACCAGCTTCTCTGTTTATCCTCCCTTGTCATTCATTTCCCTGTAACCTCATCACAAAAGCAAATACAATTACTTTCTTACTTACTCCCAGATGTGTATTCTAGACTGATCTGCTTCTCTCTAGACCAAGAGTCACTCAAGGAGACAGCTAAAGTAGTTTCATCTCCCTCCCCACACCTTCTTTGTACAATATTTCCACTGCTTATGTTTTCTGATCCATATCTTGCTGGTCCCTCAAACTCAAACCCTCCTGTAGGTCTCTCTGCCTAGGCTTTGCCCAAATATTAGTCTCCGTCATACAAATATGCTTAAGAACATTCCCGTCTAAACTAAATTAAACTAAAGCATGCAATTAAAGGATGAAGCTCCTTCAAATTCAAACCATCTTGTATCTTTTCTTCTTCTCCCCAATCCATATAATCTTGTCAAATCCATTCTGAATGCTGCAATAAAATGCATTTTGTCCTATGATCATGTCACATCTCTCTGTACATTCCTCTGCTTGTTTACCCTTCTTCCTTATGAAATTAAATCTGCTTGTCTTCCTTGCAGAAGGCTCTACCAGTATCTCCACTGAAACATTATTTTTCATTTAAGGCACTGGGTGCAGATTCTATCTCTGTCTAGTCCTTCCAAAGAAGCTGTTGCTCGGAGACTGGCTGGGCATCAGTCTGCTGGTGGGAGGTGTTGAATGCTTGCCTTTGTATCACTTGGGTTTTTTCCTGTTTTTCCTCCATGTGTTCAAGTGTTTTTATCTTGATCCATGAGTTTTTCTCACTTTTCTCTTTCAATTCTCTCCTGCATCCTGCTATGGGAGGGTAGCAAGTGACTGGTGGGTGCTTTGTTGCTGGCCAGGGTCAACACATCACATGTGAAAAAAGATGGGTTTTTTCCAAAAATTCACCTGCTATGACACTATTAGGAATCCTGCAACTTCCACAATTTGATGGCAGTTGTGTAATTTCAGCTGTAGGAAAATTTGACATAATTAGAACTAGTTTTCAGTGAAAGCTTCAGTATGGCAAACCAGGTGATGAAAAACTTTTCTTATATTTACTTTCAAACGCTTAGACTGCAGTTTCAAATTTCAATTCTTGCTAAGTCAGACTCTGAGAATGAACCAGTGCTCTCTTTGGAGTGCACCAGTGAGCAGGGGGCAGCCTTGTTTCATTGGTTTTTTGAGAATTTCTTCTACTGGTAGAAATAAAGATTACATAAAAAATAAATTATAGTGTTCTTTTCACATCTTCATCCCATGAATGTTAATGCCATAGAAGCACTAAAGAAGATACTTCCAAAAGTATACACATTTGCAAAACTTTAAAGATTAAAAAATCTCTTGTTATTTAGGCAAGTTCAAACACATTCAGTTCCTGCATTCCTATTTTTCGAGGTTAAGAGATCTGCTTGTCATTAAAAGCTGAAAAAAATATAGAAATAAGAGAATAAGAAAATAACTGGTAATGTGCTACTGTCTGGATTAGCCCCCTAAAGAGTTTAACTTACATTTCTACACACTGTTATCAGGACAAAAATGAGAGTGAAAATGAACTGGGCTTGACCCAATCAGTAAGATAATGTTTCATCACCTGCATAGCAAACAATTCCTGGCAGGTGGCAGGTACTAGAGGATCAGTATTAAACTTTTTGGCAAACTGAGTTTGTGAGGTGATTGCGAGACTCAGACACCTGGAGTACATTTTCAAGAGACAAAACATAATAAAATAAAAGACTAAATAGCAAAAATAAAAACCAAACCCAACAAAAACCAAAAAAACTTTAAAAAGCTTGCTTTATTGAACAATTAACACAGGCAACTGAAAGCAGAAAGTGTGTCCAAAAGGCATCTTGAGCAGTAGTATCACCAGCATTACCACATCTCCTTGCATGTGTACAGCAGAAGCAAATCCTTTCAAAAATCTCCAGATAATGCAAAATACAAATTTTCTATATCAGTTTGTGAGTAAACCGGTATAATAAAAATAAATGTATGCAATAAATTAAAAGTCTTAATGATTTATGTAATTTACATGACATTAATTATCAGATGCTGATATTTGCCATTACTTGAAAAAATAAAATCTTAAGTGTTTTGTTTAGCTTTTCTAATCATAAATCTAATCTCCTGTCTTTGAGATTGTGCATAAGTTTTCAAAACTCATTTTTTGTTGCTGACAATTGTAGCATTTTCATTGATGACACTTCCAGAAAAGAAGCTATGGAGTTTGCGCTTTGAACTCAAAGACAATTCCTGGACCAATTTTTCAAGCAAGGTCTGTCTGCATGCACGATTGATTCATGTTGGAAATGCTGACTTTAGAAAGAGAAACTGAAATAAGTGAGACATTAAAAACAATAGTACCTTGATCAGTTTTGACATAAAAGACATTCTGATTTATGTGCTTACTTAATATCATTGAGAAAATGTCATGAATGTAAGAAACACATGTTTTTTCTATCACCAGGAAGTTCTAACTAGTCTGAGATCATTTTGCCAACTATTTTGCTATACAGACAAAATAGGAAAAACTTTGTACAATCTCCACAGAGCAGTAAGGACAAAATTGGATTGTATCAAGGTCACGGTAGCCATACTCTCTGCTTTGGGAGGTGTTTATATTTGTGGAATTAAAAAGTCTTTGGCATAAACTGCATTGACAGGAGGATCTGAAATTCAGGACTTGTCATTCCAGGAAAATATGTTCATTTCCAGAATACAAATGCAGGAGTTTTGCCTTCCATTAGGCCCAAAAATCTGTCCATTCTTTAGAAGGAATAGAAAGCAAATGTAACTCAGTGATCCCACTGTGCATCCACATCTGCATGCCTTTATTGCCCAGGAAAGGAGGACCAAGGACCCAGTCAACGGTGCCTACCACCAGGCTGTAATGAGAATCATGTGGCTTTTTTTCAAGCCCCTAAGATAAAGGAATTTCTGTCTATCAATTCCAGTCCTAAAGAGTGGCAAAGCCACTAGGCACTTCTTTAGTCTGAGGAAGCAACCCAAAACATGCTTCTTGGCTGGCTTAGGCTTACCACTCTTGGTATGCTGGGCATCAAGCAATCCTTGGAAAAGTTATTCTGTTCATGTAGCAGCTTTGCTATGCTTTTTGAATTACAAAGGCAGTCCAAGGTGTCTCATTGTACTGACTGACACACTGGGGATCAGGACACATACATCTCTGTGAACTCAACAGGACCAAACACAAAATCTAAGTTACAACGGGGATATATGTATTGTTTTCAGTCTCCAAATATCTGAAGAACTTCCAGTCTAAACCAAAGATTTTTTTTTTTGGTAAATTCAGACTAGGTTTTGGAATCCATTGTGACGGACTTTTTGAGATGATGAGGATGATAAGCCTCACTCAGTAGGTCTGTATTATGCAAGGAGACACACACAATCATAGCACAACTTGGTATCTGCACTAAGGACCTGTTATACTTGCAAATGATGATAAGCAGTGTTGTCTGTCATGTCAAGCCATATCATGTGAGACCTTTTCTGCTTCAGAGAAAATTTGGAAAAGCTTTGGAAAAATATATTTATTTCAAATTTAACCTTATATTTACAGTGGTTTCATTTGTGTCTTCAAGTTTAACTTGGTGTTTACTTTCTTTCCGTCTTCTACAACTTAAGGCCTTCAGAGACCAAATAGGTTTTTCATTTATTCTTTTTTTAAATCTCTATTTTTAAATCATGGAAAAGTGGCCAGGAGTTGAAGAGAGCTATTACAAAGCAAAATAAATTTAATACTGGTTGAAAGAAAAAGACAATATATTGTCAGGTGTATTTAATGGCCTGGAAGTCATTTGGCTCTTTCTGAATACAGGTGTAGCTGTTTGTATAATTGTACTGGTTTTGTCCAAGTTTCAATATTTATTTTTACATATTTTTGATTGTCTGATTGGGTGAGAAGGTACTAATTCATTGCTAGCTAAAGCTCAGTTTAACAAAGGACTTATGTATTCACTTAGCAGTAAGAACTGGGGTAATGTCATTGATTATATTAAAAATATTATATTAATCTTTTAAAATTAAATTGTTTTCTGCTCAGCTTTGCGGAATGGTTCCAAATTTTCCATGATCAAGCTTCAATTCAGCAGAATCACAGCAGAATTTGGCCTTTGTAAAACTAGGTTTTACTGATACACCTGAAAGTAATTTTTAGAAATATTTTTCTTAAACACCTATGGATTTCTATATTTGCATTCTGGTCCAGTTTAAATCTTGATTATACTGACCAGTCTTATGGCAAAGTCCAAAGTATTTTCAGATTTTAATACTGGAATAGTTCATTGACTTTATGCAACAAAGATGTCAGAATCAAGATATGTTGAAGTGTTACTGAGAACAGAAAAGTCTCTTTACTGACAAGGAATCATGAATTCTCAGCATTTTCCAAATCAGTACTTTTGAAATATAATCAAGTCCAGCCAAATCAGTGAAACATTTTCTTTTGTTTTCAGTAGCTATTGCCATTTAAGAGGATAAAAATTCATTTTAAAGGATTTAAATTTTTTGTCACCTCCTTTACAACCAGTTTTATTTCAATAGATCTTCTGTGCCTTGATAATCCTTGGCTGCTCAAGACAATCTATGATTCTATAGAGTCATGGAGTTTTTTTTGCTTGGAAGAGACCTTAAAGATCATTTAGCTCCCACTTCCCTGATATTGGGACAAACATTTTCTCCTAGACCAGATTGCTCAAGTCATAGAATTGTAGAATCATATAATATGCTGAGTTAGAAGGGGCCAACCAGTATCATCATGTCCAACTCCTGGTCCTGCACAGGACACCCCAAGAATCACACCATGTGCCTGAGAGTGTTGTCCAAATGCTTCGTTCAGTCTGGCCTGGAAGATTCCAAAGATGGGGCATCCACAAATTCTCTGGGCAACCTGTTACAGTGCTTCACAGCAAAGAATTTCTTCCCAGTATCTAACCTAAATCCACTCTCTTTCAGTTTAAAGCCAATCCCTTTTATCCTATCATTACATTATAAAGTCCCTCTGCAGCCCTCCTGCAGTCTCCTTTAGATATCGGGACATGCTGTAAGGTCTTCCAGGAGCCTTCTTTTCTCCAGGCTGAACAACCCCAATTCTCAGCCTGTCTTTATAAGAGAGGTGCACCAGTCCCCTGACCGTCTTTGTGGCCTGCTCTGGACTAGTATAGTACCACATAACTTTTGCTAATCACTAGTGCTACATTTGTCCTTTCCGAAAACTTGGAGCAGTTTTGTTTCTTCTATATAAAGTATTTCTGAAAACTGAATCAAGCAGACCAAGAAGCATTTCCAGATTTAATCGTGTTTCTTTTTTTTTTTCTTTTATTTTTTTTCCTTATTTTTTTTTCTTTTCTATTCCATCTCTGGCAGAATATAATTATATTTTTGTATTTTGTAACATCAGAAAGAGCTATAAAACACACCAAATTGGTCTCAGGCTTAGGTATTAAATGAGTCAGAAGGGAGACTTCATTCCAAAAATCAAATTGCTGGGATTTTCTTCATGTTCTGATGGAATAGATTATTTCAATATTGTAACACTAGATGTCATCACATCATGGTCCAACATGGTGAAATTATATTTAAGCTTTTACCAGGATACGGATGAGTGAATAATTCAAAATGAATAATTTATGTACTGGTTTTTGCTGCCATTTTTCTTTTTTTTTTTTCTTTTTTTTTCTGCATGAAAAATTCAAAAGCACGTTACAAAGCTCTCTTAAGTATTTCCTACCTGAAATTATTTGCAAGATATTTTCCATTTTGCATCCTAACAAATGAATTTTAACTGTTTTTTTTGAACTTTAAATTCACAACTAATCATTTATTAGAATGTTACTTATGTTCCTGATTTATTGACCAGCAGTGTAAACTGATTAGCTGAAAAGTGAAAATCATAAATAACAAAAATTCAGGTTTGTTGCTAAATCAATATCTCCATTAAAATCAGAGTCAAAATTTTAAATTTTCTAAAAATATTCAAACACAAGTAAATATGAAAAATATGTTGCTTTATGCTAATTATTATTCTTTTGGTAAAATATTCTTTAAAAAACAAAGTGTCTTCCTTAAAATCAGCTTCAAAAATATAGTAACAAGTATAGATTTTGACCAATGAATTATGAGTTTTTAAAATTTATTACTGCCTAATCATGCAAAATATAATTGGATTTCATAAGTAATGCTTTCCTGCATATATATTTGTGGAACTTATTTAGAAATGACCTTGCTTATGTGGGGCCTTTTTCCAAGCTGCCATAAATTCAGATATTTTCCTTGTAGTTTTAATTGTTGATAATGTGAGAAGTGCAATGTACTTTATAAATTATTTCTTGTTATGATCTCAGGTCATATCACAGATGATCTCCAGTCCCAGTAGGCCTAGCAGCTCCCTTCTTTAACAGTGTACTCATGTAATTCTTTTTGATTCAGTAAATAGGATATCTAGTCTGTTTAATTATAGTAATAATCTCCATAAATTTAGTAAAATGAAAACATAAAAGTGTTGATGCCAATGGAACAAAAATCAGAAGGAAAACGTACAAGATTGCTGCAACATCTACTTTTAAAGCAGTTATAAGTCCTTCCTTTTGATTTTTGGTTATACAGGCAATTGGGACTTCTGAAATGAATTTGTAAATACAAAAAAGGCCATTGAAATCAGTACCTTATCCAACAAGTATTTAACACAAAATGTAATGCCTGTGTGAGTAAAGGAAACTGAACCTTTTATTAACACCCATCAGACTACAGAGCTAGGCTTACTTCTGTTTTTCTACTGATAACCCAATTAGCATCAAATTTTGTTCTGCAAAACAAAAGGTTGAGAAATAATCCCTGTCTAGACCAGACCGTGAGGACTCAGCTGCTCTCCAGTCAGGCCCCACATTTTTGGATGACTGGTCTACCAACTTCTCTTTTTTAAAAGAAAAAACTAATTAATCTTTTTTTCCTGAGGACAGGAGGAAAAAGTTCAGATCATGAACCTCAGTTTCACTGATAATTTCACAGCAACAAAATCAAGACATCCTGCTCTTATTAGCCTTTCCCATTGATCCCTCCATTCTCATTTATTTCAACACTAATGTGTACCATCACTTTTTAGATAAGGATGCAAAGAAAAACACAGCACACTCTGGATCTTTTCCTGCTATTTAATATGTCGACCTCATGCATTTTCTTTTCTAGGCTGGACTTTTTTCTTGCTCATTAGCATTAGCAATTTATTCTTTTTTTTTTTCTTTCTTTTTGCTGATGACCAAAATCCATTTAAACTTAAGCCATACCTTAGATTAGTCTAAATTGTTTCGTTAATCATAATTTTAACCATTCACATTTATTCGCTGACATCATTATTTGTGATTCAAAATAGATAAATGTTATTGACAGGTTTTAATTATTTTTTTTTAAATCATATTGTGTGGATTTCTTTGCATATATTACACTTTCCCCATTGTTGTACCATCATTTCTCTGTCCCTAGTCTGGCATTTTTTTTTGATCTTGCACTTACTCCTAGGCAGTGCAACCTGATTTCTTTTGATGGAACCACAGATGCAGGGAGTTATTCCCCAGAGCTCTGAGCTCTCAAGGCCTGTTTGCATTAGCTTATGATCTTGTTACCAGCCACTTCTTGGACTGGAATCAGTGCAAGAGCAGGTTAGTGCTCATTGCTTTTGACTGCTTCCTCTGCTGCGGTGATTCCTTAATAGGCTTGTTCTGTGGGGGATGGCATGAGGAACGCAGTCACCTTGAAGAGCACTAAAAAGGCAGAGCCAGGGATTCTTGAAACAGATTTTAACATGTCTTTTTGCAGCCTAGGGAAGGGTAATAGAACGATTCACTGTGATTTGCTGAATAGCCTGGAACAGTGTGCCAGAGAACAATAAGAAAGTAAGAAAGGCATACTGTTATATTTCAAAGAAGTATTACAGCACTAAATCCAACTTCCTGCTCTTTTCATGAAAAAAATCTTAAGATTCTACTTTATAAATATTCAGAAGAACTTGCAACAGCAGCCAAGGTATGGTATATATTTAATGCTATTATTCAAATATTCTCAACTGATAAATGGGACTTAAGACATGAGGAAGTTCTCTGCCTCTCTTACTAACAACTCCTATCCATTTATTAGACAAAATGAGAAAGAGTCTATTTATTTATAGCAGTAACTAATTATATTCCTTTATATTTTGTTAACATTTCAGTGCAAGAAGTGCATTTTTATTATTTCATTTGCTATTGGAAGTCACTTAATTAATATTTTATTCAAATATGAATAGAGAGCAAGTAGGTTAGCTGCCTAACCTGACATCTGATTGCCTAAATCCAGTAGATTTGTGAATATCCAGCAACTGATCATGCTTATAAATAATTAAATATTTAAAGCATTTCAAATTCAGGGATGCAATGTCATGTTCTTTATTGAGCTTCTAGACATAAAAATTTGATCCTAATCATCACATTTCCCATATGAGGATTGGGTATAGAAGCTAATTCTCTGACTGCTACTATTAAAAAAAAAAAAAAGAAAAAGATGAGGAAAGGAGAAGAGAAGAGAAAGAAGAGAGAGAAGAGAAGAGAAGAGAAGAGAAGAGAAGAGAAGAGAAGAGAAG
>JAHLSL010000017.1:12562321-12609596 GCA_025920805.1 Petroica traversi
AGAGAAGAGAAGAGAAGAGAAGAGAAGAGAAGAGAAGAGAAGAGAAGAGAAGAGAAGAGAAGAGAAGAGAAGAGAAGAGAAGAGAAGAGAAGAGAAAACAGCTTTTTTAAATCAGTCTGAAACCTAAACTCTACTGCAATAGCAATTCAAAACTATCTGCTATTAAACTCTCCTGCCTTTGAGCTTTGACAGATTTCTGGAGTGCTGTATGACAGTCATATGAACTCTTAAAATAGAAGCTGAAGGATGAGAAAAAAATCAGAACCCAATCCTGTCATGGAAACTGAGCGGGTGCAAGGATCTAGGAGGCTATTACAAACCGCCTCTGTCTACAAGGGACATTGATGACACAAGCACAGAAAGAGAGGAGAAAAGAATCAATTCCTAGTAAGAAATTTTCACTCATGATAAAATTCAGAATGACACTCAGATTTTCTATGTACCTCATGTATGAAATATATTAAAAAATCCCCCATCTTTATAAGTGCTTCTACTCATCCTGGTATTGTATATACAGACCTAACCCTCCAGGAGTTTCCAGTCTGATTGCATTTCTTGCACTGTTTCAACTTTACAGCTATTGTTTTGGTCAAGCAGAAAAATCCTTTTATTGTGTATTTAACTATTTTCATATTTCAGGATTGAAACATCATAAAATGTTTTCATAAATATTGTTACTCTTCCTCCTTTCAGGGAGTTTAGCAAATGACAAATTTATGGCTGCAATTGTGCTGACTTTACTACTATCATTTAATTAACGTCTTTGATTTCAAGTATTACCTGCATATAAGGGCTACCCTTCAATATTTCAATACTGAATCAGATCCCAAGTTAAAAGTATTATTTATTTTGTACATGAGGAAGAGTTTAAATTGATATGGTTATACTTATACAAAGATCCTTTGACATAAAAGCAGCCAATTTATTTAGGAAAGAAAGAGAGAAAGAAAGAGATCGGGAAAGAAAGAGAGAAAGAAAGAGAGGGGGAAAGAAAGAGAGAAAGAAAGAGAGGGAGGAAGAAAGAGAGAAAGAGAGAGAGGGAGGAAGAAAGAGAGAAAGAGAGCGAGAAAAGAGAAAGTGAGAAAGAAGAAAGAAAGAAAGAAAGAAAGAAAGAGAGAGAGAGAAAGATAATTTGATCCAAAATCCACACTTAGTTCACATAGAACTGGTCTAAGAATAAAAATTATTTTGTATAAAAATTTGAGGAAAAAATATAATCAGCCATTTTTAATCTTTTATATCAATTTTAAATGCCTATAAAATGTGTCACCAACACTGTAAATATTTCCACCTCACCCTTTGAAGACTGAGTTTCTCATCAACATAAGTTATTGTTATTCTACTTCCTTTCTACTAAATTCATTTTTGTCTTCACCTCAGCAGTAAGGTGTGTAAACCCTTTCGGACTCCTTTTTTGGTATAAAATTTGCTCTCCAAGTCAAGAAGGGCAGTACTGATGGTACACAAGTCACATATGCAAGGTGAACGGGTATAATTGCATTACATAAAGTAGTACCATTTTTACCAAGAATTTACATTCCTACATTAATCCACCTTGTTCTAGGCAATAAACCAATGAGTTGATAAGATGAAATGGAAAAAACTGCATGATGCTAATTAAATGCCCACGTGTAGAGAACCACAGAGAATTCATCATCACACCATGCATGTGGGGTCCATGTAGACAGCATCTCTCTTTTGGCCTCATCAGGCACCACTGTGGCAATTTTTGAAGTCTCCTGGCAGCGACCAGCCTTCAGGTAGATATTTGCCTGAGTTCAAGACTACTCATCCATTTAGATGGAGTTGAGGACACTGTTAGACCTTTTGGAGAAAATAAATGCCTAACCTCCTCTTCTGGATACACACTGAGGGCTTGGAGAGATTACAGGTTTGGTACTTGTCTCAAAACCCGTGTGACACCTGTCTTAGTTACCAATTTAGTTTATCAGCTTTTTTACCTGTTTCCACTGTGGTAATTGAGTCTGGTCCACCCTAATTACAACAGTATCAGTAAACTTTCACAGTTTACCTCATTTCATTAAGATCTCTGGACCTTTCACTAAAACTTTGAGACTTAGCGTATAGCTCATTTCACTTGATGAGATTTCTACATATTTTCTACCAATAAGATGGGATGATGTGCCCTGGAGCAAGACATTATTGGCCGCTATCCATATATTTAAAACTGTTTGGTAGGGGTTTGCTTTTTGTTTTCATTTTTGTAATTTTCTCACAGACATTTCTCCACATGGAATTAAAAACAGAGCTAAGATTTCTGCATCACTCACATCAGAAATGTGTGAGAATACACTGCAGCAGAGAAGAACTTAGCCTACTGCTGCAGATGTGCCCATGAGCTGTTGTGCAGAGCAGAATGAGCAAGCAGGCTAAATATACAAATAAGATTTTGAGAAGAAAAACTTAAACACTGCTTTCTATAAAGGATCAAATTATATGTTCCATAATTTCTTATTATTTTTTCCTATTCTCTATTTCTTTTCCCATTCCCTTTTTCGTTTTGAACTTTTTTCTCCACTATGAGGCTGGGGAATACATAAATGTTCTGAGATTCCTGGATGGAAGAAGTCCTAATAATATAATTAACAAACATTAACATTTCTTCCTTTAAAGGGAGTGTGTTTTATCTTTGCTCACAGGAAATAACAAAAAAACCCGAAAACAAAACAAAACAAAAAAAAAACAAAAAAATCCACCAAGCCAAAACATTGTTCCAGCCTGTCCTTTAATCTCTAATCATACTTGATACCAGCAATGTGTGTCAACTTACACCAAGAATAAATTAACCATAGAGAAGAACAGAAAAATGAAATTAAGTCTCTTGAAGAAAGTGTGGCTCATCACCTTTTGGATGTTTTTGCTGAAAAGCAAATATATTTTCACTCACTCTAGCATGATGGGTGTAAGGTCTGATAGCACATTTCAGCACAATTTTGTGTTCTGGTGCTCATTTTCTATTTCTCACTTCTCTGACGTTTCCTTTCTGGGTCTGCATCTCATGTTTGGGATTGTTTTGTGGCCTGCAAAGTAGATTCATTAGAGCCCAAGGCAGATGTGTCCATTCCACACTTGTGCCACAGCTCCATCTTACAACTAGGCCAATTGTGGGGTGAGGTAGCAATAATGCCATCACATCATAATGAAATTTACTGCTACACTAATGAGACTAAAAAATATATCAGCTAACAGTGGTTTTGTCCTTCTGTTTGCCAAATAATAGTAAGGCACAGTTTATGAACTCTGTGGGAGCTTACACTACAAAACAGTGCCTTGCACAGTTCATACAGAGCCATGTTGTCTGTTGATGTAATCACCATGCCAAAACTAATTAAACTCAAAATAACATTTTCTGGATAAAGCTATTGCAAAGTTCTATAAAGAAGAGCAAACTGTATCTGAACAGAAAACCTCTTGCCCAAAATGTCTTTATGTACATGAGGTCAGCTCTGTCTCACTTTTCTTAAGCAGAGCAAATATATTTTTTCCTTTCATCTATAAAAAAAAGAAATTAAAAAAATGCTAACTGTGTAAATTGAATTACAATATGGAGATAACTATAATTTAAGAATGTCATATTCTTAGTTTACCCTTTGTCCTGACATGATGGCAGATTATGGCATGGGCCTTTCAAATGCACAGGGCTGGTGGGAGATTTTAATATTTTAAGACATAAAATCATTAATTTTTCAGAAAGTCAAGGCTGAAGGGAAATTATCAGTTAAAAAACTTGTAGCAGTGTCTGCGTGAAAAAAACTACTAGGCATTTGCTCTTCCACCCTGTCAGTTTGGTTGTTCATCAATTGTCTGGGAAGCTTGCAGTAGTGTAAGAAAGGGACTTTGTAAGTGCCTATAAAGGGAATGTGAGTAACCAAAGCTTGGATTATAGACTAGGCTGGTAATGCACAGTAAAATAGAAAATGTGGTATTCATATATATTCATGG
The DNA here is from genome assembly GCA_025920805.1 of Petroica traversi. Classification (NCBI taxonomy): domain Eukaryota; kingdom Metazoa; phylum Chordata; class Aves; order Passeriformes; family Petroicidae; genus Petroica; species Petroica traversi. The sequence continues at coordinate 12,566,285 of JAHLSL010000017.1, forward strand.
ATATACATGTATTAATACAGAAGCAGGGGAAGAAAACCTCCTTGTCAGTTGAGTACTCACCAGTGTGTTATTCTACAGTGGAAATGGTATGGTTTAAAGTCTTAAAAATTCCTTACAATTTTAGTTGAAATAAATTTTAGAGAAGACAGTAGGGAATTCAAAGGCAGCATTCTTTTTGAAGTGATAGCAGGCAAAAATCAGACCAATTTGTTTAGTGCAACATTTAAACTGATTATCAAGCATGCAAATATAGAAAACAAACAAAAAAAATCTGGAACAAATTTAGTAATAGATTAAGTCTAAAAAAGTCTAAAATCCATTCAATTTATTAAACCCTCAACAGACAGTAGAAATGTTGATTCAAGTGAAATGTATTCTGACCCTCTACTGAGCAGTAAGAGGTAGATACATGGCTCTTGTCTGGCAAATGAAGAGCAAACGAGTGATGCTGAAATTAAGTCTATCTTTAATATAATTACATTATTGATGCACACCAAACAGTCATCTATCACGAAATATTTACTCTGTAGCAATGTTTTGTTCTGAAAAAATCTGTTTTAGAGCTGATCCCATAGATTTTATCTCCTAATTCTTGTGTTTCACTACCCAAAGTCATGGACAGACATTTTGACCATAAGCATTTTTAAAATTATTATTTTATATCCTCATAAGACAAAAAACCAAACAAATCCATGGGAAATTGTATGTATTTGTACCATTGTGTCCTGATTATTTCACAAGACTGCCTATTTCCAAGGATGTGCTTTATAGAAAGAAATTTCTTCCCAAGTTGCACATGTACTTTTTACATGGAAGAGAACAGTCACAGTCAAGTTTACTCACACTTTAGGTAACTAAAATGGGGAGAAGGAAGGGAAAAGTGCCTACCAGGGATGGAGAGGTTGGTTTTTTCCCCAGTGGAATGAGATTGACCCTTGAATCTTCCATAAGGCACGGCAGAATTTTCAAAGAAAGACTAAAATACATATTCAGCCCTGCCCCTTTTATATAACTTATGCACAATATTAACTTGAACTAGAATAATCCTTTCAAGAAATCATATTCCAAAACCATACAGATTTCAGACATCTATTAATAAGCATTGCAGAACAACTCTCAAAACATCCTATTATGGAATTTGATTGTTAATCAGAAATGAAGATACTATGATTTAATGATACATTTTTTGCAAATATCTATGCAGAAAACCTCTCATTATTTTAGGCATCGGACTATTCATGAACCAGTCCTAATGTTCTTATTCAATATCTTTACTGACAGTATTCAAGCCAAACATTTTTTTTGCAAACTGTTGGATGTAACATGACACAAGTCATGATGCTAGGTCAGCAAAGTTCATTGTGTTCTTTGTTACTTACTAGTTCCATGAGGGAATAATTAAAAAACAGATACAACACACTTTAAAAGGTGATGTGCCTGACTGTAATCTTCTGGATTGCAGATATTTTCTTATTGGTGGCATCTTACAAACTAGACAAGGGCTCCCAGCCTTTAATTAATCTAATATTCTATGGTCATTCTTTTTTTGTCATTTTTCCAGCTGCCTTTTTAAAGATTTCTGAGTTTGTATAAGCTTTTACTTCCACATAAATTAATGACAGAACTGCTTAAAATATATGGAACTGAGGATTTACAAATGTATCTGAAGTTATGTAAATGCTAATTTATTCTTATAGATTATGTAATGAACTCTACCAATAACAACAAACTAAAATCTTTATTTATTTTTAAAAATAATAACTAAGAATTATTTTGTTTTCCTGTTCAGATGCTGTAGTTTAAGTCCTTGTGAACCACCTTTATAGACCTTCAAGAGGGTATGTTGATATCAAAAGAGTTTGCATATTTTTGAAATACATGTTTTTTGATTGTCATGAAAAGATATGTAGAGGACAGTTTTAAATAAATCAGTCAAGAGCTTTGCTCTTATTTTTGCATCAGGATTGAGTACAGAGTAGAGCAGGAATAGAGTTTTATTTAATGAGTTTTACTCAAGAACAGAGATTCCAAAAAAGAAAAAAACATCTGGTTTTGTCATCCTCTCCCTGGATTGTCTAAAGATTTTATTAAGGAGAACACTTTGACACAGAATTTGCTTTCTAATATAATGGTATTTTGCTTTCAGCATACCCCAAATTGGCTTTCCTTCTGCAGTTGTTGGGCTGCTGTTGTCATAATAGAAAATGCCTAAAATAATAGTAAAACCAGATATTATTTTGAAAGTGGCAATATCTTTGTTTGACATCTGTAATATTATATAGAGAATTATCTCTATAAATACAAATAAATACAAGTCTTGAAAAATATGGTTCAGCTGCGTCATTTCTCTGTCTTTCTATTCTCCCCTAGAGAATTAGCTCTGATTTCACCCTCTGGAATACAGTGCTGGGAAAGCTCAGGAACTATCATCTTCCATCATGAAGTCCAACAGATCTGTAACATCTGTGAAGCACAGAAGCAATACTTTTAAGAAAAATCTACTCTGAAGGAAATCTTAATTATTTTTTTCAAACACCACATATACACAGCTCTCATGCCCCAGTCTATTACATAGAGGCAAAGTTTTTGAGATGAAAATGTCTGACACAGTAAAGACCCCTGATCAAGGGTTTGTTTCAGTGATTTTAATGTGCTGAGAATTAAGAGGTTGTATTGGTTAAAAAGGCAGAGCTGTCACTCTCTCTCTTTGCAATACCAGATCATAAGGTCTAAGGCATTCCTTAGACCTTATGTGGCTCTGACAACCTTATCTTAATTTAAAAATCTGAGATCACAGAACAAAAATTAGAGTCCAAGCTTAGATAAGGTAACACTTCCAAAGATTCAGTCAACCAGTACATAGTATATCATGTAAAGCTAAAGAAATAGTAGTCATAGATCAAGGTTGGGAAAAAAATGTATTAATGAATTTACAATGAGCGTTTTTAATAAGAGATTTTTAGAAGCTTTACCTAAACAAACACAGAAAAAATCAAATGAACCTTTTTATTTGAATATGGATTTAATATCTCATATGGTATTAACTGATGCTAGTGTTTTGGTATGTGTTTGGGCATAACTCTATAAAGAGATTCTGTGTTTGTCCATTTTCTTGAGCCAAAGATAGCATGCTATTCAGGAGTCTTGGCTGATACAGGATTTCTCCCAATTCAGTACATGTATAATTTCATTCTTCAAATATACAACATGGGAACAAAGTGGGAGAAAATTAATAGTGACGCACAGAACCTTACGTTTTCCATGAATAACTAAAGTGGGGAATTGCTGAAATTCTCATGATCATCAGAGGGTAATGCTCTAAATGGTTTTACAAAGACAGCAGTAAGAGAACATGGCAACCAGATTTGAAATGCAACCACACAAATTGCTGAACAGGGATGTTTGGAGTGATTGCTTAGATGAGATCACTCTAGAAAATCCTTTAATTATCTTAAGAAACAAAATTGCAAATAGTTTTTTCCTCTTTGTTTAAAGTCTTATAAAGAAAGCTAGATGAAATGCCTACCAGCAAACCTTTATGTTGAAATAAAATGGACAGACTTTTTTATATTGGACACTTTTTCTTAGACAAAATGCAAACTCATGACCTGAACAGCTGCATGGAATATATATTTTTGAATATATATTAACATAATTATTAGTAAATACATATTATATACATTATAAATACATATATATATATATAGCATCTATATGTGTAGTACATTATGGGCTTTATATATTATGTATATAACTTGCATATGAAGCATGTAGGGAGACATCTGAGCAGTAGAGTTCAGAAAAGTTATCTTACTGTGGAGTCTCCTTGCTCCTGATATTTTGCCATCTTTTGATCTTCATAACTTATCAGTCCCCCATTCCCAATCTGTGGCTATAGAGGTTAGGTGATAAAGTAGGCTACCCACTGCTTTTCTTCAGCTGCTTGTATTTTTAAGGCAGTGTCAATAACTGGACATGTGGGTTATGCGTGTGAAAACACAAAGGAGAGAATTTTGTGCATAGTTTTAGCTTCTTGCTGCTTTATTTTTATTTTGTCCTTTTGTATGTGTTCATATACAATCACTAAAGGGATTTTAGGCTATGACTGTCAAAAAAATTTATATTTCTAGAGAGGATGCTAGATATAAGAAATAATTAGAATGTAAGAAAACTAAATCGAAATGGATTAATTTTCAAAGAAGCAAAGTAAGCTGTCAAATGGCAGCCTTCACAGAATCATCTGTGAAACATTCACTTTGAAGTTCACCAGAGAATTAAATAATAGTCTGCTAAGGGGAATGTGATTTAGCCAAGGGTGTGCTGCCCTGATGCTGGCTGATATCTGATAAGCAGTAAAACTTCATTGCACTTCAAGTGTTGGGTTCCTACTTTCAGTCTGATGAGGTCATCCCATAGCCAAGTCACTTCATATTTTCTTCTCTGATGCTCTCAGACTTAAAAGCTACAAGATTTGTTCTTATTTTCTTAATTCTGGAAATTGAATTTTTGGGGAAGGCTCATAGATGTAACATAAGAAAGAGTTTTAATTTCATGTAATTTCTTGCTTATTTTAGAAGACAATTAAAGGCATGTCTGTTCTGAAATTATTTTTGACAGAGTATGCCAACAAAAAGTTTCATTGGACCTACCAGAGAGTAAGAAACTAAATTGAAAGGGGCTTAAGTTCTTCTAAACACTCAGGGGAAAAAAAATACCAGGAATACAGTGACTGTATGGCATTTTGTCAGGGTGAGGAAAAATGATTTATGTGTTTACAGTACAATCAAGAACATTTTCATCACTTGTGTAATACAGTGTTATCTTGATAAACTATCCCATGAACTTAGCAGAAGAACTTACCTTCAGTGAAAAAGTTAGTAACTTTAACCAAGGTGTCAGCTGAGATGTCAAAAAGAATGTTGGGATGTGTCTCTTTTAAAATAGTGTCAATTTATTTTGTCTGTAAAGTTAGTTGGAAAAAAATTATAATTCAGAATAAAAAGGGATTCAATTCTATCAGCCAAGGGTCTAAAACCAAAATCTGACACAATCTTTGATTTGTAATTAGGAAAAAAAATGAATGTGAAGTTTTGTTCGACTCTAAACATGGTACCATAATTCTCATGTCTGAAGCTATCCAGAAAGCTTTTCATCACAGTCTCTTTATGTTATCCCTGCAGGACATTTACACAGTGTTTGTATCACTGTAGAAATCTTTTCTTCTTGTCTAAAGTGGTAAAAGTATCAAATATGTTATCATTAAAAAATATAAATACAAAAATGCAAGTACTTAATTGAATATGAATTGCTGCTGTTGTAAGACACTTGAAACCAGGACACGTCAAGTTACAGAAAAAACACATTTACCTGTGGGTAGATTTGTCAAATGTTTTAGATATGTTCAGCTCTTGAATACAGGGGTACTTTGGTATAGACAAAATCTTCATTAGGCTCCATTGACCTCATCAGTTACCACTGTAAGGATGAGAATTTTCTCATTCTTTGTTTTTTTTGCATAATAAAACTGAAAGTTGTATTTCAGGAGTCAGTGAACATTGCCCAAGAGAGAGATTATCACATAAGATGAGGTCTTGGACAATTTTGATGCTAAAATTTCTATAAATTTAAACTAGCTTAGACTTTTGCATCCTCCACTTATCTTCCTCTCAACCACATACCCTGTTTGTACACTTTCTCTCCATGGAGCAATACATGTTTATGCTAAGTTAAAAATTAAACCACCTGGTATAAAAATGATTGTTAAAAGACCTGTCAATTTATTTCACACTGCATTCTAGTGAGACAAAAGTAAGTCACAGATAAAATAAGACTTCCTTTTGCAGATACAAAAACAATTTCACTGGGATTAGGTTCTGTCATAGAAGAAAGATAAAATCTTTCATATTGTGAAAAGTAGGCCCTTTTATTCTTTTGCTTTATTTGCTGAGATCCTGTTTCCAGGCAAAAAGTTGCAAAGTTCTGCCAAATATACCAGCCTATACTTAAAAAAAAAAAAAAATTAAAAAAACAATTTGTTAATTTGGGGTTTTGGCTTGGCTGGGGTTTTTTGCTGGTTGATTGGTTGGTTTATTGCTTTTTTTTTAGATGTGAGTGTTTTACAACTTTTTAGGTGGCATTTATCCAGCTTGTCTAGGATTTTTATCTTCGGCTTTAAAAATCTAGTCTCAAGACTGAAACTTGCAGGTTTTTTGGCCTGAATTTCTCATTTTAGAACACAGATTATAACTTCATTAAAATTATGTATTATTTGTATCCATTTTACATTAAATTTACCATCTATAATTTAACATATTGATGAGACACATCTTGTTCACTGGTCTAGCCCTGTTCCTGCTCTAGAAAACCTTCTTAACAATAAATTAAATAATATAGATAATGAGTGTAAATATTTAGTCCTGTCTGCTGAGATGTGCTTGAGGAATAAAATTATTTCAGGAAACAAAGAAGTTACATTTTAATAAATATGACAGTAGTTAATCTGTGCTTTCATAAATGGGTACAAACATAGGAAAGTGGATAGAGGGAAGTGCTTGGGGTATAGTTAATGGATAAGTAACATGGAGAGTGTCACACCTCTCATATCACCGGTCCTTTTCTTAAACCTGATTTCTTATTCCTGAGCATTTGCTGAAAAATACTTTCTGCAAGAAGCACCCCTTTTGAAAATTTAAACACCTTGTAAACTTTATGAGCAATGATAAAAATAAGCAGCATGTTACAGACAAATCAATATTTGCCAGTGTGAGTAGTAAAACTTGAATGAAAAGCACTCTGTAATTGAGAGCCAGAACTACTAGATGGAACCCAGGTTAATCCCTATTTCACTACTTCTGATTTATCTGTTTTGAAGAGAATGTTTTGTTATAAATACAATCGAACATTTTTTGCCTCATTTAACTACTGCTGGAGAAATCAAAATGCTTACAATGACCAAATGATTAAAGAAAATCACCTCAAGAGTTCCTCAGAAATACTGTTTACTTTTTTTCATGGGATACTGTTCTTTTTCCTTCCCTTTGTAAATTTTGTATTGTATTGGAGTTGAGAGCCTTAAACAAAAAATTTGGGAATTCAGGGAACAAAGAGAATATGAAGAATTTGTTATCCAGATGATATTTTCTATTTGATGTTACTGCATGGTCTTCCATATTCCATTTGGATTCCAATACCTGCCCTGTGTTCTTTTTATTGGATTTTAGGCTTTTTTCAAAACTTACATGTTCTAGGCTTATTAGATCAATGCAGGTGTTGAACAAGACACTGATAATGATGTATCAATTTCATTTTTAAGGATGATATTAAGGCCTGGAGGACCACTGACATTCCCTATGCCACTTTTTGGGTTATTTCACTTCCAGAAGAAGCATTACAAAACTCACTATTATGTTGGGATCTCCCACAAGCTTGAAGATACTCCCTTGTGATTTAGATGTTATTCCTTTCACTCAGCCCTCAACTACTCCACTGGTAGCAGGGAATTGTCAGGATGGTAAAGCACACTTTCAATCCCTTCTTTAAAGCAGACCTTTATAGTTAATAGTACCCTCTCTGTTTATGCTAGTACTAGTATTTTACATACTATTTATATTTACTGCCCAGTTAAAGGGTACTAGGAGAGTTTATGGGCTTCTAAACAAATGAATTTAGTTCATGCTCTGCAGAACACTAAAACACCTACTTAATGCCAAGTAGCATTACCTACATGAACACATTTAAAGCCTCATAAAAATTGAGCATAACTGTCTTGTTGTATCAGCACCTTAATTCAGTTTGGAATATGCATAACTACCCTCTATAGTAGTGTATGGTTGATGACACTTAGAGAAAATCAGATCCTCAAATGAAATCTCTTCAAATGGCCCAGCCTGTCAAACAGCATCTGTGAAATCAAGAAGCTACATGACTGAATTTGGTCCAGGAAAAATAGACAATAAAAGTGTGAAATTATAATTCATAACTAACTAATTCTAGAAACTCAAGCCCATAATAGTAATCATTGCTACATGCACATCTGGGATTGAATAGGAAAGAAATAGCAAATCATCTGGAAACTTTTTTGTGGAAAGTGCTTACTAAGGAAAAACGAGGTTTACAGTAAGTCAAGCAAAAAATAAATCCACATGAAAAGACACACGTGAGTAGGTAAAGAAAACAGCTTATTTTGGGTTCAGATTTTTTTTTAGAACCTGAAACTGTGCAATCCCTCTCAATCCATTGATAATAAAAATTTTTAATTCTTTGATTCAGATTTTTTTTCACTATTTCTTCATTGTGCTTTTGCTTCTAACTTAGAAAAAATATATGTGTGCTGCAAAGGGGAAGCATGTGCTGAAATACTTAAACCAATTTATGAAACCAGCTATCCTTGCAGCTTCTCAAGTTATAATCCCTCTTCCTCCTTTTTCCCCTACACAAAATTCATGGGGACAGCCTTTCAGACTGAAGAGATATCCAGCTCTGGAAGGGAGAAATCTGGGATGGTACACAGAGATGTCCAGTGGAATTTTTGGAAAGTCTGCTTGTGCTCTAACTGCCTTTTTTGAACCAGGTAGCACTTCTTAGGACCTGTGCCATAAATGTGATATCTCAGACAGTATCAGGAGTATATACATTAAGGACTCGTTAGATGGATTAAAAATAATCTCAAGTTTAAGACCTTCCTGTAAAATTGCTCTACAGTTGATTGTGCAAAGTGTCACTGAAAAAAAAATAGCTTAACACCTGGCTCAAGATCTGAGGAAGTATTTGCAGGCTTCAAATTATAAAGGGGTTTTATATTAAAATTAATACCTCAGCCATTATTGGTAGTCAGTCAAGATTATATTTAATAAAGAAATGCATCCCTCCTACAAAAAATGGACTGAGACCACTACAAAATTATCTGCATTTAGATAGAGTAGCAGACAGCTCTAATTAAATATATATTTGAAACGAGATTGTAATGCACAAAGTACAGATATAAAAAGTATTAGTGCTCCTGAGAATCCCATCAGTGCATCCACCCAGTAGGTTGCTTTGCTCTGAGATGCTGAATCAAGTTAAATCTATAACATTAGAAGTTGGGATTAGCATAGTTTAGTCTTCTGAAATGTCACAGGATTATAACACTCTCTTCAAGTTCAGAAGTTTAAATTAATTCTATTGTCTTTTATTTTTATTTTGTCTTTTTTTTTTTCCTTTTTGAATTATGAGACAAGATACATGATTCATCAGAGTGGAATTTGCTTTTTCTCAGAATATCCAAGCATACCATCAACATATGATACTACTAAAAATGGGTTCAGAGGTATAACTGTGATAATGAACTTGAAGAGAAAGTAATGTTGTCCACTAAGACAGGAAGGAAAAATGAACTCATTTTAAGGTAGGATTGTCTACAATTTGTGCAGTGGGGAATGCACCTACAGTGAGCTTAGTAAGAAATAATACATAATCTATTTCATATTTTATGTTTTTTATATATTTATACATACAAATAATGAAAGATAAATAGCAATTATAATAAATTTAATAAAAGTTTACCTTGGAATAGGAGGTAACATGAAAACTGACAGTCAGATAATATGTGAAAAAAGGTTAATAGCAATATAAAGGACACAGCAAGACCCTTAAAACTCCTAATCATCTCAGAAGTTGTTTAGTCTAATACTCCCATTTTAAGACACAGTAAAGTGGTATTCCAGGAGCTTCAGGTGCAAGGCCTAGAAATAGTGAACTTAAAATAAAGTATTATGTTAAGGAATTAGTCCCTAAATTTAAATTAGTGGAATTTTTTTCCTGACTTTGCTGTGCTTTGTAGCTACACTAGATGGAGCAGAACAAGCCATTCCACTGCAAGAAGACAAGTAGAGCAATTTCCTGGGGAAACATTCAACAAACAATTAAAATCCTCCGGGATTCATCTTTAATAGTGAAATGGAAGAGATATCTCCAAAGGACAATTATTTTTTGTATCTTGAACATCTATGTTTATCTTTAATGTACTAAATTGCCTCCTAGAGGTGTCTATCTCACCAGTGACTTTACAGAGAGGCAGGCATAGGCAGGATGTTTCCCTGGGGACAGCCAAAGGGAAGAGAAGAGGAAGTCCCACTGTGGAATCTCAATAGGTGCCTTCAGATTACGGAAACTGGTCATGAGACTCAATCCAGCCTTCACTCAAAAGTCATCTTGATTCACCAAAACACAATCCTACTATTTCTATCACACCTGACTCTGGTAGCCTAACACATTAATACCTTTAAATTTAATGTAGTTCACAGAAATGTGACTAGTTTTATTTGGTCTTACAGAATAATTAGGTGTGAAGGAAATTGAAAACACAGATTTCTCTGTGTTCAAATATTTATTTTATTATCTTGGGGTAAGTTTGCAATGAGGTTGTGTAAAACTAGTTTTCCAATGTTCTCATGAACTACAAAATGCTTTGAATTTGCAAGATTCTCTTATGCTAACTAGTTGAAACATTGGGTTTAGTTCAGCAATTTTGCCTGCAGAGTCTAAGGATACTTGGATACATTTACACTGAATAAATACAGGAACAGCTATTAAAAGTAATTTAAAGTAAAACAAAAATTAGGTCAACACTTAGTTGTAGACTGAAATCTCTCATAGTAATTTAAAGTAAAACAAAAATTAGGTCAACACTTAGTTGTAGACTGAAATCTCTCATAGAAAAAGGGATATATTTTGATATGGCATGGTATTTATATATGTGTGTGTGTGTATGTGTTTAGATACATATGAGATGAAAATTTGCAACAGCTATTTAGGCAAAAAAAAAAATACAGGGAAGAGTTTTAATGTATTTCAATAGCCAGATGCATCCATCCTATTATCAAAATGTATCAGTCGCCCTTTCAGCAGCGACACATAGTTATTGAAAAAGGAAATTCTGTGAAATGAAGGACCAATGGAAGCTTGGCTCATTCAATTAACAGTCAAAAAGATCATAAAATCAACTATAGCATATTTTTCTTTTTCTAATTTACAAACAGAAATCAAGATGAAAAATGTAGCCAAATAAAACACACCATGCACTGACCTATTGCTTGTAGTTATCAAAAATGAATGTCTCACATATACATTAAAATTCAGCTCTAGGGATGAACATAAAAACATGCAATAATCAGAGTAAGCTTCTGTGAAGTAGTAGTAGCATTTTCATATGTGAGTACAGCAAACTCTATTTAAGAGATCAATTATTAGCCATATGAAGACAAGCATTAATGAGTTAAATGGGTCACTGTTCTGATTAGTACTGAGTACTTATTAAAATTATGAGCCACCAAAATAATGCTGGGAAAAACTGACAAGAATGTGAGATAAACCAAACCTACATTTTTGCCTCTTTCATGTAGGCTACTGCCATAACATATAAATTAATAATATACCTTAGTAATTTTACTCCATATGATATGTAGACCCTGATGGATGTTTGGCTACCCTCCAAAAGTCAGGAGAGTGAATACACTTCATGCCATACTCTATTTGCCCAAACACCATTGAGATAGCAAAACTACTTCACCCCAGGTGCTGTGAAAAACCTAAGTTTTTAAGGAGTTCATCCCTAACAGGGAACCTCTTTCCTTCTAGCACTTTTGACTCCATACATTTGTGTGAGTACACAACATTGAGAGCAACTAGAAACTGCCAGTGCAGATAAGGCAGTTCTGACAGTTTCCACAATGCTTTTAAAATTCATAAGACTCTTAAGCCATGATTCAAAAGACCAGAAGCTGTTTCTCCTCAGCCTCTGGAATCATCTGATAAAGTAGTGAAAGCAAAAGGCTTGGATATCATGATCCTTCTCAGGAGCCTTGCAAGTATCAACTGCTAGTCTTTTTTACACTATTGGAATAATTAGTAAGCAAAAATACTTTTACAGGGAAGATTTTCTTTACAGTATTTCTGCTTAATAGATGTCCATCATGTCTCTTAATAATCTGAATAGACAAAGATTCCTCCCATCTCTATCCCTTCCTCTCCTTTCACACCAAAGCCAGGTTTCAGTGGGATGAATCAGTATCACTAGGTGATATTTCTGGGGATGTCAACTAATGACCACACAGCCAAGGCTCTCTGGAAGTGCTTCACAATAAAAGATTTTTGTTGCTACACTTCCAGCTATTGGTGTACTTTCAAAGATTATCGCAGATAACAGGAGCCCACCAAAAAAACATGTCAGCCAAGCCTGAAAATCCAGTCAGCACAAATATGAGATTATTCTCCACTTTTTGTTGTTTGCAAAGTACCTCTCTCATAATTTCAAAATGCTCCCAAGTCTTTTAAGAACAACAATTTAAAAGAAAAGTGCCAAGTTGCTGTAAAATTCTTACAAGTTAGATTCCTGGCAAGCATGCATCGTATCTCAGCCATCCTCAAAAAAGAAAATATGAGTCAGCATGTGTCAGCAATCAGATATATTTTTCTGTCAAGCAGATAAATGTCTGACATCTTTCTGTCACTCCTGACTCTCTGTCAATGTTCCTGGGCTCTGTTTATCTGCTGTGATCCTAAATTTCCTGCAGGCCAGTGTGGAAAATCACAGATCCTGCTGCTGCTTTAGGCTGACCTACATTCCCCAAAAGATTAGGCAGCCCAAAATACTGTCTTTAACTTTCTGGGACACGTCTGAGCAACAATAAGCTTCACGAGGAGGAAAACACATTAACACAAGCTCCAATTCGCATCAGTTTTCTCTCCTGGCAGAGTCTCTGAAGTAGCAATGTCACTGAGGGGCAGGCACTGCTCTCAGATCTTCTGCTGAGTGGTGTTTGACTGGTGATCACTTGCTTTTTAACAGCTTTAGAAAACAGCAGCAAAACAGTCCTGTCAGTGCTGTTTTATTTACCCCAAAAAGAGGGCATGTGGCCTCTTGGAGAAAAAAACAAAAACCAAACAAAAATCCTAATTAGATAATGATCAAAGTCTAGAGGACACATCAGCTGCTTTGTGCAAAATAGGTGCTGGGAAACAAAAGATTCTTGCAATGTAGGCTCTGCTTGCTTCAGCTCACCAAATACTGCAGTCATGTACATAATGTTCACTAACAATGCAATTGAAGAAGAAATGATGGATGGGAGTCCCTGAGCCTTGTTTGAGGGAATAATCTGTGTCCTTCCTAGGGAGTACTTATCGAGGGGGTAGGCTGGGGATATCTGTTCCAAATTAATTCAATGTACATTACACATTAAGTGTATAAAATGCAGGTTTACCTCTGTACTGTTTGTGTAAGATCCTTGCCTGGTCATGGAGATCTACTAAATCTCGTGGGGGAAGATAGATTGAAGCCCATTGAACTCTACCTTAGGCAGACACCTGAATTAAGCCAGTAAAACAACTCTCCATTCATCATATTGCCATATTGCAGAATTTTTGAAATAAATATTTTTTTCAAAAAAAAAAAAAAGCCTTTGCTTAATATGTTAGGTTTTGAGAAATTTTTGTGATGATGTGCAGACTCAGTGATACAGAAAAGAAAAAAGAAGGAAAACTTATGAAGGAAGCATATGATATTTTGAAAATTATTTCTGGTCTGTGCCAGTTAAAGAGAATCAAGTGCAGTGTGTGTTATAAGGAGACTGTTTCCGTATGTGGTACCTTTCCAAGTCTGTTGTGTAAAGAATTGTGACTAGAAGCAGAAAAAGATTGTGTTAATATGATTCACAAAAATACTTAAGTTATCAAGTCTGCAGATCTTCCTTCACAGTATCTTGGTATGATTACATCTGTACAGAAATATAAATCAGAGTAGAACATGGCATAGAAACACTTTATGGGTGAGTGACAACAGAGAGGAATTTTGGAACCCTGTGACAGCTGCCCCACCTGAAAGTGGCTCTCCCTGCCCTCTTCATGAGCACTTCCAAGAGCAAACCTCAAACAGGGAACCAGGCCAAGCACAACATCAGGTTCTAATCAGTGGCAAAGCTTGTAACAGGGTGCTAGCCACAAAACTAGGCTGAGGTGTAAATACCCACGGATGATATTCATTCTTGCTTCAGTGGTGTCAGGTATTAATGCCTACTTACCTTCTGTCCCAGTTTTATGCTTTTCACTTGATTTATGAATCCCAGTGAAGCACACTGTTGCTTCAGAAAAAAAACAATCTGAAGTGAAAAAGGAATCACTCTGAGAAACTCCAATGATGCTATGTAATCCTGCAATGCTTTGGTGACTTCTTAATGCTTAGACCATTACTATCTGAGCAGATTTGAACAAAGTTTAGGCTTGTCTCTCTGTCAGGAATCTAATAAATTCTAAAAGAGTAATGTCATAGTCTCCTAAATCTTATTTTTACATATACAGAGGTTAGGCACAATTGAGGAATAAATACTCAATAACCATAGTTTACCAAATCAAGAGAAAAGAGGCTTTTAATTTATTAATGGCTTACAATTACCACCAACAAATAAATCATACATTCAAAATTCAATAGCAGTAATATAAGTAAACCACAGTATTAGATGCTTAGAAAATGTTAATAAGCAGTTAAACATTTCTAAAAGCCTTTCTGCAATTAACCCCAGTGCCATACACACCCACAGAGATGCTTACAGAGGTACTTGCCATCCAAACAAAATTGCCCACACTGCTGTGTGTAACCCATATGCTCCCATTTTTGGGACCATGATGTTCTGTGGGAGATATGGATTACTCTTTAATAAAATGTGTAAGCAGACAATGCAAAAGACTTTGCAATAGAGGTGTTTCAGCAAGAGTGCTGACAGTAGGAAGCCTTATAAATTTGTAAGAGGAATTGAATTTGAACAGGGCCGGGAATTGTAATGGTGGGGTGGGATACAGCAAAGGGGACTTCTAATTTGCTAAATGTGGGGTTTTTTTCTTTTTTTTTTTCCTTAGAAGTCAAACTTTCATTATTAGTAAAGAAGTTATTTAAAGATTCCTGTGTTAAATCAGAATGGTTCATAAAAAGATTCCTTTAGGCAAAATGCATTTCTTGCTTTGAAGCTCACTTTGGTATTTGATGTTCCACTGATTTCAAAAAAGTAAAAGGGATTGCTGGGTTTGGGGTTTTTTTTCATGCCACTCTTCTATGGTACAGTCCCTTGTACACAAAAGTCTTTCCTTCACAAAAAGAGCTAATTTAACTCTATTGTATAATAGTATGAATCCAACTCAAATTTTTTGTTTGTTGCCCAAGATTTTTAAACTGAGCTTTGCAATGTCTTGCTTTATACTCTGTGTACTTTGCATGTAAGGATAACTAAAGAAAACAGCAAGCAAAATGACCTTGACCATTAAAAAATCCTGCTTTTATGAAAGTACCACTTTGTTATCATAAACGTCCAATAGAAAGACAGTAGTCAAGATTTCAGAAAAAGAGAAGGTGATAGAGACTTAAAAAGATGGTGAATTAAAATAATACCTCAATTTACTTTGTAGAACTTCTTAAACTTACACAAAACATCTTTTCTCTTTCTATTCTGAAGATTCTTTGAAATCATTTTAATGATACAATTCAGTGATAAGAATTCAACTTTAGTTGATGATGGCAAAAATTTTGAACCATTTAATGTCAATCAATGCAAAGCCACACTTCAGGAGCTCACTGCTTGAGAATAAATCTGCCTGTAGAAGATAGAACATGAAGCAACACAGAAAAATCCAGTAACAAAAATATAATTAATTCAAAAACCAGCAGTGAAAATATGTCAATTTGCTGTCAAATAATTATAATATTTACTGTTAATACAGAGAGGCAGAGCAACAAGTTTACCCACAGGGGTAGGCTATGTTCTTACAAAGCAAATAAACCTTGTCTTTCTGTGTTCTGAGCAGGCAGTAAAGTCTTGAAGTTGTATAAAATGTTCTTTGATTGCTTTTCGTTTTGTAAGGCTTTGCATTTTCTGCTGTCTTTTGGAAAAACACTCAAATATTATTAAAAGAAGGAGTGAAAATAAATAAAGATCAAAATGTAATCTGAAACAGACTGTGGGCATGGCATTTCTGTTCTGAGAAGCAAAATATAAAATAATAATAAAAAATAATCGAGAAGCATTGCACCCTATGGAAATTTCAATTTCCAGATGAAAGAGGTCTACAGGTGGGTATCCAAGCAAAACAAATCTTTTATAGTTCACTAAGTGTGATGAATGAATTCTGATTATTAGATTTTATGTGTGCCTATTTTTATGTTATATAACTAATTTCACTACTGTGTTTGAAGTATGATTTTTTTTAATTTAGCCTCATAAGAAATCTGGTTTTTTAGTAGAACTGCAATTCATAAGGCAGCAGTGCACATTCTGTAGGCATATTACCTGTGTCCTATAATAAATACAATGAGGCAACTTCACATGGTTCTAGGCCAAACAATCAGTAAAAACATGGATAAATTAAAAGCAAGACAGTTTCTGGAAAAAGTTATTGAGGAAGGAATATGGTTTGCAGTTCCTCACTTCAGGGCTCTGACTCAGCATTCGGTTGCTCTTTACATTCCAAAGGCTATAGGAAGACTCACGAGACCTCCTCGTTTCCTTGGAAAGGAAAGTAACATATCACCTCTAAAGAAGAGCTATGCATAAAAATAGCTTCCATTGAATGATATGCAATGAAACATACAAAACACATCTCACATTTATAGTGTATACATCTACAAAAAATATTGAAATAATTCTGGCTTCCTATGGGGGCAAAACCAGAAGTTTTTCTGAAAATCTTTCAAAGTTTACTGAGTGAATGAAGCCTCATGCAAACTGCATCAAGAAACACATACAACACTGACCAAGGTCCATGTTTTCCCAGTGTTTGTTTCCCACCCTGCTAAGCCCTCATCATAAATGCCTTTGCTCTGTATATGACACCTTGTAAGTTTAATGACCTTTTTCAAAAAACCGGTAACTCATTCTTGAAAATAGAATAAGTGTGCTAACCCAGCTGTCATAAATAAGGCTTACCTCTAGCTTCCTAATGGGAACAATTTCTCTTGTTTGTTTTACAGCAACATGCAGAATAATTAATGCAGTTTTGTTTAACAAATTAATTACAAAGCAATTAATTACACAAGCATTTACAAGTGGAATATTTAGGTTACAAATTATTTCACAGAAAATGGCTATTTTATAATTAGAAATACTTAGCATTTTCTATTGACTTCCTCTCATGGTGAATCCCAGTTGTTGCACAGGTAAGTTCTGAGCTCCCACAACTACATTTTTCAAGGATACCCCGACTATACCAGCTGAGCCATTGCAGTCCTGGAGCTAGGCAGTCTGTATTGAGGCTCTCACTTGAAAAACCTCTTCAAACTTTATTCATTTAGCAGACATATTTCACGTTACTTCATCGCCCCACCGCTGATATTTAATATACCTCCTTGAAAAGGTCTGGGTAGTATCTGACTGCAACAGTTACTTCTTGGCAGCTATGATCTCTTAACCATTTTAGAGAGAAGCACAGACTTTGGATCTATATTCCCCTCTCACAAGATATCTTTTTGTAAACTCTCCTTCCTCCCCTCAGTTCTCCCAGCTCCAAATAACCCTGGAGGTTAGAGGGATGCTTCTATGTGACTTTTAGTCCCTAACAGGCTTTTTCTAAGCAAAGCACTCCCAGCTGTTATTTAGCTGCCATTCAAAGATGGCAATTTTAACTTGCAATTTTCACATGTTCTCCTAAAGTCCCCATTACGGTGCCTCTACATGCAAGCATCTTTAGGAAGCTGCTCAGAGGGCTGCTCCTCACCAGCACATTGAGGATCTTTCTCTATTAGGGCTTCACGTCTGTTCTTCCAGGACCAGATTCGGCTGGGAAATACAGGGAAAGGCTGGATAAATATCAGGGCTGGATAAATTTGCCTCAAAGGCAAATCCTACTCCACCTCATCTTACTGTCTCCAGCAAATGCACCAGTGGTTTTCAAGACATTCTGATTGGAAAAGAGTGGGAAGCCATAATTGTTCTAGTGTTTTATGTGGGGGGATGCTTTTATGTTTGACTGTATGTAGTTTGAAGAGTATGAAAATTAATCCAATACCTTGAGGTAGCCTACTTTCACTACTGCTTTCTGAGGTTTTCTGGAGACAAACATTTACTTAGAGTTTTAAAAATCAGCGACTGAATTATGGTAACTGCTCTTTGGATTTGCTGTCCTTAATATGTTTGCCATATGAGTAGTGGTTCAGCAAAATAAACAAGTAAAATCCAAAACCATTCTGTGTTGTCTCACATAGTAGTAACACCGCATCACTTTCCTCAGCCTTTCTGAAATAAACACGCTTATGCAATTACAAAAGAAACAAAGTGTTCAGTGCAAACAGACAAAATCAATCAGCTGAAGAAGATAACTCCTGGTTTGCACTCAGAGATGGCACAGAGCATTAGGTCATTTTACAAAGGAAAGATGAAAACGAATCATCACCAATCAGAAGAGAAAAGACCACCATAAATGAGAAATACTGCTGCTACTGTAGCACTCCTCTAATTTAATAAGTGAAACAAAACTGTTTAATTTTCTTAGAGCAAGGGTATAGATTATTTGACATGAGGAGATGTCCATGTTTTTTAGATCTGACCAGACCCCTGGGAAACACAAAAGCTGTAGGATGTTGCTCATGGGGAACACCTGGGAGCCCAGGTGCTGTGTTCAGAGGGGATGGGATGAGAGGAAGATGTTACAATGCATCAGCTGGAGGAGCTCACCCTCAAAATACAGGACTCAAGCCTTGAACCAGGTATGGCATGCAGTGAAAATAAACAGGTAAAAAATGCTGCTAAGAATCAATTCGATTTTCCACCAATGTTAAAAGTTAATGTTTTCTAACATGAGTTGATTTCCTTTGAAATATTTTTTTTTTACACTCATTATATTTGTATATGGCTGTGGAAGACACTGCTTTGACCCTGTGTTTTCCCTGCTTTAAGACTCATAGGTCTTTCTTGGTTCATAGTAGTAGGTTTGGGAAGATATAATAGGAAATATGAAGCCAATAACTGCCTCCCACTCAGATCCAGTTGTAATGGTATCTGAACAGGTCACTATCCTAAATACATTTGTCAAAGACCTTATCGATGACAGATCAAGGACTCCATCATGAAGTTTCAGGGCCCTTGCTAAAGCATTGTAAATTATGTGGCTGATACTCCACAGCAGCAAGGGACAGAGCAGATAAGACCATGTAAAATTCTGTCACACATGCCAAGGTAAAATAAATGCACTTTACAGATAGTAAGTGTGTACTGGATCACGTGGCAATTTTCCTCTGTCCTTGAAGAGATTAGGCTATCTATATTATTCAGTCAAGTTGCAGAACAGGGTCCTAGGGGAAAAAATTGTGGACAAGGACTGGTTCCAAACTTAAAATCAGGTAATCCGTAAAGTATCTGGTTTTAGGCAGTGGAATCCCATCCATCAACCAATAGAGGTTCTGCTTAAGCCTTGTTTTAAATGCAAATTCCAAAGAGTCAGAGGTTAATGAAAAACCTCTAGAAATATCATCTACATAAGAAAGAAAGTTAAAGAATATCCAAAAATTTACTATGTAAACACTTCGGATCACTGAATAAAATTTTGGTTGCTAATAAATGATTGACTATTGCTAGAAAAAAAATGTAGTAACCGGACAAGTTCTGCTGACATAATACATATGCCAAAGTGTGATGTGGGCCCCAAAGCCATCCATGTCCTCTCTAGACACAGACTGTCTAGGAATAATATTTCTGATTAAAATGGGGATTTATGGATGAGTACATAGAGAAACACTGGCAGCAGTTAATCTAAACAGGGAAAGAGAAAATTGTAACAAAACTCAAAAATGCCAGATTCAAAAATGACAGATTTTTTTATCTGACAAGTACAAATACAGTTCTACATTAAGTAGAACTAAACAAACTCTTTCAGTTTAGATTTGAGTTGCTCTAGAACTTGCTTGTCAAATTTGCATCTGTATAAATAGATCGTTATTGCATGAATAAGAAGGTTTTGTTTCATCTCTGCCTAACTGCAGGCTCATGCACGTATTCAATCCCTGTTATCAGTGCTTCTGACAGGAGCTGAGCCATGAGGGGGATGAGCTGGGGGACCAGCGTGGCCCCAGGGCAGACTGTACCCTCTCTATCTCTCCACGGGAACAAGGCCAGGGAAATCACAAGCATAGCCGCTCCCGGGGATACCAGGAAGGATGATTGATGAGCCCAGTCCCAGACAGGAATCTCAGGAAATAATTAAAGGAGGTGCCTGAAAGCAGGAATGGAATCAAGTGTACCTACATCAGGTCTAGGACAAATCCCAGTAGAGCAGACAGTGAGTCCAGCAGAAGAGACAGGACCAAGAACAAGTACTCTGTAACACAGCTTGGGCAAGGTGGAGGTGCCCAGCCTGAACCAAAAACAGAGACCCCAGACCAATGTGCAGAATCCTGTAGGGATATTCAGGCTGAGGCCAGCACCTACTGGTGTGTTCAAAGCTACGACAAGTCTTTGACTTTTCCTATTCATCCAGCGTATTCCCATGTGACTAATTTTACAACAGCACCCCCAAAAAATTCTCCTGTAAATATAAAACTTGTTGATTGGAGTAAGTGGACCTGCTCAATCCATCTTGCCTGACTCCTACAAAGGCACCATTTTCCCATTGTGCCAGAGTTCCATTTAGGCTCAAGCCTGGTCATGCAGTGGGTTCAGCACCTTGGTCTTTCTTGGGCACAGTGCCCTAGTCAGAGAAATAACTGTTCCTGCCCTGTCGCCAGCTCCAGGAGCTGCTCTCTCTTGCTGCTTACAGATGAAATCACACCGGTCTGCAGCATGATGTGTCTGACTGGGAGTGGTACAGATGTCATTGCTGAGAAATGTAAGATTAGAGCTGATCCAGGCACCAAGATCTCTGTCAACAGGGCTGGTGGAGATTAGAGTAGCTCAATATGCAAACATATAATCCATTCTAAAAACTAGTCTTCCAATATCCTCCAAATAAACTTCCTTGTTAATTTTTCTAGCTTTAGTTTCTTGTTTCCTGCATTTTCAGGAATGAATATTTGTTCATTTATATTAAATTTATATAAAATAATTTCTTTCTACCATCACTCCCACGGTACATTATTAAAATGCCCTAATTATATTATACCATATTATACTATTCTAATGATATTTAATGTAATTTCATCAAAGTCCCTGATGTATCAAAAACATACCAAAATAGTCATAGAAACACATCTACATATATGCAGAAGAATATAGCAATTTGTTCACACTGGAAGGGGACGGATTCCACAGCATCAGTTGCCTGTGCTGCCATGTGGGAGGAGTCCTAATTCCCTTGGTGCCTTTAAGGCTTTTCTTTTCCTTTTGCCTTTCAATAATATAGAGACCCCCTTAGTATCTGAAAAGGGAAATGCTGCAGCGAAATTACCTTTGATAACATTCCCAGCTGTCTTCATCTGACAGTAGTTTTAGTGGCATGAGTACTTCTGGGGAACTCCCTGTTTGGCAGAAATCACCTTATATGACAGGGAATAACACAACCAGGAAGAGGGAAGGAAGTCATACTTTTCTGAACTAAGGAAAATACAACTCCACCTTTTTTATGTCATCTCTTCACTCTCACATTTCATTCTGCTCACACCTCAGATGCTCCTTGAATGTTTATTCTCAGGATTTGCATTTCTGGAAAACAAGACTTAAATATTGACATCCCAAACTTGAAACAATTCATATTATTTAGCCATTTTAACTTCAGTGTTGTCTTATGCAGTGAATCTTTCCTGCAAGCATAGGAATTAATACTGGAGTTGTGTTCCAGAAAGAGTTATAGGAGTTTATTTAACTAAATAATACTAATGGATGTTTAGGATTTTCTTGAAGGAGCCAGATATCTAAGCCATGGATTGAAATATTTAGTATTGCCATTGTAAAGCCAGATTTGATACTGACATCCATGCAGACCAGACAATGCCCCCTTTCAAAATTTTGACAGCACTTACGTTTAGCTTATGTTGACTCTTTTTGCACACAAGTTGCTGTCATAAATATAGCTGCAACTAATAACAATGTCCTTCATGTTTCCTCCCACTTAATTAATCTTTTATATAGCAAAGAGATTTAAGATTAAAAAAAAAATTCTTCTATGAAATAAAATGAAGGCATTTTAATGCAACATCCAGCTTAAACAAAGCTAAGTCTTAAAAATTTGGAGCTCTCTGAATATCTTCTCTTTGATATTCCCTACAGTAAGAAATGAAAAATAACCAGAAAAATAGTTTTAAAATTCTATGGGAAAAGCAAATTCTGTGGTATTAACTGTCTGATTTTATTATTTTCCCAAGTTAACTCGTTGAAGGAACGAAGAAACTTCTTACTGAGTTGACTAAGTTCAAGGAAATGTTTGTAACATTTGTTTTTAATTCTTATAATGCATGTGTTTGTAGTGGGATTTCATCAGATAGCTAGTTATTTATCTTAAAGTAGACAAAAGTATGCAGAAAGCTTTAATACCATGATTTAAAAAAGGCAATAGTAACTTCATAAGAGGATTAACACAATATTGTGAAAAGATTATTATTTACTTTGAGATATGATCAAGCACAGAATACTAGCCAAGTACTTATCATCTCTACAGAGGAAATATAGAGCTGGAATTTTCCTTGGATAGGGAAGTATTGAAGTAAGAATCATTTGGGTATTTAGTCTGCAACTATTGCTAGGTGAGGAGGTAGGAAAACTCCACAGCTGTGAAGATGAATCCTCTCAGTTTCAGCCTGAGTGATCGATGGCTTCCTCTGACAGCCCTAACACCAGCTTTGGAAAGGCTTGGAGGCTGGAAACTGAGTTGAATCCAACCCACTGACTCCCATGAAAGCATCTGAGGAATATCCTGTGAAGAGACAGCTTTTCTGATGTATCATAAACCACAGCAATGAGAACCAGACATCTTGTTGGAGCTCCTTGGCTGTGCTAGGTCATAGTGAAACGTGGTCTGTCCATGACAGACTTACACATTAGATGCTGTTAATCTTCTCAGTTAAAGTGGCTGCTCACAAGTGCTTTGTAATGCAGCTTGGGGATTTCTGTAGTTCTCAGAATGAGAAAAGTCAAAGCATTACAACACAGAAATGTTGCAAAAAGGAAATTTGCAACAAGTTGAGAAATAACTATTTTAACAGAATTATGACATCACTGAGTATCTGGGAAGAAAATTACAAATATCTTTTTGATAATTTTGCTTGTACAATCCCTTTAACAAAAATAAATATACAATAAGACACATCTCTTACTCTCAATCTGCTGGTGCAAGTCAATAATATGTGCAATCATTCACATTTTCAGGTATTTTAAAATGTTTTGCGTTTATCTTTTTATATTTTTTCCCTTGCAGAGACAGTATGAACTGTCTGAGCAAACAAACTGATTGAGTTAGCAACTGAAAGGAATGAAACACCTCTAGCACCTAGAGAGATGTGTTTCTAACAATCACATTAATGAGGTGATTTCCCTTTGAAGTCTGCCTGACCCATGGGTAAAAATTTTGCACCCACTCCAACAGCAAGAGCAGCTTGCCAATATTCTTGTCCTTTAAGACTCACTGCAACAACTATGTTCCATGTTTTCAATTAAATAAATGTTCTACAGATATACAACTGCAGTGCTTTCCAGAGAGAAGAAAATTCTTTCAATTGTTTTGACAATATAGGCCTTCCCCACTTTATTTTAATTTTACTCAGGGGCTCAGATATGTCAGATATTTTAGTAAAAGTCTGGGTTGAGGGGATAGTGAAGAACGAGTAGAAAAGTAGTGTACCAGAGGCAGTGGGAGTCTTCACTCTGATTCCTTGCTTCCAACCGTCCAATTATCTAAAAAATAATTATAGTTTATTTGAAGGTAATTTCTTTCTCCTCTGCCATGCCATGGCTATTCTCTCTCTCATTTATTTATCTTGCATACATAAATTTCACATCTGGTTAGATGAGTAAATAAGACTAATCTGCAACACCAAACCATTTACTACTGTGATATCTAATGAAGTCTAACTCAAAGAAATATCTTTTTGCATGAGAAAGGATTTTTTTTTATTTTCTAATTTTCATTTTTAACTAGGAAATATCTTAGTGAAACATTTCAAAACAAATCAGTACAGATAAGAATACTGCAGTCTGGTATTTTGATTTAAACTTTGACTGACTATATAAACAAAAATGAAATATTGGAAATTGTGGCAAGATAAAAACATTTGTGTTGGATTCAACTTTTAAACAAGAAATTCCTTTAACTTTCATCCTTCTCCTTGCTCTTTCATTCATACCTATTCTACAAAATCAAAATGGAACTCTGCACTCTGCAAGTATTAAGGTCTAACATATGCTAGAGTCAGTGTCAATCTGAATTCAGCTGAAACAAGTATTCAGGAAGTTAAATATATGTATGTGTGTGCTGGCTTGGGACCTTATAGGAAATCTTACTGAGACAGAAATATAAGCAATTTTTATTTTTAAAAAATGGCAAAAATTGCCTGGATGAGACCTAAGCTTAGAAGTGATTAGCACATTTTTGAAAGTACTTTTCAGTATTTTTGAAAATGTGCTCCCTCAAAATGCCAATCACAGCTTCTGAGCATTTAATTTGCTTGACAGTTTCAGTGCCCCTGCTGTTCGTAGGACTGCCTGGTGTGAGGCTGTGGCTGAATTTCTCACTACTGCTTTGACAGGCACAAGAAAGGTGCCATCAGTTCTTTGCTGACCATGCCACAGCTGATAAAGAAGGTAGGAAAAGGAAAAGGTGAATGGAGACCTCCAAGAACTCAATTAAAGAGAATGAATAAAGCACAATTCAAAGATTTGCTTGAAAGCTTTTTGATGACAAGTAAAGTTGATAAGGAAAAAAAAACCCAAATACTTTTTAAATATTTCTCACTGATATTTTGTAGAATATTCCAAAATCAACTTTGACATGTTTTTCTAACAACAAAAAAAATTTCACCTTCTTCTTTCTTATTTGCCTTTTTGTTCATTTCATATCTATTTATTTATTTGTACTGTTTTGTTTCCTGGCTGCTACACTAAATTATTTGTGAGAAAGGATAATTCTCTGTTTAAAAAAAATCACTGTCAGAAACTAAAATCATGCTAGACTTCAGTTCAAAGTCATTAGGAGTAATTAAGATTTTGAAACATGTCTAAAGAAGATAGAAGATAAAATGCCTTCAAAAATATCTTTAGTAATCTGGACAGTTCCTATGAATCTCAGATGTGTCATCAGGCAATATGGTGCCCAAACAAAACTTAAAATTTAATGGCTACAGATACTTAAACACAGAGCCAAAGTACAAGTAAAAAAAAAAACAAAAACAAAAAAAACAAAAAAAATAACCAAAAAAACCCGAAACAAAACAAATTTAAAAAAATAAAAAAAAAGAAAACCCCAAAAGAAAACAAAAACACCCAAACTTGATCCTTCTTGGAGAAGCCTAGATTTCCAAGTCTGCTTACTACAAGAATCAAGATGTGAATTATGATCTCTTTTTTTCTCCCCAGAAGCCTTCACTTTTTTCTTTGAACACAAAAAAGAAAATCAGATTAAATATCTTAAGGCTTAAAAGAAGTGCTGGAAAATCTTCAGACAATTTTTTTTCATAGAAGTCATTAGAAATTTAATTTCCCTTTCTTCGTTAGGGTTTGAATTTTTGTAACCCCAGCTTCCAACTTCCATCACAATGGAAATCTCCACTTCTCAGCCTAAGCACACACTATCACCACCTTCAGTACAGCTGGGGGTTCAGGCCCTTGGAGAAGATCAAGTCAAACTCATTCTCTTGATCCATGCCATTCTCATACTTTAGTCATAGATTTTAAACAGCCCTCTTTAAAACAATACATTTTTTCACTTTGATGTTGTTATGTAAGCAAATTTAGTTAAACTAATTCTGAGAAGGCAGGATGAAGAACTAAAGGAAAAAGGTCTGAAAGAGTAAGGAAGGGAATGATTTTTAGTCTGGCTTTCACCAGTGTTCCAGAAACATGCTATCATTAAGAAAGTCAGGATCAGTCAGAGATGATCAATCAAAAATAGAAAACTCACAGCTAGTTCATAGTGAAACCCCTATGCAATGAAAAGCCAGTAACAATATTTCCTTGAGTCTGTAAAGTCATATGTGAAGACAGGATCTCTTCAGTGAGGGGGTCATGGCCTCTCCAGAGGTCACCAAAAGTAATCATAGGGTTGTGAAGCATTGAAAATTTATTCGTTACAGTAAACAAAATCTTGTCTTTCTACTCCCATTCTATCCTTCACCTTCAAGAACAAATGTCAATCTGTCATCAAGACCACAAAATGTATGCACAGATAATTCTTGCAGGCTTGTCACTCTTACTATGTGTATGTGTTTTCCTGCTGGTTTATAGGAAGTTCAAAAGTTTCCTGGCATCCTGCTTTCTTTTTACTTTATGGAAGCTACACTGGGATTCTAATAACATGGATGACAGGGCACACAAAAATCTCTTGATGTTCAAGGGCACTGGCAAGGCATGATCTCAAAAGTGAATAAACATAAAATCATTGAATCATAAGCTATTCTGTGTTGAAAGGGACCCTACTCCTGGCTCTGCACAGGACAGCCCCAAGAATCCCAGCATGTACCTGAGAGCACTGTTCAAATATTTCCTGAGCTCCGGAAGATTTGGTGCTATGATCACTTCCAATCCTGTTCCTGTGTCCAGCCTGCCTCTGAGTGAAAACCTCTTCTTAATATCCAACCTAAACCTGCCATGACACAAGTTCATACCATTACATGGTGTGTTGGTATGTTCATATCAACATAAATACCATGATTTGTGGAAAGGCTGTGGCAAATAATATTCCAAGATGATCTTAAAGGGCCCAGTCCAAGCCAGACCGTTCTATCACTCTATAAAATAATATAAGGTAGATATAAAACTTCATGAAATCCCAGAGTAAGGCAGGATGAAAAAGAAGTTGCAGCCAACAAGGGATGGCAAACTGCCTGCTCTGAGTATGCCTGAGGAAAGAAGAATGTGCCTTTCCAGGATGATCAGCAAATCCCCACCTCATCTTTGTAATTGGGTTTCTGTTGCTGCTGCCAAAGACAAGAGGGAGGACTGGAAAAACGTGAAGGAGGTATTTCCTGACAACAATAGCTCTTCCTCTGAAACTCTCTTCTGGCTGTTTTCCCTGGCCTGGGTCTGAGATTTCTCCACAGTGGGAGCTGGACCTCTTCCAGTTACCTGCCAATTCTTAGGAACCTGAGAAGAGAGTAGGGACACTTGGATCTGAAACACTGTTTAGTGGGGGCTATCACACCAAAGGGAAGAAACAGCAGTAGGAAACAGGAACTGAGATGGGAATGTGGACACATACTAGTGCTGAAGAAAAGATGAAGGGTTCCAGAAAAGAAAGACCAGGCATGGCCTCACCGCACATTTTTTGTGCAGGTCCCTGGAGCTTCCTGACCTCTTGACATCTTTCTCCACTTACTATTGCTTGCTATTACCCCTTGCTTACTGTTTCTGGTTGCACCTGGGCAAAGCTGCAAACATCTTTTCTGAGTTTATCTGCCCAGGTCCATGGGGATAGGGGGAAAATGTTGCTTACCTGAAGCTCATGCAATTCTATTCTTGATCTTATCACTCCATGGAACAACACCTCCATTGGTTTTATTTAGATCTGTCTCACTTTCCCATGAGCTATATCTATTTTTCTGAACTGCAGCAAGAGATCTTTGCCTCACGGAAAGTGCATCTTAGGGAAGTACTACATAGTTCCTAGAGCACAATAATTCTTTGCTTTACTATTTGCTCCTGTCCAGTCAGTCGCCCTGCTGCTTTGTCAGACACTTGATGTTTAATCATTTGCTGCAGTGTACAAGAACTAATTGTCTTGGCAGAAGATGCCAGCTTTGTGTTACCTGACAAAACACATTTCCAGATACATTGTCAGAGTTTGATGTGGTCCAAACAGACCACTCCAATCAGGAAACAGGCACAGTCAGATTTTACCAGCACCAAAGGAATCAGCTAGGCAAGAACAAGCTCACATATACCACTCTTGACCTGACAATCAAATTCCAAATTGATGGGTAAAAGAGACCTTAAAGAGTTGGCATTAGACTCTCAGCAGTCTTTGGGACTGAAATCAGACACATTTATAGAGTATTAGGAGCAAGATCTCCATCTGAGCAGACAGGGCTGAGGTTTGTACAGGGATGACTTTTTATGTTCTGTTGGAAGGAGTGGGGTGAAGAGGTATAAAGAAAAGCAGAGATTTGGTCGGGTAGCACATTCAGTCCTTACAAGTCTAGTAAGGACCAGGAAGTTATCAAACAATGTGTTAAAGTCAGAAAAAGGGTGGAAAAAAGGGCCTACAATAACGAAGTCAGTGGAGAGTCAGTTAAGTCCTGGTGCCACACAATAGATCACATGAGAGATTGTCACGTGTACATTTAAGTATTGGTTGGTAATGCACAGAATCTATTACAGAAATTGATATGGATTAATTCAATACTAAATGAATTTCCAAGGCACTAGTTCTGGAAAAAAAGTTTCAGAAAATCCTATATTTATCAGGAAATTGGCCTTAAAGCAGACTAAAAAAAAGAAAAAAGAATGTCTTTTTAGCCTGTATGGCAAGATTAATATGGCAATACATATCTGCTTTTTCTAAAAAACTAAGATTGATTATAAATTAGGGTCAGTCTCCCTTAATGTAGCCAATGAAAGTAAAGTACAGAATGACCCACAGGTTCATAGGTTTTTAAGGTCAGAAAAATAATTTGAATTATCTTGTATGACATCTGCTATAATATAGACCATAAAACCCTCATCAAGTTTTTTTCCTCATGCTATTAACATGCCTTACTCTAAACTAGTCCAGTTTTCTATAAAACTCTTCAACCACCCTTTTTTCTTTTTTTCATGAAGTATGCTGTGTTTAAACACTGGGTTGTGGGGAAACTTCAGGCTATTTATAACATATATAGTGCTATATATGTTATAGCACTATATATGTTATATAGTGCTATATATGAGAGTCTACCTCTCATTCCAGACCTTGCCTGCAGGTTTGATGTAATTGTGTGGGTCTTTTGGTAATTAGACCAATGCGTTTGAGGTTGAAAAAATATGTTTTATGCCAGGCAATGAGACATCTCACCTGTTTTCTTCACAAGAAAGGGTGACTTTTCTTCTCGGGATTGCAAATGTCATTAGTATTTCAATATTAGGGTCAGGATAACAATTTACTCTGTAGTTTTACAGGACTTTTATATGAGGAAAAGACACTTCCTTTCCAGTGGGGACTATCACAACCTGTTTCCTCAGCTGGACCACCACAGATGTGAAAAGGAAAGCTACAGATCCACTAATGCAATGTTTTCAAAAATCTCTGACTCAGAACATCAAAATCTCATTTAAAATGAGGATTTCATACACAGCAGTTCTTGGGATATTTTTATTTGCTTTCTTGACAATTTTGACAGCCAAATTTGACAAGTTGTATGGGTGGAAGTTGTTTCTGAGTGGTGCCCTAAGTAGACCTGCTTACCTGATCTAGAGAGCTAGCTAAGGTGTTGCTAGGTCTACCTGTTCTTATACTTTCTACATCTGTCCTTACAGTGGATTTTAAGTCCAACAGGTGAGAACATCTTTTAAGATGCTTACAAACAGTAATCCTAGTAACAGTGTCTGTTCAAAAATGTTCAGTGCTCTTCTGTTTCTCTGTATTACGTAAATTGGAAAAAAAATTACGTCCTTCAATCCTGTTGTGATCTGACTTTCTCTTCAGCAAATGCTCAGAGATTGAGAAAGCCAAATGCAATGAAAGTAAATCAGATATTCCTATGCTGAAAACCTTTTGTGTCTCTTTTCAGAGAAAAATCTTTAAACGCTTTAAAAAGTGTTCTCACATTGAATAAGGAATTGGTTTCTGAGGAGCAACAGAAAAATAAATCTCTAAATCTAGAACTCAAAACACTTGTTCAAAAAAACTGGTGGCACTATCAATAATATGGTTTTCTGAGGAGTTATTATCTATAATTTTTGTATGAAGGAGCATTACCAGACACCTTTCTGATCCTACCAACCCTATAGTAGGTCTTCATTCTGTCATGGTTGTATTTCTCTTTGGAAATTGCAGTAAGAGGTACTGAAGCACCTGTTCTAGCAGTTATGTCCTGTCTATGAGGGGAACTCTTTTGAAATGCTGTCTGTTGTGTATCAAGATGGATACAAAAACTTTCTGTCTTTTAGGCTAATTTGGAAAGTAATGAGAAGGTTCAAATATTTGAATGCTGCTGTCACCACTCACTCAGGGTGACCTCAGTGTGCTAAGGTAGAGTTATATTAAGAGCTACTCTGCACTAACTCCATACGAGA
The DNA here is from genome assembly GCA_025920805.1 of Petroica traversi. NCBI lineage: Eukaryota > Metazoa > Chordata > Aves > Passeriformes > Petroicidae > Petroica > Petroica traversi. The sequence goes on from JAHLSL010000017.1 coordinate 12,596,641, forward strand.
TGATATATCTACATGATACAAGTCAGAGTTTACAGAAAGAGAGAAAAAAATTCATTAGGGTAAGTGGAAAGAAACAGATGCACTTTCAAGCAATCAAAAACTTTCAGTATATAAAGTCAGCATATTTTAAAGCAAATACAGAATGAAAAAATTACTCTCAGCTTAAAAATATATGCTTATGATGTGAGGTACTTGAAAAGTAGTAGACATTTATTTGGGTTCAGGAGTGTTCAAGGATTTTCTGAGTAGCTGAACATACACTAAAAGATCAGTCAAATGTTTTTAAGTTTCGCTCAGGTGTGGTCAAGAACAATTTTTACTTTGCTTTTCTCAGGAGAATTGGTTGTCAGAGATGGTTCATCCATTGCATATGTCTCTTTGAAATGATGAATCTGCTGCTTTTTCTGTCAATTCTTGCTTCTATGATATTCTACATCTTTAATAGAGCTGATAAATAAACTCATCTGCAGTGACAGTGAAGGTTTATTTCTCCCTCAGATGACTAGGATGATTCTTTATGCGTATACTGTCTTTTCTGTCAGCCATAGCTGTATTTCTCTCTGCCATATTTTCCGTTTTTCTTTAATTAATAGAGAAGCCAATTCTCCACCAAATGGTCAGACCATTACTGCTGGGATCTTCAGTAAGAGGATACACCTGAGCCACCTGTTTATATTTTTCATCTTTAGGAGCTCTTACTGGCTTCATCCACACAATTCATTCTCTAGTTTATTGAGATGCACACTGAAAGCAGCGTGACAAAAAGGACTGTACATATCTAGCTGTTTTTGTATTTTCTATCACAATGCTAAATTACTTAATATAATATTTGCAATTTACCTACCAAAAATTTAAGTGATTAGAAAAAAATACTGTGTGGTATTACAAAGAGCTTCTTTGTAATGACAGACTGACACAAGCTGAAAAAAGAGATGATGAATAAAGTGGAATTATTATTTTTTGTGCAGTCCAGCAGTGTTGCTGCTGTTAAACTTCCCACAAAATACATCAGCATTCGCATTTCCACTTTCTGCTATTGAAAGATTTGGGTTACAGAATAAGCTTAGATGCCAGACACCTGCCAGCATTTCAGCTAGTTACTGTACTTCATTATTTGCATTTAGCAACTGTTAATACAGCAGTTGTTGAAGTTACTAATGTTCAATCTTCCTCTATTATTAAGACACAACACTTTTTAAGATAAAACTTTTGATGCAAGTCAGTCATGACATGAGATACTCCTACCATCTTTTGACAGGATTTCCCTGTTTCCTGTGTGAGTTATGAAAGGTGCATGGACAACAAGATCAGATTTGACAAAGATTATATTTCTATGCTGCTCCTGAGTACTCAGATTAACTAGCCTAATTTGTGAGATCAATTTTCCATTTTTATGCAGCTTATTGTGTGCTGCTGATTTTGTAGTTCGGGCAGTTCAAGGATGCTTTTTGTTACTAAAAGCAGATTGATCATTTAAAGTATTATCAGTGTAAGCCTTCTTGAAAGGCCTTTTAGAGTTTTACCAACTTGATTAATTTGTTTAAACTTTTTTTTTTTTTACAGCTGCAGGCATGATTTAAAATTTGCAGATTTTTATTAATTTTTTCATAAACTGCAGTGCAAACTGTCTCCAACAGTGACACCTTCATCAGTGCTGATTTAAGAGAACTACTAAGACCCATTTTCCCCTCCGAAACAACACCAAGGAACGAACTACTAACACCCATTTTCCCCTCCTAAACAACACCAAGGAACAAACTACTGTTTTAAAACTGTCCATACAGTAGCTTTCTCTGGTCTGATGAGATTATGGCATCATTAGATGGAATTTTAATTTAAAACAGTTTGGGTGTTTTACCTTCTGGAATCTGTATTACTTCCTCTTTTGTTGTCTTGATCTAGGACCTGACTTAGAAGAGTGGGGAGAGTAATGAGACTTTCATAAGACAGCAAGTGAAGAAGATAAGTGCAAAATTGAACTGACAAGCTTTAAGGTGGTAATGTTCTTGTGTGCACTGGTGACAGCTGGTTGGAAGATGTGTGCTGAAAAAAGTGGTTCTTCAGCTAAAAAATACTTGATAAAGGAGAGTTTGGCATTTACCTTTGAAACTTATCACATTCCCCAAGATTTTTCTTTTCAAAAAGAAGACTTGTGCTTGTGTTGCTAAAAACGTAGAGTGGGAAATGCAGCCTAAGTATTCTGAAGGCCTAATTCATGCGTAAAGCATTAGAAAAGACTCCTAAGTGAGGCAGAGACAAGCAATAAATGAAATAGTTACTATCTACACTAAGACAGAAAAATATGACTGAAAAAGGCAAAATATCTGGAAGAAGATGCACCTGCAAAGACTTCAGAATGCCAAGTATTTTCTAAATAGATGATTGATATGGATTCACTGTGTATATTTTTAATAAACATGGTCTCTCATCTCTATTTAGAATTTTTTTTTACTTTACTCAGATCCTTTTAGTATCTAACTAAACAGTAATTCTGTCATATACAATGCATGCACATAAAAACCCCAGCCATCTCTATATTTATGGCTGCTGCCCCAGGAATTTTGAGGGCCAGCTGCTAAAAAAAGAGAGTTAATCAGTGACTCGTGAAAATGAAATGGGTCAAATCTTACCTCTTTCACTTCTTAAGATGTCAAAACAAGAACAAATCAATAAAATGAAAGGCTTGGCATGTTTTGTCAAGGCAAATTTTGCTCTACAGTGATGATGATCATACAGTCAGTCTTAAAAGTCTCTAAAAAAAGCCCTCAAAAAACCCACACCGAAACAGAACCTAACAAAAACCAAAATACATTCCAAGACACCTGTATTAAATCTGGAGAAATAAGGATTTTTTTATGAACTGTCATACAGCCATTAAAATTGTGTTATTCAATATGATATTTGTGTTTTGCTCTAATTTAAATATGAAGATTTTTTTTAAATCTTATATGAATCTAATTTGACTTGAATATGTAGGGTTACAACAACTTCTTTCAACTTAATTTTGAGAGACACCTTACTTCTTTGTCACTGGACCCTTCAGTTAAAGTCACCACCCAGTTGCTAAGGATTATCTATCTGTCCAGTCCTCTATGTCTTTACCAGTCTGTAGGTTTGTGCTAAAGAAAACCCTCAAAAACTACTCATTCCCATGCTTTTGTATCTCATGTATATATTCTGGAGAAAAAGCACTTGTATCCCAGATTTCAGTGCATGTTGATACCGCAATTAAGCTATGAATTTATGAAAGTTCTGTGTTCTGTGTAGGCCACCACATTTTACAGGTGCATTAGACATCAAGATACAGCATTGTCAAAGTGTGATCTCCTTCAAACAGCAGGAATTAACCTTGAAGTATCACAGAAATGATAACTATGTTCTCCAAAGAGAAAACGGCATTTTTCTTTCTACCCTGAAAGTGCCAAAATAGCTTCTTTTTTGTTGCCTGGAAGGAAGATACTATGTTCACACATTATATATTAAAACGATTGAAAAGGAAGAGGAAAAAGACAAGTTGATAAAATGATCAGATCTGTTATTGGAGACTATTCGTGGATGACACTTTTAACTATGTATTCAAAAATAATCTATCACAAGGCTGAACATAACCAGTTATCTCAGGTTATTTCTGAACTGCAACTTGCTTAATATTTTTGGAAGACTAGCCCCTTGGGGCAGACTATATTTCTCAATACATGTGAATACTGTGGAAATCACAATGTGCAACAAGCATGATAAGAAGCTTTAATTGACTAATAAGATTGTAGTATCTAGAACAAGGTAAAGGAAAAACAGAAAAGTTCCTGTGAAACGTTCCGTTACCAAACTAAACACACTTAAGAAACAAACATATAAATATCTTCTTTTGGAAAATGGAAAATCATATAAAACTTGTTAAACAACTGAGATATTTTATGTAAGTGCTGTTTTGGGATTTATTTTTCATTCTTGTCGAGCACAGACAAAAACAGAGTGTATCTGCATGTCCACTGTGTCTATTTTTTACACATTCCATAAGACTGATGCTCACAATTATTTGGTGTATTGAATTTCTTCAGGACATGCTTTATATTATTAGAATTGCACTGAGCACAGAGAGAAATGTTTTAGCAATGAAGTTAGTGAGCTAAACTACTGTACATCAGATCAAACATTCCTCCATTGTGATGGATGACTTCCCTTCAGCTCTACACTTCTGAAGTTGTTCTGTTTATTTCATTTCAAGCTCACTTTAATCCACAGCTGAAGGAGCCAAATATATATACAACATTGAAACTGCTCTGTGTTCCTGTCAGATCTTTCCTTTTATTTTTTACTAATGCTATTTAAAGATTCTCTGCTAGAAAGCTTAGAATATAAAAAAGGTATACATGTCAATTTTACATTCTCTGTGCAATTTCTATTATAAAATAGCAAGTGATTCAATAACCTTTAACTACATAGTATGTCTTGTTTGTCCAGCTAAGGATTTATTTTGCCTTTGTTAAATTGGGTCTTTGGTATAGTTTAGCAAGAGAATCTTCCTTATTAGGTATTGTCCTGCAAATTAACAAGAGAGAGGTTGAATTTGTACTAACACCTTTTATTTTTTCACCTCCAAGTTCAAGACAATTGGCCTCATATATTTCAGAGAGGTTTGCAGAGCTTTCAGCATTGATAGTAACTGGAAGCCTCTGGGTTTTAGTGTAAACCCTTTGAATGCTCTGCCAAGATGACATTAGGCCAGAAGAAACACTCATTTACTGGCCATCCTGCAACAAACACAAAGTCTTGAACACCAGCCAAAATTAAAATGTTTCCCTGTTGTGTTTACACTTGGTAGCATTTGTGTAAGACACGATCCTAAGATCACAGAATTCAGCTTTCACCATCTCACTGCTCCTGCCTTTAAGCTCATCAGTAAAAGCTGCACTAAGGGTGTGCTCAGCAGCAGGGTACAGATCCTAAGCCACTGGCCTGGTGTTTTGGTCTCATAAGCATATTAGTCAGCTTTATGGGATTTGCATTTAACAGAACTGTAAGGAGATTAATTACAGCTCCTTAAGCCACTGAAAAATCATGTAAAATCAATTACTATGCTATTGGCTAGGCCAGACCACGTGGTGGTAGCAGGACAAAAGTCAAAGGAGCACAGTACTTTCGCTCTCCATTTCAGATTCCCATTAGCAAAGGTTTTTCAGATATGTGAAGATGATTATGAAATATGGAATGATGTTAGCTAATTTTTAACAAGTGGATTTTTTTTTAAAATTCTATGATGGCTATACATAAGGCCTTTGTGGAGCTACAATGGTCTTTTGTAATTTACTGAAGACTGCTGAAAAACTCTGCAGATAAGGAATAGAGGTCCAATGTTTTCTTCCTGTAGATAAACAGCCATGGATTTATCATTTGATAATCAATGCATAGTTCAGTGGGAACAATTCAATTTTTTCTTCATCCAGTACAGTACTTACACTATACTGAATTCATGAGACATTTTAAACAGTTCATCATGCAGAGCAAGATAAATTTTTACTTCTAAATAAATTTGAAAACAAAATTGGAAATATTTGAGGAGTTTTATTTAGGAATAGGATTGTAAAACAAAAAAAGTACAAACATTGTTTCCACTTAAGTATGTTTTTCTCAGATGCTTGATGTCCTCCATCTTCTAGCTTCTTTTGAACTTGTGATATTTTATAGTGCCCCAATACAGATTTAACACAGACTAAAGTCCTACTGGACAGAACTGCTTGCAACCAAATCTGGAGCAGGCTGAGCTGAACTTTTTTCATCTCCTGGGTTCAGGTAGTATCCCAGCAGAAGACTCACTCTGCATGGAAAATCTGTATGCATGGGGCAGAGACACACACTTCTAGCTGCTGCAAAGTAGTATAAAGTCTCATTAGCTGTGAAGGAGGCAGAGAGCAGCAAAAGTGCTGTGAAAGAGCCAATTTTGTGTGAATTGCTTGAGGGAAGATAATGGGGGGTAAATATAATAAACCCAAGACTACTATTAGTATAATATCTATTAAATTCTTTAAAGTTTTTCGTGTTCAATAGTGACTCCAAATCCAAGTATTTTGTGACCCATCAGGGATCCTAATTCTTAGTGTAGAATGTATATGCTAACTGGAAAGGGAGTCCTGCTCGGCTTTATCGCATTTCATTACGGCACAAAATATGTATTTGGAAAAGAACACTTTCAAGTGATATTTTGATTGAGGTGAACTATGAACACTGAACTGTGAACAATGTTCATCTGTGAACATTGCTACCATGGATGTTCAAAGATGGTTGAGTTTTAATTGCACTTGGTTCTGATCAATGAAATATAATTCTCAAAGCTTGTCCAGCAGAAATGTTCTAAATCCTTCCACCTGACTATTTTTTTCTACAAGAGAGGCAGGACAACATTTAAAAAATGCTGGGACTCAAACAGTTTAATAAGATGAGCTTGTATTTTCTGGATGCATTGGTGACATATGACCTTATTTTCTTGCACTGCATATTAGTATCACTTCATAACAGTACATGGATAAAGTGAGATAATTGTTGGCAATGGGAATGTAAATCATCCTAACAGCAGTAAAGTCATAATAGTATGTAAATATCCACTGGTAGAAGTCTCAACAAAAACAGCCTTTAGATTTAAAGGTGTAAATATTAAGAAATTCTTGAACCTTACAGATATCCCTTATTAGGATAAATTCAGAGAAAATTAGAAGAGGAAAAAAAATGAGCAACAAACCAAATGAAGTTCATTGAATTAATCAAAATGATTTTGTAAGGCTCAGGGCCATTAAATACAGATTCTTTCAAGAAAACCACACACCTCACTGTCTATGTCAAAATAATTTTTTTCTTCCAGTTTGAAAAAAAAAAAAGAAAGGTTCTTATAAAACAGGACTGTGTGACCCCAAATTAGAATAGTTTTTGGCAGAAAAAACAATAAAGGTAACCACAAAAATAAATTTTGATGAGCAAGAATCCTGAAGAACAAACACTTTCTGGAAAGTTCATTATGAAAAAAGAGAGTGGTATCTGCTCTTTTGCAGAGCAATAAATTTTAACAGTTTGAAAAGCAGAGGAATTATTTGGTTCTTCTGCTTCCAAGAGGGCTAGAGAGCATACCTCCACAGACTGTAACTCTGTTGTGGATTAGAGAGGGATGGAGACTCTGTGAGATCTCTCAGTTGGATGCCTCAGCTGTTCTCTCATTTGGACAGTGGAAAAAAGATGGGTGCGAACAATTATGTAAGACATTCTGGAAAAATAAACACACCAGCTGGTGTTGCCTTCTACATTCACTTAAGTCAAAATACTCAAAAAACAAGGCAGTGATTAGGAGGAGACTGCTTCTCCTGTCATAGGTCAGGAATGTGACTGTCTGCTTTTAAGATAAGGCTTGGCAAAATCATTTCTGGCCAGAGCCTTGACGCACCAAGCTAGATAGGAATCTAATGGTGTCCTTTTTACAGCTGGTTGTCAAATACTTATCTGATGAGAGAACTTGTTGAAATTTCCCATTCAAACCACTAAGTGTCATAACAGCCTGAATACCTAAAAAGACTTCTTGGATTAAATAAATCTCTTTTAAGGGGAAAAAAAAAGATTAAAAGTGCTCTTAGGTTACTCGGGTTTTAGTCACCTTTTGACTAATCGCCTCCTATCTAATCCTCCATAAAGTTGACGTCTCAGTGATTTCCTCTTACCCCCTTCCTGATTAAAAACTCATATTCTTTTAGAGAGGAAGAAGGAGCAATCTCATGTGACATGCACAGTCGTTAACAGCACTTTGAAAAATGAGCAACAAAAAAAGCACACTCTGATGTTACTGTACATTTTTTCCTGTAAATTATTCCCTCATTTCTAGCATATCTGTATGAAGAGCAATGCAGAAAGTGTTGAAAGAGATATATTGTGTCTGCTTAGATGAGAACATGCTGATAAGGAGTGGCACATGTCATGACAAGTATTTCTCATTACCTCATTACCTCTCATTCTTTCCAGTTTCTCCTCTTCAGCAAAATTTGAAATGTGACTAGAGCAGTAACAGTGATTAAAATGTCAGATTGCTCTCTTTCACTTTTTATCTCATTTTTGTCATCTACTCATAGGTACAGGCAGGTAGAGGGAAAATGGTAACTCAGTAAGGCTGAAGATTTTACCCATTTAAAAGATGAGCATCATGCTTTGCTGCTTACTCCACATGAGGGTCTGTAAGTACAAAGAGATAGAGATGAGAGGGTGCATATGTGTGTGTGTGTGTGTGTTTGCGTGTGTGTGTTGTATGCAGAACAATCTTGGAGGCATCAGAAGGGTTATTTTTGGTGGCTTGGGTGACACCGCAAATTTGGCAGCACAGCTTGCCTCCTTAGAAAACTGTCTGCAATGCTATTATTAAGCAACATTAAGAACAGAATGATTTTGCCTATCTACAATATAAAACATTCATGAAAATTTCATAGATCCCTTTTTGCAGCAGGCATCTTTAGAAGACTCTCTACAATATGGTTATATTCACGATTTTACAGTTAAAAATATATTAATACTTTAATTATTAATCCTAATACATAGGGTTTCATAACATTCTTATAAAAATGTCCAGAACATTTTTCTCAATGAGAAAAGGCAAAATATATCTGGAATATAAATCAACATGCTCTTCCCCTTTGAAGAATGTAAGTAATCTTCACTAAATTAATATAAATTAATTCACTGAATTCATATAAACGTTATCCCTTCTTTGGCTGGATATGGATTAGTTTGTCATCCATTCTTCCCCAAGGCATACCTACCTGGAGAGGGACACTATAAATTTCAACCATCTATACGAGATGTCAAGGAAGGACTGATCGTCCTGTGCCTTCACATAGAGATCTGCAGTCTCCTACACTTTGGGAACAGGGGAGTTCCTCTGTTGCTTTGCCATTATGAGTCTCCTGAGAAAGGGTAGGATGCAGTGTGCCATGTATGAGCAGTTTAGGTCCCCCAAAGGATCACAGGCAAATGTACATTTAATACAAAATCGAAAGCACGACAAAGTTCATTGTCAAGGTTCACTTCTACTACATACTGGCTAAAGCACAGAGAGAAACCAGTCTAAAAGCTATCAATCTAAAAGTAAAATCAACCTAAAATTATTTACATGCAGGTTGGGGATGAAGAAAAGATAAGGATGGGAAGGGAAAACATTAAAAGAAATTTTTGTGGGACAATATTTCAGACTGAGTCTATTTAGATGAAAACACCACACTGCAGAATACTGAGATTTTGACTTCTTTGATGTGCAGTGAAAGTTTAGAGGTTTAGAAGATCTGATAAGCAAGTCAGAAGTCCTTATTTCTGCTTTGTTAGGCTCCGTGTCTGTGTTTCAGGGCAGAAAAGTGCCCCTATTGTGTGAAAGGAAAATCAAATGATCTTTGTTAATTTTTCCAATGATTCCAAAGTCCTACAGTTCCTGAACGGTTTGCTGTACTTATGTTGCTGCTTTAACTTGATACTTCGCCTGTGCCTATATCTGTCTAGTCTATAATCTCAGCTGTTCCTGATCACATTTCTATTGAAGGCGAGATACATATATCTTTCTTATTTTCTTAATTTCCCATAGAAAACAATTCCTTGATTCAAACTGAATGTCAGACAGATAACTTAGCATCTTCTTCACTTTCTTATGGGTAGTTAATAAAAGTCCATTATCAAAATAGCACCAAGTTTAATGAATTTCTTTGACCTCTCTAAATCATGGAAAGCTGACTTTTATGGATAATTCATATCAATGAGAAATTTGTGATCCTTATTCTATTTGAATCAGAAATCTCAGATCATCTCTTCAATTATCTTGGATGAAATTTTACCCCATGAAGGGAAAAATGAAGCAATTACACAGATCTTTATCTCCCAGCCATATTCTAGATAATAAGAAATATAATTTTTTTCCAAGATCCACAACTTAAGGAACAATTAAAACATTAGCAAACCTGGCAAAAGCTGAGATAAAGTTTCTTTCCTAGTGGCAGCTTGTATACCAAGGTGGAGTTCTGTCTTTTTAAACACTCATCTCTGCTCAAACCCCAATATGATACTCTGATCAGTGTTAGGGGATTCAAATCAGAAGATTCTAGTGTTTTCTCACAGTTTTCTCTTAATTTATTTGATTGGCTAAAATGCCAAAGTCTAAAAGTTATTCTAAGAAGTTAGTTACTCGGTCTAAAAAATATTGGAAGTTCAATAATGTAAAGATTATATCTGTAAAATTTAAAAAACATAGACTGTTCATTAGAACTTAAAAATGGTGGGGGGGGTTCAGATAAAAATTCAAATTTGCACAAAACTTTGATTCTCCATGGCTCTCATACCATCTTATTTGTCCTATACATTTTAAAGTTCTTAATTTTACTGACACAAAGAGTTGTGAAAAAAAGCAGCTAGCTGTATCCACAAACTTTTGTTAAAACTCATTCTGCCATGCACTTTTGTGCTCAAAAACACATGTTCTTCAAGTTCTTATACAATCTTTCCATGAAGGAAAAGAAACCCTGTGATTTATCACCCAGTAAAAACTGAGTTGCACACTTAGGAAGATGAATATTTATGAACTTTTCACTGTCTAGATCCTTATCCTTTATAGCATGCAGTGAAAATATACTGAGTTTCACTAGTCAAGAATCTTTGCTTAATACAGGAAATCTTATCAAAGACATTTTACCAGCAATAAAAAAACTAAAGACAAATATTTCAATCTGAAATATTCAATTAGCTCCATTAGTAATATACCTATAAATGCTGCAGTAGTGTAAGTCTTTAAGTCTTTTAGCAGTTTTCACCATTTTGTATTCAAAAGTAATATCATATAAAACAAGAACTCTGTTTCTGAATGCAAATAAGACTTTACAATTGTTAAGGAAACTTGTTTTTAGCTAATAAGCTTCAAAAGATTGGAAACAGGGGATAAGAGTGAAAAATAATGTGGTTAGGAAATAAATAAAGAAATATTTCTATTTATTTGGTTTTGAAAATAGTTTACATGGTTTAGGTCAACTGGAATTTAGTGGTGATTTCCTCTGTTTAGTGTCTAAATATTCAGATGTCAATACATTATTAACTAAATGAAATTCTTATAGTTATACTTACACAATTTTTAATCTATTTAACTTTAAATGAACATACAAGATTTTATTAGTTACTGATCTGCATGTTATTAAACAAACTTGTAACATTTGAAATAGTGTCAAATCCAATACAAAGTTCTATTGGAAACATGTTTTTTCTTCAGTACTGAAATACACCTTTAAAAATAAGAAGTTTAAAAAGAGCAAGCACCAATCTATCTCACTTCAAAGGATATTGCTGAACACAAAACCCCCTTAGTAAACAGCAAGGAACAGTTTGCAGCAAAGTATATTTGCTCCCGTAGAACCAGATCAAAAAAAAAAAAAAAGATAAAGAAAAAAAGAAAAAAAAGATAGGCCATTGTAGTCAAAACTTTGTAACATTTGTTTAAATTGTATAAACTCCTATTTCTAAAAAGCCCAGGAGACAAGGGGGAAATTGAATGAAATTCTGCCTCTTTCAAAAGGGGAAATTATGCCTGACATATGTCAAAATTCCATCCCAAGAAATATAGCGGGATGGATTATAAGAGAAATGATCTCTACACTTTTGCAGCCAATTGGTGTTGGCTCCAGCTCAGGTATGTGACAGGAGGTCACAAACTTGAATTGCCCTGCTAAAGTGCTGACTTGATAGAAAAATCTAAACTTCGTTTGTTACCATACAGTTTCCTCCAGGTAACAGCCATTTACCTATTTGCATGCTCTACACATCCTCTCTTCTGTAATACTTTTGTCAGAATTGCCATAAACTACAGCTAAGAGACACTGGTTAAAGGATTGATTTATATTGAAATACTTACCTCGTAAAGAATTGATATACTGCCTTCATAATTTTACTTTTCCAATCCATATTGCAGCATGCTAACCATAATTCCTCTGAAAAAGATTTTATTTACAAATCAGTTGTTATTTGGGTATAAAAAAATACACATCACAAGACCTTTCCCTCATCTTTTAAAAAATGTCTTGGGAGAATAATATCTTACCATAAGTTAAATGCAGCTTCTTTAAACAACCCAACTTGTGAGACTTTGCTTTCATAACTGATTAAGTAATGAACAGTCTGGATGTTTTGCGGCTAAGAATGTACAATATTTTCTTTTGTTGGTAAGTATATTTTATAAAGATCAAATGTCTGGACTGAAAGCAAAAAAGAATGAAGGCAAAGTAAAGCAGAATGTCATCAGGAAGGGTCTAACTAAAGCATTTGATTTGCTTCCTTCTTCTATTTATTTTCTTTAATATTAAATAAAGTCTGAAACTCTGTGCAAAGTAGAGTTTTTTGTGAAACTAGGTTTTAACAGGCTAATTGGTCACTCATTTCTTAATACATTAATGATATAAACATGACTGACTGAAAGATTTCTTATACCCATAAATTTTGAAAGAAAATGGGACATTTAATATCAACCAAAATATCTTTAAGGGGGATTAGCTTGGAGGCTCTCAAGATAAGTCTCATTGCTGTTCTGTTTATACAGAAACACTAGAAAGGATATTGCTTGTCACTGAACTAATGTTTGTGTCCAAGCCAGACGTACACAACACCTTCACCAAATGTTTCTCTGATGCTGAAAGCTGGTCTGTTACTACACATCTGAGTCTGGGCTAAGTTTTGCACTAAAAATGGAACACTGCTTTTAGACAAAGCATTTAAAGCTGCAGTACCTGTTGTATGGGTGCTCTGTTGATGGCTGCATACATGTGACATTGCTTAGTTCCTTGTAAGAAGGGATCTTGAAAGCAGAAAGGAAAAGGGAAAGAAAAAAAAGAATAAGAAAAGGAAAAAGAAAAGAAAGAGAGAGGAAAGGGAAGAGGAAGAGGAAGAGGAAGAGGAAGAGGAAGAGGAAGAGGAAG
>JAHLSL010000017.1:12609606-12841949 GCA_025920805.1 Petroica traversi
AGGAAGAGGAAGAGGAAGAGGAAGAGGAAGAGGAAGAGGAAGAGGAAAAGACAGTTAGATGGCTTTGATTTGCTTTTTGTGCTAACACATAATACATAAATAAAAATTACTCACTTTCTTAGTACAAACACTTCCATAATTATTTTTCATCCAAGCTTCTGTGTAGACCCCAAAACATCTAGGTTTAGTTTAGGGTTGTTTTCAGCTTTGGATGACTGATCTTTTCAGGGCCATAGATCTCAGCTACAACAACATGAACTCAATGTGGGCTTGTGACCAACCTCTTTAGCAATATTGTTCTCTCTCTTATCAATTTCAGTTTGGATTCCTATCTTTTGTTACCTTTCAACAGTAGATGGGTGTTTCTGCCTACTATCTGCTTTTTCCCCTTCAATTCAAATCACTGATCTGCTTAGATCCCTGTGTTGGCCATGCTTCTGCATTCACATGAGCCTCACCCTTGAAGATAGAAAGTTCCTGAGAGATCATGCTTCTGTATGTTGCAGACTGGTTCAGAAACCTCCCCTTTAAATCCTTAGAGAACTTTAATTCAGAGGCATCTGATTCAGCTCTTCAGGCATATCATGCCATCTCCAGAAAATTCAGGGAAAAATTGATTGTCCGGATGACATCTCAGCATGCAAATAGCATGAAGCTGAACAGCTCTTCGGTCAGGAACCAAAACAAGGAAGCAATTATTGTTCTATGATGTGCTCTTCTCCCTCACCCTTCTTCAGCATCCTTAGATGCTGTGTTGGATTCATGCCATGTTTTGTAACATGCAATTGCCTGCATTGCAAGGTATCTCCAAAGCAGGAATTATGAGCACAATCCAAATACAGCAAACACAGGTTTTTAGCAGTCATTTATGTCACCAGGTGAGGCACCAAATGAGGACAGCCCTCACTTGTGGTTCATTTTTGCAAAAATTTTGAAATGATTTTCTAGAAGAAGGTCAAACCCCTAAAAATAAAATTACAAATTTTTTAAACTCACACTAATAACAGGGTGTCCATTGAATATCTTTCAGCATTGACTGCTAACAATCAAAACAAACCATCCCAATTACAATTACATAGAAGAATGGGCTGAGTGAAAATGCATATCTTGAAAAAGAAGAAATAATTATAATTGAATTGAGGCTCTAACTGTATTTCAGCATAAGGGCCCTGAAATGATCGATGTGTTTCCAGCAGCACAAAAGAACAGCTTGCATGGAGCAGTTTAGTGCAACACTGAAAGCCGGCAAATTGGCCTCTTGAACTTCTCAAGCTCCACATCAGTGAGCAGAGCACATGCTTAAATTCAGCACCTGGCATGTGGCCATTCGCACGTAGCAAAGGGTAAAGCAGGTGCTGGGACCTCAGCACTGACACATCAAGTTATTTCTGCAAGAAAGGTAAAAATGGTGTTATTTCCAAAACAACTAAGGCATTTCTGAACCATAATGACTCTGGTTAATCTAATAGCCAGTCTGTGCTGTGATTAACAGAAAAATAGGGTGAATCATGGGATTCACAGAATGAAGTCACCCTTTCTTGGTCACGTTTTTCTATAGCTTAATTTAATAACACCACAAATAAGTAGACTAAGTCCAGTATTAAAAAAAAAAAATTTGACGTGGGGAAACTACAGCTGCCTGAAGGAGTCCAGCTGTGCAGCCCAGTTTCTGCTTCCAGGCATGTTTTGGGTAAAGTGAAACTGAAAGCTTAAAATAAAATACCAGTGATCGGCAAGATTTTGCAACTTGTTTTGTAGTTTATAGGAGGTTTGCTAAGACCATGCTGGCACAGATGAGAAACAGAAGCGAAAGCAGGGAGGAATTTGCATACAGAGTGCAGATTTCATTGTTCGTGACAAAGCCGCCCTTGATTTGCTTCAGTCATTGTAACAATCAGCCCAGCCAACTGTTTACATGCTCTCCATTGTGCTGCTGTTGGCTAGGAAATGGCAGGCACAATGAGATTTGCTTTCTGCTGGCACTCTGGGGAGCAGCAGGAGCTCACACACTTGACAGACAGACAGACAGGCAGACAGGCCTCTCTTTCCAAGAAACAAGAGAGTGGTTTGCTTGCTCTTGAGCTGTTTTATTGTGACAATAAAGACAGGAGCAAGCGTGGCTGAAAGCAGGGAGCGCAGGACTGTTTGAGTGCCAGGGAAGAAAGGGTGAAAATTAAAGCAAAATGTTGAGAACTAAAACCTCACAAGGCTTTAAACAACTACCCCTCCCTGCCCCAATTACTTATATCTCAGCTACCCTTAAGAAACTTCACAGTTTCTGGGAAAGACAGGTGAGGGGACAGGCCAAGTGCATTCATTCTTAACTCACAATGGAAATGTCTGTAAGAAAGGAATGAAACTCAAGCTGTATGAAGGGATATGGAAATAGAGGTCCTTTTACTGTAAAAGGGGTGGTAGTGTTGCTGCTGTCATAGCAACGTAGTCACAGCAGTAAATATAATAAGCTCTCAAATTTAAATATAATCACAATCAAACAGAAGGCTCATGAAAGACAATCCCCCTGTCCTCTCCATTGCCCTCCCTTCATTCAGGACAGTCTTGTTGGGTTTAGATTGATAGGCTTTTCCTTGGCCCACCCTGGCCTCATTTGAAATGCATGGGTGAAAACACTTCTCTAAGCTATTTGAAAAACTTTCTGGTGTGTTTAAATCTGAGATTTCATAAGTTGTACAGTCTTTTTCTTAGAGCCACTTTTTAGAACAAGACATCCCTGAGGAATAAAGGAAGGATTGCAGTTGCATGATTGTAAAGTGCTTGTAAAACAATTTGGTTTTGCAATTTGCATTGCTTAAAGAACTAAAAAACCTATCCCAATGATAGGATCATGGTTGAAATGGGATTTTTTGTTTGTTTGTTTTTCTGTTTGTTTTTTGTTTTTGTGAGAGTTTTTGGGGTTTTTTTTTATACTATGTTTTTATTTTCCTTTAAATTCTTGATCATAGCCACTTTTATTAAGGAAAACCCAAAACTTACCGCTGGGAGCACTCACGCAATCTGCAGACAGCAGTCAGCAGTGGGCCACATTCAAATATCTATATTTCTCTTTCAAAATGGAGATGAATTATGCTCTAAATCTTCACTGATTCTTGGTAAAAAAATCCCTCAGTCAGCAGTAGTGCAACTCTTTCTCATCAGCCTACCTGCTAGATTTATATGATATGAACCCTGAAAAGCACATTCTGCTTTCCAAGTAATAGGGGAAATATGATGACTAACCTACAGGATAGAAGAGTGAGGGAAGGGTTCCTCAGCCAAGCAAAACACAAAGGAATGTGTGCTTGAAAACAGAGAAATAAGACCGGTGCTATCGAAAGGCCAAATTCCCCAGAGAAACAAAATATCCAGGAATATAATTTAATAAGGTAGAAAGCAAAGTAAGCATTTTACACCTCTATTAAATTTTCCTTATGAGTTTTCTCTGCAAATACAGAAAAGACAAGGATGTCATTTCCTTTATATGGATTATTAACATTTTGTTAGTTGTGATTTATTTATACAGGTCTGACTAATGACTTAAAGTGAAATGGCTATAGCAGGGAAATGATAAATTATCTAGTGTATAACACTGCTTAAAACCTAAACATGTGTTTATGGTTGCTGTTCTGGGATATTTGCCAAAGGGACATTTTACTTAGCAATCATATTAGTGTATTTTTTTCCTATAAACAACAAAAAAAAACTCTCCAAAAATAACAAGGGGAGGGGAGGGGAAGGAATCTCATTTCTTTGCTGCTAGAAAGCAAAATGAATCAGATTTTCAAAGGAATTTACAAGTTGTCTTAATTAAAAGTTCGTTTCTTGATACAATTTGGGTAGAATTTTCAGTAAAGGTACTATATACTCTGTATATATGATAAAGGACTGAATCCCTCAGCAGGGAAGGCTATCACTGTCTGTGGAGTCAGTTGCAGAACACGGAAGGAGGTGGTGTTTCCCTTTTTGGAGTTAGCTGAAGAAGTAACTTACGGTCACACCACTGAGAACTAATAAGGACAAATTTTGTTCTCAACAGTTCTTAGAGATAAAGGAAAATAATCAGAAATCCATAAATCCTGTTCTTGAAAATTTATTCTCTAACAGTAACCATCACAGAAGTGAATGAAACAGTCTTAATAAATGAAAAAGAAAAAAATGTTTGAAATCTACTATGTGACAATTTATTCTTAAGAATCTTTACTTCAAGAGGCTTTTATGATATAAAGATGGACATTTTTACTTGGAAGGAGATAAAAAGTCAAAAGATGTAAAAGTCATCAAATTAGAATTGCACAGTAAATATATGCACAATGAAGCAACCAAAAGAATAAAAGGCATGCCACAAAATCAGAAGAAATATTTAACTGAAGAAAATGGAAAAGATATTAAATGTCAACTATAATAAGGCCAACCAGAAAATATTTTTCTGTCCAATTTGCTAAAGGCATAAAAACTATTAATGAAATAATTTTTAAATTCTCACATGTAGGTATCTTGCTAAGAGCTAGTATGACCAATTCAGTTGAAAAGGAGAGCTAAAGGAAAATAGGAAAGAAAATTAGGATGACTCTTTATATGCACTATTAATGGAGGGGTATAGGGTGTTCCTATACCATTATCTGTCTCGGTATGGAAAAAGTGTCAAAAATAAGTAACAGAATCACAGAACCACAGAATGGTTGAGGTTGAAAAGGACCTCTGAAGATTATCTGATCCAAACACCATTCTCTCCCCCCCCCCCCCAGCCCTCCAATTATAGAAAGGACTTTTGAAAAACTGAACAGGAAGAATGCTACCAGATCATAAGCACTGCATATTATGTACCCAAAAAGTAAAAAAAAATTCTAATATAAAATAAATAATCCACCGATGGGTTTAGCATTTTATTTTTATTTTCATTATAACAGATTGGATACAAAACTTTGCAGAGTATTCAGACTTAGAAATGACCATTGAATATATTAAGTTGAATTCAGTATTCATGAGAGCAAAGCAATGTACATTTAGATAAAATTATCCTGCTTGTATACATCTATGATCATGTCCATTAAAGGAGGTAGAAAAGATTTCCAGGGAACACTGTGTGTAATTTGAGGGGAAACATTTGTGCTAAAAATGCCATACACAAAGTTCAGACATATTTAAGAAGCAATAAAGGAATGCAAGAAAATACAGAAAATATTGTGCAGCTGTTCTTGAATGCTGCATGCAATTCTAGTTTCCTAATCCCAAAAATGTTATAGTTAGATGCAAAAGGAGAAACACTGGAAACAAGAATAACCAGAGGTACTGCACAGACTTCATCCAAGAAGAATCACGGAGCAAAAGAGCAAAAAGAATCATGAGCCAAAAGAATCATGAGCAAAAAGTGCAGAAGTCTTAACTGACAGAGAACATCTAAAAGCTAGCCTAGTATAGGTCAAGAAAATCATGATTCATAAAATCATGAATGAGGTTGTGGTATTTCTCACAGTGCTCAAGTATGAAGTCATCCAATTAAATTAACATGTAGCACTATTACAATCAAAATAAAAGGAAAAACTTCTTTGCACACATTGTGCTAGCAGTGCCACAGGATGTTGTGTAGATTAAAAATAGATATAAACTGGAAAAACAGTAGATGGAAGAGAGGCTGTGGGCAGGCCAATAAAGCCAATGGCCTGGACAAACCTACTGTAAAGGAAGTTCTTAAATTGCTAACTGCTAGAAGCCAGGAAGCCATGTAGAGGGAATAACACTTCCTTACCTGATTTCTTCAATATTCACTACTGATGATTACCAAAGGAGAGATAATAAGGCAAATAAACATTTTATCAGTACTAATGCAATAAATTTTACTTGTACTCTGAAGGAAACTAAGTGAAAATTGATAAGCATTTGGAAAAGACAGAGAAACAAGAAATTAATGAAATATAAGCAATCAGGAAAGCTGTGAAAAAATGAGGCCTAAAAAATAGAGACTATAACAAAATGAGTGAATAAAGAGAAACTAGACCAACATGACCATTAAAAAAAAAAAGAAAGAAAAAAAATAGCAAGACTATGATTTATCAAGTTGGATGGGTGGCTACAGTACAGAGATCCAATGGTGTCCTTGCTTACATAACCATCAAGAATAATCCCTCCTCTGTAAAAAAAAGAGACTAGGATATAGTGGTTTTGTACAGCTATTCATACCAATACTAGCTTTTCAAGACAGCCCTGGAAGATGAAGGCATGGAAAAAAAATACCAGCAAATCCATAAGTGAACAAACAAAATATAGTACATTTATGTCAGAGATGCTAATAGTATACGTTCTCCCAATAATTAAAAGTAGTCTCCTAAAACACACAGAAATATATGTGTATATACTAAAGTATATATCTAATGTATACTTATTTTTATTTCCAGACAGTAGCCCGAATTATAGATGACCCTTGCCGAAATTGCCAGCATGCTGTAAAAAGCACTTTAGATGACATGACTCCAATACTTCAAGAGAAATATATAGGCGAGGAAAAAAAAGATTATAGAGGACAGATATTAAACAACAATTGTTTTGAGGTCAGATTGCTGTCCTTAATCTTATAATCGGGGTTTTTGTAATGAATATTCACAGTCCATTTCTCTCAGCAAGAGTTTCTTCAGTTACCAGACATGGGTCTGTTAGGCAGCTCCATTCATTCAGTCATGTCATTTCCTTGTTTCATTAAAGACAGCTTTCATTTCACAGGCCCAGCATGGATTTGTGTTCGGAATGGAGAGAGAAATTCAGCTCACTCTGTTAATAAAGCCATGCACGGTTTCAGCTTGTTATCTTTAAATTTCACCCTGCAAGGACAATTGCTTTGCATTAAAAATGATAATAACAATAAATTCTAACTCTGTTACTGTTGAAATGTAACCATTCTGATCACTTTCTGCCAACAAATGGCTACAGATAAAAATGGATATTTTACTGTGGCTCTGGGTGATGTGGTTCTCTCTTTGGTCAGTACATTTGGGAGGAAGAACTCTGTGTTAAAGTGGATCTGTGCTTGTTTTTTCCATGGGCCTCTGAGATTGTAGAAGGGAGCAAGAGGTTAATAATAATTTCCTCAGCTTAGCTTTGATGGTGTGTTTAGTGGCCTACTGCTCCTACTAAAGTACCCTTCATGAGGGAATAGATACAGTTTCTCCAGTCCATGTAGGAGCAAGGTTCAAGATTCATTCCTTATGTACATTTTCTGAACTGTTCTGCAAAAACACACTTATATACATTGATTTTTTCAGGACAAAAGTTCCAGATCTCAAAAGAACTTGGGCGTTGTGATGCACAGCTTGGCAATAACTAAAAATGTGAAAAGGAATACATTTCCTACAAGTGGAACGGCTTGCCCAGAAAAGTTGTGGTTGCCCCATCCCTAGATGTGTTCAAGATCAGGCTGGATGGGGCTTTGAGCATCCTGGTCTAATAAGAGATGTCCCTGCCCATGACAGAAGGATTGGAACCAGATGATCTTTAATGTTCCTTCCAACCGAAACAATTCTATGATTCTGTGGTTCTCAAGCTTTGAGTGTATGTGTGCATGAGAATTTGAGAGTGACCCTCTGTCTCTGCTGCCTGCTCTTTGCTGGTTGATGCAGTCCAGTAGAGGTTTTTTCTTAGTAGTTGCTGCCTGGCAATCTAATCTCTGCTCTCAAGCTGTCCAAAATGTTAGAAAGCTCACCCAACTCCCAGCCCTCCTTAATGTGTGTTGTGAGTGCTCCTTGTGATTGTTTTAATACATCACGTTAATTAGGTTCACTACTACTAGAGATGTATGTTCCCTGGACTGACAGGTACTTCTGGTTCATTCTTAATATTAGACAACTTAATGGAGAAAATGTGTTGGTTTCTTGTGGAAAAACAAGAAGTGAAGATCTCAACTGAAAATTATGAGAGAGGGTCACAGAGAAACAAACCAAATAAAATTTGGTCTATTTTATTCTTAAATGCATTATTCACTCTTAACTGCTCAGGACCTTTCTTTTAGAATTCCTCCCCAGCAAGCTCTGTCCTCTGAGAGGGTGGGTGAGGTAGAGGATGACAGCTTTCATACTCCTCTGGGCCTTCCTTTCTATTGCTTCTCCTTTTCAAAATGGAACTATCTTGTCTTCTCCTTTCCATTTATCACTCTTAGTTTCTTAATTCCAATTTCTTCTCCTTTCAAGTCACAAGGAACATTCAGCAGGACTCTTCATGAGGGACAGAGATGCATTAAATCTACTTTTAAAGCAATGTCAGAGATGTCATATATCCAGACTTCTACAACTGCATCCTGGTTCACATTACGAGGGAGTATCACTGTACATGCTTTTTAAAAGGCTCTCAGCTTTCTCAGTTTTAATATGCCTCTATGAATGGAAACAAAACACATCAGCAATGACAGTAGCAAGGTCCTCTGACATCAACTCATCTGCACTTGTTTCTGCACTCTTGCTTTCATCAGTGCCAAAAACATGACTTTTCCATTCAAGTGCCTCATACAGGCCACAGGGAAGCACAATGATGGATATTCTGTGTGGTCCAGATGGCTTCTTCAGGGTAATGTGAATAGCTGTGTGCTCCCCTCAGCACTGATTTTTGTGTTAAGCATGCATTCCATTTTTGGATCCTTCTCTTGAGTTTACTGCCTGCATGCCACCTCACCCATATATGCCATCTGTGGTAATCACTCCTTTTCTCCTGAAGGATGGGATTTTTTTGTACACATCCCTCTCTAAAGGTGCTCTCCAAAGGTACCATTGACCTCTTTTTCAAGATTTGATAACATGATCCCATCCTGAGAAGTGAATGGAAGCTAGATAAACTTAAGCTGGGGCAAGTTATGTGGCAAGTTATGCCAGGGGAAAAAAAAAACAAAAACAAAAACATCAAAAACCCCCCCCACCAAAACAAACAAACCACAGGGAAATGGAATAGATTAGAAAATTCAGTAGCAAAGCAGAAATGTGTGAGAAAGAGGCTGAGAGATAGATGAAAAGAGAAACTCTAAAAAACACTTTTTAAAAAGCAAAAAGAGAGAAAGAGAAATAATAATGTCAGCCCTTCCAGACAAATTAAGAAATGGGAACTCAGCCAGCACAAGGAATAGAAGAACAATATTATAATTGTTTCTTGAGAGATCTGGCAATGGGCCATTTAGCCTGCTCGTTTTTACCTTGGGTCATTGCCCAGACTGGACAATTAAAAGGATATTTTTGTCGTAGAACCAGTCATTTTATTTCACTGCTGTTAAAAAAAGTGTTGCTACCAACTGTGCACATGATTTAATCTGTAGTTGTAGGATTTTGCAGAACAAAAAGCACTTGCTATAGTTCAGAATTCTCAGAAGCACAACCTTTTCTTGGGGTCTTCTCAAATTAAAAGAATGACTTTGTAGAGAGTAGGTGAAACCTCACCTTCTTTACCTTCCCTTCCTCCCATCTTTTCCCCAGAGGGAAATTTTAAATACAAACTGACAGCCAAATTCTCCCTTCATGATCACCTACACATTCCTCTCTCCCATCCTGATTGTTGACATTTGCCAGAAGCACAATGAATCTTTAAATAGGAATTTCTGAAGACTAGTGTCATTTATTTTCCATCCTAAGCTATAGAATGGATGGTGGTGAGTATATAGTGTTTTCCATTCTATTAGCACATCTGTTTTCCAAGGCTTTTAAAGGTTTGCTATGTTTAGCAAAGAAGTTATTTTAGTAGCATCAGGTCCCACAGGATTACAATATTTCTGACACTGGAGTTTTCTTACAGGTAGAGTTTTAAAAATCTGAAAATTCAGATTGAGTACATATTTTAGTAGTGGAATTAAACATTAAATTTACTGTAAAGGAAGAAGAGGAATTGAAGGCTTGGATTTGCAAACTATTATTCTGTAGGAAGTGACTAAAGCCCTCTGTTCTACATGTACCTGAAAAAATTCAACTCCATGGCTCTAGCCTCCAAGGCAGCAGCTTGTTCTTTTAACTGTGAGGTCATTTGCTACAACTGCTGTTCCATATGAAATCCTTCAGTTATTAATGAGCACTCAGAATCAGTTTTCTGCTTAGAGAATAAGAGCTAAACCTGGAGGTGAGACGCATACATTCCAGGACACTTTCTAGTGAAAAGCAGCCTAAAAGTTCCATATCACATAGGGATTTAAGTGTGACACTTAAGTTACTGTTTGAGAGTCCTGAAAGATAGTTTTAAACAGACTTGTATGGACACAGGAATGAGAATATGACACAGAATCGAATAAAGAGAAAATAAAATAATCCCCACATTGTTCCCAGCTGAGAGGATTTGGCAAATTTGGGTTGAAGTCATCAAGAATTCTAAAAATGCTAACAGTGAAATAATGGGTTTAGATAAATTTTTATTTCTTGGAGAAAATTTTTCTTGCTGTTTCATAAGAGTTCATAAGTTTCTAAATATACCAAAAAAAAGTAAAAAGAATTAAGATGCAATAAAATAATTGTATTAGGTGTCTTTTCTCAAAATTTTTCTTTGTCATACAAAGAGCTTTGAAGTGCTAGCAGGTTCTTGTGGTTTATATTTATAATTTTATATTGCAGTTCTTGAAGCCATTCTATATGCCTGGTTAGCTGTTAAAAAAGAGATAAGGAAATTTTTCTGTAAAACAAAATAAACAATTTAAAAAATCTCATTGTCTATCTATTTTAAAGTATAAAAAATAAATCATAAAGTAGGATGTCACAGTTGATTTTGCCTGAAAAGGGGTGGAGAGATTGTTTCCTCATTCTTCCAACATTTAGTTAAATTTGATTAAATAAAAATATACAAAATCAGACTCAGATCCAAGATCGACACATCTTATTCTAATTGTTTTAACTTTCTGACCATATATTCAGGACACATATCAGCAGGTCAGCAACTACATTCCAAAAATATTGTCAGTCAAGAAAAATGTAACTGGTTTATATATTTATTTTCTTCACAAGTTTATCTAGCTATCTTGTCAGGAAACCCAGATGTAGAAAAAAACATATTTGAAAATATTTTTTTTCACTCCTTATCAATGGGACCATTGGAAAACACTGAGTACATTTGAGCCATCAAACAGGAGATATTCAGAAAAGTTTGGCACACTGTATCCTGGCACCCTCTGGCATGTAAAACATGGAGTCCCAATTGTTTTCCCTGTGCACTAGAAGCTCTGTGGTGTCATGGACTTCCCTTTGTCACAGGATCACACATTGGAAAGTTGTATTGGATCTGGATGCCTCTAGATCAACCCCATAAGCAGGGACAGTTAGAGCAAGTTTTCCATGGTGGTGTCCATTTCACTTTTGTCTCCAGAGAGGAGAGGGTCCACCAATTCTGGAAAACATGTTCAGACACCCTCACAGTGATTATTTTCCCTTTATGTCACTGCTTTGCCCTTACCTAGACAGCCACTCGTCACCAGTTGGGTTGGGCATGCCTTGCCCTGGGTAAATCCATGCTACCTCTTCCCAGTCACCACCCGAGCGGGTCCATTGTAAGCCTAGAAATGGCTTCAGGGAGAATTTGCTTCACAGTCTTCCCGGGGACTGAGCTGCTGATCTCCTTGCAGTTTCTTGGACCCTGTTTCCAGTAGGTAAGTGTGATATTCATTTGTTCCATGCCTTACCTATATTCTCCTTTCCTATGGGTGCTGTTTCTCTTCCACAGGTGTAGTCAGTGTGCTTCAGCCTTCCCTTGGCAGTCAATTTGGCTCTGTAACAAAAGTCTCCAGACATTCTGCAAGAAACATGAGCTACAGCCAGCTGCCCCATGCCCTCCCAAGCCTTCTCAGAGGGAGAATGTGAGCAGGCACTCTTTCACTGAAGAAAAAACTATTAAATAAAAAGGAATCTCAACTGTTACACTCTGCAAAAATGCAGGGTAAAGGCTTCCTAACACCTACCCAACACTACAAAGTGTAAAAACACTTATAATAAGGTTATTTGCCTTATTATAAAGCCTTTAATGACATCCCTCATAGGTAATAAAGTACTGAGACAAGACACATAAATTATATAGATAGTTCAGATGACACAAAAGGCAAATGATGCCCATTAAGAGCTGAAAAAGATAACTCCTAAGCTCTATACTAGGTCTGATTTTGTGTCATTCTGAATGCTATACTCATGTGTCATTTGCTGGAGGCCTGTACAATCTGGAAGCCAATATGCAAAATTTAGACCCAACTGTGAGGTTCTGGCCAGAAGAAAAGGCATTACAAATCAGAGTAAATACCAGATCTCTACCTTTTGGACTGCAAGTTCTTTATATAGCTTTTTTTTTTTTTTCCCATATACCTTTACAGTACTGGGTATGTTGGGACATCCAAACAAACCCAAATGTGCTACTATGTGCCATAGTTTAATTCTGGCTGGCAAATAAGCTCCACACAGATACTTGCTCTCCCACACCTGATGAAGTGGGAGAGAGAATCAGAACGGCTAATAAGAAAAATCATGGGCTGAGACAGATTATCAAAATAGGAAAATTTTCCTTTACCACTAAAACTTTATTTTAATCTGTTTCCTTAGCTCCTTAAAATTATTCTTGTTCTAACCTGAGATGTTTTCTATTTTCCATTGAAAATAATGAACTGACCATCCTAACTGGACTGAGAAGTACGAGATTTTGAGGTAAAAGCATCCCTGTTCAAAAATACGTACCTTAGTTTAAGTATATTGAGTGGCATGCAGCAGTTTGTAACATAATCCTCTCTCCATCATTTATGTTCTATTAGAGCAGTCTCAATTTCAAATATGTTTGATACCAAATTGCAAGGGAAAGTGATTTGGAAAAGAAGTATCAATTTCTTGTATGTGTGTGTGTCTGAACTTATATGGATGCATAAATGTATGTACAGAATTTAATAAAACAGGTTTCTCTAAATCAAGGCATGAAAGAACCAAGGAAATAATGTTCATATTTTCCCCTCTTGTCCTTGTGAGTTCCCTAATGTTGCACCTAGAACATGCAGAGTTAGAAAAGATACAGGACAAAATGAACTAGATGGGATAAAGCATTAATTTCCTTCTGACTTAAAGATTTTTTTTTTTTTGTGAGACTGTCTTAACTCGATTTGTGTGAAGAAAGTTCAAATGAGGTAGGCTGAACCTGTGTAGATGAAGGTAAATGTAGGTCTTAAGTAAGAGAGATGTGAGTTTATATTGCCCTGTAAAACTTCTCCATTTTTCAATGGAATTTTTGAATAAAACTGCTGAAGTGTGTGAGCTCTCCTCAACCATCATGTTAACTCCTAACTACTGGTGATTGGTAAGCTTTTCCATTCAGCACAGTCAAAAACAGATTAAATTAATAAAAGGGAGCAGGCTGGTAGTATAATCTGATCTGCAGTAAAGCAGTTGGGTCTGGAAATCTCTGACTTTAACATGAATTAAAATCTGAAAGTTTTTACTAAACTTTCATTGCCTTCCTGTGTTCCTACAGAGACTGTAGTCATGTGTCACAGCAGCAGTCCAAGAGTATTTTCCTTCTGTGGAAGCTCTTTTTTACAGATTGTGAGGATGCTAAGGAAATATATACGATACAAACACACACACTGTCACACTGTATGTGACATTATGCGTCCAAACTGTAGGCTGAAGGGGAAAGGACCAGAGGAGAGGAAAGCTTGCCTTTAATGAACCAGAATAATATAAAAACTGAGGCCAAGAGGGAGAGCACTCTGTTCTCTTAAAAATAGGCAGCTCTGTGTAACAGCATCCTTTTATTCCACGTAATTGTATCTCTTAAAAGATGTTTAAATACCAGTGAGTGAGTATCGCAAATTATGTCGCTTGGCAATCTTTAAAATCTCTTTTCCCTCAGGGTCAGCAGCACGGGCAGTGAACCTGGAAGATGCTAACAAGGCTTTTTAAAGCCCAAGTGGTCTCTCTCTAAATTGAAAATCTCTTAATCTACTCATTGGATTTTACAACACAAATTCTCTTTCTCCATATATTTCTTTCTTTATACATCCTGAGAAGTAAAAAGAAATAGCTTTTAAAATAGTTTCCAACTGCTACATGTTAGCTTGGACAGTACAAACACATGTGAAGAGATTTTCCTTTTCCAAAAGGTTCTAATTAGTGCCAGAGAACCATAGAGGTTCTACACCAGCTCTGATTATGCAAAACTATTTGGGACTTTGGCTGCAATTTTCCTTCATATTCTTCCATTCCTCTGCAACCCTACCCTATCTCTACCATCTTTAGTGTCCCATAATTTCCATATTTTCTCAGATATGAACATCATATCCCCTCAGTTTTAATTCTTTTATCAGAGAGCTCGGTGATTGAAGTAGATTTTTAGTTGAGACACACAATGGATTTTGCTTATGTGTGACAGTGGAATGTTCATTCCCAAATGATTTCATGACTACAACCTGGCTTTTCTCTGGGCAAGCTGTGTTCAGTGGCATGAAGCTCTGCTGTACAAATTTCCTGGAGTGGTGCTGTTCAGACTATTTATAAAAATTACTCTGGAGTATCTGTTTTCAAATTGTTGGAGTTTTGAGCCTTGCTGAGTCAAAGTCTTCATCCCCAAATTCTTCCTTGAAAAGGACCATATCTTTCTTATCCTGGGTGCCCCAGAACTGAAAACGGTACTTCAGATGATTACCTGTAGGTCCCAGTGGTATCTACATGGGTCTTTGCAACTCAGAAACCCTACGTGGTTCTATAGCAGCATTTATGGAAGACCTTTATACCATGATTTCAATATACTTCACAAAACCTGCTGTTTACACAAGAAAAACATCCACAATTAGGTTCTTTACATATATTTGCAAACAGAAGGAGGAAAAAAAGTTATTTTACCTTTTACTTATAATAATAGTCATTGAGAGATACTAAGAATTTGCACAAAATTAGTCAAGGCTCACTCAGAGAGAGTCTCTGAAAATGAAAGAAAGACAGACAACCTGGATGCATGTGCAATTTTATTCTTACTATTGGCTTCGTTCTTTTCTGTGCTATTTTGATCTCTAGGCATATGCTTTTTTACTTCTAATATGTTTATGCAAATTTGCTCCAATTGTTACTTGCAAGTGTTCACAATATGACAAGTGTTCTGACATATTTATGCGACATACCTTTTGAAAAGATGATAAGGACATTACAGCATCACATTTGCAATGCTATAGATAAGGGCTGCTATGCTTTCCATTCTAAAACAATATTTTTAGAGGTTTCATAGTTCTGGAACAAAAATTAATTTTGGACCTTTGTTTAACATACATGACCGGAATAACATATCTTTGGATACAATGTGAGAAAATATAAATTCAGAAAAATTTAGGTACTCAGTGCCAATGAATACACACAATTTGCAAGAAAGGGGGTTTTCTCTGCATCAGTACTCTTTAAAATTCTATTTTGAAGCTGGTTTCAACTGTGCCATAGCTGTACAGATTTTAGGATACAAATAAATGTATTTATTTGTACACATCTGCTGTAATTCACAAAAAAATAAAACATTCCTGTAAGTATGAAGAATGAATGCTCCTATGATGCAGGTGGTTTTATACAAAAGATGGTAACAATTCAAAAGACCTGTTAAAATGCTACTGATATTTTATGGAAAAAAAAAATAATTCAATGGTTTGCTGCTGCAAGACCTCATATGTTTCCTCTCCCACTTAGGCACACGTTAAGTATGTTACAGACAATTTCTATTTTTAAATATTTTTTTTTTAATATTCTTTAGGTAGACAGAAATGTTCTACCCTGAAAAATCCTCCTTAACCACTTAGAGAAGCAGTTTTAAAAGACACTGTCTTTCTGCCATTTGAAAATACCATCAAATCTCCTTTGGATTCAAACATAGCATGTCAGTTTTCTTGTACTGGTATCGAAGCTTGTGGAACTTTGTGATTCTTCTCCAGGTACCTAATAACTGGAAAAAATGGATGATGGCTAACTAAAAACAGTTCTCTTTAGGAACGTCATCAGCTGAGGGGAAAAAATCACCTTCACAAGCTTCTCTAAAATTTGTTTGAAAAAGAAAGCTAAAGTCAGCAAAAACCAGTGTCCTGCTCACCTTGATCTTCTGCAAAACTTTGTTGTGTCAAGTTCCAGTGAAAAGTTTCTGCTATTACAAGAATCTAATCTCCTGAAAAGCTAGCAGTGTCTCAATGCCATGCTTCGGCCTAGAGTCTCATGGTATTGCACTGGACATTATTAGGCCACGCATCAGCAGTTTCTGTGATATGACTGAGACACTGCTGCCCTGTGTGTTCATTTAAGAAATCACAAGTGTTACTTGTGGGCAAGTGATGGCATTCTGTAAAGGGTGGGACACATGGAGCAGACTAACTGTATCCAGCATCAGTTCTTTGCTGAAATACCATATGTTCAAACAACTTACTCGCAAACATGAAACCACATCAAAAATTTACATTCCAGGTGAGTCTCAGGCACCTTTGCTCCAGTCAGCTCAAAGTACAGGCAGATGAGGTCCAGGCAGCTCCCCCATGGAGAGAAAGGGGAAGAGTTATCCACCCATCCCTGCAAGAAAAAGTTGTTTTGTGTTTTTTCTGCTAAGATTTTGAGCAAAGGACAAGGATTCAGCCCAGGTACCATCTTGAACACTCATAAAACACCCATGAAATTCTGTTGTTCCTTTATAGATGTCCTAACCCCTGAGGTGCTTCAACTGCTTAAACACTGCCTCTCTTCACCAGAAAGCCTCCATCTTGCGGTGTTCATTCATGCCAAGGAGCACACAGAAACTGGTTTCTGCTCACTAGAGAGGGAAACCTTTCATAAAACTAAGTCCTAATGGGAGCACTGGGCCAGGAAGTATGGAACCACACTGAAGTCCTGTTTCCTCACAGGAGTGCAAGCCAGTGGACCAGGAAAGCCAGCAGAACACGGTGCCCTCAGCAATCCTTCCAGGCCACTCACTCTCCCATTTATCTTGAAACAAGGAACAGAAGAAATTGTGCATGTGGAAAGAAATGAGAAAAGAAGAAGACCAAATCCATTTTAAAAGGAAGACTTGGTTAGCATAGGGGAAAGCTGCTTCTGGCTCCTTTCCCTCTTCACTTTTAGGATAGTGTGTGACTGCAGTAGAGAGCATAGGTGGGAGCCCTCACACAGTCATGGGCTGCTCCATAAAGGCTCATGAGTTCATCAGGAAGGTTGGAGTACAGCCATTCCTTTTTATTTCTACCATCCCTTCATAAACTGCACTGCAGTGCATATGCAGGACACACCTTCTTCCTTCCTCCATATACATGCAGATACACACGGACCGAGGTATAGCTTAAAGACAGGTTTCTGCCCTGGACTAAACAACATAACTGGAGAGATACTAGAGAACTGCAGGTGATAATGCTATTTATTTCTTCAAAATAAAGCCAGGCCTGATCTATTGTGTACCGCCTATGTTTCAAAATGCATATGGGTGCCTATCATTCCCAACTGGTAAGCTCGGCCTTCAAAAGGTGATGTTCTCTCTGGAGCTTGTGTACTAGCTCTTCCTTTGAGATCTGTTTTCCTCCTCTGAATTTAAGAACTTTGTTCAAGGACACTAGAATTCCCCTTCCTTCTTCCCTCTAGCAGCAGATCTCAGAACTCTGCTACCTAACCCTGCCTTCTGTCCAGAATAAACTCCATGGAAAGTGAAATTATCCTTTTCAAGATAATATGATTTGAACAAATTGCTTCTATCTGAAATTCTTCCTTTTAATCTAAAACTTTATTTTAATTCCAGGAAAAAAAAAACAACAAAAAAGGACAAGAATGAGATAAAAGATAATTATTTCCTCAGATAAAAAAAAAATAAATAAAAATCATTCGCATGCATTAAAGACTGTTATAAAAAATATTCATTCCAAGAAAAATAATTTTAAAAATAAATTTTTGCTTTGTAGATTTTTATATGAATCATGTGAATCATTCCAGCTTCAGGAAGGAGTAGAACTGATGTACCTTGCACTTCACCCTACGTAGGGATTTTTCACAAAGAATAAATCAACAGTCCTGCATGGAAAGACAGTCTTCCTCAGTTTTCACAAACCCACATGTCCACTGGTAAATTTATTCCCCAGTCCACCTGCTACCATGGCATCATGCCCACTCATACTAGGTGAGTACCTCACAGAAGCCAATCAACAAATCTCTGGATGGCTTGGGGAGGTTAATACACAGAATACCAAAGTCAGGTTTTTGAAGAGGCTCCTGGCACATCTTGTGTTTTTAATGATTAGGATCTCACCCTCAGGGCTGTGTGTTACCAGCTCAGCCCTTGTAGCAGGGGACTAGAGCAGATGGCTTGGCAAAACCAAAAGGTTCTTGCCTTTACAAAAATTAAAGATTAATTTGTTGTTTTCTTCTAATAGGAAACTTCATGCTGATGAACAGTATTGAGCTGACAGGTTTGTATTTCTCTATCTATCTTCTGTTCTGAGAAAAGCATAACCATCCTTATGTTAACTCCGCTGTCTGTCTACATCCTTCTAAGCAGTGATGAGAGAATATTTCAACACTCCCAGCTATTTTGCCTTTGGCGTCTCCGCTGTGGTTTCCAACAAGGATGATATCACCATGTGTTTATAGATTTATTTGTTTGTTTTTCATGGTGTGGGCAATGGTCTACTACAAGCTGGCTTGAGCTCCAATTATATCATATAGACCAACCATCTGGCTCAGGATTAATTAAGGGCAACATTTTTAGCCATTACTGCAGATATGTAACAGGAGTAGTAGACTTTGATGGTTTCATCAGCAATGGTACATAATAGAAGTGTGTTTCAGATTATTAGACAAGTGTAAGGGATGAAAGGGGATTTTTCTGAACAGGGACAATGGGAATTGTTTTATTATTATTTTTATAATTATCATAAGTTTTCATGTTCCCGTGTGAACACAATGTGTAGCAAACAAAGGGTTTGTGAGATTCAGTGTAATGGAATCCGGTTTTATATTTAGCTGGTTTAATCTATTTCAAAAGACAGAATGATTGAAACAATATTTTGCTGAAAATAATTATAAATATCCACAACGTTTATCCAATGATAGTAGCTCTTTTTAAGGCTTTTCTAAAGCCCACACTCCAAAATCTTTACGATTTTGAGCCCCAAACCCTCATAGGAGGTCATTAAGCATATAGGCAGTGGAAATGCACAGCTGCTCCTCCAGTCATACTAATCTCTAGACAGATGCTCTTCATGTTCATGGGCTGTGATGAATGCCAAAGAAACTATTAGAGAACAGATTGACTTAGACTGGACCATGATCCTTGGAGAACTGGTTTCAGACTGCAAGAACTGAGGCATCATACAGCGAGCTGCAACACAAAATGACAGTGTGATCAGACAGAGATGTCTTTCAGCTAGATTTTCTCCTCCAACATTTCTGAATTCAGTTTTGCTTGAAGAGACAAAACCCAACACTAAAGCAGACTTCCATTATTTTCTCTCCTTGCTTTCTTGCTGAATTTGCTGCTGCTAGCTTGTCTGCTCAACTTTGCCCAAGTCTGACTTACAAGAGATTCCTGGGCATTTCTGTATCAATCCTATGTTCATCCACTGGCTGCTGTGATCTGCTACCGTATCAGTTGGAAATATTTAAAAGCAGTAAGAGTGGGCTAGAGGCAGAGAATTGCTCCCCATCACACTCTTCTCTGCCCTGCAGAGGAGGCCTGAACACAACCTAGTTGTTACAAAACTCAGAGGTCACATCTGCTCCCCTCCTCCGAGGCTCTCAGAAAGATCACATGCCTTTATGGGATCTGAGTCCAGGGACCTGTCTGCCCAAAGAGAGGTGTCATCTGCAGTACATCCCACCACAGACCTTACTTTTCTGACCTGCATAGCTACAGCAGATGTTCTTGTTATGTTGTTATTCTGGGGAAGGGAGCCTCTCTGGGCTCCCGGGCTCTCATCCAGCTGCAGCTGTGGAAAAAGGATACATATAATAATAATGAAATCTTCTTTCTGTCGCTTCAGCTTACATCATCTTGGCACCATCAGTAAAGGTAGCATTAGTCAGTCAGTCATAGGCTTTCTGTGGACTTCTCTTCCAAACCACCACCTTTCTGTCTCCATTGCCCTTGTTCTCACTCCTTCCAAACTGGAGTGATTTCAGACCTTGCTTTTCTGCTGACCACTGTGTATTTCCTCAGCTCATACCTCCTACATGTGCTAACTGGGACATTTGGAAACACGGAAAGCTCAATCCACTTAGTAGTGGTGTACCCATGTAAAAGTCTTACAGTGTATTGCTTGTAAAGTAACAAGAACCTGTGTCAGTCCTTTTTCTACTAGCTGCTTCTCTGGTTTATGCCTTCTATGAGGAGTAAAATATGATTTTCTTCTATCACAGACTTAAAGATTTCAAGCAATATATTCCTTTACATATACCTCAAGCAGCTACATCCGTGAAGGATATCTGTACTGCTTGGAAAAAACTCTGAAGGGTATCTGTATTGCATATAATTGCAGCTTTTTTGAAAGATATACACAAAACTACTCCAAATTGTATTTTGTGTAGGGTTTCAGTACAAGAAGGAGCAGAATCCGTGAGCATAATGAATGATGGGGAGGCAGGGGGAACACTTGGGGAAAGGAAACTAGTTCACAGTATGCTATGCCATAATGATGGGAAAAGCTGTGTAGTCTGATTTGTGAAAAATAAGGAAATGTTACAATTTTTAAGCCTGTTATAACTCTTATTTAATTTTGCAGAAACTTGTAAGAGGCCATTTATTTTTAACATAAAACTCTTCCCTGAAACTATGACTTGCCAGGAAAACCTATGCCACTGTTGTACATCGACTTAATCATAAAGAATGAATATAAAATGCTCTTAACTGACACCCAGGAAAACCAGCTGAAATGAATTGCAGTTAGGCAGGTAAGGCACAATCTTGACAAATGGGAGAAGACACAGAGGACAAGAAATGATAATGATTTTTCCATGTTAACAGCATCTAAAAGTGTTGCCATCTATGTGTTTGTGCCAAGCCTGCTGTTGGGCTATAACCAAATAGAATTCCTGGACCAGAGTAAAAATCTCAGTCAAATGAGCACTGCCTTCCTATAAAAATAGGGAATCAAGAATTATTGCCTTTGGCAGTGAAAAAAAATTTGAAAGCAGACTGTTCCTGTAATGCTCTCTATTCCACCTTAAAGATCCAGTATGCTTAAATATTATTTAATATAAAGCATGGAGGCATATATCCAGTTTTCTTTTCTTGCTAGCCCCCTCCCACCTCCCTTCAATTTCATCCTCTCTGTTTCCTCTACCTCTCAGATTCCCTAGGGAAGACATGTGCAGCTTGGACAACCCAAACCAGAGCTCTTTCTCCTTAAGATTAGTTTATTATTTTTTCCAACATGCTTCATATTTTTTTTACCAGATAGCACTCACAAAAGCCCTCTAAAGAGAATAATAAGAAAAAGGCTGAACAGAAGGTGTTTAGTCTGAATGCTGGCTTCATTTCAACAAATCAAGTGAGTATGTTTCAGACAACTTTGTAAATCCCAACCTGAGCACAAACACTAGAGACACATCACATTTCATTTTTGGATCTAAGCATGAGGTTCATATGGAGGAAGAGGTGGTTTGGTTTTTTTTGCAGATAGGACATTTGTAGAAGGGATCTTAAGATCAATCACTAAGAAATACACAAGAGAAAAGGACAAGGAGAAGAAGGCATTTAACTTTTATGTGGTTGCATTTTATTGTGACCAGGGTTGAACCCTTCTATTTACAGTTGTGGAGAAAAAAAATATTTTCCTGACCACAGTTGAAGAGAGACCCTGACAGGGCTTTCCTGCTTGCCATCTCCCATGTCATCAGTGTTTTCTGGGAGAAGAATTTGAGGTGGTTTTCCACCTAAGTGGTTACAGCTGTTTCCACAGGATCAGTCAGATGGAGTTTCTGCCTCTGTTTATTTTGGCTCTGATTTTCGGCTGGAGCCCAGCAGGATGACAGTGTTTGCTCAGGGTCTTGGGACTTTGGACAAACATTCCAGAATTTCTGACTTCTTAACATTAATGTTTGATGAATTCTGCTCTTAATTTCTTCTGGAAAAATGTCAAGTCCACTGGGGATTACCCTTAGTCTTACAACAGTCTTTTATTTTATTTTCTTTTTAAGCGAAAAAGAGAAAATCATTTGCTAGCCTGTGAAAATGAGAATGCTTTAAAAATTAGAGAATACACATTTCTAAAACTGCAGGCTTAAGTTATTTTATATTTTCTTTTTGTTTTGTCTTTTTTTTTTTTTTAATTTTCAAGTTAAGAACACTGCTTGACAGGAAATATCTACAGCTAAATCTTCCGCAAAAAACTGTTACACAGAGGGCTTTAGTTGGGAAGGTTATTATCCAGAAGTTAAGTAGCTCTTTCTCCAAGTCGCTGTTTTGATAGCCTCAAAACTTACTGCGTCAATTCACTGTTGTCAAAGGCAACCTTTAGAAATCAAAATAAACACCCAGGTGAAATTCTGACCCCAGTGGAGAGAACAGCCTTTATCATCGACTTCAGCAAGGTCAGGACTTCCTCCTTAGTGCCTTATCTCTTGAACAATGGAAAAGCACAAGTCACACAAGTCACATCTTGAGGAACGTTTGCTAACTCAAAGGGATGGATAGAGAAATGTATTTTCAAAAATATGCAAAAATGCACAGAATTAAACCTGTGTTTGCATTATATTTAATGAGAACTCTGTGTTGCATGAAGTGTCTGCTGATTTTTGTACCTACCTACTTTTAGTAGCTTGCAAGGAACATCCAAATAGTCAGAATGTATCTAAATGATACTTACACCATCATCAGCTGACTTCAGGTTAGCTGAAGAACTTCAGAGGTCAGTGTCTAATTTAC
The DNA here is from genome assembly GCA_025920805.1 of Petroica traversi. Classification (NCBI taxonomy): domain Eukaryota; kingdom Metazoa; phylum Chordata; class Aves; order Passeriformes; family Petroicidae; genus Petroica; species Petroica traversi. The sequence goes on from JAHLSL010000017.1 coordinate 12,632,425, forward strand.
ACTAAAATATCACTAAAAGCTCATGTTGTAGAGTCATGTACATAAACACAGGTTTCCTCCATAGACTCCTACAAATCAGAAGGGGGCAGATGGGGATTAGGCCCAGATAGATTTGGGAAATTTTTTTAAGTTCCAGGTCTCTGTTCTCTTTTCCTTCTCCTCACCTCTTCTCCCTCCTTCAGTAAAAAAAGTGGGAATCAGGGCTTCCTCAGGTTACACAAATAGTCTTATCTTTGTTGATTTACATCAGCTAAAGAACTATCTTCAACAGTTATTATAAAGCTTTCAAAAACAAACAAAACCAAACAAAACCAAACAAAAAAAAAAAAAAAAGGAAAAGGAAGGGGTTTGTGTAAATACATTTGTGTAAATATGACTAGACACAGGAAGGAGGTTTCCTAATGAATATACAAGCTTTCACAGTAGCAGCTTTGTGCAAAATACTTCACAATTTTTCACAGGCTGCAAGCAGTGCACATGGACGATGGTGACAGCATCCACCTGTCTGGAGAAGTGACATTGAGGGACAGACTTAATTATTGTTTGGAGCCTGATTACTGTCATTCTCTTCTCAGTCTATGCTGTCAGTGGTCTAGGTAAGGAATATATTTAATCTGTACCCATACATTTGACTTGATTGTGCAAAACTGTCAGAAAAAACTGAAAGGAAAAAGAGTTTTGTAGATGCGAAACTTTGTGTTTGTACCTTTAAGTGCAAAAAGGACATATCAGAACAGTTATTAAAGCTCATGCCATAGCACACATCCATGTGGAAGAAAAAGGCTAAACAAAAACCAACAAAACACTGAAAATATCTTCCTTGGGTATTTTCAATGGGCAAAGAGCAATAGGCCCTCAGTGATGAATTTTTGCATTCATTCATTCATTCATGCATTCATTCATTTATTCATTCATTATTTTATTTACAACCTGTAAATCGTGAGGAGAAGGCTAATTTTCACCCATATCTAAATCAAATTAAATTTACTTTTTGGTATCTCTGTACAACTTTAATCATCAAGCTTCCATTTCAGAATAGAAAAATGCATCTTTTTTTCCTGGAATTGACAAACTCGGGTAGCTCTAGCCAGTTTCAACCCTGAAATCCTTATCCAATGTGTGAGAAAGGGATGGTAGCAGAGACAAATGTAGTGTGAGGCCCCTGTGGAAAATAGATGCTACAAGAGAAAGCAATCAGCATTTAAGGGAGTGTAAGTGAGCCTGGAAAGCTGGAAATGGCAAGGCTGGAATTTTTAACTGGGGTCATAGAGAGGAAAGGTAAAACAAACTTAAATATATGACATAAAATTAAAAAGAGAGGTTCTCAAAATAAAAGTTTTGAAAATTTGGCTATGTACACTCAAGGCTTCCTTCCAAATGACTACCAGAAAAGGACAACCATCGTAAAGCCACCTTTGATTTATTGTCAAAGTATACCCTCTATTTGGTGACCCTTTTATATTGAAAATACTAACTAGCTACTACTAGAGTATTTGGGTATATTTTCCCAGGTAGCTAGGCCAGTCCTTTGCTTGGAAGCTGAGAGGTAAGGCAGTAGCTGAAATATTTGGAAACATGCTCAATCTAGGCCAGATAGAAGTTTGCAGTGGAAAAAGAGGTTTGAGCGAGCAATTAATTTCCATGAGATATTAAGTAGGAGGAAGAAAAAAAACTATTAAAATGGTATTGTCAACTATATCGATGTATTCTATATAAAAATATTTTTAAATTCTCATGCTTTGGACCATATTTACATAAAGACCTGATCTTGTAATAGCAGGTAAATAGGGTATATTAACCAGATGCCAAAGATACACTGGAACACAATGTAAAACACTGAGCCCATAAGATGGCTGAAACCTGCATGTCATGTCTCTTGATAAAATTCTGAAGAGCTCAGGGTGAAACAATTTGTCTTGCTAGGACGGGGATACTTGGATCTTATCTTGGAATTAAAAGATAGCTATGGGAAGGAAAATAATCTTTAACAATGTTGGTGAAGATTTGTTCATGTTCTGAGTGTTTGAAGGTTGCATAATTATTAGGATAAACATATTAGAGAGTGTGAGATCATAAATAATGCATTCATGAGGAATGTGGGTGTGATTCTTGTAAAAGGAGAACCAGAAGAATCTGTTACAAAGTTGACATTCCTCTGAATAAGGGTGTCTAGCTATTGTTGCAACAGTCAGTATTCCCAGTGTATCAACCATAGAGATTTACTATTTTTCATTCTTAGTTAGCAAAAAAAAAAAGAAAGACCTTCAATCTATATTAAATCCATATGGCATATGGAACACAGTGCATGCAGTTCTCTAAAACCATTAAGGGATTTACTGATATGTAATTTCAAATCTATCCTTTCAAGGCACTGGATTTGTGAGCAGAGTTTGGAAACATAAAGATGACATAAAACTTAGTTCTTCTAAACCAAGTCCATAGCACATCATCATACACAGCAACACAGACCTAGAATATGAAAAAACACACTCAAAAAAAGTAAGAAGGATTCCTTGTTGGACTATAAATGTGTACAGATACATATCCAGATGAACTGACCAGAATAATTTTCTTTGTTAGTAATAGCTAATTGCAACTGATGATGTTTTGCTAGAATATTTTTCCAACTGCTAGTTTATATAAAATAAAAGACACTCTGAAATGCAGGCAGAAGTTTTTAACTTGATTTAGAATAAGTATCAGCATGGCCAGTAAAACTGGGCCATCCTTTAAGCATGCTAAGCAGGTAGGCATATAAGAAAGTCAACGAGAACCAGTTTACACATCAGCAGAAGATGGTTGTATAAATAGAACTGCAGAGTGGAAATGAACTCTGAGTAAACCAGGGAAAGGTTTTGTTCAGGCAGCTGCAGCATAAAAGTTTGTCACAGGCTTCCCAGGGAAGTGTGCATAGCATCAAACTTGCCAGAGTTCAAAAAGTATTTGGACAATGCTCTTAGGCACATGGTGTGATTCTTGGGGTGCCCTGTGCAGGGCCAGGAGTTGGTCTTGGATGTTCTATGTTGGTCCCTTCCAGCTCAGAATATTCTATTATTCTAAAATGCAGCGTTACAAATATCACATTATATCAGCAAGATAGAGGAAGGCAAGAAAAATGTTTTCAGGTCTGAGGGATGATCTGTTTTCTGTTGTTGTTTAGCCATTTGAAGATACACAATTAATCTGGAAGGAATACTTCTGGTCCTGGAAGGTACAAATGAGTTTACCATTGCCTTCATGAAGCTGATTGTTGTCATATCAATTCCACAGCAGTACATAATGTGCTATTAGAAGCATCCTCAACTGGAGGAGGCAATACTTTTTCCCAAATAAAATGAAAAAACTGTATGATAATCAGGAACACAGCTGATGTTTCAAAATACTGTTAATTTGGTGGAATAAGGAAGACATTCTCAGGCACATACAATGAACCCTTGTATTTGGAACAACCCTCTCTTGGCCAAGAATCTGGGAGAAGCATGTTTTTTATCATAATTGATTATTTTAAAAAAATATCTGAATAATATCTAATTATGTATAAATGTGTAAATATATTTGTCATCTATAGGGATTCCTAGAAATTCAGGCCCTAATAAAACAAAATGTTTTAGTGCCTTGGGGCCTTTGGGAACTCATACTAAATTACCTCTGCAGGTCAAGCTTGAAGTACACTAGCAGCAAAGTGTGAAAATGCTGGCACTCTTTCAGTGATCAGTGGCTTTTAGCTGCCAGAAGAGACACCTTTGAAAATCAAAAGATTAATTAAAACTCCTCAAGAAAAGGGCCAGAAAAATATTTATTCTACTATTTAATACATAGACTACTGTACATCTTTCCTGGGTTACTTGGATAGCTGATGGGTATCAAATTAAGGTTATAGAGTGCAGCTAACATTTCAGTCAAAGAAAAAGACAGGTTGTAAAAGGAAAGCTAGAACAAAAGAGCTTCAGTTGTACTGAAAAATCAGTGGCACAATCACTCTAGAAAAGCAATTTGGAAAATGCCCCAAACAGTCATTTTCACGAGGAGGTATTAAGGGCACCAGCACCTCTCAGTAATTGACAGTTATGTCTACAGCTAATTATTTACTGGTTCCTGGTAGTTCCTCTGGAGCTAATTTTACTGAGTAGAAAGAATTAACTTGTGGTTAAAAGGAACTGTAAAAATACCGGTAATTTGTCGTTCCAGACTGTTTTTCTTTTGCCTTTTCAGCAGCAGCCTGCAGCAAACACAAGGCTGTCGTGTCATTGTTGCCTGTCATTCATTGCACTGGTTTCTTTGCCCCAGAGCAGAAGAGGTAAGGCAAAGGCATGTTCTAAACAAGTGTGTTGTACTAGTCAAGACTTTAAATAGAGACAGGGTATGAAAGCACCTCCCACTGAACCACATAAATAGCTTTGTTGAAACACAAGCTTTCTCTAAGGAGAAAAATGTTTTCGGCTGAACTAAAGGTCTTTAAAAAGCAATTTACTGATTTACACTATGTATTCTTAAAACAAAATAAGAATGCACTCACAAAAAGGAGGAGCTGCATGGATGAATTGTTTCTCTCATTTAGACAGGCTTTCATGTCAAACTGATCTTGTTTTTTAACGTATCCTGCTTTTAACATATTCTGCCACAGTTAACAGCTTCAAATATTTATTTTAAAAGGCAGAAAATTATTGTTAATTTTATGTTGTCAAAGAGCCAGCCCATGCTTCATTTGGGAGCTAGCAGAGAGAGACAAGCAGAAGAAACATCCTGCTATCTGGTGGACTGGTAATTGTATTCTAATCAATTTAACAAATTGAGTGTAAAAGAAAAATGCTTCACAAGCGAAATAGTTCAACTCCAGTCTTGAATCTCTGTCAGTGCCCCCTCACTCATTCTTATATCACACCTTCTTCAGCCAGGAACCAAGCCCCATATGCTGCCAAATATGGAGAATTTTTAATATTCTTCCTTTTCTAACTGCCCCAGCTTCCTCTTGCCTACTCTCACTCTCTTTCCTTACAAAGTGAGTGCCATTATTCCATTATTTCTATTTGCTATGCCATTTCTTATTCCTCCTCCAGTCTGTCCTCCCCAAGGCCTCCAAAGCCCAGCCATGCCCAACACAGGTGTTCTTTTTCTCCAGTGATGCAGGCAATGCAAATCCCAGCTGCCCTCTTCTATTTAAAAGAGAGCCATGGTATCTCATGCATGTCTGTGGAAAAAATCCATCCCAGGTAACATAGGTGAACCACAGAAAACAGGAGGCAGAGTAGCTTAGGTGAGTCAGGCCAAGTGGTTCACAAGAAACACTGACTCAAACCATACCTTCAACTGTTTGTGCCTAAAGCTAGTAGCATTAGGGACTAATCATACAGTACTGCCACTCTCTTGAAAGCAAAGAAGGGATTTTTCCTCACCTTTGGGAATGGCAGACTAAGACATTTCAGGGTTTGGGAGCACACCATACAGATTAATTTGGACATACTGATTTGGACTTCCATGTGTGTAGCTACCTGGGGTAATGCTAATGAAGAAATTTCTTGATGCATGCTGCCTGCCACAGCTTTTATGAGTTAACCCATGATCCCAGGCCCAGTGTTATCAAGATTAATATAACACCAGTTTAGATACAGAGCTAGTGAATGCAGCTGGACACGAGGCACATGTGGATTGAAAATCCTGTTTTCTTGCATCACTATCCACAGGATGGGTAAGTTTGGAAGGGACCACAGGGGTCATCTGGTCCAACCTCCCTAATCAAGCAGGGTCAGTCCAGAGCACATTGCTCAGGGTTGCATCCAGATGGTTCCTGAGTATTTCCATTGAGAGAGACCCCACAATTTCTCTGGGCAACCTGTCCAAGTGCATGGTGCACACTGAAAAAGTTCTTCCTCATGCTTGGGTGGAACTTCCTGTGCATCAGTTTCTGCCTGTTGCCTCTTGTCCTATTGCTTGGCACCACCAAGAAGGGCCTGGTTGTTTATTATATCCCTTCCCTCCCATAAGGGAAACCCTTGTTCTGCTACTGTCCCACCAAGAACAGGCAAATTTATTTCTGCTTACATGTAATTATTTAAGTATTTACGTAATTAAGCTGCATGTAGCTGTAGTTTTGGATTGCTGAATTCTATAGCTTTAATCTGATATTCATGGTTACATCTTCTTAGAAGAGCAGTAAAGGCTCTCTGACTATTTCTCACTTGATTTTCATTAAATCTGCACACCCACTATCATGGAACAGTAAAGGGGTTGAGGTTTACTACATAAGCAGATACCTGCTTTAAATTCTCTTAGCTGTCGAAAATTAATTTCTGTGAACAGAAGGGCTTAGTCAAATATTAAAGCCAGGTTCTGCAGAAAGAGGCCTGTTTGCCTTCAGCTTCCACTGGATTTGTCACAACTCTACTTGCAGCACATTTTGGAAGACCATATTTTAAGACCTATTGCTGTACAACAACTAAATCTCAGTTCTGATAAATCACATATCTGGTCTGAAAAGGCAGGAAAGACAGAAAGGAAAAAGTTCTCTAAAAAACTTTTACAGTTGGCTAAGGGAAAAGCTTGTGAAATTTTTGCAAGACCATACTTCTCCTAACAGTTATAACAGCCCTCACTTACAGAGCAGTGTTTGTCAAGATAGACCCCAAATCATTTTAGAGCATCCAGCTACTATATGCACAACATCACTGAAATGCACTGAGGGAACAGGGAAGTTGGTATTGTAGAACAAAGGGCTCTGGGATACTGGATATGTATGAAAGTTTAGTCCCTATAAAGTAAGAACAAAGGTCTTACTTGAGTTAGTAAAGGAAAGAGGCATCTTAACAAACAATTGTCCTGCATCACTCTGAATGTGAAAGGAAGAGAGATTTCCTGACATGAGCATAAAGAAAAAAAATCATTCAAGAGGAAGATAGCTTCTTCTTGAATAGCTCAAGGAAACATCATCTCCTAGTGTTCTCTGATTTCAGCTCATTAAAAGGATATGCCAATGGTTTGGTTTTGCCTGCTCTTTACTGTGCGTACAAGCAGTGCAAGCCTTGTGTTTAGGCCACTAAGACCCTTCTGTCGAGGTTTTGTCACAAGCTGTGGTTGAGAACTGGAGGAAGATGCTACTTTCTTGAAAAAAAAAATAAATTAACACAAAATTGTAAAAAATTATCACGTCATAAAAGGAAGATGTGTTGCTTAGTATCCATGGCAACTGCAGAAACCAATGCTCTTTAACAGCCTTGCCTGAAATAATGTAAACTGCTTTGATAAAACATGAATCGTGGCAGATGGATATGTGAAAATAAAAATAACTTTACATCCAATCTATTGCCCACGTGGGACACCTTGAAATAGTGTGTTGTATAACCCTATCAGGAGTCATTTTGTTATGAGACCATGACAGAGGTAACAATTTTTCCATATATCTAAACAGAGTTAAGAATGGGTTCAGCAGAAATGGTGTAATAACTAAACCTAAGGCTCCCTAGCATCTCTGAGAAGTAAATCTAACCCTGAGCTTCACAGAAGACAAGCTGTGAGTCTCTTGTGCCAGGAAAGGGACTAGTTTTGGGCTTTGACCCAATTTCACGGTTAGAGCACCTGCTTCATGGCTTAGGCTAGAGCCACAGATTGGCTTTCTGTAAGCAAGGATCATGAGGGAACCGTGACAGAGGTGAAATCAGAGCCAGGGATGCATTAGGCCAAAGCAGCCACCCCCAAGCCCCTTCAATACTGCTCCATGGATCCGCAGTTGAATACAGCTTCACTGGTTGTTTTTCTTTCAGAAAAGAAAATCTATCCTCAGCTCAGTATGAGCCATCACTGAAGGAACTGGATACAAATTCGTGACAGAGAAAATTAGGACCTGGGTCTGTGAGCACCAGATTGCAGCCTACTGATCTGGTTTAATAACTTTTCCCTTAAAGGAGATAAGTCTTGCTTTATATTTGGCTCTTGAACAACAGTTCTGGAACATGCAGGTGTCTATCATTCCAAGGAATGAAGGTGAGAAATTAGGAATTGCTCCAGAATCTGAATCTACATTTCTGGTAAGAAGAGCTCATATTTATTCAGAGGTTTTGTGGTCTGAGCAGCCACAGTTCCCTCCTAGGCCCGGGGCATCATCTGCTCAGTGCAAGATAAAGCAGATCCAACGCTGTAGATCTTTTCAAGGGAACAACCATGTCAGCGGTCTTTATTTTTTTCTCTCTCCTGGAAATTAAATTAAAGCTATCAAATCATTTAGTAGAACCTGATAAGTCATGAAACAGAGATTACTTTTCATCTTCACAAATCTGAACACATGAAGACAAATGCACAAATTTCAGTAAATTCAAAACTTCACCATAAAGGCTCTGGATTAACACCACCATCTCCAAGACTGATGTCCTATGCCAGTGCTGGAGCTGAGAGGCATCATTCATGAATTGAAAAAATAACCCTTTTCTCAGGAACACACATTGCTTATTTTTCTTTATCCTAGTAGTGTTATCAGATAGTAATATGTAAAGTCTGTCTTCACCTTAAGCTTATCATATAACTAACAAAACCAAAGCAAACAAACACCTAAAATGTGTGCTTTGCAAATAGGACCTCTTCCACTGGAAATGCCATGCCTACTTCTCATTTCCCTTCTTCTGGAAATCTCCTTGTCCCTTTCAAAAGATGCAGGCCACATGAACTCCAGGAAGAGTTGTTTTAAGTCAGAATAGGGTCCAGTCTAGAAATGAGGTCAAATGCAATTGTTATGTTAGTGAAAGAGAGTGACTTCAGAAATAGGCTATGTAAACACTGGAGGCAACTTCATGTTTCATTGTGGAAGTGCACTAGGGGTTGAGCTCACAAAGCCCTACTGTCAATTAATCACGACTGCAGAATGGCAGTTTATACTACCCCATACCTTGCTGAAGTCACAAATGAACTCAGTGAGTATTTGAAGAGGCCCCAAGGTATTTTAGGTTAAAAGCTCTTTCCCTCATTGTGCGGGATTCTAGCCTGTTGTCCTCTGAGTAAACACTTTTTTCTTGACAGTTTATTTAATGGGACTCAGTTGTATTTTGTTTTATTTTCAAGATGGAGTCCAAAATTTAATACTCTTTCTTGCAAGTGCTAAAAACCACACTGTTTTCCAGCACTATTTTATTTACTTTAAAGTAACTGTTCTGTCAAAGGGACATATGAATTATTGCGCCCCTGGAAAATAGCTCTTTGGAGACTTACACTTTTCATTTCAGTTCTTCTATCGAGTCTCTTTGGCTCCATCTTGTGATACGCTCATATTAGAGTCTATACATTGTAATTGCCATCTCCTTTTTGCTATCTCAGTACTGTTACTGTTGCTGGTTTTTTTAATAATCAGAAAGTTCCATTTGAAGCAGTACAGAGCCTTGGAAAAGAATTGGAGCAGAAAAAGGTCTAGCAGTGTAGTCCCCTTGGATTTATTTCCTCATAAGAAATAAACCTGGACCTTTATGAACACTAATAGCACATTTTTCAATAACAATGGATATTTTTAATAATAATTACAACCATGATAAAAATGTCATTTCTTTGCAGTGTTCTTATGTGAAGCTTCCAAGCAGCTTAATAAAACTGATTAAAATTGTATAAATAATACTTTTGAGACATTGATAATGTCATGTTCTTGATACAACCGGTTTTTACAAACTGTGTGTGAAGGAACTGAGGCAAAGGATGATGTCATATTTCTGCAGTAATAGAAGTCCTGAAAACTTTGTGTACACTACAGCGTAATATAATTCTAAAGATGTTGTGGTTGTGTTTGTCTCCCTTATGGAGACAGAATAACTGCGTGATTAATGTCATATACTAGTGACACCAGAAGTAAACTGAAAGGAATAAACAAACTCCCGAGCTGCTTTAAACTCCAGAAATACAGCATAATATAAGTCAAGATCCAGTCTACGTCCCATCAAAGCTAAAGTATCCCCCTGAAAAACAGAGCAAGCCTGATTTCAGTCTCAGAGACACTGGTATAATTTGGATACAGAACTTTCTGAATTCACTGGTATGAGATAGAATTTTTCTTTTTATGTTCAGAGTTGTTACGTTCACAGAAGTGATTTTATAATAAGAACAGGAAAACTGAGATTACTGCCGATTTAAAATTATCCTTTTGGTGAGCATTTAGATTTTATTGTGTCTTGTACGCATACAGCTGTCATGCACATTGCATACAAATGCACATAAGACCTTTAGAACTTACAAGGCTTTCTGAAGGCCACTTCAAGACCTCACATCTAAGCTGCAAAGTTCTCCATGCTACATCAGTTTTGGGAGCACACCTCAGTAGTTTTGCCAAAGCTTTATGATCAGTCTGAATGAAAACAAAACACAACAAACCCCCGACATCTTTTTCCACGTCATTTAGTTTTCATTCCTTTCAACCATTTTCCTGTTTTACTTTGGAAATCTCTTTACTTGGCTTTCATGTTTCCTGCCTGCATCACTTCCTGTGCATCAGTCACGTCCTGTCCATCTCTCTCTTGCAGGTGGCATAGCCTTTACTAGAGAGACTTTGCTTTGTGTATTGCAGCACATCCTGCTCTGCTCCTTGTCTCCCTTGGGTCCAGGAGCCATCCATTTCCTTGGGAACATTCCTGTATTGAAAAGGATTGGCGTCATCCTTCTATGCAAGCACTCAGAAACTTCTGCTATGCATAAGCACAAAGAGAGGAAACAAGGGGAAGGTTGAACTTTTGAGGAATATGGCAATTTGTAAGGGACTAGCCTTTGGAAGCAAAAGTCCATAGTGGCATTAGAGGATCAAGAATAATTTCCTCAAGAGAGAAGGAGATGTTGACACCATCAGTCTTTTACCTTCAGAGGTAAAAGAAAATAGCTTTCTCCAGAGGGACTATGTGAAAAGAAATATTTCTAAACTCCTAATCACAGTTTGTCCCAAGCCATAGCTACTTTTGGTGTCACTGTATTTTTCAGTGTCTTGCTGTAAATATAGGTGAATGTCCTTTTCATTGCACTTCCAAAATGCAAGTGAATGTGAAGTAAAAGAAAAACTATAAAAGTAATGAAATCTTGTCCTTTCTTTTAGAGTATGAAAGCAATGCTGTATTATGGCAGTACTGCTCAAAGGAAGTCAGTGGGGACCACAAACATTAGCAGTTCTTTACAGACATCTACTCCTATCCACGATTTTTGTTGAAAGCAATTTTATCTTAAATTAAAACCTTGATCCTCTTTCCCTCTTCATTTCTCCAATTTGAGAAAAAGAAAATGAAACATCACCAAGAAAAAACAATAGCAATTTTCTGTAATAAGAAATAATGTCCTTTGTGGATAATCCCAGAGTGCCACAGTGTTCACAAATACTGACAAACACTTATAGCAGAATGGTTACTAACAAGCCTCATCTGAACAAATAACCTGATTTTAATCCTATCAGGAAATGAAAAACAAAAAAAAATATTCCAGATATGGCAGGAATCTGTGGGTTTTAAATACTGAGTGTTGAGTGACTTCAGCTCCTGAATCATTCCTTTATGGACAACTTTCAGATATGCTCCATTTAGATACATGTTCTTACTTATAGCATCACTAGATGGGTCAGGTTGGAAGGCACCACAGAGGGTCATCTGTTCCACCTCCCTGCTCCAGCAAGGTCATCCTAGAGCACACTGCACAGGATTGTGTCCAGATGATTCTTGAATATTTTCACTGAAGGAGACTCCACAACCTCTCTGGGCAACCTGTTCCAGTGTTCTTCCTCATGGGACTTTCTGTGCATTGGTTTCTGCCCATTGTCTCTTGTCCTATTGCCTGTCATCACTGAGAAAAGCCTGGCTCCATTCCCTTGACACCCTCCCTTTAGATATTTATATATTAATGAGGTTCCCTCTCAGTCAGTACACTTACAGTAAGTATATATGTCATGTCTCTTCAAAGAAAGAGGTGAAAGCATTCATGTTTTGGAGAATAATTTATTTCCCTAATCCATTCTTCTACTCATACATTTTCATCTGAGAGTTTTGGTTGAAACTTGAATGTTGAGCATATGTGAGACATGCTTTCATATGAAATACTGTTGATATGACCTCAAACTCATTGTATTTCTTGCTTCTTGTTTTCATAAGACCCTGGTTTCTTGGCTCCTTGCCCAACCTAAAGGGGCAGGAAATGGGAGTATCAAAGATCTGACATTCCTTCTTGTGAAAGGAAGGGAGAGAACATAGTCTACTTAATTTTTCTGAGCACAGCATTCTCTTACTATTTTTCTACTACTTTTGTTCAATTCCATTATATTTCAGCCATCTTCTTCAGTTGCCTGTTTGGCTCCTCTGATCGTTTCTAATCAGAGAATGATGAAGGGGTGGTAGTATCTTCTTCTGCATTAGGTCTGAAAGCTCGGTGACTGTTTGAGTGTGTGGCAGTGCTTTCAGTGACCTACAAGGGAGATCATCAACACTCCCAGTTCTTTACAGATGGGACAACACTGCTTAAGTGCCCTAGTTATGCTTCAGCATAACTCTCTTTTATTTACCTAGCTTTTACATCTCCTGCAAATGAGAGCCAAGACTTGTTCTGACACCTCATGAAAGTTGTCCCTACTTCCTTAAAGGCTTCAGGAGAGTCTTTGCTACTGCTAAAAGCCCAACCATATGGGATTTGCTAGCCTGAAAATCTCATGCTTTAGGGTTATCATGCTCCCATGGCTCCAGTCAATCAAATATTTTGGAGACGGGTCTTTGCTGGGAGCGGAAAGTACATTATTTAAACTCCAGTAATGAGTTGCCCATGCAGATCAGCAGTTAAATTCACATAAAGGAATGCAGGTATATCCAGCTGCTGCTCTTAAAAATGAAGCACAACTTTGGAGACAGTAAAATCCTCTTCCAAGTTCTTACCTGAGATCAATGATAATGCACACAACACAAAGGTGGCCTGGACCACACATTCTCCAAACACAGCTGTTCAAAATATGGCAGGTGATTTTAAGGTTTTTAGTCTCCATGTCTCTCAAATCAGGTGGTTGGTTCCCAAATGAGAACAAAGCTAATAAGTAAGAGATTAGTCTTAAAATCTGCAGTGTGAATACTTTTGAACACTGTGCTGTCTACTTTCTCTGTTCCTTTATGGCAGATAAGGAATTGGATTCAGTCAAAGCTAAGTGGCCTTAAACTTCATCTCTGAAGTAGTTTTTTCTGAAAGTCAGCAAGTCTGAATTAAGTGCAATATATACATTTTCAGTAGTGTGTCCTTCTGGCCTTAATTTTTTTTTAATTTCCCTTTAGATAGATATCTTGGACCATCACTTCCATTTGAGCTTTTATTTGAAACATGTGGTCATTCTATTCTGGAGCATAATGGAACTGTCATTATGAAAATTACTTTTGAAAATATAAATATGTATAATTTTTCAATGAGGCCACTGCTGATTTCTGGAGTCATATTTACATCTTGGTCAACTCCAGCTGACTTGGTAAATGTGGTTAACAATTCCTTTATTAGTTGTTTTTGCTTTTGTTTTCTTCTACTAACTATGCATATATATTTTGCATGTACATAAAGATGTCTTGCAGAAGCACAGCTCAAAGGAGATTTTGAAAATGTTGCTTTACCTCTGGCCAGCATAAATTGCACTGGCTTGCATTTTTTCAAACGTTTCTTACTGATTCTCTTGTGACAGATGTAATGCACATACTGGAGCCAAGTATTTACAGCCATCTCTTTTCCCTCCTTTTTGGCTTGTGCACACACCCCTGAGGAGTGTGCACACAAAGCTCAAGGAAGCCATTAGCTTAGGCTTTAGTGAATACAGAGAGCATGAGATTTAAGAAAGAATGAGATTTACAGAACTTACCAGAAAAATTCATCGTTCTGTTCCAGGTTACGATGTTGTTCTGGTTGTAGTCTAGGGGTTAAAACAGGAAAGTGGCATTCCAGTGGCCAGGCTTCTCTCCCAAAAAATACCTTGTCTGAAAGTTTCTCTGCCTCAGTTTACACTTTGTAAAGTAAAACTATAATTCATCTCACCCCATGTACTGCTAGTTTTTCTGGTAAACTTTGGGAATCTAAAAAATGTTAGGGAGCTGATCGCAGTAGCATATAGGCAGGAAAAGAAGTGAACTACAATGTACTGCACAACTGGAAATACAAAGGGAAGGATACTCAAACACAGTGGGAAAGAAAAACTGCATAAAATATGAACGTTTATGAAGGGCATTAAGAGATATTATAAAAGCCTTTCTTCTTGTTTCTGTCACTGGTCAGAGCACAGACTTTCCAAAACACGAATATTATCTCATCTCCTTTGGTCTCTCCCCTAGCCCCCAGACTGTAACTCGGAGTTAAATTCCCAAAAGACAGAGACACATTACTTCCTCAGAAGATATATATTTAAATATATGCATATATATGTATAAATATTCTGTGAGTAGCTGAGATGAATTCTTTTTTATCCTCATTAGCCCCTTCTCCTGAGCCAGTGTGACCTTGTGTGAGCAGCTGGGATCTGTTCCTCTGGGACTTCAAGCTTCAGCACAAGGTGAGGATCCATTTCTCCACCTCTACCCCTTTCATTAAAAGGCTTCCTGTTGTAACACAGCACTAGTGTTCAGAGGAGCCCACGGATGGGGGCACAGCAAGGGGAAGGAGAGAAGGAAGACTTTCTTCTAGCATCTTCTGTCCTTTCTACTGGAACACTGAGTCTACAAAAGGAGCCTCATTCCAGCCACTCCTAGAGGAAAAGAAGCAGAGCCAAGTTTGTTCATGGTTTACTGGTGTGGATACCGTGAAATCACAACACAGTTTATGTCTCTTTGTTTTAACTTAGTCTAACATGGCATGCATTTGAAAAAGTGGTAGAGCAAACAGCATTTTACTTGATTGTAGTTGCTACAAGAAATACCTTTTATTTCAGGCATAACTTCATGATGGATTAATCAGGTATGAAGTCCAGACGTCTTGCTAAATTCTAGGCTTTCCATGCTCAGATTGTGATTGACTCAGCTCCTAGGTGATGTCATGGGGAACTGCATGACTGTTTGGCTTTAGTCAAATCCCCGGCACCCTTTCAAAGGCTATTGAATCAAATTTCCTAGAACTGCTGTCTTCTACCTCATCTCTAGATGCCTCTGAGACCTTTCACGTGTTCTGCTCTTTTCTCATGAGTACAAACAAGGGCTTGTAAGAAGTCCATATCTTCCTTCTCTTGGCTCAGGATGATCCTCAGTACTGAAGAATAAGCGAGTTTATTCTTTGATTTATATTATCTCAAGAATTTCATACCCGAGCAACATCCTGAAATTCATAGATAACAGGCATTGAATTCCAAGTAATGTCTTCTGCTTAATGTATAATGTCTGGTTCCTGAGCTCTGACTCTGCACTTAATGAATGATGATGTATTCTGCTCTGTTTTGCTGACCTCACACCCGCTACACTGAGTGGGACAAGAAGCAGTGAGGATTTCCTGGAGTTTCAATAACAATTGTCATTTAGCCTTACTCAAACAAAAAATTTCTACAGCAGTGGATCTCTCTCTCTCCCACTCTCCACACTTGCATGCAGACTAAAACTGCAGATCAGATGCAAAATTATTTTGGGTAAATACACCTGTTTTTCCAGACATGCAGAGTGTTAGTTAAAGTGCTGAGCACTCTGATGTCAGAGGAAAATGTTCTGCAACACAGTGACAGCTGGATGCGGGAAGAGCTACAATCTGCAGCTCGGGACTGGCAGGAATCTGAGCCAGTGCCATGGAAACAGGCATCAGTACCTGTCAGAAGCTGGGAAGTGGCAATATTCATGGCTTGTGTTATTGCTGCACATTTCTGTCGCTGACAATGAAGCCACACTGCACTTTACATTACAAAGACATGCTCCTAGTACAGAAGTGCTCTTGAGCAGACTTTGACATTGAAGGCTGCAAAAACAGTATACTCATCTAAATATTCAAAATGCATTTAAAACACACCTATCAATGTCCCTGAATATAAAATAAACCTGACTGCGGCTGCAGGGATTTGTGGAAGGAAAAAATCGTAATCACTATTTCCTAACTGGTGAGCAATTAGCCAATTATGCTACAGGACTTTTGAAGCATGTTAAATTGACTAACAAACAAAGCTGATTTGTAAACAAAATGGCTGGATCCAGTTAGAAAAGGAAAATTGGCAGCAGCTGGGAGGCTGTCAGGAGACAGACTTGTGTCATGAGGAGGCTGTTTGGAGCAGTGATATCTTGTTAAGCATAAGCCAACCAGAAGGATTTTAAAATATGAATATGCATGTATATTTATTTATTAAATATATCTTGTCTATTAAGTATATATTTTATAGCATAATATAGAGAGAATAACACATATGCATACAGTATATGTACATGCACAAGTATGCATATAAAACATACCTACAATATGTAATATAAGTATGTAATTTTAATGGTATTTTAAATCAAATTAAATCAATTATTTAATCAAAATTCTGGACTATCAGATTTGAAAATACTGTAACTACATGGTACTATTTGAAAACATTTTTATCCCTTTTCAAATATTCTATGTTGTAATGCATGAGAGGAGCACCCTGTGACCCCATACTCATCCTCTCAGAGATCTAGTGATGTAGAGCATAATTTGTCTGCATGCAACTCTTCTTGCCATTGGATTTGCAATTCTTCTGCAGGGGAAGCTAAATACATATGCTTTCAGTAAGAAAGAATATCTGCAGATAATCTCAATGACCAGCAAAACCACCCAATTAATGCCAAAGCAATGTCTATCTTAAGGGAACTTCAGAAAAGAGCCACTGTTACTTTAGCATTTTTAAATGTCAGAGGGTCACATTCTTCTGTGGTACAAAACAACAATGATGTTAAGTGTTAAATGGTAAACAGGGAGTCAGATTTAATAATTCAGAATACAACAGTGGCCTCAATATGGCAAACATCACAGAAAATCCCATCATGAAGCTACAGTCAATTGTAAGTCTTTGCTGTGATTACTCAGGAGGGGAATCAAATCTGCGGAACTTCAAGAAAAGTCACTTTTCTTCTTTGCCCTTGTTTCAGGAAACAGCTTTTCACTCTGGTCTCCCTCTCACTGAGAACCAGAACTTAAGGAAGAAATCTCTTTTGAAACAAACTGGAAAGCAAAAATATTGAGACAAAGCCTGCAAGCTTTCCTGAGCATTACCAAGAGAAAGCCATTTTCAACATCTCTCTATGTGAGGAGTTATGTCCTCTTCTAATTGTCCTTATTCATCTGCTTATCTCTATGAAAAGGTGAAGCCACTCACTTCTGGTGATGTCAAAGGAAATATTAGGAGAAAAAAGAGGTTTGTTTGAATGATGAATGAAAAACTCAAACTCTATATTAGTAAATTGCTATTACTGTTCCAGATCTACTAATTTTTGCAGAGAAAAATTAATCTATGCAGGAAAGCATCAATATAAGCAAAATAAAAATGCTGTGGATGCATCTCAACACCCACAAAAAAGATATAAAAATTTAGATACTTATTAACCCCATTTTTTCTGATGTTCTGTCTGCTTATTTTGAACTTTTTCACCAGAATTTTCTAATGAAATCTTTGCCTCAGCTAAGCAATCAACCTCTAATCGATTCCCCGACAGTAGAACTTTCAACAAAAATATTTTCTCCTGTCTTATTTTTGGAATATTATCAAAATCATCTCAGTGAAAGACACAGTTTAGTTGCTTAGCAGATTCACACACATTTTATGAATGAAGAGCCTTGCAGGTCCACATCTACTTCGTTCCCTCAGTGCATAATTTCTGTTTAGATATTTGACTGTTTCCAAATACAGTTTTTGTTTCTTCAGGAATCCCATTTAGTCCATCTGGAAGCACTCTCCAAATTACCTTAAAAATCTCATTTATCTGTAACAGAAAAGGAAAAGGGATCCATATCTCCAAGTGGAAATGGTAGGAGGGAGTGATGGTGGAAGGAAGAAAGGGATGTAGAACAAGGCTGACTCCAGAGCAGATTTTTTGCATTGGGGGCTGGTAGGAGCTGCCTGGGCTGCCGGCAGAAGCACAGGCACCAGTGCCAGCTGCCCACAGCTTTACATGACACAGTTGGCACTGTTGATTTAAACAGACTGATGAATGTGACCTCCTGAACAAAATGTTAGTAATTATGCAGTATAGACAGAGAAGGCTTACATTAAAGGCATTTCAAAGCAGTTTCCTTTTTTATTTTTGTTTATCTGTTTGTTTTGAAGGGGAGAAGATTAACTAATTTTCAAATGAATTCTCATTTGTAAACACAAGTACTCTGTAGATATCCTCTACTGAGTGACCTTGGCCCTATATCTCCTGCGCTAGTTTTTCCTGAGGAGAAAAAAAAAACCTAATAGTTTTCAGGACGGTGTTAAAATTATGAAGATGAAAGCATGAGAAACCAATAAACGTTTTCTTTTGTTAAACTGTAATCACTGCATGTGTGTAAAGAAGACCTAGAGGGATACAGTTGTCCTTCATGGAAGATTTATTGTAGAATGATACTCCATCAGCATCTCATTACTAAGCAGAGTTTTGAACCCTCTTCAGTTTTAGTGACATGAGATGCTCTCATGTAGCTGTTACTGGTGCTTGAAGAAACTGTTTTTGCAGAACAGCCAAGGAAAAGAGAGCTCAAAACACAAGTTCTTCTGCCACTTCCACCCAAACAGTGACAAGGCAAAAATATACCTATTGTTAAGTGCAAGTGGAAAAGCCATTAAAGGAAATAAAGTACTGTCATGTTCTTAATAATTACCCTGCGAGGCACTGAAAAATAGCCACAAAGCATCTGTTGCAATACTGAAAAGAGCTTGGATTAGGCATAGGAGCAAAAGATAAGAACATCCTCTTCTGAACATGTGATTTTCAGGAATTGAATCCAGTACATAAATTAGGTTATCATTTGATGTTATTTAGATTTGTGCAACAATAAAAATAGAACATTATAATTAAGTCCTTCTTCTATCTATACACTATAATTTATCATGAAGACAGTCTCCCTCAGATCTTTAGAAAACTAGTATTATAATAGGTAGTCATTAGAATGTATATTTCTGGCTTAGAGCTATTTTAGGCTCTCATTACCATGGTATCTGGAGCTCTTTAAGGTATTGAAAAAGGAGTTCCCTAGTGGACTCTATGTTGGCCCTTGTTCTCTCTTGCTCTTACCTATAGAAGACTTTGCTTTGGCTAAAGAGGAGTCAGTTAAATAAAGCTGTGCACAACTTTATGTGAAGTCTGCGCGGCTCCTTTTTTTTTTTCTTTCTGAGGTATTTCAGTTGGGAGAATAAAAAGTTATAACCACCTTTTTGCCTTCCCATTTGTAAAAAAGGAAATGTAACTCTCAGAGGATGAATAGTTTAGTTAAAATGCCAGCAGTAGAATAGAATCTGTGAGAGAATAGGGTGCTTCAGAAATCACACATTGCTCTCCAGTAGCCCAAAAGTGAAAAAAGAAGTTGAAGGTTCCAAGAGGAGCAGTAATTTAATCAAACTGCATCATGAGATTATTGTAATGAGACTAAAAAGCACCTGGGAGGGCCAGAATATTGCTATACACTCTGATAATTCTTCTTTCATGTCTTGAGATCAAATACTGAAGTGAAAGCAGCAGGCAAATCATGGAAGAATAAAAATAAGAGCAAACAAAACATACAAATGGAGAAATATTTTATTTCATTTAGCTGACTGTATAATTAAGTCTACTCATTCACAGAACCAAATTAAACAGAGAAAATTTTATTTGAAAGAGAAAACATCTTGAAGTGAAGTTTCCATATTTTCTCTTTTCTTTTAATTTTGCCCTTTTCTAGTTGGCAATATGACTGAGGAACTTCACTAATAGTCAAATATCTTCCTGGTATATTTTTATATCTGTACATCTGTTTATCTCAGAAATCCTTTTTCATACAATGTTTATATTTTACCAAAAATGTCTTGGTTTTTGTTTTCAAAATCTTAATCTTTGCCTGGTATAAACCAGTAAAATTTCACTGGTCATTTCTAGATCTAAGGTGATCCAAATCATTTAAAGACCTTTTATAGCAGAAACTTTATTTGCTCTCTATACTGGCAGGGGTTTTTTTATTGTTGTTGTTTTTCCTGTTTTCATGCTCTTCCTTTTTATAACAGGAAACTTTTGCCTAAGTGTGCAGAAAGTTTCTTATAGGTTGAAAATTACTACTTTAGTCATTATACCTCTTATTCTGAAATTTCTACCTGGCCTGAAACTATTTACGGCAGGTTTTACTTCATCACTTTTCCATGTGCACATTAGCTGTTTGGTCCAAGAGAATAGATGTATTTTTTCTGCACTGTGTGTTCATGTGCAATCAGTGATGCAGTTTGGCTCAAATCACTGACGGCTTAAATCACTGATGGCCTTGAGATCAGGAAAGTGTCTTTAAAAGAAATTACTCCCTATCTATCTGTTGGGATTTCAACACCAAAACACAAGTTCATGGCAGCCTCCTTAATTTCAGGTTGGGTTTCTACACAAAGTAGGGCTGCTGTTACTCCTGTCTCAGTGGCTTGGCTTCGAGTGAGAGATTAGATGGAGAGCAGTAGCTGTACTGGTGATATTTGGCAAACACAGAAATGTTCAGTACTGGCAAAATAGCACTTAATTCCCAGAGTCTGGCAGATTCACCTGTCTAAACTGTGGTTGATGCCTTCCGTTAGCAGCCGACAGAATGATTATTTTCTTTGGATTTCAGAAGCCTGAAGTTGCAGGCGTCTTGGCAGAGCGGGTCATTGTTCAGACTGCAGGTCAGAGCAGTCCACTCCAAAAGTTTCTGGCACACTATTGTTTCCCTTTGGCTTGTTTTGATTTCCTTCTTTTGTTGTCTCACACTCTCCAGTCCCTATTTGCCAATATATAGGCCGTCCTATTTCTCTTCAATTATCCCTTTTCTTATAAGTATTTTCCTTATGATTATTCCCTCCAGGTACCGACTTTTAACTAAAATAAGAAAAACAGCCAATTTTCAGTGATTGTTTTGAATTTTTTACAGAGATTTTGTCAGACTAAAGTAACTATTTCTAAAACTGATGAATAAATAGATATCAAAAATTCTTAGTCTTCCACAAAATTTTAAATTGTTCCACTAAAAATACAGAAAATAAGGGAAGTATATTTGAACATTTCAAATTACTGTCTTTACTGTGCTTTTCATGACAATGTGTCAGTAATATTGCAGTCAGCTTGGTATCCTGCAGCCCTTAAATCCTGAATGGTCACTCATAGCCAATATAGGGGGCATCCTATGGGTCTTCTCTACCCTTGAGGTTTGTTTTCCGTGGAAACAGGAATGTGCAAGGCATTGGGGGGCGGGGAAGGGGGGCGGGGAAGGGGGGGGGTTTATACACTCAAGCCTCCAAAAACTGGATTTTTTCACAGTGATTTATTCAGTTGCATCAGTGGAATGTGGATGTTTCCATGTCCTTATCTGTAGCCACAAAAGGAATGACAGCCTGATTCCCACCCTGATATGCCTTACAGCTGAGGGAGAAAAGGGCTTTTAGCCTACCACTTTTCCCTTAAACTGTTCCTGGACTGTCTTTATTTGTCTATTATCAATTATCCAGACATAAAGCTGGGCTTTACAAGAATGTTTTCTCCTTGATGTGGGTAAAATCAAATGCCTTCTCCAAAATCAGTTCAGGCATAGCTTCCTCTACTGGTATTAAAAACTACATTTGTTAATAATATAACTGAAAATATAGGAAGTAGTTAAGGAAAAAATTGTCTGTGCTGAAAAAGTAAACTTCAACTTGCAGTATAAAGCTGTTTTAGTTGGCTTTGAAATTCTTCCTTTACTTGGTACCTCCCAACCTGTTGTAACTTTAAATTTGATGTTCTGATTATTCTAAAGAGTGTAGTCCGTCACAGTACTCATCTACATACTGTGAGGATAAACAATTTTTGGGGTTTCATTTCTATTAAAAAGGTTATTCAGAGAGTCCCTGGACTTTTTTTAAATAACCTACAAATAGAGAATGTAGAAAATTATTTTATGTGTGTAGTGCTAAAAGCAAAAAAGGAAAGCCAGAGTAATTAAAAGGCTTTTATTTGTCTTAACTTTCATGAAGTAGAAAATAATAATTATATGTCAGCCAATAATTCTTGAGTTAATCTAACAGGTATACAGATAATTAAGAAGGTAACAAAAAAAAAAGTGTAAATAAACAAATTTTTTGAAGTTTGCACACTATTTTACAATAAATCAAGCTATGCAGAAACATTTAGCTGTGCAAAATTTTGCAAAGCCCAATGCATGCTCTGGTTTTTTATCAAATGATTTATTCTTTTCCAATGTGTAAAATGTTAAGTGAAATAAAGGATAGCAGAACTTTCATTCACAAATAATGAGAAACAGAGCATTTAATACATATTTAAAAGCTTAGATCTGTCATGATTTTATAGAGACATTGACTTTTGTTTCTTGTTTTCCTCAGTAGGTGCAATTTTCAATATTCCCATCAATTCGGGACTGTCAGGGCATATATTTTTAAGTAAATTTATGTAAATTTGTTGAAATTAATTTTGAAGTTAGCTACTCATTTTATCTTTGTATTTAATACTAGCTGAGGAGATAAATAATTGCCAACACATATCAGCTGGCATGATCTGAATTTTTTGGCCCCAATGAGTGGAAATACTTAGACTGGTAATATGCAGATGTTTAAGTATTCCTAGTGAGTTGACAGAAGTGAGTGGACTGTTCCTTCCAACAGAATATGACATCATTAGGAGCTCAAACTTCTTTGAAAGTCCTTGAGTCTAGCTATTTTAAGGGCCTTAGAAAAACTTTTCTCATGCTTCTCCTACAAGATTTTTTCTCTCCAGTAACTGAAACCCCAAAGTTCAGAATGGGTTTTAGAGATGGGTGGTCACAGCCCAGTGGAGGAAGAGGGAAGTGGCAAAAGGCTAAGTTAGGTCACAGCATAAAGCACATGTGGGGAGCGAAGAGATAAACCACATTCTCAGCCTCAGGCCAAGGCTGCCACAAATCTTCCAGCCTCAAAAAGCCTCAAAAATTGCTGGCCCACAAGAAGCAGAGGTGTAGGTCCTCAGCCGTGCTCAGGCTGGAGTGATTTGCCGTCTCATCCAAATTGGAAATTTTTCTAAATTTACCTCTTAGAAAGCAAAACATTGTGGAGGCTTTGTGATTTATTTTTCACAGTGTTTAAGGGCTTTTAGCTGTGGCATCTGTGCTAATCACTGTATCTGTTAGCAATACCCTGGAGTGTTTTTGTTATTGACAATGCACCTGTTTATACTCCTCATTCTCTGGTTCTGCTGACAGAAACCAGCCTATATCAGTAACCCAATTCTTCATGGGTCCTTTTGTAGCTTCTCCTGTTACTGTGCTAACATTGCTAGCAAAGAATAGCCCCTGTATAAGAGGGGTTGCCCTGCTTACTTGAATAGAAGTCTAACATGTTCATCTGTGCCTCAAATGACAATCATTGCACAATATGAGTCTTATTAGATGACACATTAGTTATATATTCCCTAAGTAAGCATTTTAAACTCTATAGTCAAGGTTAATGATGCTGAGTTTACATTCATTTCTGCCCTGAATATCAATGAAATGCTTTATTTTACTTCCATGGGAGAAATACAAGACCCTTTAAAGTATTTAGAAATGTTATGTCAGTCAAATGGAATGCCTGATTCTACCTATTTCATTGAGTTATGCTATTCAGTCCCTCAGATTCCATGTAAAATGAATAGAGAGGAATATGAATTAGCATCAGGTTAGATCAGACTGTACCTAGTGCTCACTTACTATGGGTGCTGACACATCTATTACAGCAGTGGCACAGAGTTTTAGAGGCATGACATTTCTTCAGCTGTCTGTAGGGGGAAAGGGAGAGAACTTTTTATAGTTTGGACTGAGTGCAGGATTAACCTTTCCTAAAGCTCCAATGACTGAAGTGGGGAGGAAATCAAAGCTTTGCCTGAAGACCTCTTCCAGCCTATGCCTACACACTCCTGTGAGTAGCTCCCCTACATAATGTGACAGAATTACCAAAAAATGTTTATTTTCCTTTCAAACTCCCATGAACTTCAGCGTATGATGTTAGATTCATGTACCCCAATGATGTAGACTATATAAGAAAGAAAACTTCATTTATTTTGCATTTTTCTTTAGGTTCTCTTTCCTCGTTTGAAGCTCAATGTCTCCATCGTGTCTGTAAAAATGTCCTTTGCAACTCTACTGCCGGATTTATTTATCAATTGTAAGATATGATTTATAGCTCCCCCTGTTCCCACCACAAGCATGCACAGAGAAAACTAGAAACTTCCTTGTGAAACACACTGAATTTAATTTCTTGATTTGTTCAGATTAACTGCCATTACAAATACCTCCATTCGGTGCTTCTTAGTAATTACTAGCACCTATCTAATGAAGTTACATTTTATTTTTCTCTTTTGGATTTGGCACAGGAAAAAATCTCAAACTTTTTATCTAATTGGCCTTGACAGGATAACAGCAGACTTATTATGCTGGACTTAACAGTATTTCACTAGGCTCATGTCATTGACAATGAAATTTGCCTTAGAACTTGGATGAATTTTAAACTGCCAACAAAAAATAAAAATAATTTTAAAAAGTAAACTAAAATTCTTTCAGCTCAAATTGTACAATATTCTATTCACTGCCTACCTGAAACTTCCGAGTTGCACCCTGATCACCTCTCTCGTTACCTGCTTGATTTACTGGGTTTAGGCATGTACATGTGCCTCTGTGTGTTTGTGTTGGGCAAGCATACAGATATTTATGTGTAAAACTATCAATCTCACCCATGGCTGCCAGAGACTTTCCAGTAAAATACTTCCTTTAGAAAGGAACAAAGACAATTTAGGCTTGATGTCTACTTTTACCCAACACAAATCCCTAATTTTTTCTCTTCATTTACTACAGAAATTATGTCACCTTATGACATCACAGCTGGGAATGTGAGGATGTAAATGGAATCTCAGATGCCCACCCTTAGTCTCCCTCAACGTACTGTTAGAAACTGGATTTTATTTCAGGCAAGAAAATAGTAACCCTTTTTTTTTTTCCTGGGTTGTCTGAACTCAATGTCATGAACATCCCTATACCAAAAATCATAAGACATTGCATTGCCTGGACAGAAGTAGCTCATGATGACATGTGGTAACTCTTCAGGCATCCCATGTCTCCATGGCAATACACAAAGTGGAAAGGCTTGGGGCTGCCAAATGCTGTGAAACACAGAGCAGCCCATGTAAAGTAATTTTATTTTGCAGACATGGGTTCAAATTGACCTGGAGAACCCGTTACAGGATGAACATGCAGAATAGGAATGAGCTGAATGTGTGACAAAATCCACACAGCTCAGGAGCTGATGTATGACCCCTAATGTCCTATGCAATGGGCTGGATTAGCCACAAAAAATTTTTTTAAAGCCTGTGTCAGTCAAAGTGACTTCTATTAAAAGGAGGACACTAAAAAAATCCCAATATAATGAAATCAACCAACATAAAGAAAACCACTAATCAAATAAAGGCAAATTATTGATCAAAAAAATTTTGTGGTTTTATGTTTTTAAAGAACTGTTTCTTTTAAAGTTTTGGTATAGTTTGTATTTTAGACATACTTTCTGAGCAGCATAGCTTTCTTTTCAGAACTCCTAACCTTGCCAAGAAAAAGAAGAAATCCTAAGTATTCAATGTGATTCAATCCTTCTGTGTATCTAAATTATTACTTTCATGGAAACAGAAGTATACAATTTTTTCTGTTCCTGAGCCCACATACCTAATTGGCTAAGAGGGTACATTGAAATTCCTTTGGGAGGCATTTATATGGAAAAAGAACATCGCTTCAACGTATGCAGAAACTAAATTGGAAGCAATCTATAGCTGAATATTTGAACAGTTCCCAAGCATTTTATTCTTGGCATAGAAATTTCTCAATGTGAATTCTACTTATATCCGAGATGGTTCCTCTGGACACAGTTATACAGCTATTTGAACCATATTTAAAAGTGAGTTTTCCCTGAAATCATTGACCATTCAGAAAGTTAGCTTCCCCTGGCCAGCATTTTTTTTTTCTCTTGAATTGTAGCTTGAAACTGTAAGACATCCTACCATCAGAACATAATCATGTTCCTTGATGAACTTGGGGGCAGATGTGATGGCTTCATATGGATTGAATTTGTGATTAAAACAGTGCTTGCACAGCATCAAGGTTTTCCTATTTATTGAAGGGGTTTTGTCCCCACTCAGCCTCTACAGCATGTAGAGTGGGGGGTCCACAAGAAACTAGGAGGGGTTGAAACTAGTACAGCTGACCTAAACTCACCAAAGGAATACTTCATGGCATTATCCTCAGCAATAAAACCTTGGAGGAAAGATGGAGGAAGTGGGGATCCGCATGGTTATGGCATTTGTTTTTCCAAGTATTCACTGCATGTGCTGAGGCCTTGCTTCTGAGGGAGGAGGTTAGTCATCTGCCTGCCAACAGGAAACAGGGAATAAATTCCTCATTTTGCTTTCCTTGCACACATGGCTTCACTTCACGTTTAAACTGTCTTTATCTTGATCCATCCTGTCTCTTTTCTGATTCCCTCTCCTGTCTTGCCAGGAGCAAGCTGGGAGCCAGTGGCTGTGTGAGTGCCTGGCTGCTGTCTTGGTCAACCTACCATAAGCTAAATTGGAGAAGCAACAAACCTACAGAAGTTTAGGAATAAATCCACACCTGTGAGTAAATTGCAATCCAGCTTTAATAGCATATCTCAATCATTTCTTAGCGCAAAATTTAAAAGTCTCAATCAGGCCCCTGTGTTGTGTCTTACTGGGAGAGAAGTACAGTACCATCAAGTTCAGTCACCAGTGATTTAATCTCACCTAGCTGACTTCTCTTGGGAGAGAAAGGCAAGCACTAGTGTTGCCAGGCACTGAGAAAACCTACACATTTTGTCTGAGATATTAGTTTTTCTCTTTTCTCTGAAATGCATGAAAATGTGAACACAATACTAAAAGGATGTTAAGCTTTTCAGACCAAAACCTGAGGAGAAGATGTGGAATTAGCAGTGCACATTGCTTTCTAGCTATGCTGGAACAATCAGTGCTGGTGGAAGAGGAAAAGATATTTTTTCACAGGGGCAGCAGCGCAAATAGGGAATCACTATGTGTAATGCTTCAAAGTTAGCCACACTGGAAGTAGCACTGCTACAGTAAACACCTTCAATTTCTTGGATATATAAGAATAAACTCTCACTCCATAGTTAAATGGTGGGGTTTCAATAAACCACAAACCACACAAGATTTGCCTGCCCAGGAATTTCAGGCATACAGAGCAAATCAGAATAATCCCTATTCGCTAATCAGTGCAGGACCATAAACTGTTCCTCTGGTGTAAAACATTTGCTTGGCTCATGCAGGAAAGCCCCTACCTTTGCCAGTGGTTTTCAAATGGAAGCAAAATCAACACTTACTGATAAGTGCAAATAGTTGAAAGAATGCCACAGAGATTTAAATGTTAAAACAAATCTCCTCTACTGATGCAGGAAGGCAAGGTGTTCATGGGCTGAGTGATTGAGCCGAGGGAATTGTATTTAAACCTAACAACATAATTATAACTTTCCTAATTATTTTCCTCCCATGTAGATACAAACTAGAAGAGTGCAGAAACCAAGCTGTCAAAAAGGGCTGGAGGTAATTAATACTACAAGTGTGAAATGTAGCCAGCAATATCATACTTTCTAATGGTGGCTTCCTTACAGACAGCAACAACAACATTGCACAAATGGAATTCCTGAAAGTGTTCCTGTAATGACTCTGTGAGGAGCAATTCAGAAATGTTATGGAAACCTGGCAGGCTATTTCTTGACCCTTTTTTCTCTCAGAATTTCTGAGAATCCCTATTCCAGCTTTAATTTCATGCATTTAATTCTTGTAGCAGTCCAGTCTGGCAAAGATATACCATGGCCATTTTTGGGGGGGCAATTTCAGCTGCAGATAGAAGCAGAAAGAGGGAGTAGCACAAAAGTTTCTTCAGTGCCAACGCTGATAGCATGTAAGTAGAAAATCTCATGATTGGTCTTATAGCTGGTAAAAAGTCATGCTGCTCAGATCTGCTGTACTTCCAACCAAAATTAAAATAACTACTGTCCTTTAAAAAGTTTTATTTTCTGTAAGGAAGAAGCAACAGCCAAAGTGTTCTTGCTGGGAGGTCAGTTGTGGGTAGATGTAATGAAATACATCTTGGCACCTTCAGTAGTTCCAGAGGATGGTCTGGCTGTTAATTGAAATGAGAAGACCTAAATTTTACATCCTGTGTTACTGCTGCCTTGTAATTCTGGACAAAATGTCTTTGTTTTACTCTCATTTCTCTAAAAAGAGGGTAGGCTTTCTCTCACATCATGCAAAATCAGGTTTTGTTTTATGGTTATACAGGAAAAGCAAAAAACCACCTATTTCTTTCCCAACCCAAATTCCTAATCTTCCAAGCATAGTCTGGCCTGTGTACTGAGCTATGAAAGAGAGACAGGTGAGATTTCTGCTGAGAGAAAGGGCAGAGAGAAGGCTCACATAGCATTAACCAGCACAGCAAGTGTCTCTGGCTTCTGTTTGAGCAAAGTACTCAGCAAGTGAGATGCCAGCAGTTTGTCATATGTCTGTAGTTGGAAAGGAGGTTGGATTGCTGACTCAATGTCTGCCTTTCCTGGAGTGGATATTTTCACTTAAAATATAGTTTTCTAAATTTTTAGAGGAGTACTTTTGCTGTGGATGTTTGTAAGACAAATGGAGAATTAGTGAGGAGTGACAGTTTGGTGGTGCCTCTTAATCTAGCACACACTTGCTAAGAACAGAAATTATGGCTGTCATTGAGGGAGCAACTAAAACAGGTGAGATATAGTTAAGTGATGCTTAAATGCCAGTAATACACAGCCTGTAGATGATGGGAAGGATTTCTGCTTGGAGGTGCATTAGAGCAGCATGCTCACATCAGCAAAATCCAGCTGGTCACATGTAAAACTCATTCTGGACCCAGAGAGATGCAGCAGACTGAAGAGGATCTGCAGTTTTGCCATATAGAAGTTTAGCATGGTTATGATAGAAAGGTTTATCTGTAAAGTAGTGATGTGGAGCTCTGATATGCCTCAGATCAAAAGATGGAGTCATGACTTTGGCCATATCTAGCTAAAGAGAGGCAATGTTATACCAGAACCAGTGTTTTCTGTGAAACCTGCTCCCAGTTGCTGCCTTCTGAATGCTAACCTTGCAGAACCAGTGCAGCTGAAGTGCAAAAGCTGTGATGAATTACACCAGGCTTCTCCCAGTGTTATTTCTCAGTTATGTTTCAAGGCAGACTCAGGACCAGCCACAAGAAGGGTAGGGTGGAGTGAGTTACACCTTTCCAAGGAGTCCTGCAAGTCAAAGGGACTGTGACTCAGAGTTTCCATTCCAGCATCTTTCTGAATGGCTGTGCTCCATCTCCTGCATCTCTGAAATGTCCAAGAAGTGGGTTACATCCATGCACCCCATATATACATACATACATATATATATATATATATACATATATATATATACATACATACACACACACAGAGAGCAACAAGATGGTCCTTAATAGTCCAGTACCCTCACTACAAAGCACATCAAGGAATCTTGCAACTTACCATAGGATCTGGTTTTGTACTTCACAAACTCCCTGGCAGGTGATAACAGAGTAAAGCAGGCTGCATATGGTAAGCTTCAAACTTCACCTCATTCACTGCAACTTCCCAAAGGCTTCCTGCACACCTCTCTTGTTCACTTGGGATGCAAATGGGACTCCAGATTGAGGGAAAAGGAAATTTGGAGCTAGTGAAACATATAATCCTGACATGGAGGTGAAAAAAAAATGATTTAAATTTCTGCAGTTTCTTTGTTGAACTTTTCATGAGAGGGGAAGTTAACCAAATACCTAACAGTGTTTTGTACTGGAAGTGAAAAAACTACTGTTTTTCTGTTCCAGCACAGCTTCTTGAAAGCTAGTATGCCACACCTTAGGGCTATTGTTCAGACTTGCTAAAGAAAGACCCTATTCTCTCCTCTCCCCTGTGAAAATATACATTGTCTCTGCTTAAAAATCATCGATACTGTGCATCAAAGGATTTACCCCAGCTGCCTCAAATCCAACTCCAGTGAGAAGCCTGGTGCTGCTATGTTAACAAAAACGGAGTTGGAGTCTGTTTAAGGCTTTTCAGCTGTGTAAGCAAAACTGAATACTGCTGCCTCAAAGGTGAGGACAAAATAACTTGCCAGGTCAGAGAGTCAACATGGTCCCTTCTCTTCCTCCACTGCCCTCATATTCCTGAGTCCCAGCAGGCTTCTCAAGAGCCCTGGCCAACTGAGTGAGCAGTGCTCCCTTGGCTGCCTTTCCAGCCTGCGGCTGGAGCTGGGACTGCTCTCTGCACCCCCACAAAGTCCTGCTCTCTGCACTCCCACAAAGTGCTGCTCTCAGCACTGGGGCTGCAGCCAGTGCTGATGCTCAGGTCTCACCTGGCCAGGGTGGGGCCATGGTTTCAACCTGTATCCTGCCAGCCCTGAGGGAACACCAGCCCTGCACTCCTAGCAGTTAAATGGGAAACAAATTCTGCACTATCTCATTTAATGGGTCAATCCAGACACAGTTTTTGCAGGAGATTTAAAACAGCCAGTGCTATGTGTTGCACACAGATTGGCCATATGAAACCTTTCTCTAGGAAAACAGCTGCCCGTTAGAACGTCTATATATCAGAAATTTTGTGAAGAAAAGTTTGGTCGTTTGTGACTCCTCGAGAATACAAAATGCAATTCCTACTCGTCAGGGAAATAAGGACAGTTCTCCTGGGAGACATTAGACAGTATGGAAAAAAACTGTAGTTTTATTGCCCTAAACATATTTTTCAGAAGTTTAGGAATTTAAAACATAGGGAAAATTATTTAGAAAACAATATGTTTTTCCTGGTTTTCATGATGCTAACTAAACTTTTTATATTTTGTGCTTATATGTGAATCTAGACATATGAATAACATATATAGCAAATCCACATTTCCTTTTAAAACATTGAGTCAAATAAAAATACTGGTAAAATGTAATAAAAATGAAGTAGCCTAAATTACTTGATTCTTGATTACTTTTTAATAATTTGAATGATTTGCTTGAAGAGTTTCAAATTTCAAATATATTTTGTTATATTTTTGCATATAATCATATGAATGTAAGGAGACATTTTTATTGTGTTCTGATTTCAAAAATATATTCTTTTCTGTTTTCTAATTACATGCATACAAAAAAGGAAGAAGGAAATATCTTCTAATTATATAGAACAACTTTCTTTTTAATTGAGAGTGGAAGAGAAACTCATTCATGGTGCTATAAAATATATGTGAGGCAATTATATCATCAGGACTTCTTTTTGTGCATAACTTGTGTGTTATGGAAATGGAGCAATTATGATATCATGACTTTTTGTTGTTAATTAGAAAATTAGTCTACTGTTTGCATAATTGCAAAGAGATTGTCTTTTATTGGATCTTTCTATAATAAGTATTAGAAGTAATTATAAGTAAGAGAAGGAAAAAATAGCTTATTTGCAAAACAAAAAAAGGCAATAGTGCTGCTTTGCTAGTGTAACAGCTTGAGTTACACACCATGTAATACGCAGAAGATGCCTCTTACATAATGGTTTCAAATTCAGATTGTATTTGAAAAGAACAGAAAAAAAGTCACTTTATGCTTTAATTATAGAAAGGCTTGATGGTTTCAATTACACATGAGGTTCAGTATAAAACTAGAAAGGACATGATCTTTTGCCAATTATTCAGACCAAAGGCTAGTATTCCCATTAACAGCAGAAAAGGCAGGACTTCAGAACAGCCTTAAACATGATGTTGCTGTTCAAGCTTTTTGAAATTGGATAATAGAGTTGTAAAATAATTAAATGGGATGATGTGAGAGTTTGAAAGCATGCAATGGATGCATCAATCTCTTGCACTGAGTCTGAGCATGAGGAAAATGGGACCCAGATACACCCAGTCTTACACAGCTCCTTGGGCATCGGTAAGAGTTGGACCCTGGGCTTTTAATATTCACCCTCCAAGTAAGAAAAGCAACAGATGAGACCCAACTCCTGCATTTGTAACATGTTCTTGGTCAGTGATTCTAGATGGTTAAACCAGAGAGGAAAACAAAGGCTGCCTTTTAGATTTTTGAAGTCTCTTGCTCCTTACGTTTTCCACAAAATCTGTGCATAATAAATTATTAGAGTATAATCCAGAAATCTTTGCTCTCCTTGTTTTAGCATAACTTAGAAGTATAATCCAGACAAAATGCTTATTTATGGAAAGATGCAACACTACTAAAAGTAGGAAAATTCTGGTTTTATTCCTTTATTTCTTCCTTATAATTTGATAGGAAAAATATCATTTTATTATGCCTGATTTGCATGAAGTTTTTTATTAAATTATAAGTTTATCTCTGAATAAATAATAAAAAAAAGGAATTGATTTGATTTAAGCAGAATAGCTCTCATATGAGTAATTTTCCCTGTATTTTTGGTGACATTAATGAATATTTACAGATTTTCAGCCAAGATTACATACCCTAATGATTAAAGTTCTATTTTAAGATTCAACCTTGTAAAAACTTTCAAGTGGACATCCTACTTACTAATATGACCATTTCAAATTGATGTTTTATGGTAGTGAGAGCAATGGCCACAACTTACATGTTTGCAGTTTAAGTCCTCAGACTATGTCATTAAATGCAATAGTATATTCTTTTGGTTAAGGCATTGCTGTATTTTGATACCAAAACTAGAAATTAAGCTCTTATATCTACCTAAGGAAAAGTGGTTTTTGTATAAAATGAGTCAGTGTGAGAAGTGTTTCCATATCAATATGTGAAAACTCAGTTAATGTCACATTCAACAAAATTAGCTGTTTAAACAGCTGCATTAAATAAAAATCAGTTTCACCTTACTGAGTCTTTGCTCTCACATTTCTTTTTCTTTAAGAGAAAACGACATCAGACTTTGCTATACTTCATTTAATTTGCCATTTAAAAATACAGGGCTTTTTTTTTCCTATGTTGAAACTGCTCTATGAAAGCATTGCATGCCATCCCTTTTCTCCTTTTCCTTATTTGAAGCAGGACACAGCCAATATAGCCCTCAGAGCAGGATTTCAGGAGTGAACCAGTATCTCAGCACAGGTGTGGAACACGGCTTAGCTTAGCCCCTGTGCTCTCTGGCTGCTGCACTGCAGTTAGATCCCTAAAGACACAAATGCTCCTCCTGACCTAAATGATCTTTCCTTTTGCAAGACATAATATGGCAACTATAGTTCATTGCCCTGGAGTAGAGGCCCCTGCCTGGTCTACTTGGAGGCCATTTGTAAGATGAGAGACAGAAAGGTCAAGGCTATCTCAATTCTGCAGGATATTTTGGTAAACCTGCTGAAAAATGAGGAAACATTGAAAAATATGTGTTTACCAGATGTGGGATCCTGAATTCAGATCAACCTGACTGCGTGGTTTTAAGCTGGAGAAAGTCTTTGATAATAGGAAGTGTGTCAATCCCCTTAAGGGTGTCACCTTGTCAGTACTCAGAGCCCTCAAGAAAGATGTAGCACCCAGAGTGTCCAGTTCTCTGCTGGGTGAATCAACACTGTCTCATCTTGTAGGAGAGAACTCAGACACCAGGCAGCACCTCCAGTTCACCCTGTGTTGTAGTTGCACTGCACCATCATGCCTAAACCTGCAGGAACACAAATACGTACATCATGATCCAGGAAGTTCCAGCCTCTGAGTCAAAAGGTGATTTTGACCCTCTGCCTCACCTGAGTGGCAGGATACAGACCAAGAAGGTGGTTTTGCTATACTTGGAAGGGATTGCCTTATAAAGTTCTGAAACTTATGTTTGCTTTTCTTGCAAATACTGAAACTCTTCCTCCAGGATGAATAGGAATTTTGTGCAGAGCAGAGGGAAACAGATTTTGTTTAAATGAGAAACAATGGAAATATTCGTTCTAAATTTTTCTTAAACAATGCTGTCTTCAAACTGCTGACCTCTATTACACATCCTTAGATACAATTCAGCAAAGTCTTACACCCACATGAGATTTGCATATTTTTGGTTCCGGATGAAG
The DNA here is from genome assembly GCA_025920805.1 of Petroica traversi. Lineage (NCBI taxonomy): Eukaryota > Metazoa > Chordata > Aves > Passeriformes > Petroicidae > Petroica > Petroica traversi. Next base: position 12,666,552 of record JAHLSL010000017.1, read on the forward strand.
AAATATGTCTATTTTCTGTGTGGAGGCTGCTCTTAATTCTGTCATCTGGTTTTATAAAGCAGCTTAACTGTTGTTTGCCTTCTTACCACATCTATTGGTAAAACAGAATTGTTCTTGCACCCACTGTCTTAAGTGATTCTCATACTATAGCAGCACTGTTTGAAAGATATTAGAATTGTTTAGAATTATATTAATGTTTGTGAGTTTGGTCCAAATGTGTAGAGATCTGTTAACAGGTATTTACAATGTTTGTGTCTTCTAGGAGAAGGAAAAAAAACAACCAACCAAAAAAAAACCCAAAAACATACAAACAAAAAAAAAATTACCCACACAAAAAAACCACCCCAGTTTACAGCACAATTCCTCTTGGAATTGAAGCCTTTGTTAAAAAACACCATAGGAGTTAGTGTTTACTTTCAGTGCTTCCATGGCACATATGTTCTCTTTATAAGCAATAAGATTTTCTTTTCCTAACTGCCACCAATGAGCTCAATGTGTTCTCTGAGGTCTTTTCTTTTCTTGCATCGCTAACAATAAAGGGTCTCCAAACAAATTAGGCCACTGCTACATCTGAATAAACCCCTGGTATTCAAATTACACCCTCAATGAAAGCCACTCAGTCTCATTGCTCTTAATGCTTTTGAACAGGTTTTCAAGAGAAAATTTTACTAAAGCAAGCAAACAAACAGACACAGCAAGATGTTGGTGACCGAGATCTTCGCCTTTTTCCATTACCCTTTACCACGGTATCTAAGTCCAGCACAGAAGTGTAAGTGAGGAGTTCCAGCAAAGCAAATTTGCAGTCACCCTCACAAATAAGACTGTAGGGGTTTTCATGGGTTTTTTCTGTATTTCAATCCTATTTCAGGGAAATAGTATTAACACACAAGTGCTCTTTACTCATCAAAATATATCATTGTCTATACCCAGAGATATGTCCCAATATTTTGCAACTGGGAAACAAAAACCAAAAAAAATTAGGTGTTTAGGTCATTTTCTCCTTGCTTTAAATCAGTTGAAAAGTCATCATAGAATCATAGAGTCATAGAATGGTTTGTTTTGTGAGGGACCATAAAAATAACCTAGTCCAGCCCCTGTGCCATGGGCAAGTTGCTCAAAGCCCCATCCAGCCTGGCCTTAAATTCTCTGAGAGATGGGGCATCCACAACTTCTCTGGGCAACCTATGCCAGTGCCTTACAACCCTCACAGGAAATATTTTCTTCCTCAGATCTAGTCTAAACCTACCTTCTTTCAGTTTAAAGCCATATATGCATTTTACATATAAAAATATATTTTTTAAATGGCCAATATTTACAGACAGAGTGTTTACAGACGCCCATGATAAAATCATTATCTTTTGTCAAACTGTGCCAGAAATCCTTGTGTTTTCCTTACATGCACACTGGCTATCTTCCATACACAGAATATTCAGAATAAACCTCATGCCTCTTAAAACAAACAAAAGGAATAAACTCCTCTCATGTCATGGAAATACTATGCTGAACTCTTGGAAAAACTAAACCTATTATCTCTCAGTGAAATTTATTTAAATCAGTAACTCATTTTTGTAGGTCAAAGTCTAAAGGCATGAACACACAAATAAATATAACTGAGTTAGAGTAGCTAGCATTTGTTATTTTCCACAGCATTGTGAACATGCTGCTGTTTACCACAAAATGCTAATGGCCTCACTGCCCCATCCACAGAAGGGATCTGAATAAGAACAAGCTAAACAAACTTCAGCTGGTCAGCATCTGTTCTCAACGTACTTGATCAGATGCACGACTAGTTTGAATTCAAACAATCACTCTCTTTCTTCTTCAGGGAATTAAGGGTCAGCAAACCTTTTAAAATATTTAAATTACAGAGGTTTAATTGTTAATTGTACTAAGCATTCTACACAGCGTATTATCTCTAGCTATTCTTTTATTTGCAGTTTAATTCTAATAGCACCTTTATTTGTCTTCCAAGTAACCTTCAGTGAAATAATAAATTCTCCATGAGTTCCTCAGGCATTTTGTTATTCTTGCAGAAGAGAAACAGGCACAGCACTGGCAGTTACATCTGAATCTGTATCAAACGTGAGTGAGAATATTCCCCACAGATCTGAAACACAATCCTATTTTATTCTACATATAGTCTTCATATTGCTAAATTGCTTTGTCTATATAAACATGAGAAAGAAGTCTCTTTAGAGGTATGCAAGGCAGCAATCCAGGTCAAATTTGCCTCTTGTATGTATTTACATGAATCCTATTAACAAATGTAAGCGAAGAGAAAACACAAGTACACATTGCATTTGAGCTTATGGATTCACAGCAAACTGACAGGGATGGAGCAAACTGCCTATGATAATATATTTTAAAAGTTTCTCCAATGTGGAATATTTTTGAGGCTTTTTTTGGCTACCAGCGGTTCAGGGTTGTTGTACAATTTAAATATCTTTGTAGACTGCAAACTTGCTTTCAACACACCCTTTAATTACAGTCTGTGAAGTGCAACTAAAGAAGGGGCAAGGTTGAGACTAAGTGAAGGGGACAAGCTGAACTGGAGACAATGCCTGATTTTAAAGAGCAGCCACCCCTCTTGAGAGCTGCAACTCTGTATGCACATTGCCTTGCCTGATTTTAATGACATTTTACAGTTTTGAAGAGAGCTAAGTTCAGCTTTAAGACAATCCAGCTCTGGTTTTAAGTGTGGGGTAAAGAGCAAAAGATGCTATTGACAAGAATTATGTTGTTTCTATGGAAAATTAATTGATGATTGCATAGGGGACTGAGTACACATGTTGTGGTACCCAGATTATTCACTTATGCCCAGACTGAAACAGGCTGTGCCAGTGCAGGTGGTTGCTAGTGTCATATCAGATCTACTGTTAAATCACTGCCCAGTTCTTACATTTCTGCTAGAAATAAAGCAGGAGCAGGTTCTCTGTGCTCTCACACTGGATCCTGGTTCAGGCAGCCCACATAAAGAGGAAAAGAGGTATAAAATATATTGTAGCACAAATATTTATTTAAATATCTATCTGCATCAACCCATCTAATTCCAACTCGTGTGTTCTGGGGTTTTAATTCACATTTCCCATTTATTTTCTCTTCACCTGGTTGAAGGAGGAGATTATTCTCAATAAGTGAGGTGCCAGTTCTGACATCAGAACATGCTCAGAGATTTGAAAGCTTTATGTGCCCCATGGTGGGATCTAGAGAGGGAGGTGGATGTTTGTTCAAAGAAGATTTTGTAATCAGTAAATCTAGTCACTCTGAACTAATTGCTTTTTGATAATGATGGTGTATAAAATGGAACAAATCCAGTTTTACACAAGCCTCAGTAAAATTTGCTGGATTGTATAGTATTTATTTTAAAAGTCTACTCAGGGTAAATGCTAAAAGTTCATGTTTATGTAGGAGACATGGTGACTGAATTTTCCATTGGCAACCTGTGTATTTAATCCTCATTCAGAGAATACAAAGAAGAATAAGTATATAAAAGTTGGGATGAAGGAGAAAAGTGTGTAGTTTTGCATGGAAAATATATACAAGGTTTAGAGTTTTCAGCAGGGGTTGCAGCCATCATGCAACCAGAATCTCTACAAATTCTATACTGTATAAACTTATCTCCTTCCTGGACCTCACCTTTTAATGTTAATATAAACAACCTTAATGTAACATAAACCAGAGCATAGTCTTTCTCCTGTGTATGGCTATTCTTCCAGTTTTTCCTTGTAGGACCTTTTTTTTGTTTCCTCTTTGGGCCAGGTTATGTCAAGGTCTTTGCTACTGCTTGTTTTGAGGTAACAGGAACTGATTTAAAAGCAAGTCAGACAAAATAGCTTTGCATCTCTCCATAGGGAATTATCCTTTGACATGTCAGACAGCTAGCACAGAGCTCAGGGCTGAAAACTGGAAAGGGGGGTGAATGGAAAACACTCAAAAGAGTGGGGCATAAAATAAAGGCTTTTTTTTTTTCAAAAACTCAGACCTATATCACTTACAAAAGATCCCTGAATGATGCCACTTTCTGCTTTGCCTTACATGTAAGCAGCACCGTGTGGGACATTTCCCATTCCTTTGGCAACTTGTAAAGCTGAGACAACATATCCTGTTGGTTCTAGCACTGAGCTGCCTCCTGCTTCAGAAAAGCCTGAGAGAGGGACGCTGCTGCAGCTGCCAACTGGGCTTAATAGCCAGAGGGACACGAGGGCAAAGTCCGGCTCTGTGAGGAAGAGAAAAGGTCCAGACTGCGTGCAGCCTCCCTCATCTCAGGGAGGAAGCCAACTAGAGTGAAGTGATGTGAATTATCACTACTGTTTTCTGTCTACACCTCCCCGCACCTGTTTACAAATATTTTACCAACTAGCCACTATGCTGTGTAAAGTTCATTACCATTCACTGAGCTTTTTTCCTGTTGTTCCTTAACACAAAATTGTCTATACACAGCAATCACCAGTATTTACAGAGTGAAAGCAAACTGCTGAAGGCTTTCAACCTTAGATGAAGAAGTAGCCACAGTCATTTATTATCCCTCCCAAAATGGTACAGTTGAATTAATACTTTGTTAAACAAAAGCAATTTATTTTGGGCTTGAATACAGCCTGGCTTGCACTCTAGAACTCCAGGCAAACCACAAATGCTTCTGCTGGTACCTGACACAAAAGTTGTTCCTGTGGCACTGGCTGACACAGGCAGGGCAGCAAGGTGCCAGACAGAGCTGCACCACAGTCCCCTGCCCAAGGGACAATTTTAGCACCAGCAATCTCATCAGGTTAAACTTAAATAGTATGTCTTTCCTAATTCTGAATAAATTAGTTCTATAAATCGACTTATAACTTTGGGTGTCTTTAAAAACTTGTGTTGTATTCTGCTAGAGTGTAGAGAATGTGCTCCTCTCTGGTATGGAAATTTTATTCCTGATGAGCATTGAAAATTTTTAACTTCTTTCTTCTTTCAACAAAAATAATTTTGTACCATTAGCTAGGGAACAGAGAAATACATCTGAAGCCAGGTTTTCACACATTTCATCTTATACAATGAATACACTAGTTTTACGACTCAACAATACTGGAAAACAAATTTCTGACATGATGTGCCATTTACCATATGTCAGGTTTTTTCCTAGTTCACTAATTAGTTACATCTATTCATTTTTATTTTATTAATTATTAATAATTTATGAATATATTTTTAGTTATAAAATAATTAGGCATTTCTAGATGCAATTTAAGATTTTCTAACTATGCGTAGAATTCTAGCCTGAGCACTAATTATTTCATTGGCCTTCTGTTTAACACCAGTGTCTAAGATCAGACAAAATGCCAAGGCGACAAGCCTCAGATTTACATGTCAGAATTTTAGAAGCATCCCTCCCTTAACTACATATGTTTCTATAGGACACATAACATTATATTTATATATAGTACATTTATCTTATATGTACTCAACTTTTCATCTTCTCAGATAACTGTTCATGTTTCTGAGATAGCTTTGAAAATTGACTGCCTTTCTTTAAAGTTTAGAGGTTTCTTTGGCTAGAGAGTTAGTTTGGCTCATAATAGAGAGAAAAGCAAGAGCTCAAATTAATTTTTTTTTTTTAACTAGGCACAGAAATGCCTAGAAAACTGTTGGTATATGGACTTTTTAATTTCCATGAGAATAAATTAATAACTTAACACTGAAATATTGTTGTAGATGAAGATAACATTTAGAAGTCATGATGTATTTCTAAAGCAATTTGCAAACATGACATTAATTACTAATTAGATTGTTTAATTGCAAGTTATAATCATTAACTCATTATTTTTCAGAACAATCATGTGACACAGAGAACATAAGAAAATGACCCTAACAGAAACCATGAAAGCTTGAATCTTTTTTTTAAAAGTTTCCTTGAAAGTTTAACCTGTGCCTATACAACACCTTATCATTTGCTCCAAGAGTAACTACACAATAAGTTATCTTTATTATTATATTAATACAGTAAGTCTTCATGCATCCAAGAAGAATAATCCTTTCTGTCTTTTTCTACATTCATTCTCTTAAAATTGAGGGGATGGCATTTGTAACATCTTCGGAACTTCCTTGATGTTTTAGGATTATTTTTCAGACTATTGCAAGTATTTCTGAAGAGGGATTGTAGTGAAAAATTGAATGTAATCTTATTAGTTCTTTATACTTGGGTATATCAGTACAAGTATAGCATACTCGATGTGGCATTTCTTTACCCTGAAAAATCTTCTCATATCAAACATAATATGCACCACAGTAGGTTTAAATAAATGCACTGAATCCAGTATTATGTGCTCTGACTGGAACTGTCACTTGGTATAAAGGGTAATGCTGTCACAGACAGGGCAGGGGAGTGTTACATTTCACTTAATAAAAAAACTTCAATTATCATCTCTGTAATGACAACCTTACAGTTCATCTGTGATATGATGGACAAATAATAGTAGTAAAATAATTATTCCCAGGTTGCACATATTTACTTCTGTGGATCATAATACCCAATAAGCTGTTAAAGCCCATAAACTGAATATTTTTCGTGTCTCAAAATTGTTTATGCCTAAAAAAGCTTTTTCTTTTTAGTGTGCTAGAGAATGTGCTCCACTATTTTCTTCTTTTTTTAATATTATTTTTCCTGTTACTATCATTGCAAAATAATTTTTAAAAAATTAAAAATTAGAAGATTTTAGAAGATAAGCACAAAGTGCAGAGGAGCACTGTCACCTGCAAAACGCTGTTCTCCCAAAGCATCCGGTGCCTTGGCACTGTATCACACATCAGCCCCAAACATCCCTATGCCCATTCTTTTTTTTGCTACCACATCAGGCATTGAATCATCTTCTTACCAGGAAAAGTCTCTGGGACCTGGCTCTGCACACTGGACAATGTCCTACTGAGGCTTTGGGGAAATGAACACAAAGGTTATTGGTTGCTCTTGTTGGAAAGCAGAGCTCTGGTGTGCACCACACTAAAACCAAGGGATCACAACAACCTCGTGCAGGGCCACAGGCCGGGGGAAGAGTGGCTTGAGAGCTGCTCAGCAGAAAGGGATTTGGGAGTTCTGGTTGACAGCCAGCTGGATATGAGTTAGCAGTTATGATTTTAAAAGCCATCAAAATATGTTTCAAAAGCTCAAGACAGACTAAACTCAAGAACTAAGACATTATCTTCTGCTCTTTCAGCTCCCACTGATGGAGGGAAACATCAGGATGAGTATCACAGGATTGTCCCAGACATTGGAGACCCAAAGATGCTCCAAGGCATAGGAATAGGAGAGGAGAACATTCCTCAGAGCTAGAGGGAAAGCCCACATTGACTGGTCAGCTAGGTATGAACCTCAAGAGCCAGGAAACTCAGAGTAAGTCTTCAGGATTTAACTGGTCTAGTGAGTGGGGTGAGTTTTGATCTGAGAGTGGAGTGGGGCTGGTAGAGGAAAGGGAGAAGAAATAATTTCTCAGATATTTTCCCTGCAGCTCAGGAACAGATCTTCAGCAAACAAACAAATTTGTTTGGTGGTAAAGGCAGAGGAATGTGAAGGTTAATGCACTCAGAGTTTACTTAATTTCTGCCTTATTAAATACTAAGAAATCTCTGGTGGCAGAAGCTATATTCGCAGAGGAGGAGCCTAGAAAATTATTGGTATCTAATTCAGAAACAGTTCACAGGTCATCATGGTACAGATGGATTGGTTAATGCAGCAGGGGGCCTGTCATGCGAAGGAGGTGCAAGGTACCAAGTTAGACCCAGCTCTCTGTCTCAAAATCTTATCATGGATGCAGCCATCCTGACTTAATTGGCTGAAGCACTTAAAATAAGCCAAAGGCCATGTAACTGGAGTTGCTGTTAAGAACAGTATAGGAAAATATGAAAGTAAAGGAATGATGCCAGAATTTAAATAATTTAAGTGTATAATTTAAACTCTTTGCTGAGTGACTAAAAATGCTTACTCTATTATTATGATGCTGAATTCTATATATAATTATTTGAAATTTATCATTTTTGCGAAGTTCTTGGAAATCTCTAAGAAACCAGCTATCAACAGTGGAATGCAAACATCAGGCACTGATTGACAGGCGGGGCTGGATTTTTTCCTAATAACTATTCTGTGATTCAGAATATCTTTTTCTTTACTGAACTTATAAGTCCAACTTACAAGTCTATCAGCTGTTTCTAGAACGCAAAACCAGACAGAATGGGCCAAATAAGGCTGATTTGTGAAAACATGGCAGACTGACAGAACGAGGAAGATGAGTGGAAGCTGAAGGACTATTATAAAGCCTATCCCATCTGGTGGCACCATCCAGAAGAAGGGCAATAATCAGCCATTGTGAATAGTGTTTTAAAATTATGACAGCTGTCTGCTTGGTGAGTTGAGACAGAGCTACTGTGAGAGAGTATTAAGATAAATTCAGCTGTAAATGATGAATTTTGAGGTTAGCTATGAATTATTCTAACTATTATAATCAGGAAAAATTTTCTGTTTTCTGTTTATTTCAGGAATTACCTATTGAACTAACACCTTTCAGTTTGTCCTTCCAGTGTTCTCATCCCAGTGTCAACGACCGCTCATTCCAGTGCAAGCACTAACAGATGTGTTTGAGATTATTGTCTAACCAGTGTTTCCTGATCACTGCTTACAGGTTCAGGAGAACACGTGGATGGTGGAGTTGATAAACTTTCACCACTCTGTTATCACAGCCTGTATTTTTATGTATCAGTTAGTCTAATTTCTAATTCTTTGCAAAATGTGTTGTCTGCAGCTGGACTGAAGAAGTTTTGCCTTTTTGAATGATTTTTTACTGTTTTGCCTGATTCAGTACAACTCTTTAGCTGAGTTCACATTTCTGTTTCCATTGATTTTGTACCTAGAGAAGATCTTTGCAGGAAAAATAGGGAGAGATTACTCTTTACAAGATAGAGGCCTCAGCAAAGGATCCCCAGAATGTTTTATCCTGGATATAAAAGAGCTAATTAAGCCTTGAAATTACTCCTGTTTCCACAGTTCACAAGTTGCCCTTTCTACACATGCTGAGGATTTCCACTCAGTTGTAAGTGCCATCTGGTTTATGTATCTGCTGCTTAAGGCATGATCAGCTACTTTCATTTTTTCCATGGTGTAAGTGGACTAATATCCATGTATCCCAACCGCAAATTAAAGTTCATTTCCACCTTTTAATACGTGTCTAAGTTTTCCTGTGCATACTCTATATGGAAACAACCTTTTTTTCCCCCAACATTTTTTATTTTGTTTTCCTTTTTACAGAGAACATGGCTCTCATAAAAATATGGTGGACTGACAACTCTGGCAGATAAAAACTGTCTTATCTGTACAAGAGAAATAGAAAAAGGATATGGCAAAGCAATCTTCCTTTAGTGTTCATAGGATCATGCATTATCCTTGAACAGGAAAGACATTCTTCACAACTGAAGGCAAAAGTCCCTATAATAGTTCAGCTCTCATGGATATGTTACAGGGGTGACGGTTAGGTAAAGAAAGGCTATACTTGTAACCATCCATGCATTAATTCTCAGACACAGGAACACTGTCAGATGCTAATGCTTATTTCTAACCATTAAATCTGCACAAGTGACTCCATGGCTCCCACTGCTAAATGTTTTCTTCCACTGATCTTAGAAAGATCAGGACAGTCAGCATAGCCAGAGAATTTTACAACTCACATTATTCACACTATTTTAAATATGTCTCACAATTATAGTGGAGATTGAGGGTTGCTATGCTTCCTCACACAGTCAGAGGGAGGGAGACTCTGGAGAAGGTTTTGAAAGCTCCTGAAATAGATGCCTACTGATGGATTAAGTGGCCACAACTTGAGATATAACAATAAGGGGTTTAGAGGTAAATTACTTCTTCTCCCCTGTTAAGGGCATCAAACTGATTGCCCCAATTTCTCCTAGATCATCATGAGTCTGGTTGGTTTTGGTAAGTTTTTTCTTCCCTTTATTGTAAGAAACCTGGCTGGCCTGGGCATCCCTCATTTAATTGCTAATGAATAGTTTTGGGGAGGGAAGTCACTTCTATATATATGACAATTACATGGCAAGGGGTTGATATGCAAAAGAAAGAAAGTAGATAGTCTTTTATAGAATAACTGGTTTTAATGTAAGTTATAAGTTATTTTCTGAAGAGTTTAATTAACAAAACACATTCATGTTGTTATATCTCACTCAGGTACCCTAAGCTCCTTTACCCCTCTCACACCATAAAGCAGTATGCAATATACGTGTTATTTGTGGACTGGCTAAGAAGCCTTCTAGTAGCTTTCAACAAAGCAAGTCTGACTTCTGTGAGATTTTTCTATCAGTCAGGAGCTGATTTGAGACTGTTTTCAATTCAGACACTTATTTCTATGGAATTTGTTGGAAGTCTTGTTAAGAAGTCTTCTGTTATTCCTAATTTGGCTTAAAATGTCTGAAAAGACCCCTATGAAAAGAAAATGGGATATATACATATATATTTATAATTTGTATTACAACAATATTGCTAAATAGTACAGATATGAATACCTTTATTTGTGGCTAGATATTATACGTATCAAAGATAAGTAAAAAGAGATAATGTGATCTCATAATTTCATTTTGTTAGAAAGAATCCATGGCCCAGGAACTTAGACACTTCCTCCTTCCCTCTCCTCTCTGTTACTTTCAATTTCCTAGGTAAGGGTCTTTGAAACAATTCCACTTATATTTGTCTCAATGGCATTGGAAAACACAATGATTTCCAAAAAAAGGGACAGCCAGATCTCCACAGCCCTGAAGCCACATTCATGCTTTTTTCTTCTTACTGACAGATAGAAAACAATAGGAGAGAGAGGAACTTCTGCTGCTTTCCCCACCATCGGTGAAGTTACACTCCTTGATTTGCCAGCATCTCAGGGATCATGGAGGAGCAAAAGAGCTACAGGTGAAAACAAAAGCCAGTGCCAACATGTGGGCACTGTGCCAGAGGCATGTGGATGCACAGGAAGAGGCGTCACACTCAGCACTGCAGCCTGAGCCTCTTCTCATGCAACTGTGCAGTTTAGGGTACATCAGCCTGCTTTACACAGTGTGAGAAGTGAGCATCTAATCAGCCGCAGGCTTACCCTCCTTATCTGAGATTCTGTCCTGCCTCTGAACCACTCAAAACTTGGTAATTTTTTCATGGGACATCTTGGATTTTAATTACAAATACTCAAATCATAATCATTTTTCTAGGTATTTGGAAGGCCAGCCAGCAATCCGCTCACATATTTTTCTTTCATCCTGAGAAAAGGGAAGAGAGATGGTGAGAAAACTGAAAAGAGACACAGCTGTAAAAATTATATAGGTGAATCTATTCACATATTGAACTCTGTGCCAACAGGCAATGACAAAGGATTTTTTTTTATTTCTTTTTCCTCACTCTTTACTTTAAGAAGCAGGATAGAATGTCATGCTATGACTGAGCTAGTAAAGTGATCCCTCAGATTGTCACCTCCTGCATGATCCATAACTTCTTGATACTAAATTTATTTCTTTTCAGCTATATCATTTGTACCAAACAATTTCAGGATAGGTAATTTTTTTTTCAAAGAATAGCTGTTAAACAGCCAGAACTTAAATAATCTTCTGTCCTATCCATTATCTATCCAATGTGTTAAAGGCAGGTGGCAGTGGTCAAAGAATACCTTGAGAGGCTACAATACTGCTGCCTTGAGTGTGCTGGAAGCCTGATTACAAATCCTGTATGCCCACCTCCCAAAAATAGCAGATGTAAAGCAAAACTAAATCCTTAGGAATCCAGTTTCATTAACATGTGATTCAATATAAAATAAATAAACAAGAAATGCACTCAGGGAGAATTAGTCTAGGCAGAAGCTTTGTAGTAGTAATTTCAAGTGATAAACTGCTATCCAAAATATTGACTAGGTGATTACCCAAGCTTTTATCCACTACAACTGTGTGCCAGGAGGCAGCAGCATCCTCCTGAATATTCTGCTGTCCTCAGTCTTGAACTTTGCACTGAGGGAAACTGGGCATGAAAGTAAAAGATACATGAGGACTTGAAGAGCAAGTAGACAGTGGAAAGAGGCTACATGAAAGGTAAAATGCTTACATGAGAATTATCTTGATCTGTGGGAAGAAAGAGAAGCTTTCTTTAGACCTGAAGCAAAAGAGCACAGATTTGAATGGTCCTGTTTCCAGGAAAATGAAGCAATTTTTTCCTCTCTTTTTAAATTATAAACTAGTCTTATTTCAGCAGCTAAGCAGTATACAGAAACAAAATTTAACACAAAATCCTCTCCTGAAAGCTCCTTGTCTTCTTAAGAGAATACCCATGGACACACACAAAACCACTCCTGCAGAGTGCAAGCGTGTGGTAGGGATAATGGAAGAAAAAAATTAATCTTGATACAAATCAAACTTTCCTCATTTTTTTTTAAATCGAAGAGATTTAGTGTATTCATAAACCCAAATCTGTTCCCTCAAATGATTTCAACAGCTTGAGGTGAGTTCATTAAAACAATGTATCGCCAGGCTTTCAGCAGAGACAAGTTCTCCTCAGGACAGTGCTTTTGCTTATCTGGGAAGAGCTTCTTGCTGAGTTCCTGCTGGTTTATTCAAGACTGGCACTGGGCTCCTGTTACTCTTCTTCTGCTGAAAGTTAAACCAGTTTCAGCTAGTCAGTGCTGCCTGACAGATCTAAATAAGGCAATGTTGAGTGTACAGACCACACTCTGATACAGAATATGATTACCATGGGAAGCCTTCCAAATTCGAAACAGCCAGGAATTTTAACCTTGGAGCCAAGGCAGTTCTAATAAGGGGGGAAATTGCCTTCTGAATTTCATTTGCAAAGAAACATTAATGGCAAAAGAAGTAACTTGTACATATTTCTCTTGTTTTCTAATAAAAAGTATGGTAAAATAAAAGGAAGATTCAAAGCCCAGATTATCTACATCAAAGATCTATATGTTAGCCAGAAAAACAAATTATAAAAATGTATACACATAGCAATGAAAAACTTTAAAATCTGAACATAAGTGTAACATTTTGGTTTGAAAATTAAGGTATCTGTGTCAGATAGAATTACATTCACATGTTGCGTTAAGCGGGGAGGACTTGTTTCAAAAAATGTGTGCTTTTCCCAGCTACTTGATCAGAGAAAATGTTTTGTTTCTCATCTTGCTTAATTCATTGTAGCTATAAAATATAATTTTCACTACTTTGAACTATATTGCTTGTCTGTTAGGGCTCAAGACTGGATGTAAGAAATGTACTTAAATGAGAAAGTGTTCCTCGATCTTTCACACACTGAGTTCCAGTCTCTTACATACCAGATATGTGTCTCACACTACAGCTCTTGGATATTTAAAATTGAAATTATCTTTTTAATTACTAACACTTGTATCTCTGGTTTTGAATGCCATGCAACCACATACGAAATCTAAAAAAAAACATCTGACACATATTGGACATATGTTTATGTTCTTTTAAAAAATCAGGTGCTCACAGCACACCTCTTTCAGTAGAAATCTTGTCTTGCAAGAAAAAAATGTGGATTATCTAGGCACAGATATAAGTTCTTTTTCCATTTGCTAGTGCTTCTTCATAATAACAGCAAAATCATAAACCTTTGAATGACTCTCGGTTTTGTAGAGTAAGATAGATGCGTTGGTCAAAAATTCATGTTATTTCTATGATATTGTGAGTGTAATGGTATAAATACATGGTCATTTGGAAAGTAAAGATATTTTCTTTAAATATTGCTATTCTTATGTACAAGTACAAACTCAGTAGAATAGCTGTGTGCTACAAGGAATTCTGACTGACAAAATATGCATTTAAAATGCACCAGGATTATCACATCATTCCACATGAATTTCATACTTTCACAGCCCAAGAAATGTACTTAAGTGAATTAACGTAATTTGTGAAACAAGCAAAAAACCTTCTTCATATTCTATAAAATAATTTCTTGCATCTTAATATGTTAATGAAAGATGCAGGATGCACTCATAGGAGGTACATATAGTTATTAACTTTGAACCTGTATTTACCCTGACTAATCACTCATAAAGCCTACTGATGCAACAATAAAACAGCTCGTTCAGAAACTTTTGAAACAGAACAGAAACACTAAATTTGCTTCTCACTCCCATTTAAGATAATGTAATCTGCAGCAAAGCAGCATGAAAAAGTCAGGCTGCACTGCGTATGGGGAGCAATTTATTAAAGGCCAAATGTCTTAACTCAGAAGCAGTGTTCACTAATTCATTAATAGTGTTGGGCTCCCAGCAGAGCAACTCCTTTAGGATTGCTTTGCTTTGTAGGAAGTACTGCTGGGATAAGTCTGAACCAAAACTTTTTCTCTAACATAACAGTATTTTCTGGCCATCTACCAATGTCTTTCTCTTTTTTCCTTTCTTTTTTGCTTGCTAATTAAACTTCTGGGGTTTTACTTCTAAAAAGATTTTTAAGAAAACAATAACTATCAAGCCTATGTGGCTATGAGGTTTATTTTCCAACAAAAATAGTTGCAAAGTTAGGTGTATGCTAACAGTTTGTGTAATCTCATTTTAACATTTTATTTGCAAAGGAATCTTTCCAGTGAGAAATAACTCTGAACCACCTTACTGAGTGGTTTAAAGGGAAATAAAAATAACAAATGGTGAAAGCTGCTGTGTTTTAGGGATGGGTTAATTTCAAAGCCTTATAAGAACATCTAAGATGAATACATTATTGTTTCTCATTTAATCAGTGTTGCAGACATATTAACTAATTATAAGTGGAGCTTAAGCACCATGTCTCCAAACTCAGTTTAACCTCTGTCTAGAGATGAATGCAAAGTGATTTCCCCCCTCAGGTTAGCAGTTCATATAGCAGGGTTTCTTTATACATTTCTATTTAGTTGAATCTATTTAGGGTCATGGCTCCTGACCTTTACTTTGAGTTCTGAGTTCAGATGAAGCCCAAACATTGCGACTGATCTCTCTCGCAGCTGCTGTGCATCACCTGGTACTACATGCAGAAAACAAAGCAAATGAAAAGACTGTGTATCACCCTTCCTGCTTTTCCATATAAAGAACTTAAGCATTGTCTTCTTTTTCTCCTGGCTGTTGCTTAGGCATGAGTGTCCATAGCAAATGGTGACAGCAGTAGGAGGCAATAAAAGTGTGGGGTGGGGGTGGGACAGACAAGGACATGACAATGATGACTGGTTTCTTGGAAAGCCTGGGAAAAAAGTCAGTCAAAAACCCAAGTGCTCTTGCTTCATAATGTCACATTCCAGAAAAATTGAAATAAAACACTCTTAACTTGAAAGAGAAACTATTAAAATGCATGGTAGTATCCACAATAAAAGAATAAGAATCAAAACAGAGTAAGCATTCCACTCTCAGTTTACATCTATGAAAACATACTCTGAAATAGTTTTTTAACACCCCAACTCTTTCTGAAACCAATTTCAGTGTGAAGCTAGTATAAGGTTGGACTTGAAATGTAGTTGAAACTGAGAAAGGGATTTTTTGGTAGGCAGCTATGACTATTCGCCAGTCACTCAGCAGAAATTAGCAACCCAAAAAGAGTTACTTGGTCCCAGAAAGAACAGTCCTCAATGACTGGCTGCACATTTCCTCATCTGTGTGCACACATTGTTTCAAATGGCTGCACTGTTTCCTAAGGGTCTTTTCTTTACAGAGGGAAATTTTCATCTGTCACATGCATTTTTCATTCATTGTTGATTTCTGCTTCTGCAAGTTACATGGAAACCATGGCAAAGGCAGCCATTAGGAATGTGAGAAATCATGCAGAGCTATTAAAATATTTTAGAAAAATCCATGGTATATAGTGATATTTTTTTAGGACTGCACCTTCTTTTCACTAAACAGGCCTGAGCCCTGTACAGTTAGTTTTCAAGCTCACAGACTAAGGGTATGACACAAA
The DNA here is from genome assembly GCA_025920805.1 of Petroica traversi. NCBI lineage: Eukaryota > Metazoa > Chordata > Aves > Passeriformes > Petroicidae > Petroica > Petroica traversi. Next base: position 12,682,479 of record JAHLSL010000017.1, read on the forward strand.
CAAGTACCTGATGCACTTTCAGGTTTTGTGGCGTCACTATCAAAATGCCTGAAAGTGTCTGTCTATCTCTAGATGAAAAATCTGGCAGCAGCATTTATGCTCACCATGGTTTTCAATGAGGGACTCTAGGGCTACAGTGCCCTTTCAGTGGGTTTTGTCTCTATCAGATGGTGGGGACAGCTGGGATCTGTCCAGGTCACCCCAGAATCACAGTGCAGCACGGGTATGGATAGGTGCCAAGCATTAGAGACTTTGTAGTCTGCCAGGAAAGACCATCAACAAAAGGCATGGTAACCTCAGTGGGAGATCTATGGACTACCTGCCTAGGTTTCATTTCCTAAACCCTTACCACAGTCTCTCTCTTACCAAAGCAGTCTCTCCTGACCATTTTTCCCTGCTTTGTCCAATAAAACTTTAACTGAATATATTTGCTTCTGTCAACTTGAAGCATCTAGTTCTTTTATTTTAATATTCATTCCCTTATTTTAGGGTGCTCAAAACAACATGAGAATGTAGCTTCGGTGTCATAAGGAAATCTCTGCTGCTTTGGAGACACAGATGTTTGCAATAGATCTCAAAGCCAGGATCTGATCTCAAGGGTCCTCTCTGATGGAGCATAGTGTATAAATGGGATTATAACTCTTTCAATTCCATCATATCTGGCTAGAAATCTTTCCAAATCACTTGACAAGTTATTTACATTACCAGCTTTGCCTCTCTAGGTGCTTCATAGTCTTGAACAAAAACTTTCCTGTTTAAGTTTTTAATGCCTAATTTCTGCCTGGAAGTGTTCAAGGCCAGGCTGGATTGAACTCTGAGAAACCTGATTAAGTGGGAGGCATCCCTGCCATCACAAAGGGGATGGAACTAGATTATCTTTAAGGTCCAATACAGACTATCAGGGACTCTATGATTCTATGTTCATCCTATACATGTCAAATGCAAAGCAAGAAAAGGTATATTCACTCTTCCTTTTTCATATTGAAAAGAATAAAAAAAAATTCTGAAAGTAAATTTAAAGAAATCATTCAATATTTTAGATTTTTTTAAGCAGCAAAAGAAAGAAAATCAATCTTTCCTACCCAGGAATAGGTCTGTTAGCAAAGACTCAGACCAACTAGATTATTTTAAATAACCCACTATATTGAGCAATAGACAGAAACACTTAGCTACTTACCTATGCTCGTTTTATAGCATTTCATAGTATCTTTTTCCTCCTCAATACAGATATATTTAATTAACCAAGATGGCTTACTAATTAACAGCAGCTTGGTTGGCCTTGCTACCTAACAAAAACATTTTCCAAGAACTCTGCTGATTTCATAGAAATATCTGAGGGTCGTGCAAGGTGCTGACCTTATTTTTAAAATCCTTATTAAAGTTTAGATTCCATATACCTTAAAGATTTTCTTTTCCTTACCCTTTTTCCATGATTTCTCAACTTAACAGATTCTCCCAGTGTTTGAACATCTGGAATGTTCCTATGTTCCTTTAACATGGGCTTCAATTCTAATGTTTTCCTTGAATCTTTTACAGTAAGGGTTTTTTAGGACATAATGGTGTCTTTAGCTACAACACAGTGTAAAAATTTCTAAATGGAAAATTGATACAGAAGGTTGTGTTGGTTTGATTACTTTATTCATATTCAAACCAATGAGACCATCTGGGGAGGAATGCAAACCCCTGACTTGAATGCAGCCCCCTGAGATAACATTCTCACAGCAAAAGTCAGTCCTTTGATAAAGATTAACCTCTGTTATCACATTCAGCCATTATTCTGCATTTCACATTTATGCAGATGTTTAATAAACTGATTCTGCAACTGAAATAAATATATGTAGTAAAAATCTAGCTTATATTGTATGTATTAAATTATGTGTAAAATATTTAATATTTCAAAACGTTAAAGGAATTTTATCTGTTTAATTTAATTCTCTTTTACATAGACTGGGAAAATTTTCTATAGCTCTGGCAGCAATGAAACAAATGTATTTTAAAAGTCTCTCAATAGAAATTGCAAACATGAAAGGCCAACCACTGACTCTATTTACAGAAGTGTTATGAATAAATGTTATTGAGATGAGTGAAGAGAGTCTGCATTTATGTTAAGCGACCTGAGATCAGGATTCAATTATGTGTTAATTAATTACTGATGGCTCTCAGTGCATATATTTTCAAAGTACATATCTTTCTTAACTTTATCATATTTACAATGTACTGTGGGATATTGCAGCAATAATTTGAAACATTTAACCTTATTGCAGTGATACTACAGAGTGGATGATTATTATGGCTATTACCCTAAAAAATCTGTACAGGAAACAATCTTATATGAATGAGCCTATGTGAGTGAATTCCACAGCTAGTTTTTGTCATCTTCTCTCTCAAGCTGTTCAAGTAGTAAGCATAAGAAATATAGTCTGGATAGTGAGGGATTGTTTAAACGTGCACAGGTCAAGAACTCTCCCAAGGCAACTAAAGGTGGACAGAGCATTTTCAACATTTCAGCTAATCCATAAGAAAAGTGGTGAAAGGAAGATTCATATAACATAATCTTTCTCTGATCCCCTGCATGAAAATTTTGATCATTGCCAGGACAAAAGCTATCACTAGGTCAGGTAAACTTGTTGGAACTCCCCATGAAACCTGTGAGTCATCACTGACTAATTCAAATTTGAGGGGTTTTTTTTTAGAAAATAAATTTTACATTGTTTTATTTCTGTCACATTAGTTATTCAGTTGAGGTTTTGGACAGACTAATTCTGCTGCTGAAGAAGAACCAAGTATTTTAGAGTAATTGACTTCAAATATTTCAGAGTAATTGAATTCACTCAGTGAAAATCTTTTGGATTAGTTGGGACTGTAAGAATAATAGAATTATTTTGGACTTCTTCCCCCTTCCTGCCAAGTATACTGATCTTTAACCTAACAAAATTCAAAGGTATTGGTTGTACTCTGCAGGCCAATGCATAAATCCTTTTGCTCGGTTTTGCAAGTTTTAAGTATTAAAAGTGCACGACAGATGATCTGAGGCTGATCTTCGCCTCTGGGCTTCCCTTTGAGTCCAAACAACACAGCTGCAGAAGCTATAATTCCTTGAGAAAAATAAAAAAAAAAGGTTCAACATTCCTTTAATTGATTTTTTTGGAGCAAAAACCTGGTTTTGGACAAAGTAATGATAGTTTTTCCCATATGCCTGAGTTCATAATTAGACAGGCTACACAAAACTGTTTTCCTTTTGTACCTAATATGAAATTTGTACTCAGGCTCAAAGCAGTTTCAGCCTACCTGATCTCCCATTCTGTTTAGTGCCTGCTAATCACTGATAAGGGAGTAAAACTTGGTACTATTCACTTTTGATATTGGAGACATAAAACATCTTCCTTCCCTTTGTTCTTAACCAAGTTGTCCTCCTCTTAGGAATAAATCTTTACATTACTTCTTAAATACTTCTGAAGATAGCAGGAAGGTAAATACAGGCTACAACACATAGTGGTAGTTAGTATTCAGGTTTTTTATGTTTTTCTTTTCAGTTAGAGAAGAAACTAATCATTGAGTCAGATATTTCTCTTGCAGTACTCTATTACATCCTGGATATAAATGTCATATATAAATCTCAATTCCTATATACTGTAGAGCCTTAAGACCAGGAGTGTTTTATTTATCTATAGTACTGTGCATAATAACAGCAAACATGCTATCTAAATGTGAATTTTCAGTTCTCATTTGGATCACAGAAGTACTCCTGTGTTTCTCTGTGCTTCTTTAGTAATTTCATTACTTTGCACAGAAACACTCCTGTCATCTGACCCTCACTTCCCCAGCTGCACATTCAGATGACTGATAACTCACACTATGTATCTGAATCTTAACCAATTTATCAGGAAAAAATGTGCTTTGGGCAGTGACTCTTACTGTTTCAGCTGTCTGTTCCACACAAGCGCTTAACAGCTTTTCCAGTTATCTTGACAGATGGGTAGATATCATAACCTTCAGATTTTTCTAAAGTTTCACCTAATCTGTTGTACAAAAAATATGGCTCTTCAATAGGAACTTTGAAAAGAGTTTTTAGAAAAAAACATAATTACTTTAGACCGCTTTTTCTCCATGTGATACTATAGTGATAAAATGGTTTTCATAGAGTGACTTTTCCAATTCAAAAGTCCCTATCTGAGAACTTCCTAGCTGCAGTGATTTTTTCGATGGCATCAGATGGATGCTGGGTCAAATATAATCAAATTATAAACTACATTAGGCAGTGGGCATCTGTAGAAAAGCAGATGGGGAAAATCCAAGTCACAATTAATTTTTTGCTTGAAAATTGTGGAGTAGTTGCAATCTGCTGATTGCTTGTGGGAAGTTCTTAAAGGTTTGTGATAACCATGTACAAATAAACATGGAAACAAAAGTGTTATTTAAATCATAAAAATGCATTTGTTTTTCCTGAAAATCACAGAACTTTCAATAACAAACAAAATGGTTAGTTTTGGTTTGGTAGCTGAAAAAAGAACCCCATTAGTATTGTCAGGCTTAGTTCTGTTGTAAACTGTGAGAAAAAATGAGTACAGTATGTGTACAGTATCACCACATTTATTGGTATACCCTGGTTTTATTGAGAGCTGAACCCATAACGACATGGCCAAAGGTAGAAAGATGACCAATTACATACATTCAGTATGCCAGCAAGACCAAGGTAAATGTTACAGCTGATACCTTCCCTGCCATCATATTCTGAATTTAAAATGAATGACTGTTCCTGAGAACAGTTTAAAATAGACTTAAAGAACCCCAAATATTTTTATCAAGGAAAACCTAATTCCTAAGCAACTAAATGACAGTAAAATATAATTGTTAAATGAATAGTCGAATAAATGCAGTGTGAATGGTTATCCCAAGTAACCAGCCTTGGTTATGTGACTACAGGATAGCTTATATTCTAGCTTTGTGACAACCTTAGAAAATTTATTTCTCTTTTTCAGCTATCCATTCTCCATACTCTACAAAATATAAAAAGTATCATGAAGCGAAGGCTCCTGCCTCAGGACAACAGCTTCCCATGCAAGCAATTTCACATAAAAGAAAGCGGGACAATTTCTGTCCTTTTCCATCTGACTTTACAGAGTCCACTTGACAGAGTACTCCATTCTATTGTTAACTTCAAGAATTTAAATGCTTGTAAATATGCTTTTACTTTTCCACAGATCTGTAAGCTGAAAACAATGTTGGCCATAAATTTGGAATGTAGGGCAATGTAACAGCCCAGTAATACTATATTAAATCTAGAATCATGATCTCTTAAAATATATTAGCAGGAAAATTTGTAACACAGTTCTGGCACAAATCTTAGGATTCCTCTTTTTTCTGTTCCTGCTAAACATTGACCAGGTTTCATGACAAATCCACTAGAAAAATTAATATGAAGTGAAATTTTTCATTTTTAAATGCGTGGAGGAATTTTTCTTCTGAGTTTTGCATTTCACCAGTGATACCAAAATTGCTTTCACTTCAGAGTGCCCTCAAAACTAGTAATTTCTTTTTATCATTTTGTTCAGTGGATCAAAGGACAGTTTTACACAACTTTGACAGCAACAAGTTTACTTTTTCTTCATTGGTAGTTAGCAAAGAAATCTATTTATCTGTGTGACACATTAAAAAATTACAGTTTTTGGATAAGAAGTTTTGCTTATAAATAAAAAAATCCGTAATTGTTCATGTGGTTTTGCACTGCATTCTCTCTAAGACATTTATGGCTGCAAAAGTAACCCATCTTCATCATCTTCCAGACCCGGCAGATTCTATAGCAGTGGGAGATAACTCTTCATTTTCAAGAAGAAAACTCCATATGAAATAACATTAATGCCTCCTGAGTGTGATTCTGGCAGTATTTTCAAGTTATGAAAGCCACTAAACTGTTTTGTTGTAGTGGCTTCTAAGGTATGCAGCTGCTGATGGAGGAAATCCATTAATGGTCAATGTGTGTGCACATTCACGTTTGCATTTTCTCCCCATTGTCCCCATTGCTTACTGTTCAATAATGGCAAAGTCACAGAGACACAGAGCTCTCTTGTTGTTGCTATCAGCAATAATAATGGAAAATAATGCAGGAGAAGCAAGAAAGAATTCACATGAAACATGGCTCAGGTTCTGCACCTTCCCCAGTCTTCCAAAACAATTTTTTAGTTCAGTTCAAGTAATACATGGAAAATGAAAACTTGCAGTTGTTTGGACTGATCAGAAAATAAATACATCTTAGCAATGAAATGTTCATGGAGACAGTAATTTCAATTATATAGCAGCGGGAAAAAATTGTTTGGAGAATACTATCTGAAATAAGCAATGGGAATTCACTACAAAAATGCAAACATTGCTAAACTGCAATAGTCAGTGAAAAATTGCTTTTTATTTTTTACTTAATTCAAATGAAAGAACATATTCATCTGTATGGACTAATTTTCAGTTAAAGAAAAAAAAGTAAAATTATTTTTGTTACTGGAAAAAAAAATAAGTGCAACTTACACTTCATGTTGCCAGCTCCTGAGATTTTCTCACAAATTTTGTGACATTCAGTACTGGCCTGCAATATTTCTTGACCTTTAAACCAATCACAAAATTTCTAGGGAGTTAGTTTTTGGGTTTGATCACCTGTGGACTGCAATACTAACATATTCACTGTCCACAACATCAGATCACTACAGACATTTCCCATTGTAAAAAACTCTTCATAAATCTTCCATATTTTATTCTGAACCGAGACCCTAAAATCCAGCATCTTGTCCTTACTTAACTCCAGATCCTTCAAGAACCAAGATTTCACCTGTTTTACTTATACAGAGCACTAGATCATCCTTTAGCTTTGGTTGCAGCCATTGATGTCTTTTAAATATACTATAGTCCTGCAATATAGGGATAGGATCTAATTCAGAAGGAGTATTTTCAGTCCTCACCATTCAAATGTGAAACAGTAGGGTTTGAAACCTTTAGATGAATGTCATTTGGCATGTTCTGCTTGATTTTTTATAAGCAGTTTACAATTTTCTCATGCCCATCAGTGATTCAAAATTGCTGCCTATTTTATTTAAATGCTTTGTAGTCTTCTATTCAAATGCTTGTACTCTAGCAGGTCCTTCCAAACATATAAAAATATATTTCAGATGAGACAACGTTTACACAGCATTAATTTTGTTCCCTAACATTTGACCACAGTTTCTAGAACCCAGACTTCCCTCTACAGAGGTGCCTTACATAAAAACAAAATTAGTTTTCCAGTAATATCTCCTAAGATTCAATGTTCCTGCAAAACCTATGATCAGTGATTTCCTTCACTAGCATATCCACAGACATTAAGCACAAAAGGAGGAAAACCAAGGGGAATATATAGGGCTTCTTTTGTAGAAGAGAATAGGGATTTTGACTCAGCAGACCTGCTGGAGGAAGCTTAGATTTGAAGTGATTGATTAAATCCATGGAGGCTTTTAAAGCACATTTAGGTGCCTAAAGAAAAAATTTGTGATATTTTGAAGTTTTAGCATTCAACAGAAAAACTAAAGCCATTGTTGTAGAATTATAGAATTAACAATTATCATTAATTACTATAGCATTGCTGAACAATAGGGGTGGAGTTTTTTTCTGATTGTGGCTAAGATGTCAACCTATTGTGTGAAAAAAGTAATCCCACCAAGATTTAGCTAACTGCCAGTTGCTGTCTAGACTAAGATCATCATCTTATCCTCTGGGCAATCAGGCACCACATTCCCTGGAGAACACCATTCATGGTTGACCAGGAAGACAGTTTACACAACTAATTTCTCTTTCAGGCCCAAAGATGGTGAAATCAGACTGTGAACTCAGAAGAGATGGGTCAAAACATCATGGACAATTTTCTAATGTTCTTACTTAATAAACTTCTGTTGGGAAGTAAAATATTATATGCTATGTTGCTTTGAAACAATTTGCAGAAGAAAACCTGCTATTGACCCCCCACAAAAACCACCTAAAAGGTTGAAGTTGCATGAGAACTATAGTCAATGTTTCATAGTCTCAACGTGATCAGGATTTGCATATAGAAAAAGAGATTATGTGCCTCAAATCTGTTTCAAATGTTGGGAATTTATCCTTCCTCAGACAATCTTTGTTCAAATTCCCACCTATTTTCAAACACAATAAATATGGCTTTGACAACAGGCAAACCTTTTTTGGTTTTGCATCTAATGTGAAGAGATCCTCAAAAACAAACACTTGACCTGCTGAAGGGTGTATCAGCTTGACTCACATGAATGAACAATGCAAAGTAATAATATAATGTATCAAAAGAAAACAGATTACAGAGTATTTCCAATAAATGTTGTGTGATTCAGAAAACAGAGAGGGAGACCAAAAGCCAAGAAGACTGCATTTCATTTTTTGTTTCTATCCTCCTGCGTATCACATGATATAGGAAAAGGTGCTGTATCGCCGGTTTTACCTTGACCACTTAGATCATAAACTTTTTGGGACGGGATATGCTTTTTCTGATGATTGTGTAATGCCTAGCAGAAACAGATGTCTAGAGAAACATAAAGACTAATAATAAATAAAAAGAGATCCATTCAGCACATGAAACAGAAGTAGGCCACTGAGTATTGTTTGATTTCTAATTGCAAAAAGAAATATCAATGAACATTCTATTAACCACATGAATCCAGCATAAGAAACTGTACTAAGTCTTTTTCTAGTTTCCTCTAGATGTGGAACTAAAATCACTGGATGGACACACAGGTGAACATCTGGATATAACATCTACTGGAGTCTTCTTTCTCTACTAAACTGCCTCTCTTTCTAGGAAATTTTCTTAGCTTTTATTATTGCAGAAATCATTATTCGCACATTGAAAGGAATGGAAGACATCAGGGTTACCTGATTCATAACCTGAGGTAACAGAAAAGGGTGGTGAAGGGAAGAGATTTACCACCTGTGTGGCAACTGAACCTCACAATACCAGTGGATCCAATAATAAGATTAGAAAGTGTAAAAGCCTTCTACATGGAATGGTTCAACTGCTTGGCAGATCAGGACTGTTCCCTAAAGCATACTCACTAATCTGTTGTCCAGATAAATCTTAAACATCCCTCATAAATGTGTGTAGTGTGCACAAATTTTTCCTGTATTATAATATTCCTGCCGGGACTGGCCAAGGATCCAAACATCCTGCTTTAGTGTCTGTACCACCTAGGAAGAAATTTATGAAATGTTTTGGTCCTGCTGCTTTCCGGTTGTTTGGGCATCAGGGAAATACAAAACTAAGTCAGTTGGATCCTGTAAGTCCTCTTTTCCTGTTGACTCTGGCACAAAAGTACATATTTTGGAGCTGGAAAACTGAGATGTTCTCCCTGCACACACAAGTGGGGTAAATTTCATAACAGAGAATCAGCCAGTATGGAAAAAAAATATTCCTTTACTGAAAATATTGGATAAATTTTACAGTGAGGGTGATGATACGGAATGGTCTCAGTATTTTGTCATTCTGTGAATCCACAAAGGAGAATATGAGGGAAGCAAGATTAGCCATGTCTACTTGGAGTCTATGGACAAGGATGCATATTTCATCATGTGGGCAAAATAAAAGTATATTTCTGAAGTACACAAAATCTAAGATTTTTCCTCCGACTAATACATTTCATTAATCCTGGTGTTTCTGCAGCTAGCCTGCTTTCAAATGCAATTGGAGAAGAAATATTAATTATTACAAGGTAAAATAAAATATTAGATATACTACATAAGAGAATACTGGAGTTCTTAAGTTGCGGAACATTTACAAGTCCAAAGCCCTAGTCACCATCACAGGTTTAGAAGGTCTCATTTGTAGCAGTAATATTATTTACTGTTGCCAATTATGGAGGCACTTAAAAGTTATTATCAGGTAATACACAATATATATATAATCAAAATGTCATTCTTATAAATTATGCTTATTCCAATACTTAGCTGATGCCATTCATAAACTGTCAAAAGTGGGAAATTTCAGTTAGAGGCTGGTGTCCGGATAGGAAAATGTCCACATGGGAAGGGCAATATTTGGCAGAATTTTTTCCTTGTTAATAAAATGAAAATGGAGTAATTCCTGAAACGTGATTCTTTCCAGAACAAAGATACTGGATGGAAAATTTCTTTTATGCATGCCCAAAAAATACTGCTTGATTTCTAAAAGCAGACAGGCTATCATCAACATTCTTTGGAGGAATCCCCTGCAGAGGCTGCAAATTGAGTGTAACAAAATGACCACTTCTTCATGTGCAGCCTCCTCCAGGTTTGCAACCCCGGAGCAGATCTCTATTGGTCAGCATTGTGTGGTTTATCTGCCTGAAGCAATTTTTTTCAAGAATTCAATGGAAGGAGCTGGAAAGAGCTGCTCCAACAAGAAAGTTGGACTTCACTACTTGGGGCTCTGCCAGGGACCTCATCGTTTCACCAATGGTTTAACCACTCATTCATCACTGCAATGACATCTGTGTGCAACCACACATGAAAAAATTAAGACAGTTAATTATTTGAATTGCCTAGCTCAAGATACTAATTGAACTGGTTTTCACTATTCAGAGATTTTGCTTTAAAATATAAAATACAGAAACAAAAATACTGGTGAATTAATGAAAATTTATTCAATTGGTTATTGTATGTAAGTTCTGGATTTGACTCTAGTTTTGTGTTTAAAAATACATCTCTTTAGTGGGTAGGAGACAGAATGCTTAACTAACAAAGCAAGAAAAACATTAAGACCAGCTTGCTATTGGTTAACTGTCATCTATCATTTGCTGAAGAATCTTTCATAGTATGAGATAGATCAATATTTAAAGAAACAGCGTATGAATTTGGCCAACATTAGTAGCTTAGAAAAATACATTTATGATATTAACATGAGGTTAGTAAGGAATTAAAAGCAATATTGTTTTTTATTGAAAATTGCTGTCAGATTGAGGATGAAAGAAAGAGAAGTACTGTAGTCTCAGGAATCCTTACAGTTCAGCTTAGTTCTTTCCTCATGTCACAACCAGCTCACTGCAATGACTAACAGGAAAAAGTGAAAAAAAATATTTCTTCTCTGGTAAATCTATGTCTGATATTCCTCTGCTTTTAGGAATACTGACATGTCAGTGGGAGAATCACACAAGGTTAGTATTGAAGTATTCTGTGCTTTCAGGTATAGTGCTGAAACATGATGTATTTCAAGTAAAGCTATGCAAAGTTTGATACAATCTATTTCTACTTGAGAAGCAACCAGACAAAGCACTAAATGATGGGACCTTTGTTGTCTAGTGTAATGTACCTGTACTGGATGTCAATGCAGATTGAGGCGTAAAGGGCTTGAGAGCAGCCCTGTGGAGAAGGACTTGGGGGTGCTGGTGGATGAGAGGCTGGGCAGGACCCAGCAGTGTGCACTCATAGCCCAGAAAGCCAACCCCACCTTGTGCTGCATCCAAAGCAGCGTGGCCAGCAGGGTGAGGGACGGGATTCTGTCTCTCTGTTCTTCTCTCCTGAGACCCCACCTGGAACCCTCCATCCAGCTCCGGGGTCCCCAGCATAGGAAGGACATGGACTTGTTGGAGCAAATCGAGAGAGGGATACCAAGGTGATTAGAGGGATGAAAGACCTCTCCTACAAGAAAAGGCTGGGAAAATTGGGATTGTTCAGGCTGGGAAAGAGAAGGCTTTGAGTGACTTAATTGAAGGCTTTTGGTACCTGAAGGAAGCCTACAAAAAAGATGGAAAGAGACTAATTACATGAGAATGTAGTGACAGAAAAAAGGGAAATTATTTCAAACTAAAAAAAGAGTAAATTAAGATTAAATGTTTGGAAGAAATTCTTGATTTTGATTATGGTGAGACACTGGAACAGTTTGCCTCAAGAAATTATAAATTTCCCATACCTGGAGGTGTTGAGGGCCAGGTTGGTTGGGGCTTGAGCAATCTGGTCTAGTAAAACTTGCGCCTGACCATGACTGGAGGGTTGAAACTGGATGATCTTTAAGATCCCTTCCATCCAAACTATTCTATGATTCTATGATTAAATGTCACTAGATTCCTTAGAACATGAGCTAATTCCATTGTAAATTCCCTAGAGTAGAAGCATCTCCTGTGAACATAGCTCGCACCTAATGAAGTAGGTAAAAAGAATTAGTAATAAGGTTTAATAACATAAGGATAACAATAGCAACAACAACTTGTAAACTTGCAAGTAAATCTGAAGAGAGCCTATAGTTAATCACTATTAGAAAGTTTGAAAATTGATGAAAAAATTCTGAATTATTTAGTTTGGCTCTTAGATCTTAAACTATATCTCAGTTAATGTCTCAATAAAGTTGAGATTCAAATAAACAACTCTTCATTTTAACATAGTAACACATGCATGGGTGCACTTTATTAGTTGTCAATACTAAAATTTCAAGAGGAGGTAGTGATTCCATTAATGCAAAACTCACATATAATAATAAAGAAAAGCACTGATGAGTTGGCGACTCTCTTCTCTCCCTTCAAATTATGTTATAAAGGCATTCCCCAAAAAATTAAATTTGGGAGACTCCTTCCTTTACTTCTTGAGGGAGACAATACTAAAACAACTGGAGAGATTTCCCCAAGCAAACACAAGTCTTCATTCATTGAAGTAATTTTGACTTGAGCACCTCTTGTTTTCTCACTTCAGACTTCAGATGAAGTAACCAAAGTCTTCACCAAAGCAACTCTCCTCAAAACAAATCTGTAGTAAATATCCAATAACAAAGAGCAGGGCCACAGGCAAAACAAACAGGAGGTCCCAGCCATCTGGGCATGCTAATGCTTCAGAAACTTCCTAATAAGCATGAATTTATAAGTGGAACACAGACTGCAGCTTGCCAGTAGTTCTTCTAAGGTCAGCATCCTTATGGACACAGCAACTTTTCAATTCCATCAGCAGCTGACAAGTGTCTTAAATTTTCTCTTAATTGCTCAGTGCATAGACAGTTAACCATGAATTTGGAAACCTCTGTTTTACGGAGATATTTACTCACTTTTTTCAGAAAGCTTCGCAAAATAAACCTTTTGTTAAAACTGAACTGCTTTAAGATTGTTTGGATATGGAGAGATAATACCTTCTGCATGCACAGTGGGAAAGGTCTGCTTTGGAAATCTAATTAAAGAGCTAATATTAATGGAACAAAGTACACTTTTGCCTTCTTTAGTGCTTTTCCTTGGCTATGATAGCAATGAATGGTCATGCTGAAAACCTTGACGTTAGAAATTAGGTTATTTTGCCTACATGTTTTTACTGTTGCTTCTATACTGTTCCAACCCAGCCCATAGTCAGGAAACTAACAACTTTCAGAGAAAATGGCACTATTCTTTGCCGTTTGCAAGGACCTCTCCCTGTTAGCTATAAACTGGACAAACCTTAAATGCTTCCCGGAGCTGCTGATAAGCACCAATACCTCTGAATGGCTTGCATTTGCAAAGCTGGGAGGGAAGTCTTGTAAAAAGTCTTTCCTGTAATTCCAGACAATTCCTGTTTAAGGTCAAGCCAGAAATTCTTCACAAATAGTTTCTCTCGGGGTACAGAGGTATTTCCTTTTCAGGTTCTGGCTAGGATCCAAAGTGCAAAAGAATGAGGAAAAAAACCTAATGATAATCATAAAGTTATCCAAAAGCCTCCTATCTCAAAAATGTTCCCAACTAATGCTTGCACTACATTCTGGCAGGCGCTCGTTAAAATCTGGCATCAAACTGATCACAACCAAATGTGATATCTTAATATATTCCTCATCTCAGCAGCCTTATAGGCAATGTGCCCTCTGACCTCCAGGCCTACCTCTGTTGATAAAGCATTCTATTAAAAAATGAAAAATATTTCACTTCAGTTCATATTTGCAAAAGACACGAGGTTGCAGTTGGTGGAATTTGCTACTTATCCACTAATGCAGGGCATCTTTGTGCACTTTTCTCTTGGCTCCAAACACCACACCAGCATCCGAATAAAATAGGATACTAAAGATCTGTAGTGAAAGCAGACATATTTGTTCTCACTTTCTGGTTACTTTCATTAACTTATTTTATAAATCTCTTGACATTATTTTTGCTTTTTCCAACGTGGCAGTGAATGTATCTACCCTCTTCATTTTATTTATCAGAAAGCAGTAATCAAAGGCAGATGGACCATCTGGATCAAATATCAGCTTCTCTAACATATGAGCCCAAGAAATCTGAGCTCTGAACTATACTTTGACTGCAGTTCTGGTTTGGATTTCAGGTAAATAATTTAAAATAGGAAAACTGTGCCAACATAAATCAATTTCCTGTGTTATTTTTGTGTTTAATGTAACAGCAAGTGCCTCATTCCTGAGTGACATGATGAGACCACAACATATCAAGGGCAGAAATACCCCCCAATAAGGCTTTGGCTCAGCTTCCTGATTCCTTTCAAAATATACCTTGCCAAAAGGCTCATGTATGGTTAAACCAGAACCCATCAGAGACCTCATCATGGGTTAAGTATTGTGATTTTCAGGTCATCTGTTTCGAGTTAGAGCAGGAGAGGAATGGAAAGTATGAATTCAAGGTAACAATCCCTGACTCCACTTTTGTCACCAAAAATTTACTCTTATAGCCCCAAAGGTACATTAATTTAGCCTCAGTATTTTATTTCACTTCATCATACTTTGCTGTTTTGTATAGTCACAGGCAGTAAAAATTCTAAAGCAACATCCACCACATTAGAGGCCATGGTATGGGGGCCCATTCTCTGGGTTTGGGTGTGTGGTGACTGGCCCACATCCATGCTTTTAAAGTCTCCTACTTTCCAAGACAGGGTGGCTGCATTCAGATTATATGTCAGGGTTGGTTTCTGCTTTCTAGATCATCCCTGGGAGAGCACCCGCTGGTTAAGGGTAAAATGGATCTAGTAATTAGTGTATAGGCTGTGACATGGCATTTTGAATTTATTAACGTAGGCGTAGACTAGAAAGCCTTGCATCCAACTGTATATTTTCCTTACTGAGAAGGAGGAAATTTCAAAATAATACACTCTGAAGGCACATTTCTTCTGTTGGTGGTTGTAACATTATTGCTAACACATATGTGATGTTCACTGGAAATGCAACCGGTAAGTGAAACTTTCTTCTGTAAATGCAGTTATTTACCTGATTAGTATAAACTCCCTTCTTGAAGACTAGGTGATTCTGTTCAGAGTGTAGCAATCCTTAAAAGAACCAATTCTTCCCAGTTTTTTTTGATATTTTCTCTCTCAGTAAAAAACAAACAAACAAACAAAAAAAAAGCCTTCCTGAACTTCGACCTCTGCTCCTCACTGGGAAATGAAAACACAAGGAAATATATATTAATGAAAAATTTGATCAAAATAAAAAGGATTCAGCTAAAATTTTAACTTAAATTGAAGATGATTTTTATTGCTTTAGAACAGTTCCTCTGTTATCTGAAGGCTTTCCCATCAGCAGTGTTATCTGGTGAACTACTGGAGATAGTCATATCACCCCTTAAAACTCAGAAAATAAAACAGGCTAATGTCCTGGATATTTCTAAATTACAGTCTGTGTTGGAAAATTACCCTCAGTTGTATATCAAAACACTTTTGATATAAACAAGACATTTAAGAAAACAAAAAATTCATTCAGATTTTGCAGTCTTCCCATTCGAGAGTTTGTTTATTTTAATTTTTAGAAACAGTAGGAGAAGACTTTATGCAAAAAGGCTATACATACTAGAATGTATTCCACAAGGCTTAATATGGCTTGGTCCTAATCTACGTGGTGGAGAGATGTTGCACTCTATCCCTGGGCTATTCCTTCTACTCTCCATTGCTATGGCACATCACAGCTCTGGGATTTGTTTTTCCTAAATTAATTGGAAAGACCATGACACTCTTACAAGTTGTAGAAGAGAAAGCCAGAAATTACTGTGTGGTTGAGGGGGAAAAAGAGGGAGGACGAATTAGTTGGATTTATCTTAGACTTCTGCTTTAGGTTTAATCTACTCATACTATGGGAGCTCCCTACTTGTCTCTACATATTAATATGACTGCAGAGTACAACTTTTCAGATGGAATCTTCATTTTTGTTGTCCAATGTAAACCAAGATCAATCCCGCTTTGCATTTGGAATGAAAATATGCACACACACAACGTGTATGCATTTTTGTGGGCACATGTACAAATATATTTGCATATGCATCTTTCTTTTCTTTCTTTGGCTCCTTGGTTCTGTTTCTTCTCTTCACAGGTGCCATTTTGCTCAGCAACATTAGTTCCCTTTTTCCATTAGTGAAGAACTTGTGTGTTTGCCTTTGACAGCAATTTACAGAAAGTTATTACAGGCATAAGCATAGTTTGCATTTCAGATAGGCCAGGCAAATATGATACATGTTTATCCAATTTTGACACTGAGGAAAAAAATGCCAGTATTCCAGCCTGTTGTTCTGATATCCCTTCTTGTCTGTTAGTCTGCAGATCATATTTCCCTAGTAAATGTAAGCCATAGGCTGGAACCATTCCTGCCACATGCAGAAGGATGGGCATGAGATGTCCAGCAGAAATCATACCACAGGTTCTTGCTACTCCTTCCATCCTTCCAGGAAGATCAACCAATGTATTCTCATCTCCCATTCTGCTGAAAAATTGTCAAACACTGTAATCACCAGGACAAAAAGTGTATACTCTGCTTTCAGCAACCAGATAGTGGAGAGAAATGGAGCAGGAGAGACCATAAGCATGCTCATATTTCTGGATTTAGTCCAATAATTCCAGATTTAAACTTTATGTTTTCAGTGGTTTGGCTTTTTGTTTGATGAAAGGTCAAAATAATTTTTGGAAAACAAATATTAATAATAAGCTAAATATTAATTTAAAAAAATAAAATGCATGCTTAATTAAAGATTTTTGTCAGCTCCCAGAATATGCTAAAGTTTGTAACTGCTGCTCCACCAGCTCCCATCACATGTTAGAGAACTTAAAAAAGCAACACTCCTACATAAAATTTCACAGTCTAGAAAACACTGAAGTTTCCTTTAAAAAGAATTTTTCTGCCTGCATATCTCTGAGACATATTATTTGGAACCATTTCTGCTCATCCAAAGCTCTGAATACTGCAAAGCCACTAACAGTAGCTGCAAAGGAATGGCAAACAAAACACTGAAAATATGCCAACCTTGTGTGTCAGATTTCAAATGTCAAAACTGATTTCTTTAGCTACTATTGATTTCTTTTCTACTACTTCAGAAAAATCTTAAAAGAAAACATTAAAAGATAAAATGAATTTTATCTATTCTTAGGATGTCATGTGACTATTTACTCAAGAAAAATTAGTTTGATGGTACAACTTTTTTGCAGTTCTGGAGGAAAAAAATGTAGAAGAAATGCACACACAATGCAAATTATAGTACCTCCACTGCAACAGAAAAAAATGTGGTCATCAGGCAGGGCAAATCCTGGCATTACACTGGTTGATTTTGACTGTTCCTCACACGCAGACATGAATGTTTATAATAGCAGCCTTCAAAATGGCACACTTCTTTCTGTCTCCCATCTGCTCACCTTGTTGGAAAGGCAAACAGGACATGCATAGCCAAATATTTCTCACTAAATAATGCTCTTTGGTCAAGGCTCAATCTCTCATATCATCACAGAATTTAGGTCTACAGATTTCAATGGTTTTGGTTTTTAATTGGTAGAAATCTCAGCTTTTCATAACATTTTTGTTCTGAACTTTTTTATTTAGAAACAGAATTATACATAAAATGCCATACAAACTTTTTTTTGTAAGAGAATTATTTTAATGAATTAAGCATTTTACAACTACTGAAATAACCCAGTCAGCATTGTTTTACCTAAGACAGATGCAATAAAAAATAATTGCAGAAAAAGAAACAAATAATGGCAGTAAGTATTCATGGTGATTCAGAAAAAAATTTTGAACACTTGGAAATCTATCTCAGACAGGGATGGCTCCTTCTTCCCAACAGGACATACAAGTGGCATACCAGTCAGCTGTGGAGTTACCTGCTGACCAGGTATATTGTTTCCTTGTATTAAGTGATGTTTAATACAAAATAGAGAGCAAAATCTACACTCCTGCTGCCATGCCTTTGAAGTGCTTTATCCTGCAATTTACAAGCTAAAGCCATTCTTTACAAAAACTAGTAGGAGGGGAGCCATCTAATGTGTATAGAAATAAGAGGAAAAGGTTCCCTGCACTGTAGGAAAATAAACATGTATGCGTGTTGTTTATCTTTCCCTGAGACAATGTAGCTGTAAATGCCTACGCAGAACAAACAATAATTGTGCTTTTGTGTGAAGTATTGCAGCCAACATTTTGCACAAGAACTAATATAATGTTTATATATGGCCAAAGCAACTGAGAGTAGTTTCTGGCCACATGGTAAATACTGCTTTTTCTTCTAATCTCTTTCTACTCGGTTCTCAATATTATTAGGAATGTCAAGAAATGTGCCAAGTTGAAAGGCCAATTTACTCAGCTAATACATTCCTCTGGTCTACGATCAGTTCAGTTTGAATGTAGACATTTTGAACACTGCCTTTTGGCCCCTTCCAATTACCAACAGACAAACTCCTATTTAATAGAGTTATTTAATCTCACAGTCTGCTCATGACCTGTCCTACTTAACGAGGAGCTGGTCTATGAGAAGGCTTCACATAGATAGCTCATATATATAATGAAGTTCCTCTCAGGGTGCTCTATGGAAATCTTATGGTAAAAGGTTATGGTAAAAGATGTGGTGATCTGTGACCTATTTTCACAGGGAACAGAGGTAAGAACCTTCCAGGTTTAGTAGAGCAGTAAGCAAGGAGCATGGCTAAAACTGCTTCTTTGTGTCCATTTGCGTCCCTTCCTACAGGTAAGACAATCCTGTTACAACCAAAAGCCCCTTGATTCAATCTGTGGGCTTCTTGCCTATGTTAATCTCACAGTGATGTTAAATCAAACAATTCTGATGATGGTTTCAAATAAATAAAAAAAAAGAAAAGAAAATTCTACTTACTTTCACAGGGAAAGGTATTACAACTAGGCTTTTTATCAGCAGTTGAGCAAAGTTCTAATATAGAAATGGTTTCTCAGCTGCTTCAGGTTTATGTCAACAGACTGCCCAGCCAGGGAAAATTCTTTAACAAATATAAAGAGCCTGTGGTTCTCTGATATAGGTAATGCCTCTCTCTTTCTGCCTCAACTGATTTTGTGTTTTTTTTCTGACGGTTTCTGGTAGATGTCTTTTATGTCATAATGCATTTCCTGTTTAAAATTGGTACAGGCATTAAATTATGAGCTCCAGAAGTATCTTAAAGTAGCTTCACCAAGGAGACAGTGCAACCATTTCCTTCACAGGTAAAGATACAGTGGGTTGTTTTCCAACCACTAAAAGTTTACTCTGTAGTTCCAGTGTATGAAGAAACCCAAAAGCAGAGGTTTTGTGTTAGAAGAGCATTATGTTCCTAGAAAATAGTAGTAGTAATAATAATAATTATAGTAATAATAAATAATAGAAGTGGTGTACACAGCTTAAAAACAGTAGCTGGTTTGCCTTCACTTAAGCTGTGTGATGATATTTACATGCCAGTGATAAAAATAACTATGGAGAGTTATGTTACATAATGCAGAAAAATAAACCCACAAATAAAGCAATTTCCTCTAATGGTGGCCTCAATGTTACATGAAGCGTCTGAACCCAACACGGGCTTTGTTCAAACTCTCTTTGTCAGTGGGACCCAACTCTCTGTGTCCCTGTCTGAGAGGTCCCCTGTGTGCCTGTGCACATAAATCAATTTCCACAGCACCGAGAAACTAAGAACAAGGTACCACATAAACCCCTGGGGCTCAGCTAACCAGGTGTTCCCCTCTAATCTTGCCTGTGTGGTGAGACCCATGCAGAGCTCTGGGACTCATCCCAAGAAAGGCATAGAGCCATAAAATAGACCAGTCACAGAGGACGGGTCCCCCAGAGAGATCTGCTGCTAATGCAGAAACCCCTGGAGTGCTGAGTCCAGACTTGGTGTCATTCCTTTACCCTCAAGGACACACTGATGTGTTTCAAGAAAGCCATAAATAGCATCCATATGAACAGTCCCCAAGGTTAGTGTCTCCAAAATGAACTTATAACAGTCTCAGGCAAAGTCTTCTTCCCAAGAAAGCAGGTGTGCATAAGCAGCACTGAATCTTTCTATTCACTTATTTTCATTAGAAATTTCTTCTGAATATTAGACTTTTTTCAAAGAAGCCTCAGAAAATGTCTCTATGTTCCCTCTGTGCATCTGATCTTTCAAGAAAACATGGTTGTTTTGTGGTAGTTATTGTTTTGTATGTTTTAAAACCATGTCTACATGCAGGGTTTCACCTCATGAAACAAAAAATTGAAAATCTTTTGTGCCAGTACTAGTAATACATTAAATAAATAATATCTTGCTGATCACATTAGCACATTGCAAGGAAATATATGTGTGCAAGACAATATCTTATTAGTTCAACTGGTGTGTACTAATAGGCTTTCAATTTATAAGAAACAACCTCTTCTCTAATCATAAAAAAGCCGACTTGTTGTTGAACTGCTAATAGCCATGCTAACCCAGACATGTTGTACCTCTCTGAGAATGAGAGATTGAAGAATAAATGGGTATTTCACCTGTCCTGACTTTGCTTGAAATTGCACTGAAGAACATGTCATTTTTGACTCCAAATAGATGCCTCTCCCTAAAAATTCCCTGGGAAGTTTCAGGTGCTGTACATAAGGAAAAGGAAAATGAAACAAAAAACCAACAAAATCATACTGATGTATAAGATCAAATCTTACCTGAAAGAAATATTTCATATATGTTAATTATTGTTGCTGCATTTTTAATTTAATTGCAGCTATTTCTTATAGAAGAGTTGCTACTGCATCATCATTCATCCTCCATTTATTTTCTGATCTAACAGCCCTAGTTGCATTTTTGTTGATGGCTTAATTATTTCTTTCCCTGTACAAATGCAAGTGGGGTAACCTCACAGGCTGCTATGCCAGGTTGTCTTAACTACAAGGATTGCAACAGTTTGTGACGAGCAAGAAGAAATACTTAAACACAAATTTTCATATATAATGGAAAATAATTACTCATGAGCATGTTTGGGATAAAAACTAAAATTGAAGGCAAAAGCAATGGCAAAGGATACTTAAAACCCAATTGTTTCATGTTTGATAGGAAAAGGCAACTGTAATGCCTTCTTTGCCCCAGATATTTTAACTTTTTATGTTTTCCTTTTATTTCCTTTCACAATAGCAAGTAAATCCACAAACAGACAAAAAATAAAGGAGAAACAAAATTTCAGCAGGCAAGAAAGAGGAAAAAGCAGACACACTTTTAAAGACAGGAAAATCTGTAGAGCAATTTCCTTGTAAAGATCATTGAAATTATAAAGGTTTAAAATTGAAGTATTTTGCTTCACAAGCTAACTTTTTTCCTCCATAATGGCTTCATTTTTTGGGCTATCCAATCCTATTTAAAGGCTATAAGGAATAAATACTGGCTGTGTCTATTCAGAGGTGGCCCATCAGGCTACTCTGGCTAAGACAAGCTCTTTTGCCTAGTCTGTGGAAAAACAGATATTCATAAAATATGAAAATGCTTTCATTAGCAGACATTTAAGGGTTTTTTAACCATTTTTCCTTGGTTGTCTGTTGCTTGTACATTCCTACACTAATGTAATGTGTAAGATCATAGCCCATCTGTTACCTGAAATCTTACAACCTCATTTTGCACCATAATATTTAACTGCGCAAGTCACTGGGCATGGAGAATAAGGCCAAAATTTTCTTCTGAATTTGCAAGGAGAGAAGAAATGGTTTTCTTAACATGTGACAGCTGCTAGCTGTGCTGAGAAAGTGGAGTTGTGCTGCTCAGAGTGGGTCAGGTCCAGGTCTCCAAGATGCTTTACCTGTACATCTTCATTTAAAGCTGGTTTGAACTTGGCTGCCTATAAAGAGCTACTTCCTGCATAGAGAATTTCATTTGTTCTAAAGTGAGAGAAAATGATAATGGAGGCATTTTTTGCACCTATTCTAATTCAACATACTTGCAGCACTGTAGCACCACCTGCAGGAGGTCTTTTATTTTGCTAGGGTACTCAGTCTAGCATGAGAAATCTTTTGTGGGAACATTATAACCCAAAACATTATGAACCCAAAGATCATGCAGAGATATTAAAAAAAAAAAATCCCAAACCAAAACACCAAAAAAAAAAACCAAAGCCAAAAAAAAAACCCAAACCAACAAACATAAAACCACCACTGCCTCACACATGGCAAAACCATTAGATATGCTGTTTCAGACAGATAATTTTTAGATCTTGGTTTTTAATTTTTTTTACTGATATGCTACAAGAAATTGTTTTTTAAATTGCTTTTTCAATTGATTGCTTAAATTGTAGAGGGTAATATTGCAAATTTTCAGGTTGATGTAGATGGGAAGATTAGAGGTGTGTTTAATACCTGAGGTGCACTCACTCCAACAAACAACGGAGATCCTGAGGCCTGTGCTCTCCTGATAGTTCAAAGCCAGGGGGACCTGCCCTACAAGGACAGGGGAAGATTTCCCAGGCACAGGAAAGCTGCCCAAGGACTTGGGGCCACATGGCTGAGCATAGGCCATATCTCAGGCTGCCCCACAGGGACACTCCTTTCCATACATGGTGAAGGCACATGATACCCTGGGATCATTAGACCAGCAACCCTTCCCCTGTGCAGCTGTGATTTTTAACATCCATCACAGCAAATTCAAGGAAATTCCAGGATTGAGTATGGGCAAGAAGTATAATAGAAATTCATCTGTTTGCTTTTTTTTTTTTTTAGTTAAGTACAAGGGTATAATTCTCATGTATTTAAGAATTCAGACACCTGAGCATATCACCCCTGAATGTCAAGGCTACTATTGTAAGTAATTTAGTCACAGCAGTCCAGACACCATTAATAGGGGCAGACCCTGACTCAAGGCTGAGCTGTAGAAATAATCACTGCATTTCTATTGGGTTTTCTGGCAGGGCTGGACTGCCTGGGGGGGAGTTATCCTCAATGACAGGATCAGGGATGCCTGTGACTTTCACCACCCACATCCAGAAGGCTCCAGCACAGAAAGAACTGAAGCCCAGGAGGGAAAGACTGGAGCCTCGAGGGAAGCACTGCTTGCTGCCAGCTGCAATGGGTGCAGATGGGGGAAAACACCACTGCAAGCTCCAAGGGCCTGTCAGCTCTGCAGTTTTCTGCATTGCACAGATATGAAGCAGTGTCCAAGCCTCCCCAAACAGCCAACCACAGCACATTAGACAAGGTATCAGCAAGACCAGCAGACCGTGGAAAATTAGAGGGAAAAGGGTGGAACAAGGACCTGTGATTTGCAATAGTTGGTCATGCTGTGCACATTTCCAGGGCATTTCATGCATGTGTGACTGCATATACAAAAGCACACGCATGTAAAGCAGCTTTGCTCCTCTTGTAAGCTGTAAAATCTTCAGCTTGCTGCTGATTTGACATTTTTTTCATTGTGTTCCCTCTCCCTACCCAGGGCACAGGATGTGTGCAGAAGACCAGGATCAGCATCGGAAGGAGCAAATGCAAATTTATATCAGCTAAGAGAGGAAGGCTCTGTGACACACTGCTGCTTGGAGCAGAGGAAAAATGCTGAGGGGAGACAAGGGACAAGAGTCTGTCTTCTTCTTTGCCCAGAAATTCTGCTACCCCACCCCTGCTGGTGGTGGAGCCCCATACCCCATCTGAGCAATGCTGCTCCTTCCTGGACTGAGGGCCTGAAGAAATATTTCAAGGAGACAAAAGCAGTGGTGCCTGTGCAAATGTTGTGAGAGCAGCACCCTATGGGATTTTGCCTCCCCTCTGAGAATGTGACTAACAGCTGATGCTCTTTATGTGTTTGCTGCCTATTTTAGCTGATTTTTAATTGTGTCGCCCACAACAGCCTGTTTAGTAATGCCAGAAGATACATGGGCATGTGGCTGGCAAAGGGATTTTGCTTTTCAAATAGGTACTTGATTTTGTGAGAAAGAGAACTAGCAAAACTATTTGTGTTTCCTGGCAGCAAATTGAGTGGGTGTTATTCTTCCAAAGTGCCTCAAAAAAGGAAAATGGGGTTAAAAAGGTAGATTTGCTGGTAAAAATATGTCTTTCTTGATCATAAATTTCCTTTGTTCCCTCTTTTCCATTCCCTCTGGCCTGGCTCACTCCTGCTCGCTCACTCTCTTACGCTCTGTGTACATTTTTTTTTTGTTTGTGTGTTTTTTGGCAAGATAGTCAATCCTCAGTAAATTACTGTATAGTCCTGTCTCCTATCTGCTTGCCTGTTCCCTGCTTTAGGCAATTTGATGCCCACTGGATTGTATCAGAGCAGTTGCTTTCCCCACAAGAGCAGGAGAAGGTGCAGATTAAAATAAAGATCAGCCAACCCTGTAGCACAACAAATTAGCTCAGGCCATTAAGCATAATGGCCTTCCAGAGGCCAAAGGGGTCAGCTATTAGTTCAAAATAATGACCTTCAGCCCAGGCAGGCGAAAGTATATACACAGATGCCTGTCATTCTCTTGACTCAGTTTTCCAAAGATCTACCTCACTCCACATTTTGTACAGTTAAAATGTTTAACACATTTAATGGGACCTGATGTGCTCGGTGTTTTTTTTTCTTTCAGGCTGACATGGGAGTTTGAAGTTAACCATGTGGAGGCTGCTAAAAGATCCAGGCACAGTGATTCCAATTAACAACACGAAAACACATTTTGCCTAATTTTGAACCTACTTAAACATCAAAGGTTCAAAAGTTCAGTGCAAATGTTCCTGGATTCGATTATTTCAGAGAGGAAGGGAGAGTAAAAATAAATAAATAATTTCCAAGACTATATGGCACAGACTGCATACCATATGAAATATGAACTGGTTAAGGAAGACATTGAAAGCCTGGACTGGGATTCAGGGGATGTAGATTAAATTCCCTGTCTCTGCTACAAACTTCCTGTGTGGCCTGGAGCAGACTGCATAACTGGCTCTGTGTTTTAGCTTTTGACACATGCATGGGGTGCAGCTAATGAGTCCTTTCTCCTCCCCTTTATCTCCTTTCTCTCCTTAGAGATGCCCTTTGGAGAAAGGTCTGCAGATCTTTTCTTAATGAGAACATATACAGAGATGAATACTCAATATAGGATTCACCTCTACTTTGAATACTGCCAAAGAACTAGAAAAACAATAATTGAAAACAGTAGGTTGGCTTTCAGGAAATTCTTGACTCTGTCACAAATTTCCTGTGTGACTTTCACCAAGTCATTTAATCTCTCTCTGATTCAGCTCCACAGCCGTAAAAGTACTGCTCAGTAATGTAGCGAGTGACAATCCATTCAGGGTTGAAAAGCATATGAAAATTACAAAAGGAGGCCCAAAATGCATCTAGGTAGGCTTTCTTTGATTAATAAAACCTGGAAAGCTCAATAACTGTCCATAACAGAGGCAAATCTTTTAGGGAGTCTGTCTCAAAACTCCTAAAGTGCAGTGTTCAGACCAACGAGAGAGGTAAGGACTAGTGGACAACAAACACATTGCACTCTGTATGGTCTCCATATGTGTCTGTCTTGAGTTTCAAACCCAATTATAATATGAAGCACACAAAAAAACCCTAGAATATTTGTTTGTTTAAATTGGGGTGAAAAGAGGATTAGAGGGGAGGGAAAAGTTTACGAGCTCAACAAGTTCTGTGAACCCCAACTGTCAGGAAAGAAAATTCACAAATCCCTGAACCCCGTTGCTTTCTGTCGTACCTTGCTCCAATATGGAGAAGCCTGGCTTAGTTTATGACTGTTTATGGTATGAGAGCTACATAGTGTTTGTGGAAGTATGAAAGCTGTTGCTGAGTATCATAAAAAGAATTAAATCACCAAACTGTTTTCACAGGAGGTTAAAAGGTCTGATATAAATCTTCAAAGGGTGGGTGGAAACTCTGTCCTTAATCTGCCCTGTTGTGCTGAGGTACTGCAGGCAGCACATTTGGTACAGAATGTTACCCAGTGCTAGGGGACTTTTAAAAAGCCTCTGGGCAAAAAGAAGCTGATAAGGGCAAAACTACATCATTAGGCTAACATTAGATTTTTCTGCTTTCATGAGCAGATATTGAGTAAAAACGCTTTTTATTTAAAACTAATACTATCCTTTTTTAGGCTGCGGGAATGCAACTGTGAGCCCTCATTTTCTGTGGAGGGCTTGTGAGTGTGTGTTTGTTTAAGAGAAGGAAAAAACTGCACGAGGGGAGGATTGGCTTGTGCACTGGTCTCACCACCTCCCAGTGATGCCAATTAAGCCTGCTCTCTGCTGGAGAGCTGAACTTCACCCAGTGAGCTTTCACCATCCATCACCTGCCAGCAGGGCTGCAACAGCTGCGTGGCAGGGCCAGGAGTCCCAGCTGCAAAACACCCCATAGCACTTCTGGGAGCATAGCTAGAGAGCTTCTGTGGGACTTTGTGGTTCCAATTCCTACTTGGGATAATATTTTTTCCTAAATGCTGAAGTAGGACACTGCAGAAAATTAGTTAATGGCTTACAAAATACAAACTAGGTCTTTGGAAATGTTTTTAAGTTGTGGGAGTGTTAAAAACAAACAGAAGTTTATTTATACACCAAGTAAATCACTAGGATACAAGGTATTAAAATGTAACAATAACGAAAGATGAAAGTATTCTTACTAGCTAACATTAATCAAACACTAGTAAGAGAAAAACTAAATTTAAAAAATCATTAAGAAAGCATCTACTCCCAGGCCAACACCGATGCCAGATTTTCTTTCCGGGATTGAGTTTTATATTGGAATTATAATATAAGCCTCTGAAAATAGGGTTTACAATGGAAACACTGACAGACTGAAGCATGCTACATGTGCCTTTATAAACACACCAGGCATGATGGTCTTGAGCCAAAAAAGTGCTTCTTGAAAAATGTATTAAAAATTAATTTATTCCTTATGCATGTCTAAGTTAAAACTTCTCGGCATGAGATTTATCAGTTCCCTCAAGGCTCATCTCTATCCATTGCAGACAACAAAAATGTACTCTATAAACTGGAGCAGCCCAACTCTCCTTGGGATAAGGGAATGTTTTCTGGTAGATAGCATACTCTGTACACTGTGAACGTACAAAACTGTACCCAGAATACAACTACAAGTCAGCTAATCTTAATATAACATGGTCGCCTTCTCTTCCAGCTTTACTGTGCAGCACATGCACAGGGGAATATAAGATGGGCATGTCCCAGTGTGGAGTTTAGGCGGCGGCACGGCGTGGTCACAGTCCTGCTGGCCCTCTGCCCAGCCCTACAGGCACATGTGGGAATCCAGCCCTAGGGCAGCAGGGAAGGACATCCAGCACAAAGGGATGGTGTGCACTCCTTTCTCCCTCCTCTCACCCCTCTTCGTCCATTCCCTCTGTGGGGACACAGCAAGGCAAGAAAAAGCTTCTTTCCCTACCAGGATCCCCCTCCACCGGCCAGGGAGCATTGGGATTTGGCCACAGTTGCCTCCACTTCTGCAACTGAAAAAGAGAGTGCAATTTGAAAATTGGATATGGTCTGCAAATGAAATCCGACATGCAAACAGCTAAGAATGTGGATTATGTTTGATACCCAGTCCCACATCTGCACACAATTTGCACAATGGATTCCTGTCATTTTCCAGGGCTGAAACAAAACCCTAGTTCAGCAAGCCCCACAACTTCCAAGGGCTGAAATTTTTAGCAGAGTCTTGTAGTCTGGTTTTCCCTCAGATGGAAACATTTCTCACTCTAACTCCCCAGGTCCTCTTTTCCAAATGCTGAGCCTGTTCTCAGCCCCAGCCACACACGGCTGAAGATAAGCCTGAGGCAACATCAAGAAGAGGCTGCAGCGTTTCTTTAAGAAGCAACTATTAATATATTTCCTGTTAGACACAGAAAATAAGATTAGAGGTGATATTACTACAAAAGCCTTCTGTAAAATGAGGCATAAATGTCGTTAATGCCCCTTAATGGGCCAAGTGGTTTCCCACCTGCATGAAGGTCTGTATCATGCCTGTATTAGATTGTCACACATGATCCATAGTAAAACAAGACTCCTTTCCAAAGAATGGGGGAAAAAGCCTCATGCTGTAAATTCATTTACAATGGATTCATTTGCAAAGAGATTGACCCAATCTAAGACTGAGAAATTAGGTTCAAATTGATTTTATTACAGTAAGACTGGGATCACGTTATAGATATCTGCAGCGAATACTGCAAGTAAAAACTAAACAAATCCAATGAAAGAAAATCCTCCCTCACCCTGAAAGGAGCCTATACCCTTTACTACTTCTTACCAGTTGAGGATACAAGACAGTGCAACACAACTGGTCTCTCGTAACAGTGGTATCCCTTAAAGTAATTTTCTCCATGTGACGTTTGCTAAACAGTGACATCTGTTGAGGATTAGTATTTCAAAGACTTGGAAAATGAGTCTGTTCAATTTTGACTGACAAAAACATTTGAAATTACCTGTTATAGGGCACAATTGTGAATTAAAAGAGAGATGGATGAGACTAACTTGTAGATCTGGTCCGTCTCTAAGGCTAGACTGTGTTATTAAGAGACAACTGAAGCAATTGTAGATGGGGAAGTATGGGAGTATGACATTTCTCTGTGAGTTTAAACAAAATACTGGAATTTTCCAGTGGGTATTTTCCCTGGGCCTCCAGTTGAGTGTATGTGGCAGCAAAACTTTCCCCATCCTTCTAAAAAACGTAGTATAGATAAATGTTTTCCAGCATGGAGCAGGTTCAAATGCCAGGGATCCAGATGAGGGACTTTGGCTCCTGTTGCTCCCCAGGCAGTACTCTTCCCTTTGCCAGGGGGAGGTGAAATATCCTGTCTTTCCATCCACATTAAGAGGCCCTTTCTTTCTGGCACTGTAAGAATGAAGCTCTGGCAAATCACACAACCATTAGTGTGCAGTTTTTATGAGAGATGGAGTACATAAAAGCAAAATCATCATTGTTGTTCCATTGCTGTGAGGAATCTGGGCAACTCTTCTCCAGCCCCCCTGGAGCCAATTCTGCCCCAGACTGGGACAGTCCATTCCTCAACCTCTCCTCCCAGGCAACTGCTCCAGCCTTGACCAGCCTGGGGGCCCTCACGGAACATACACCAGCTTGTCCATGTTTTTTATTGAGGAGGCCCCAAAAGCAGACACTGTTTTGGGCCATGGTCTCATGAGTGCAGATTAGAGGGGGTTAATCCAATCCCTAGATGCATTGATGGACCATGTCTGATGTCTGCTGGCTCCTGAATGGCTCATGATGCCCCAGGGCAGCAGTGTCTCCCACAGAGCTGCTCCCCAGGCCAGCCACCCCAGCCTCCACTCCTGAAGGGTTTTTTCCTCAGAGGTCCAGGAGTTTACATTGATCCTCCTTGAATTTCACAAGATTGCTGTTGGCTCACCCCCCCCAGCCTGGCTGGGCGCTGAGGTGGAGAGCTGTGTTGTTGTTGTTCCTCCTGAAATGATTTTGCTAATCTTGTACATGCCTTGGAACCCCTTCAGCACATTTCTGAAGGCAGATCCAGAGCCAGATGACTTTCTGAAGTGAAACTGGCAAGCAGTGGCTGAGAGGCAAGCCAGGCCATTTCCCACAGAAGTTCAGTGGCTATGCTTTTGATTTATATTGTTATTTTGTAAATGGCACATTTTAAAATTAAAAAAATAAACACCAAGTTAAGCTATGTAGCCTAACACATGCTTAGAAGAAAAGTGAAATAAATACTGAGAACCTGCAGGACTTAATTTCTGTGGCATGGCCTCAACTTCAGCTTGACCTGGAGTTCTTTAAAAGAAAATACAAATTCATTGCAATGAAATTTTCTAATGAAAATATATTGGTTTTCTGTAATGACATCCAGAATGGAATTTCTAGTGAGAACCAGAACAAAGGAGCAGCACCTCTGAATAGTCCCTGCCTAGGGCGCACTTTTAGGGGAGTGGAGTTGAGACCCATAATCCTGTTGTGCTCAACTCCAAACAAGGAAATCCTACCACCCAGTGGGTCCCTAACAGATTGCTCTGCTCCTTTTCCAAAACAGTTTTTAGAAGACTTTGATTTTATTTCAACAGAGAACAAAAATAAGTTTCCAAACCTCAACATTTTTTGTTAAACAGAATTTTCCCAGCCAAACCTACCATATATTATTGCTGTTCCAAATCTCCCAAGAGCTTCCAGAATAATCAGAAAGGAGTGTTACATCCAGCAAGATCTCAAATCAAAACCAAAGGGCAGAAAGAAGAGATAAAGCATGTAGGGAGGTCACTGGTTGTGTGGCCACCCCATACTAGCAGAGTCACAGGGAGAAGGAGATTGTTACCATCATGTAATTGCCCACAGCAGTAATCCAGCCTGGACTGCTAAGGGGAAAGCAGCACCGAGTTGTGCAACCTCCCACACACTGTTCCCCACACAGGCACTGCTCCCTGTGCACACAGCCATCTGTCTCCACATCCCCCCTTTGCCTGCCTTGGCAGCTTCCTCCTTCTTCACGTTTCCCCACCACAACAATAGCAGCCCTCCTGAAATATCCCTGCAGGAGGAGCTGCTGCTGCCAGTACTGTCCTCCTGATGGCTTGCCAGGAGGAGCAGAGGACAGGTAAGCAGGGAAGAGCAATGCTCTCACTGGGAAGGAGGAGAGGGTGTAGATGTGAGCCTGCATAGCCTGGCCCTGCCTATCTGGGAGGAGAGAAGGCACCCACAGTCTGTCATGAAGCATAGAAGAAATGGCCTCATTCCCTGCACTACTCTCCTTCCTTAACCTCCCAGGGATGACCAAGCACATTGCTCTGCCTGCTGCTGGCCCACCAAAGGTCAGAGCTATGCTATGATTGGAATTAAAGGCATTTTGCAGTCACACGTCACCTGGAGCCTAAAGCAATGCCTGTTGGAGTGTCACTGACAGGGTGATGGTGGGAGCCGGAGCTCTGGGTCTACACAGACACTCACAAATGTAGATGTTTGGCTGCCAGAGCATTGGTCCCTCCCTGCTTTGCAGCAGCTCAAGCATAGCTCCTGGCTCGGGTTCATGAACTTCAGTGTTGATCCTGGAGCTGCTGAGCTAGGCTCCAATTAATGTGTGGTGTTTAGTCCACTTCTGCCTTAATTATCCATCCGCAATATGGAGAAAATATAAATATTTCCCTGTTTTCCAGGAAAAACACATTGCAAGATTGTGAAGGTCTGGATGGGGACCAGAAGCTAAAAGTTTCTCTTTTCCTATTAAAATGGGTGGAGATTTTATGGGATGGGAGACAAACCCTTTGCTTTCTGTAGCAGAATAATAGTTTCAGTCTGGAGAAAAAAAATAAAAGAGACCTCTGGTAGGAAGCTGTATCTTTCTGTCAAAGGGTTCAGACACCACTATAAGACATAATAGTTTTGCGTTTTTCATTAGAATGGCCTTTCACAAAAAAAAAGCATATAAGCTCTGGGTTGAATGTTCAGCATCAAACAGCAGATAGTGACGTAGGGATTTCTCATGTCTTGATGAGAAAACACCACCTTTGTGAAAAAAGAAAGCACTAAAAGAGCATTTTCACAGCTAGTTGATCTTCCTGCTCCTATCTGAACCACAGATTTTCTCGCTCTGCAGCCCTTCTCCCTCTACCTCTTCCCTCAGACCTCTCTCTGCTCTGTGCTGAGCTTTTCCTCCAGTCAGGTGTCCAAGAACACATAGGTCAGGGACAGGGTATGCACTTTCTCAGCCTCTTGTCCCCAAGATAAAAATAAAAAGAACAAAAACACTAACCAATCCAGAGCTCTTCTGTATTTACAGCAATCATAGTTAACATCCTTTTGAGCCAACCTGGAGGCTCCTGGGGTTTCTTTGCCTCTTAAGAGACTGCTTAGAGGTATAAGTAGCTCTGGAAAGAGATCCCTGTGGAATTTTTAATTACTCCAACATGGGTCTAGGTCTTCCTCTTCATCTCAACATCCCCAAATATGAAAGGGAACCAGCCAGCAAAGCAGAGTTCTGAAGAGGGTGCGCATCTCATCTGTTCCTCACAACAGCTCTGCCTGGCACAAGTTCTGCCAACATTAGAGCACCAGGTTTTCTTCAGGATTTTCTCAGCAGGTTTCCAAAGACTCCATGTGCTTGGCCCAGCATGTGATAAAGTTGCCAGCTATCCAATAATTTTAATAATAATTTGCAAAAACAAGGGATTAATGCAAAACCTCCTGATTGGACTCATAGAAACAGTTTTACCCCAGGAAAGAAAATGGGTGTTTCTCCACAAAGCTCTGTGAAGGCAACTGCGCTCAGTAGCCCAAGCTGTGATTCC
Source organism: Petroica traversi (assembly GCA_025920805.1). Taxonomy (NCBI): domain Eukaryota; kingdom Metazoa; phylum Chordata; class Aves; order Passeriformes; family Petroicidae; genus Petroica; species Petroica traversi. Next base: position 12,714,833 of record JAHLSL010000017.1, read on the forward strand.
AAGCATTAAGCCAGCAGTCACTTGTGATTATTTTCCCTCTGTAGCAGAAAAATAAAGGCTGTTTAGTTTAGTAAGCTATTTCTCTTCTCAGTAAGACCTTAGGCTCCCTCCTAACCTTGTTCCCCATCCATCTCTGAGTTTACTTTCTCTTCCAACAGCTTGGGCATCACAAAGCACCCCAGTACTTGAAGGCTAAATGTGTCCCTACACATTACATACCCTGTCTCAGAAGGCAATTGGTAATTTTATTTTTCTTTAATTTGAAAAGCATTTATCTAATTGCATCATTACGTTTGTTATATGATATTTGAAACCTTCCATTATTAATGTTGTCCAACACATCACTATAATAGTGCTTCTATTAGCTTGTTTCTCTGCCAAATTTTCACATTCTCACGCAAAGTGCTCTCCTCTGGCTGATTATATTTTTAAGCACTTTTTTTTTTTCTGAAATCAGCCCAAATCCCATTTCTTGGAACAAAGCTGAAAATAAGGTTTGTTATTTCCCTTATTAAAATGTGATTTTTTGAGACCTCTATAGTATGCAGTGTCTTCCTATCTCCTAGCAGGGACTGGAAATTTTCTGGCACCGTAGCCTTGACATTAATGCAAATCAGTTAAAGGAAAATTATCTATTACAGGCCAAATTTCAGGGAAAAATAAAACACAAAAACAAAACCAAAATTTATTAAGGATAAGGATTCAGGATGTCCATGCAAACATAACATTTTAGTGGTTTATTTTCAAACCCTATTGATAATGTTTTCAGTATATTATTTTTATGTTATTTTATTAAAGTACTTTAAAAACTTATTTTCCAAATCATCTTTTACAACTTACTGAGTAGCTTCTTTAGCATTTTAAAATTCACAACCCTATGCATACACACAAAAAGAAAGAGCTATTATTACAGCATTGATTAACAACAAACTCATAAATTAAAGTTTATGAGCTAGAGTAGCACAAATAGTTATTACAATCAACATGAAGAGATTTTTTTAAAATAACTTATAAAATGGGAACAGCTTCACTGTGTATTATTTCCTGTATTGGAAGCAACTATTATTTGCCACTTCTATCACACTGCTGTTTGAATGAGACATTAAAAATAGTGCCTCTCATTTTCCAGGCTCTGAAGCCACCCAGCTGGGAGGGCAAAGAAAAGAAGTGTTCACAAACATAATGTGCCAGATCTTGATACCGATCCTAGCAGTGTAAGCCTGGAGTAAATCTACTCTCTTTCTTCATGGGTGTTCTGGAACAGTATAAAGCAATATGCTTTGGTCCATTGGTAATAACAAGACACAGAAGAAAATAAGGTAAAAAAATGAAATGGAAAGAAGATAGGCTGTGTCACAGTGATCACTGCTTCCTGGGGGGGGCTAGGGCAGAAAGAAGTATCAGCCTTTTGAGTTTTGCTGGAGGTGCATGTTTCACTTCAGCAAAATGAATAAAGTGCAGTCTAATCAGGTTTCACCATTCCTACACTTTGTCACACCAGCTCCACGACCACAGCTTGCACTCTTTTTTACAGCAGAATTACCAGGATGGTCAGATACCTGCAGCATCTGCAGTCCCTTGCCACTGGTCAAACAATACCAGGAGAGAACCTGATCCCCAGTAGTTCCATAAAAGACCATGCATTTTTCCACTTCACCTCATGTTTAGGGTGCCTCCATGTTATGCCCTTGTGGCATGGTTCACACGAGCTGCTGATACTGCCAGTGAGGTGCATAACAAGTTGACTGCATACAGAAACATAGGTTTATATTACATTGCTTTTTTTATATAGATATTTGTGTTAAGTCTCATCTCTCATGTGCTTGTGCAAAGGAGCTAATAAAATCAGAGGGGAGGTCTTGGGATGTTCATCGTGTGCAGCATAATGTTTTGTTTCAGTATGAAACAGCTGTATAAGGATTATAAAAATGTGATTTGCCAAAAATATTTCAAATATTTGAAAGAGGACTTGGTGTCATTTTCCTTATAAAAATAACCAATTCCTTCTGTGTTGACTAATGTGATGTACATAAAGTGTTTTGGCAGCCGTACAGATGGAGGTGTTTCAGCTGTTGTTCATATAGACACATCATTCTAGAGATGTACAGATGTGATGCACATTAAAAATGTAACACTACAAGCTTTTGTAACATTCATAGATGTTTTAAGAGGTGAAGTGCAAAACCTTGACATTCAGCTGCCATCACGCTGTTTTCATTGGGGGCGGAATTTTGTTCATAAACTCAGGAGTAAGAGCTCAGGACCAGTCCTGTGCTAAACACCCCAGCTGGAGCCCAGGGAAAGGTGAGGGAGCTGCAGAGCACTGCTCAGATGTTGCCATGCAAGAGAAGTAGACTGTTAATAAAGCTACTGAACACTGATGTCAGGGCTCCATGTTGGACTCCCACTTTATATCCTATTTCAGGTTGCTCACGGGGTCCTTCATGCCCCTGGGTGCCAAAATATCCTGGAGGTATTGGCTGAAACCAGATTCCTCTGTGCCTCCCACAGCTCTGCTGAGCAGAAGAATGTAATCTCCATGAGATGGGGCCATCCAGACCTGAGGATGCCTTTGCAGGGGCAGCAGAATGCTGAAGCCTGGAGCATGTCTCCTGTGCCAGCTGCAGGGCAAGAGCCTCCCTCTGCTCGCTTGCTGACAATGTTTGTAAGGGATTGCAGAAATCCTGGCAGGAGATCTGACCCGACTGCCTGAGGTGCAGAAAAATGCACTCACATGCAGCAAACCGCATGCATAGCACACTTCTCCTTGAGGAAATGAATCCTCTGAGCCTGCCCATTCTGCTCTCCATACACTGCAGAGCTGGATTTGTTAGATTCAACGTACATGAGCTGGAAAACTCATCTGCTCATGTGCTGGAAGTCTGACACATCCAGAATATAAACAGGCTAACAGCACACATGTTCTGCATTGCACACAGCCATTTTCTGTCTAGCATTTTAGAGAAAAAGCCACTTTATCATATAATTTGAGACATCCCAGCTATGTTCACCTAGTATTCCCTTTGAAAATCAAGGCTCACTAAACCCTGTGTGTATCACTGTGTGCTTGTTATGTGTTCAGTGTTACACCAAGACAAAAATAGACTTCTTACATTAAAAAAAAATAAATAAATAAACTCAAAGACAAAGAAAGGCAGGATTAGAAACTTAGAAATAATTGATTCATGCTCTTTAATAAGTAAAAACATCCATCTGAGCATCCAGGCAATGGAGGGATACTATTTGGAGCATCTTACACTAAGGCATGAAATACAGAAAATAAAATTTATTTTGAGAGGAAAGGTAGTAATGTGAATCAGACAAAAATCACAGGACTCTATGCCAGGAGGGTCCCAGTAAGTGGATCTTGCACTGGCTCATTATTTATTTTATGAAATGGAATCCTGAGTAGCAAAATTCCACAGATTCTAAATTATAATCACTGAAAAGAGGCATGAACCTGCAGATTTTTGATGCATGTGTAAATCTATAAGTCCTGCTGTCTTAGAGCTTTTTGCTAAGCTGTAGTTTAAGAGGGAAGGGAAAGTCTGCACTATGAAAATGAACCATCTTACATATTGAAGGTATATTGGTTTTTTTTATTACATAAAAAGGGCTGGAAAGAGAGAGAACTGAGGTCAACATACACACCCCTTGTGCTGCGACACACCACTGCTGTTTCCTAAGTTGGGAGGGTAATGGATATGCATAAGGCAAAGCTTGCTACTGCAAAATGTTCTACAGTTTCACCTCTCATGGGTGGAAACACAAGCCCCAAGCTGAGGATGCCAATCATCCTTAAAGAGGCATTTTGAATCATGCTGAGCCTGAAAACACTAATACTGCAACTTGCTCCAGGCATGACTTTAGAGATATGAAAAGTTCATTCTATTGTTTATAGATTATGCTGATAATAGGGCAATAAAACTCTGTCCCAAACAGGGGAAGAGCAGGTTTAACCTGTGTTTTATTTCAGCTGTTAAATATCAGAAAAGAGTGAATTGCAATTTTCCATTCTGGAATGTCAAATGCCTTCTTAAAATGACAAAAAGCTTTCGTAGGTATGCAAAGGTTAACGAACACATATAGATACCTTTGGTTTGTAATGGCAGAAACACAAAACTTTTCATGCTGAAGAATGAATTTGCACCATTGAAGGAAACAGGGAATTAAAAGCACATCCCTTAAGCAGTACAAATATATAAACAGCTCTGCAATTTTAGGATGTAAACATGCAGACATCAATAATCTGCATAGATCAATATTTTGATAGTAAACATAAACATGAGTCCTTACACCTGACTGCAACTTGCTATATTTAGTTTGAATTTACACTAAATAGGACAATCTTCTTCTAATTCCCCAGCTAAATTTCTCAATGCAGACAGCTTTCACTTAGGACACGTTGCTTCCAAATGCAAGTAGAAAGAAACCTGTATTTTAATGAAAATTAGGAAGTTCATAAGGCTGACGCTTCTAGGGCTTAGCAAGTAATTATATTTACTCTAATTATATTTCCTCTAAATACTAGCTGTTGCATAGGCCTCCAGATATGTTGCCTGACACTAGCACAACAAGAATGCTGGGTCAAATGCAATTAGACTGGAAGTAATGTTGGAGTAAAACTCAAATCTGTAATAGGAGGAGAAGCTGACAGCAAAAGCCCATTTTCTCCCTCGTCACTGAGGTCACAGACTGTACAACAGAACACACTTACTGCACTACATCTCTCCATCACTAAGCAAAACCAAATCAAAAATGTATTTCTTATTTAACATCCAGCTGTAGCTCAGGTCTCAGCCTCTAGACTCCATACAAACCTAATGTTCACACAAATCTGTAATTTTTATTTCTGTTTCTTTTTTTATCCTCCCAAGACCAAAATGCCTTATGACATTTTGTGTAAACTTCCAATAAATTGTGCCACAAAACAGAGAAAAGGAAAATAAAATCCTTATTATTTTAACATCTCAGTGTTGGTTGTAAGGAGCTGGTACATTTTTAAATCACTCCTCTTGAATCATCAGTGAGGAGAACTAACGTGTACCTTGAAAAATCCTTACTGAAACCCTCTGGAAGAATAACCCAAATCTATTTACATGTATTTTCTGAAGGAAGGGTTTAACAGGGCTCAAAAGGTGAGCTTGCTTGCTATTCCTCCAGTAATCAACAAGCAAAATATTTGATATTTGGGTAAAGTAACATGTGAATGGGTGCTTATTTCAAAGAGCTATTTAATTTCATTTTACAAATCTCTTATGCAGAATAACAACCCTTTCATACTGCATTTATTAACATATTGCATGTCACCAAAAATCACCCCTACTGATTACTTGACCAGGATTGTTTTTGGCAGGTACTAATACTTGGAATTTAATTGTTTAGCTGGCATTTACTTAGATATGTCCTAACTTTTTTTTATACTGAGAAGTACTGAACACTTGCAGACAGTACAGAAGGGATCTATAGTCATTTCATTCATTTAAACACAGCAGAAATGAAAGGTTAGACAAAATTTGGCAGCTCTCAAAAACGGTGGTTGTATTTCAGAAGCATATTTAGAGTGGTCACTAGGTTTTGCAAATAGGTTTCACACAGTCGATGAAAAATTAAGTAAACACAAGGTCATTGCCACTTGGCCTTCATATCATGTGTGAAGTTCTATGCATTTATGCTCCAGCAGCTTCCGTGCTCAGGTCTGTGATCCCAGTGGTGCTACTGGCATTAACCAGGTGTATTCTGAGGGCTATAGAAGCAGTGAGGTGCTAGTCACTTGAAAATTGGGATAGATTTTTGGGTCCAGAACTCACAAGCTAATCTATCTCGTGTTTTAAAAATGTATTGCATTCTGCAAAGTATGCTTGTGCAAAGGGGAAAGCAGACAGCTCAGCCAGAAAACACTTCCTAGACCTCAGTAGAAAAATGAATAGAGAATTGTCTCTGCTGGGAAGGAGGCAAGGAAACCATGAAACGAGACCACTGACATACTGCTTCCTTCAAGGAAACTGCAAAGCCTTTATTGTCCAGAAGGCAAAACCCAGGAACTTCTGTCCCCATCCAAGGTACCAAATGGGGCCAGCTGCCTGGTGGCTGCTGCAATGGGGGCACAGACCCTGTATGCTCCTCCCCAGAAAAGACACCAAGCTTGTTGCCACAGCATTCTTCCTCCTGGAGCCAAAGAAGACTAAACAATTCTACTCCATAACAGTGCACAGAAATATTCAAACAGATGGGAAGATGAACTTCCTTAGCATTTCACAAAGAAATGTGTCTGCATTGTAGGATCCAAAGAGGCACCACCCTGAAACAGGGATCCAGAAGTAACAAGCTGGGTTTTGGTGGATTTGGGCAATGACGTATCCTGTAATCTGTAGCTGAAGCTCCATTCATGACAGAGGAGTATCAGAAAAGTCTATTTCCTGTGCTACTTTTCTGGTGTCTAATAGTGCACAAACTGATGCTATAGCCTTTCCTTCAGCTACAGTATTTACAGAGGATTTTATATGTTTACCCTCCTCTGGTTTAGTTCCTCATTCCATAAAATTGATGGGAACTCAGATAGTTCCACCCTTTAGTTAGGTTGATTTAAAACTGGCCAGCAGATTAAGAAATAAATGGCAAGACAACCTTAGTGTCTTGTATGTATGTATGTATGTCTAGCATACATAACTTCATCCTAATGGGAGTTGGGCTAAAGATTAGGTGAATCCAGTTCAAAAGATAGCAGTTATTAGGAATTTATGATTTAATGTCTACTTAACTTATGGTCTGACTTCAGGGTAGAGCTTGCGGGGAGCTCCAAGGGTGCGACTTGATTCAAACTCATATTTCCATACCAAATACTGTTTTTATTGCTTTGAAGTTTAACCCTAACTCTACATTTTTGGTGTTTATTGAGAGGTTTTTTGAAGATACCTACAAAAAAAGAATTTTTTTGACTACGAATATGTGTGTAATTTCTACTTAAATGGGGCTTAAGCTAGCTGGATATAAAAGCAACTATTTTACTATTTGCTGGTACAAAAAAAAAAAAAACCTCCAATACTATTACTTAGGAAATTTGTATTATCCCAGACTGAGTTCTGCTAAATTAATGGTCTCCCATGAAAACTGAAAACTGAAAACAATGAAAAAGAGCTTTTTCATTGGCTTTGTGTCAAGAAATTCTCAACTTTATTCAGACTTTATGGGTGCATGTTTTGTGAAATAAATATATGATTTGAATACCACCTCCAAATTTCATGGAAAATCATCTGAACTAGAAACACTTGTGAAGACTAAGGTGTAGTGATATTGCATGGAAACTGCTGGGTTGGGATACCAGCTACTCTTACAGAGCTCCACCAAGACATTTGCTCTATGTTGGTGTAAAACTGGCTCAACAACTAGATTAGTCACTCTCAGTGCTTTTAACCCTCATGCTGACTTGCTTTAGTAATTGGTTCCTCTCTTGAAGTTTCCAAGGCATTTTCATTTTGCTGTAATTACTTTTCTATCTTACACCACTTTCTCTTAACCACCTGTAAGTGATTCGATGCAGAATGACCTAAGGTTTAGTTCAAATTGAACTATTGCTTTGTTTGCAGTAGAGAATGGCAAATTAAATTAACCTCTGAGACAAAATGAACATTTGGCATAAAACTCACTCTGAAAGGTTAATGAATCTCAGAAATCCTCCAAAGGGAATGAATGAGGCTATACCTAACCAATATAAAATTCATGCAGCAAACACTGCACTCCTAATATAATACCTCTGATTTCAGTGAGTCTGATATTTTCACAGCATTACATTAGATTTATACCATAATAAATATTATAAAGCAAATGTAACCTAACAGACAGTATAATCACTTATTATTGTTTGTGCTGCCTGTGTGCCACCTGAGGCCCCATCCTATACCTGAGCACGGCACTGCAAAACTAGTTGTCCATTTCCTAAAACTTTCAAGAGTGTGAAACACTGTCTGTGCCCAAACCCAAGCAGTGACAAAGCCAGCACCCTCTGGAAGAAGCAAACACTGGGATGGGAGGAGGCCACCACCTTTTTTTCTGCTTTCTAAAACTTTCAAGAGCGTGAAACACTGTCTGTGCCCAAATCCAAGCAGTGACAAAGCCAGCACCCTCTGGGAGAAGCAAACACTGGGATGGGAGGATGCCACCACCTTTTTTCTGCTTCTTACTAGGCATCTCCCAGGAACACAGGATGTTGCATAGATTTTAAGCTTTATGTTTACCTGATATTCTTCAAAGTCTCTCCACTAGTACTGTCAGTCAGTGTCATTTTAAGGGATGCAGAAGGAAGGGGATTTCCATGGCTGTCTGGAAGAGTCTGACACCACCCAGCAAACACTCCCACGCTGCAGCTGGGGTATCACTTTTCAAGCCTTTATGCCTCTCGGTGTCAGGTGGTTGTGTGGGGAGGGGGAATCAGCAGTCAGTGAGGTCAGCTTCTTATGGAGAGGTTATGAATGTTATTTAGTCCCTAACAGATAAAACAGAGAAGCACTTTCTCAATATTGAATGGCAAGAGAATCCATGTGGGACTAGGATCAGTAATACAGAGCTGAGGATGAAGAATATAAAATTAGGTTCGTGTGGAGTTAACCCATTAAGCTGCAATTTAAACTACCTAAATGGACAGAGCTCTGACCCCATCTCTCTACTGTCTTTATAATCAACTCAGAAATAAGATACACAAGCTGGTAGCCTCTGTTTTATTATTCTGAATAGGAAGGAGGGGAAATGGAGTAAAATTATGAGTAACTGTTTCTTATCATGTTCTTTGTATTTTGCCCTTTGCAGAGCATATTATAATGGAAGAGGGAACATTAAACCACCAGAGGCAGTTCATGGTTCACTGCAGATTACAGAGACTGGAAAAGAAAAACAAAATCAGTAAACTTAACTTTTTATTCATACGATATTGCAATAGCTGCAATGACTGAGGGAATTTTTCCCTGTAAACATTTTTATGTGTAAACATTTTGAAAGCTCCCTGAAAATTATATTTAACTTGCACAGCACAGTATTTCTGCAAGCATTTTTTTTTTCCTGAATATGCAGGAAATGCATCTTCTTTAAAAGATTTCTCCTAACACAAGTTTAATTATCAGCAAGAAATATACACCACATACAGACAAAAACAACAACAAAAATTTCAGAAACAATGCCTCCCCTCTGCAAATCACATAACTGAAAGGAAAACAGCACTTTCTCCTCACCACAACTCATGTACAAATTTCAGTAACATGATATTTGTACATGAATTAAACAAAACAGCAGCATTATTTCATACAGTTTTGAATGACACAGACATGAGAAAGCTGATTCCAAGTAAGTTAGAAATTGTATTCCTACTTTTCTGCATTTGCTCAGGATGCCTGGGCAAAGCCAGTACTGCTATTGCAAGCTGGAGTCTTTCTTTTCAATCAAAGCAAAAGCACAGCTTCCTTTTGTCAGACTGGAGTTATTTCTGTTTTCTTTTTCTTTTCATTTCAAGAAAGAAAAGACTTCATTAATAAATCTCTAGCTAGATTAAGGAATTAATTTGTGTCATCTCATTAAAACTTTTTAAGAGTTAGGGGTAGCATCCTTTTCTCACCTCTGTGCTAGAAACTAGGAGTAAATTCCTGCTTACAGTTACAGGGGTGGAGATCAGAGCATATTTCGAACCAGGTGAAAACTGGGAGAAGCAAAGGGAGATAAGATCTGCTCCACAGCTTGTAGCACCAGCCTTTGCCAGGAGTTCTCCAGGTCTCACCACTTCAGGGAATTCCCTGGCAGCACACCTATGCAAATAGCTGTTTCTTTCACCTCCTGAGTCAGGTCACCTGAAAAATCCTGCAGTTTCCCATTAGGATCAATCTCTCCTTTGTGTTCCTTGTGTTACCCTACTCAGTTAGGTTGCTGGATAGGGAAAGCAGTTGTGTCTCCTGATGAGGAGGCCCCTTTTGCATCTTTGCAGCTACTCAGGATGCGTAAAACCACAGGGCACAACAAGCATAGTGTGAACAGATAATACTTGGATAGTGAAGTCAACCATGCATAAACTAGTCTGATCCCTCTCTTTTACCCTTTTCTTTTTTTTTTTTTTAGTTTTGTTGTACTGAGCTTTATGTGTTTAGCTGCTAATTTGACCTTTTATTGGAGTTCAGATTTGTGCTTAGTAACTGCAAGAGCAAAGATCTTGTGCAAAGACTGCAAGAACAGTGAAATCTTCACATTCTGACAGGTTTAGGACTTCTTATATCTTTCAAATGGCTGTGTATGAATGATCAATGTAAAACTGTTTACTAGTCAATGCAAAGAGCAGGTTCTGGTCACTCATTGTGTTGTCATTTAAAACAGAGGAAAAGGTGAACTATTGACATTTTTGTAGCAAATTACATCAAGCTGGAAATTGGAGGAAAATTATTCAGGCAATGTTGTGGATGTGAGGGATTTAACCTAAGCCAAGGTTCTCCTGAACACCTGATTTGTTAAAGTAGGTATCTCAAAACTCAAAATTCTTTGACAAAGATAAAAGAAAAGTTTGATTCATGTTATCAGTATGGACTAGAATATCAAAATACCTTCTGATGTAGAGGATAACCAAGATAAGTAGCTTAACTCCTTTTTTATACTCTTCCCTATATACTTGATACATTAAAAGAGAAATGAGTTCATGCAAACCATGAAATCCTGGGCATCTAACAGAGCAAAGAAATTCTCTAGCAGGAAGTAAGAACAACCACAACTTTAACTTCTGCTGATAAAGCAAGAGTCATCAAACAGAAAAAAATTGTGGCTTGATGTTTTTTTCCTGAAGAAATGGTGGATTTTTTGTTTCTGTCTTTGTTGAGGTATTTATGCAGCTTATCTGAGTATTTTGACATCTTGAAAATATTTAGAAATAGAAATAGTTCTAATGCCTAGATGATGATGATGATGATGATGATGATGATGATGATGATTTAATTCATGGGGCTCAGTTTAGCCCGTTAATGAATTGGTTTTCAACATAAACAAGAAAGCTCTTGGATTTCTCATATCTAAACTCAGGCAAGTGACCCAACACACCCACATTCTTCTTAGTATCTCTGCATCTTTATTTTGGACATTCATTGCCAGCAATTCTTTCTCATGAATACCACAAGCTGGCTCAAACTAAATACTTCTTGTCTTTTCACTGAAGTTTCTGAAGTTTTGAATCTGTCCAGGTTAAACTGAAACAGGAAAGAAAAAGTACCTGTGATTTATATTGTCTGTGATTTATATTTTGCATTTTCAAAGCTTGAAATGAACCGATATTATATTTTCACTGCCTTCTGAATGCTTTCTAATATTGATTGCAGTCTTCCATTTTATTACAAGTTGTACATTATTTGCTATGTTTCTGGGAAAGTATAAAACTTATACTTAGTAGAACCCAGTACCAGAAACTAAGACAATAGTTAAACTATCTCATTTCCTTTATTAGAAATTGACTTGGAACAGTTCAATATTGTCAATCTATTTGCAGGTAATTCTCTTTTGGAGAAACTGCAGCTGCTTGAGTTAACTGGCAGACTGCTGAGATTTTGGTAGCATAATCCAGCCAAGAATTATCTATGCTCATTAAGATCTTCACTGCCAATGAAAACAGGATTATTCTTTGGATCCACAATCCAAAATAAAAATACCAAACTAGCTGCCAGGGTGTTTGGATCAGGCAAATATTCCTTTTCAGGCATTTCTTGCTTACCTCATCCCAGAAAAGCAGTTTTGGTTTCAGTTTGCACCAGGCAACTTCTTGGCTGCCGTTCACAACAGTTTTCTGTTTCCTTAGAAAGGATGCAATCCCCTGAGTTTGTGACACCCTCTTTCCTGAATAAAAGCCGGAGTGCAGGAGTTTTTATCAGTGACCAATGGATTGGTAACCTATTAAAAATAAAAACATGGTGGGAATTGAGCATGATGCTGTAGATGCATAAGCAGGCCTTCATTGAAATGTTACTCTATGTGCTTCAGGAGGATATTAATGTGAACAGGTTAACCATGTTCATAAGTGTCTGTAGCTGAGCCAGGGCTCCAGATAAAGGTGTGCAGGTCTAGTAACAGGAATGGAACCACACCAGTCTATACTGCAGTTATATCTAGAAGGAAAATTTTTTCATTAATATTAGACTGGAATAGATTACTATCCAACCTTGAATCAAATATATGAAGATATTCAAATATTGTTTCTTCATATTGTGTCCAAGGTGAGCTTAATCCTGAAAGGCTCCTGGAACTTTGGATTCCCAAGAACGTTCATTACTTAAAGAAAATTTGTGACCCTGTCTTTCCTAGGGCCTTTGATATTTGTGCATTTGTTTTAAATATATTTATACAAAGTACAGAATGACAGTAAAATGATTTTAAAGACAACAATGATTTTCCTGTGGTCATCCTTTTAAAATAAACTATTAGCATAGTATCAGTACAAATAATCTCAGAATTATCTTAATTGAATCCAAATGGCTGCAGTTCAACAGATGAACATGGTTAAATCATAAAATTATAAAAAGGCCTGGGTTGGAAAGGGCCTTAAAGATCATCTAGTTCTGAACCCTCTGCCATGGGCAGGGACAGCTTCCACTGGATGAAATTGCTCAGAGCCCAGTCCAGCCTGGCCTTGAATACTGCCGTGGATGGGGCATCAATGACTTCTCTGGGCAACCTGTTCCAGTGCCGCACCACCTTCAAATTAAAGAATTTCTTCCCAAGGTCTAATCCAAACCTGCATTCTTTCAATTTGAAACTATTCCTCCTTGTCCTGTAACTATATACTCTTGTAAAAGTTCCCTCTCCATTTTTCTTGTAGGCTCCATTCAGATACTGAAAGGTAGCAAAGGGGTTACCCCAAAACCTTCTCTATTCCAGGCTGACAAACCTAATTCTCTCAGCCTTTCTTCATGGGAGAGGTACTCCACCCCTCTAAACATATTGGTGACCATTTTTTGCACTTCTCCCAACAGGTCCATGTCCTTCAAGTGCTGGGAACTCCAGATCTGGATGCTCCACTCCAGGTGGGGTCTCAGGAGAGCAGAGCAGAGGGGCAGGATCCCCTCCCTCGCCCTGGTGCCCATACTGCTTTGGATGCAGCCCAGGATACAAATGGATTGCCAGGTCATCTCCACCTCTCATCCACCAGCACCCCCAAGTCCTTCTCAGCAGGACTGTTCTCAATCAGTTCAGCCCCTAGCCTAACTTGAACTGACCCAAATATGATCTACTATAATATATGCACCTCAATTATTTTCTGTCTTTCTGTCTGGTTTATTTTCTTTTCCCATATTCTCCAACAACTTGGTTAGGATCTTCTTACGGAAGTGCAATAAAATATTCAGAGTGATATGGTCAAACATCAAAATTCTAACCATTTTCAATATATCATGATAGTAAAAAAAAATCTGTTAAAATCCTGAAGATATTATCAGGTTTTTTTTTCAATATGTGATGATTTTATTTTTTTTCTGCCATCATTCTTTTTCTGTTAACATTAAAGAAGTCAAAAAAGCATCCTAGCAAGTTTAAAGTCTAAAAATTCCATATATAACTCCAAGTTAACATGCCCTGTCCATTACATAGACATATTTGTGTTTGGCAACTTCTCCTTTCTCTCTGAGCAGGTAATGTGTTCTTTGATCATCCATGCCAGGGATACAAAGCCTTACGTCCAGCAGGGTGCTTATGAATACATGAAAAACATCATGAATGCAGCTTTACTGCTTCCGGGGCTGGAACACACCTAGGGCTACAATTCCTAGTTTCCCACAGAGCTTTGAGTAAAAGACTCTGCTGGATCCAAGTTTTATCTGTGCACAAGCTTAAGTTGACAATCAAGAGTGTTAGAGAATAGCCTGAGTCACACCAGCCAGCAGACACAGGGCTCCTTGCAATGGTATTTCTGTACCATCCGCAACTGACTCTGATGTACTTGTTTTATCCTTTGTTTTCCATTGTACAACACAGCTAAGCCTTCTCTTGCCCTGGATCATCACGATGTAGGGAGCAGTATGAGCCCTGCGGACACTTTGCATGATCATGTTCCAGACACACTACAGGACTGATGAGGTATAGCTTTCCCTGCTGTTCAACACCACAGCCAAAGACCTAATCCAAAGTCGTATAAATCAGTGGGTAACTTTTTGTTGACTTTAAACTGAGCCCTACTAACACAGAGCCAGAGAAATATTTCTCTGACTTTTACATGAGAGGTATGTGCTCTGAGTCAAAGCAGATGTTTTTAAGAGATTAATTGCCCTGATCAGTAAATTCTGCAGTAAGTAGATACTATTTAATGACTGCACAGGATGCTTTGGGAATCAACTCCTTCTGGATTAATTGGAGTGCTGTCTAAAAAGCAGTCTAATCAGTTTTCAGCTTGAATTTTATTGGCAATTGAATGTTTATCGATAGAATCAACTATTCGTAGCATCGCTTTAGTACACAAACCTACAAATTAAGCAGATTAATAGTAGTCAATTACAAAGACATTTTAAAGTAAAATTGCAAGTAATGTGTTAGCCCCTAAGAGACCACCTTTAAGTTAATATGTTTTGAAAACATAATTACTTTATTTTGTCTTTCAGCATTAACATCAATTTATCTCTCTGGAGAGAGTAACTCAAATATCTTACTTACAAGAGAAGCCACGGACGCTTTGAGGTCAATGAAAAGTCTTTCTTCTTTTTTTTATTTCTTTTTAATGTCTTATCCTTAATTTGCAATTACAAAGAAATACACTGCATTAAAATATAAATGTTCTGCATCTGGTATTTGTTGCCTACTTTTGTAGATCTTTCAGGGATATGCAACAATGTAATTCAGAATATTACTAAGGTGAAAAATTAGGCAACAGGAACTGGTTAATTCAGTCAGATGTTCTGACTCTAGGGGCTCAGTTATCTTGAATTATGGACAGCCCTGAATGACAGAGTAGTGAAGTGTCCCTTTAGGCACTCAGGACAGAGACACACCCTTGACTTAGGCAGAAATTAGTCTGGATCCGCTTGGCCCACTTTGGGGCAATGTAACATTTTTAGTGCGTGGTGAGCCTCTTGCTGGGGTTGCCACTGACACCACCCCCTCCTGACACCACCCCTCTTCTCACCAGGGCCAGCCCCAGCAGAGGACCCTTCTGACACCCACAGGAAAAGAGCAAGGATGGTAGCTCTGCCTGGAATTAGTCTTGGAGACACTCTGCAAGGTGAAGCTTGTGAAGGAAAATATCCCTTCACCCCCTGGATTTAGTGCATGCTTGTTAACACCCCCTGCAATTGAGAGGTGTCTATGGACTCAGAATAATGCCACAATATTTCCAAAGGACACCAGTCAGGACTGGCACCAGATAGTACTGACAGCAGTCCATGAGACACCACCCTTTTAACACACCTGCCTGAACCATTCCTGCTGTACAGATGTGGACCAGCAATCTGTGATCTATACAGTCCAAAACTAGCCAAGTACAAGGTGATAGTAGAACTCTAACACAAAAATTGTTCATGTTCAGTAAGAACATCAGAAGAAGAATATGGCACTAGAAGCATATGGAAAAAGAAGCAGAAGAAAAGAAAAACAAAATGGAACCCTGTCCATGAAGATTCCCAGAGGTGTCTCAGCATTTTAATACAAGTGCATAGAAGATAAAAGGCTCAGATTTCTTTACATTTGTGAGGTTAATCTGTAGGTTATAAATCTCTTCTAAGCTAACTTTCTTTTATTCCAGGCATAAAACCATTCACTGGTTTTGTATTTTTTTGTAAAGTTATATGCTTCATGATAAGCATGTCCTAAAGCTCATATTTTTGAAGTTGAATTAAAGCCAGTTCAGCAAATTAATATCCTGTTATACTATTATAAGGAGAAGTTGGACTGCTACAGACATGCAACATTTTATCCCTTTGTGCACATCAGTCCCGTTTCCTGCATGCAGACATCCCATGTATGTCTAGAGATCTGTTCTGTCAACTGCAGCAAAGCAAGGATTAAGGGCTTTATCTCAGTCTCCATGGTATCCTATATATTGTGAAGAAATTTTGTCATAAAAAGTGGAAACTGAGACCCAAAAGGTGACTTGTGTATGATGTGAACTACTCTGCAACTGGAATACTCCTTTGCCTTGTGTAAATCTCTTTCCCATACATAGAAGATTTGGCCTTGTAACTGACATTAGATTACCTAGATTAATTTGGCTGCATGCTTTCTTTGGTTCCATGTGTTTGAGGCACACTCACCACTGTTGTACTGCAAAAAGAAATTTCATTAATAACATTGGTCCTGAAAACATTTATCATCAGCAAACAGCTGAATTGACAATTCCCAAATCATTCTGTACAGAGGCACATCCTGTTATACTTTTGACATCCCATGAAATATCATTTGAAAGCTGATCAGCATGAGATGATTGAGTCCAGGTAAAGAGACAGGCCATTATGCTACTTTTAAGAATTTCTTCTTCAAGGAATAAAAGGACCATGAATTTTCTAATCATATTGAGATCACCATTAGTGCAAGCAAGGTTAAGATGAAAGAAAAATAGAGTGTATTTATCCAGTGCAAAAAGTATCTGAAAATCTATGGAAAGAGATAGAAGCATATACATATCTACTACTTAGCAAAGCTTCAAAGTTTCCTCTTCCTCTGCAGTGTGCAGCTGGAAAGCTTTGTGGCCTTAATAGTATCATTCTATGAAAATCTTATGTCCTTACCTTATCTCACAGAAGGCTGGATTTGCCGGCTTCTCTTCCTTTTTATGCCCCAAAATGTTTTTAAGGTGAGTTGAAATACAAGTTCAGCTCCCTGTTCTATTCTTCCTGGTCTTTTTATAGAAAACTTCCAATAAAACTTAGTTTGAAAATTCTGTCCCCAAACTACTGCTTAACTCCTTCTGCTGTGGAAATACTAATATTCTTTGGGCATGCTCAGATAAGGTCATCTTTTGCCCCAAAACTGAATGGAATGTGCTAATGACTCAGCCATGCAAAGAGAAGTATTTCATTATTCAAATGCCAAAGTGGACCCTTTACCAAAAACTTCTATTTTCATATAAATATATAACTTGATAATTATATCTTAGGCAGTTATACTACCAGAATTAACACAGGCAAATCATTATTGGATTTCCTTAGAATATATAATTGTCACTAATCTTTTCAAAATATGAATGCATTTTAGGTTTATTAAGTCCTAATCTTGTTCTTGAGTACAAAGACACGTTTGGTTCCTCCACATTGCAACAAGGAATCTCTTCATTTTTCTCCTATCCCTTCTCTTGGGTAACTTCTGTGTTTATAGCCTTTCTACAAAATAGTATTTGTTGAGGGGAATGTAGTATTTTGCCTTCTAATTCTGAGAATTCCTGTACAAACAGCTTCAAAAACAACTTGTTTATTAGGGCATCCAACATTTCTAAATACCTTACATAGGTCATTCCAAGGGTACTTACATCTACAAGAGAATATAATTGTATATTCCTCATATAACTATGAGGAATTTTTAGGTAATGAGAGGAATATATGCTTTGAGGACAGCTGGAAAGAAACGGCAGCGATTGTACTTGTGTGATATGTGTATAGGCTTGCAGAAAAACACAGTGCTAAAGGAAATAATTAAAATCAGCACCACCCAGTCAACTGGATGATGAAAATGCAACTTCTGCCAACACTGGAACCAACAGACCTGTTGAAAGATAAGTCAAGTTCATAATGAAGTCACCAGATTATAATCTCAATTAAATTTTGGGTAAGGTATTTAGGTGGATGTGTGGTGAGGTCATAGGAGGAAATGTAGCACAGATTTTAAGAAAAAGCTGGGTTTCAAGTGACACAGTGGAGACTGTGCTGACATTGAAAATGGAAAATGCAGGAGAATGAACATCAGCAGAATGGGGATGGGAATTGACTGGATAAACTACGCTCTCTGTGTGGGAGAAATACAAATGCAGCATGACTGACCAGCACACTGAGCAAATAATTATGACATTTCAATGCTCTACTTAGATATTCCATGGATATGCTTCTGTCAGGCACAACTACATAGACAAAAATGCATGTGGGTTCATAGAAGATTTTTAAAACTTTAAAACAAAAATTGCCAGTATAGGGTTTGGGGTGATTTTTTTTTAATTAAGTCTTTGATAGATTAAGGTGGAAATGGAATCTGAATAATTTTGCTTTTAAAAAACATTAGCTACCTTCCAAGTTTTTCTTTTTCACATGTAAAATGCCAAATGAGCTTGAATAGTTGCCTGTTCAGCACAAAGAGTATTAAAATCCTGCAGAAATCCTCGTATAGTTCCTGTCCCTTCTCAGTGCAGTAATATTTTTAGAAAATGAAAAAAATAAAATCCTTGTAATTCAAATGTTTGTCAGGAATGAAAATAATTCAGTTAATAAATATAGCAAAGTTTTGAAAGTCACCCTTTAAAAAAAAAATACAAGGTGCCATGAAGTGTTCCAGGGATATTAACTGTACTTAAGTAACAATGTAAACAAAATGTAATTAGCCCTAAACCTTCTAGAAACACAGGTGATTTGTCAGTTCTGTTCATACAAGTGGTCCTGCGTGAGGCTGGCCTTTGGGACATAGACTTTCAAATTACCATGCAATTAAAAGTGTTGTATACTCCAAATGTCATTTGGTTTCTGGGAGAGGAAAAGCCAGTAGGGAAATGAGACTCAGTACCCACCACTGGGAATGGTGAACTGGCTACAAGAGGCTTGGTCATGGCTAGTAAGGAGTAAAACTAAGCATTCAATTTATACTAAGAATTATCATTAGCTCTTCACTTTATTTTCTCAAGTCAAGGACTAAACTCACTTCTGGAAATAATTATTGATAAAACACTTAGAAATGTGCTTAGAATCATAGAATTGTTAAGCTTGGAAAAGACCTCTAAGATCACAGAGTCCAAGCATTAACTGGTAGTACCATGTGCAACACTGAACCATGTCCCCAAACACAGTGAAGATGCCACTGGGAAATGTTGTCACTCTCCTTGCTTGAAGTCATGGCGCACAGGTATTTTCATATCAGAAATTTCTTGATGGGAACCTCTTACATTCAGTGGCATTCTGTTTCAGGAAGCTAGTAGACTGATGTGGGGGAACCTGGGGGAAGACATTTGAAAATGGGAAAAAACCCCACTCCTAAAACTCATACAGAAAATTCCCTGTCCTAATCTTGCAAGATGTCAGTCACTAAATGGCCACATCGTCGCTATACTATTTCTCCAATTCTTTCTGCCTTCAGAGAGCAACGGTGTCACGGAGAAGGGAAGCAGGAAAACCTGATGGGTTTTAAGTCCTGTCTCCCAAGCAGCCCTTCCTCCTACGTGCGTTTCAGTTTCAGCCTTAAATATTAAATGTTTGCATTCCACCACATTTTTGTTAACTCGTTAATTATTATTGTCATTGAGAATTAGTAAAATAAACCCTGTCTAGACAATTTCCCTTGATACAATCTTATAGTGCATTAAAGAAAAAAAAAAAAGTCATTGCTTTATATGGGGAATATTTTTCTTTCTAATAATTGATGGTTTACCTTTGGAAATTAATATTTTAGAAACAAGGTTTGAGGGCATCTAAGGGTTTTAAAATCTAGTGGTGGCACACCACAATGTTTAAAAGCTTTTTATACTCTGTCTTACATTTAAAGGCGCCAAAGCGCGTCACTGCAAGACCATAATGCGCTCACTGTCATGTCTTATCTTTTAATTAGGTCACCTAATCTGCCCACCTTTTTAACTGCCATGGCTAAGACTATATTTCTATCATTTCTCCAGAATGCTTCTAAAATTCCCCAATGAAGGCTCTACCACTAGTTTTTTTCAGGTGGGTTGTTTTATTTTTCAATATAATTCATGTTTAAAATGGTTTCTTGACTAATTTTCTACTTCTTTTATATCAGGCAACTTACGTATTGCTTTTCTGCTTGGTTGTAAGGATTTCACATCTCCTTATCACTTCCATATCTCCTGGATAATTTATAAGTCTCTCTGGTTTTGGCAAACACATACATATTTATACTGAAATTTAAAACTGAATGAAAAAATGTTCACTTCCTTTTCCATCTAGGACTTTATTTTAAATAAAAATTCTGAAATCTTCAAATAATATGCACATCCTGATCTTGATTCAACTGCAATCAAAATATCAGCATGGATCACACCTCTTCTCTCACCCACAGCCTAACCCTAAGGGCACCTAAATTTGTCACTTTCCAGTTACAGAACACCTAGAGAAAAGCACAGGATTTCTTCTTCATGGGCCATTGGCCACAACCCAAAATTAAAAGCTCCTCAAAGACCGGTTGAAATTTACTTTGTTTGGATTGCCTTTCCTTTAAAGTATGGTGAGAAGAAGACACATTTTTCACAGGGTTCAGTACCTGAAATACATGCCTGGAAATTGGGAGGAAGCTGGGATGCAAGCTTTCTGGAGTCTAAAGGAATTTTGATGGACATCTTCTATCCCCCAGAGCTAACATCTGATGCCCAGCTATATAGCAGTTTCTCAACCACTCCCACTAAAGTTGTGTAACTGAACAAAAGGAATGCAAGGATTAGGAACCTAGAGAGACAGGAAGGAGTTGATATCCTGGAACCATAACCTAGTGGTAGATTAATACACAGAATGGAGCAAAAGAAGAATCCTGGGTTCTGATTTCAAAGCCAGGGTTTCAACCAGTGTCTTTTTCACACACAACTTGTAACTGATTGCCAAAGTAGTTCTGAAAGTTGGCATTTCCCCTTAGTATGTTACACACAGCAGCTCTATGTGTAAATCTGTGTTCCTTCCATTAGGAATAAGATTTCTGGTTTCTGTTCCCAGGAGTATTTAAGTACTCTCCCCCATCTTTTTTTCAGCACAGGCTACAATATAGAATAAAGGAATTCACAATATGGTGCTGTTACAGGAGGTTTTTGCCTGAATAAATCAGGATTATAAAACCATTTGAGAGTCTTTCTCTTATGATTGCTTGTCAGGGCAATCAAAGAGCTGCTTGGCTTAAATAGAAAATAATAACCCATGGGTACAAAAGCCATTTGGTGAATAAAAAACTAGGAACTGCCTGGTACTTTCTTAATTTCCTTTTTACTTCATAATGTCACGTCAGGAGTTATAAAGAGTTTTATCTCTGTTTTAAGGTCTGTAGTTCATGCATTCTCTAATCATTATTTTCCATTAGTTATTTTCATTTAGTATACTGTCTTCTTGTGTCACTCTGTCTTGCTTTAAGGTTTGCAATATCTAAAAAAATCAGTGTTCATGGAAGAACAAAACTCCTTTACAGGCTGATACATGAGCATATAATTCTGTCTGTGAAGTGCAAAACATTTCATTTCCACTTTGCAATGGAGTAACAACCTTGCACATACCTCATATTTGCTACAAATGGTCATGGAGGAAGGTGAAGTATATAAAACTCATAAAGGAACCCAAATCTCAGCACACACTAATTTTTCTGTGTTGATAAAACCTCATGCAAAATTTAAGGACAAGATAGTGATGTGCACTGAATTTCTTCCAGGTAGGGCAAGTGTATCCAATGTATTAACTAGACAATATTAAGTCAAGTGTTTACGGCAAAAAAGATCTATTTTCTTGTTTGTGTTCAAAAATTCAATGGAAACTTTCATTCTACAGCAACTATATTTCAGATACAAACCCTTCATTATAGGAAATAGCATGGAGAAATGTTTTGACTGAATAAATTTTCTGAGCATGTGAATTGAACTGAATCAATTTTTTCAATTTCAGGCCATTCACTGTGAACACTCCAAGGGAGCACTACAGCAAAACATTCAGTCTGAGCTCTTTGAAATTGGTTAAAGGCTACTTCAACTTCATTCCTTCAGCTACATTTTGGAAAGCATGTTTTCACAATTGAATTGATTAAATGTCTTATTGCGTCATAGTGTAACTTTATCGTAATTCCAAAGTTCCCAAGAAAATATAACAGAAACTGTAAAAAAGGTACAATAATAATACCTAACAGTACACTGAAAGTACATTTCAAGACATGCAGTCTTGAAAGTTTGACAGAGAAAGTACTCTTCTCTGTCTCAGACCTTCTGTTGTTTAATTTGGTTTTATTAGTTGCTCGGTTATGAAAAGCAGTAAATATCACTTCCAGTTTGCAGCCTTGATTTTTGCTGTCAACTGTTCCTTTGATAATTTTTCCAGTACTGAAAAATATTAGTGTATTTCTCTGTCCCCTTATGGAAGCCACCGGTCACCTTTCCAAGTACCTTTCAGCATTTCATTGCTGATTCTCTGTGAGAGGAAAACTGCAGAGCCAACATTTCAGGGCACAGATCATGTATCACTTTTTGTGAAGGTACAAAACTATTTTCTGTTTTGGTTTGAATCTTGTTTTTTTTTTTCCTTCCCTAGCTGTTTCCACCTTTCGGTAACTTCTCTGGCTGGCACTGAGTATGGAGCTGGCACTGGCACAAAGCTGTCCACAGTAACTGCTTGTTCCTTCTTCCAGCTGGAAAAAGCCAATGCTTAAAAATGCAGAGCTATGGTGTTTTCTTCCCATGCACCTAACTCTGACTGTATCAATACTGATTTTCATCCCCCATTTTGTTTGCCAGGCATCTGATAATGAAAGCATCCTCCAACATTTTGTCATCTTTAGTTTAGCCCATCCTAAGTCTTCCTTTGAGAGAAGCCTGAAAGAAGATTAATAGCTTTTTGGAATGTAATAATTTGGCAACCAACAGCTAGAATCTAGAATAAGAGTAAATATGGAATATTTTTGATGTTTCACAATGCAAACTAGGAAGAGCAGCAATATCTGATAGTAAAATGTTTGGTTCACAATGCTTCACTCCAAGGCTAGCTAAGCCAGTCCTTTCTGATAAGCATTCCTAGCAGCTTCCACTGAACAGCCCTTCCCAACAAAGAAAGGTTTTCACCTGGAAGTTACTAACTATTGTATGCAACATTCTTCTGCAAGAACTCCCTTTGAACAATGGCATTTCCTCTGAAGTCCCATACCATCAATCATCATCCACAAGGTTTTGATTAGATTCACTGCAGTATGTTGGCCAGTTTTGCAGGGCATTTTCTGAAAAATTACAGATATTATCAATGTATGTTTTTACTGCATCTGTCCTTCAGTGCAGAGAATGTACTGCCATGGAATAGTGAAAAACAGAAGAGAGGCACAGCTGCATTTCTGAAGAACCCTGCAGCCTCTGATGATGCTGGCGGTATCTACTCCTACATACTCAAGGTAAAAGCATTATAATATATTTATTTTATTCCTAAGTGTTTGTATGTAACTTCCATTCATGGGAGCATTCTATGCTGAGTATATCCAAGGCCCAATAAAAAGCATATATCACTGAAAAAAGTCTATAAATTCTGCAATTTTATTCTGCCACAGCTGTTCAGTGAGGTATTGCAATATTACAACTACATTTTGCAGATGTTCACTGTGCCTGTATTTAAGTATCTCCAACTGGACAGCATATTATCTCTGTAAATGCACTCCTGTGCTCTGAGTTATTTTCAAGTCCATAAAGTTTGGAAATACCACGAGGTTGTCCCAGTGTCAGCACTCTGCTTACACAGTGAAGTGTAACACATGAACTCTCACAGAAGTAAATAAAATTATCTCAGGCTGTCACACAGCCGGAAAAAAAATGTCACATTTCTTTCTGACACATCACTTTGGAACAGAATAGATCTCAGGAAGTAGTGCAACTGTGGGAAAAGTTATCTCTGGAGTTATCTAGCTCAGTAACCTTGTTGCTACACATATTGAGACCAAACTCAGTGTGACTTTCATTTCACTGCAATGGGATTCCTGCAGCAAGCGATATACAGTGAGGACAAGCAGAGATAAGGAATAATATAATTTTAATTGTATAATAAGTGTAAATACAATTGTAACTTAATTTCTTACCAGCCCTCTGTGAATACTCTGCAGAATGGTAATTTCAGTTAAAAAGGGATAGAAATTTTAGAGCTCTGCCCCTAGAAGATGTCAGTGAATGATTTTCCATGAGGGAACTGTTTCATGCCTCAGTGGAGACTGCTTCACACAGACACTAACATTTCATTTAAGACAAAGTCTAACATTTCATTTAAGATGATGTCTCCTGTGGTTTCAGTTTCTAGAGAGGCTTTGCTTTGTGTTGGGTCACTGTATTACCACCTATTTGAAATCAGGATTTAGCCCCTGTGCTTTTGTTAGCTTCCTATCACAGAGATTCACACACCCTGCTGAATTCTAAGCAGAGCAGCAGCATTAATTACATATTTACAGGAGGAAAATACAGAAATAAATGACTTCTCAGAACACAGGACCATGTTGAAAGAACCGTCAAGCAGGGCATTCAATTCGATGCTTCTGATATGGCAACGAAGAGATTACTGCTTTCCATATTCATGTTTTATATTTTGACTGACTCCAGACTAACCTCAGGGAGAGCCCAGAATATCAGCTTGTCTGTGCCTGGGAGCTGACACTGGAATACGCAATCAGGAGAGTCTGCCATCTGATTAAACCCCTCCTGACACCACCCCAGCTTTGGTGAAATTTAAGCTGCCTCTTTCCTGCTTCTCTGCCTTTATGAGAGGCACAGCAAGTCATTACACCTCACTTGTTAGTGACGGATGGCCCTGCTGGCTCAGCCCAGGGGAGAGGGCAGGGATGGGCTGGCAGTAGAGCACGGGCTCAGGCCAGCAGGGACCCTCAGCCTGTATCACTGACAGCAGCAGCCGACTTCCATCTCCTCACATCCCCAAGGTTTTCTTATTATGGCGCAGGGAAAGAGCCTTTTAGTACTTCATTGACCACAATCATTGATGCTGCTTCTCTGAGCCATTTGGACCAGAGCAGGGGAGGTGGTGTGAAAGGCAGGGAGATGTCGTGGAAAAGGAGAAGCATCGTGTTTTGACTGCTGCTATCGCCACAGGCTACTGCACTGATAGGCAAGTTAAATAAACCCTTTGGAAAGCTGTAAGATATCTGACTGCACTGAGATCCTTTGCTATCACAATTCTCTTTGCAGTGTTGTGTTTCAAGGCATGTTTACTCAATTTTTTAGCAGGCATGTTCCATCCTAAAAAATGGCATAAATGGTTTTTCCCCTCCATATGTATAATGCACACTGACTTTATGCTCATTTATTACATTGCAGTGCACAGATATGTCAGAGACACAATGCTCAGTCACAGAAGACTTCATTTCTGGTGTAAAGAGTTTTTGTTATTATGACAGAGAAGGTGTCTGGAACTGAGGATGTGCCTGAAGGGATGGATTATAAGTGAACACAGTGGGTGACTGATAGACACTCTAACTTCATTGTGCACTTACACTCTTAAGGGGAGTCAATAGAGTTTCTCAGATTGATGTTATAAAACAGGCACTGTACTTGCTGCAGGGGTCATGCAAAAACCAGATCCTTATATCGTAAAAAAAAAATAAAAAAAATAAAAAAAATTTAAAAAAAAAGAGAGAATTGCTACATCAGCCCAAAACACAAATTCATTCATTAACAGGTGCTACAAGAGAAGGCCCCATTTACCTTATCCATCTGTCTGTGAGGTCATTTCCCCTCCTCTTCTCATTCTAACACTGAAAAGCTTTTCAAGGTAACAGAGTCTCAGAAAAGGGCTGGAACAGTGCTCCTCTACTTTTCCCAAAACTACACTCTACTTTTTCCAGCTACAGCTGAAGCGCTCAGCTAGAATCCAAAGATCTGAATATCACCCCACTGCTTTGAATCATATGGACAAGAGACTTGAATCTGAGGAATTCCAGCTTCTGAAACACATGTTGGAGCTCCTTATCTAATATACAGAAGACAGAAATTGCCTTTTCCCACCTGCTTAACAATCACCCTGCTGCATATTAAATATAGTTTATAAATCATATAATTAATAATATAGTGCAGCTTTGTTGTTGTTGTTTTTGTCCAATCTATCAATCTAGGCCCCGTGTTTAAGTAGTTGCCAGCAAAAATAGAGGGCTTTGGATACTGACCTCATATATGGACTGTGTCTAAATGAGAAGATTTGTGGAGGATCATCTAACTCATTAAGAGCAATGATAAGCTATTTGCCTCTAAGTATTAGGTGGAGGGGTTTTGGTGGAGTTGGAGTTTCGGACATACAAATGCAAGTACTTTCATTTGATGTGGCTTAACTTCTTTACTCTAGTCAGAGGTGAAACACATTAGCAGTGTACTAATAAATAAACAGTGCATTTGTCAATAGATAGAGGTGCTTGGAAGTGTTTCAATGGAGCAGTTCCAGCTAAAACACTGAAATGTTATGGGGAGGCATATCTGCTTTGGTAAAAGCCAATAAAATCACAGGCAGGGGAGTTTTGGTGGAAGAGAACTTAAGGGGAACCAGGAGACACAAGGTTTTTGACCCAGCAGCAAGCCCTTGGAGCAAGGCCCTCTGGAGCTGGACACCCATGGCACTTTGGTTCATGACTCAAGCCAGAACAGAGCAGACATAAGCTGACATCAAAATAAGATAAATAAGTCATAAGAATGATTTTTAAATTTTATTTGTAAGAAGAAAAAAACCTGATACTGAAACCAAGAATTTCCTTTGAATCAGTAATAGTCTGTTCCAGGCTAGCTGTATGAATAGACACTAACACTTTTCTTTAGCTAACAAAGCTTTTATTTCATATTGCTTCTGATCAATGTCTTTTCCCCTAAAGGGAAGACAATATAAATCCAGGAAAGGCTGAGAGCTTACTGTGACATCAGTAGCTATTTTTATCACTACCATCATCATGAAACCCTGCAAACCTTTATTACAACTTAACTGAAACATTAACAATATTTTAGACTCAGGAAGGGACTCTATGGTTCTGGGATGTAACTCCGCCATAAAATGAAACTTGTGTTTTATTTTTCTGCCAGCCACATAGTTGGTTATCATCCTGCAGCCTCAGGCACCAATATTTAAAAGGACCTCAGGAGCAGCTTGTGAGGCTGAACTGAGTTTCATGCAGCTGACCTATCCAGGCGACCTGAATAGGACCCTGAAGTTACACAGAGGTGTTGAGTGTGAGTGTGCTCTCCTTCCCAGGACAATTCTGGTGTGGATGTATGTTCGCCTCTGCTAACCAAGCTGTGCAAGTAGAAATAACCAATAAAGGGGTGAAGTGAACCTTTGGGTGCATCAACCTCTTGCACTACTGGCCAAGTTTCTCCAGAGCTTGTTCGTCAGCATTGTGCTAGAAGACAACTGCAATTGTTTACTTCTTCCTATAGAGAGGGTGCAAGGGGGAAACTTATGGAAAAATTACTTTCTCTGCACTCTCACAGAGGTCAGTTGCAGTCCTTCCTTCCAAATTACACAAGTTAAATACTTCTGTGAAGCAAAGCACACTGATTTCGAAAGCACAGCCCCTTCATGGTTGCATTAATTATTTAACACATTTGTTCGCCATGTAGAAAATAAGCAAATTTTAGCTGAACCAGTTGAAGGAAATTTTCTTTTCACAGTCTGCTGGCAAGGAGCTTAGTATATGAAAATAAAACATGCAATGTGCTGTTAAGAATCCAGTCCTCAAATTTCTGTTGTGTCCCAGTTATTAGCTACAGATGCCCAGTAATGATTGCTCTTTGTTCACCAAATTGACTTTCTTTTCCCCCTGTGGGGAGAAGGATGGAGCAATTTGGCTAAAGAAGCTCTCTACCTCCACTTCTTGTTTCTTTAATGAAAAAAAAATGAAATCTCTTGAAACACGGAGTAGGTTAATTGGAGCAACAACTGTCTTGTTCAGTTAATCAGCTCTGAATTCACCAATAGGTATCCCAGCTGGCACTGGAAGTAATCAGTGGAAGTGCAGGAGTATGGATGTAAGCTAGCCAAAGCTCACAGAACAAAACTCTGCCTGTGATGACTGAATAGACACCATTATCCTGATGAAGGATTTCTTACAAAATTATTTCAGTGGAACAAAATAGGATATGCACAGTACAAGAAAGGAAAAGCAGAACAATACTAAAATGAAAAGGAGGAGATCATAAAAAAAGGATATTAAGACTTGAATCTACAGAGTCAATAGAATTCAGTTGAATAGCCCATTGTACCTATTCTGCTGTTAAAAAAAAAAAAAAAAAAAGAAAAAGGAAAAAAAAAAAAAGGCAAGCTCTGTTTGGGAAAAGGGTTTCATTTTAGCCCGAAGTAACACTCTGAAAGAAAATTTTCTGACTAAGAATTCACCACGACTGTGACAGTCACTACTAAAATAAGAAGAAACTGGTCAACAGCCGACTCAACATGAGTCAGCAGTATGCCCAGGTGGCCAAAAAGGCCAATGGTATCCTGGCCTGTATCAGGAATAGTGTGGCCAGCAGGAGCAGGGAAGTCATCTTCCCCTATACTCGACACTGGTGAGGCCATACCTTGAGTGCTGTGTCCAGTTCTGGGCCCCTCAGTTCAGGAAGGACGTGGAGACACTTGAGCGTGTCCAGAGGAGGGCAACAAGGCTGGTGAAGGCCTTGGAACACAAGCCCTATCAGGAACGGCTGAGGGAGCTGGGGTTGTTTAGCCTGGAGAAAAGGAGACTCAGAGGTGACCTTATCACTCTCTACAACTTCTTGAAAGGTGGTTGTAGTGAGGTGGGAGTTGGTCTCTTTTTCCGGCCAACAACTGACAGAACAAGAGGACACAGTCTTAAGTTGCACCAAGGGAAAGATAGGTTAGATATTAGGAGAAAATTTTTTACAGAAAGAGTGATAAAATATTGGAATGGTCTGCCTGGGGAGGTGGTGGAGTCACCATCCCTGGACGTGTTTAAAAAGAGACTGGATGTGGTGCTTGGTGCCATGGTTTAGTTTAGTTGAGGTGTTGGGACAGAGGTTGGACTCGATGATCTTGAAGGTCTCTTCCAACCTGGTAATTCTGTGATTCTGTGATAAACTCCCACTAAAAACACCTACTAGCACAAACAATCTAAAATGCTCCCCTATTTATAGATGCTAACATTTGTAACATCTGGAGCTTGCTTTTATACCTCTAAACGTGGTTCTGCAATGTGCCCCATCCATCAGATCCTGCGTCTCCCAAGTCACACCTCTTTCTCCCATTTATTAAGTTTTCTTCAATGAGATGACAGAACTATCCCAAGCCAATGAAAACCAACACAGCAATATCTTCTCATTATGTCTTTGCTAAGGATACCTCCTTTTTTATTTTTCCAGCAACGGAGGACCAGATCCTGCTCTTGGCTATACCAGGCTTTTTGTCAGTATAATCTTAAAGGGATCAATTGATTAGCAGAGAGTCAAGTTGAATATCAATAGGGCTGGTCTTATAGCATGGATAGAACATCATGTCCTGGATCAGCATGGTAGGGATTATGACTCTTTCATTCCTCATGACAGCTTTTGATGATGCAATTTGACATGGAAGTATTTGGCTACATCAACAAAAGTTTTGTTGTATTTAGGGTGTAGACCCTTGGCATGTGCCTTTGATATGAGCCTTCCCTAGACACCAAATCTTTCCCTTCCACAGTAGCTGCTCAGAAAATCCTTCAGTCTTCACACCAGTGGGGAGCTGTAGTCCAGTTTACTTCCAGCCCCCATCTTATGTCACAAACCAGCTCATGTCAGCTCCTCCCATTTAAAGCACACAGGCAATGGTTTCTATCAGAGCAGGTTTGCCTGGCTGAGTTTCCATAAAACAGTGCCAGAGATCATGCTGGCAACCCACACTGTGTAGTAGTATCCATGCAGCACAGACAGCAGTACCTAATTTAGGTGCCACAAACACTGCCAGCAGCCTTAACACTTAAATCCTTTTTGTGTAGGCAACCCTGAGGTACAGTGCTGCAAGTCAGCCTGTAATTCCCAGTGACAGCTGAAATAGTGGTCTTGTTTGTTTATGATTAAAATTTAAGAGTAATTCTGGTTAAATGGATACAAATTTATGCCACAATAGTAACACAAAGCTAATTATACTACTTCTCCACAACCATAAGAAAAATTCCATCTTTTTAAAGAGTGAATTTGCCTAACCATTCTGCACTGCCATAGTATTTAATGGAAATTGCGACACCCTGTTTTCTGCTGGCAGTGAAGGAGCTCCTTTCTATCAAGGTCATCCAGAAGAAACACAGCTAATACAAAAAAGGGAGCAAACTCTAAGAAGCACTTTGTATCAGTTGTTGGCATGCAAAGACATAATAATAGTACTTAGGCTGTTAAATTGAAGTGTGTCATTTAAGTAGCATAAAATATCACTCTGGCTAAGAGAAATGTAATATCAGGGAATAAAGCAAAATGAAAATCCTCCAAATCCTCAAGAATTAAAGCAAATCTCTTCATTATAAGCCAATAAATTTGAACCAAATACCTAACTGCTCTTATTAGAGAGACACCAGTGGTAATTCTTTGGCCACACAAGGTGGGATATCCATGATTAAGTCCACCAGTGCCAAGATCAAAAGAAACAGTCAGACATTTAATCATATCACACACAATATCTGAAGGAGGCAAACTGCTGTCACAGTTTGCTGAGAGGATATGTCAGGCTGCTTGGGGAGGTGCCCAAAAGAGAAGTCATGCCTGTTACTGAACAGTGTCCCTGTTTACACGATGCCTCTTCTCAAGTGTGTGAGGGACAAAGCTGTCAGCAAAGAGAAATTCATAGTGGATGATATCATACTTGCATTTGCCAGTTTTCTGAATGCAATCCTTGTGAATAAGTCAGAATTTAATAACACAGATGTTACAGGGGAAGCACATTCTAGTTACATCCTATTTACAGCAATGTGACTAAGACCAGAGTCTGTCTTGAAACTTCTAAAACTGGAACTTGAATTATTTGGATGCAAAGGATCAGATGGTTGGATAGGAAACAATAAACACTTTTAAGGAATACTTTGCTTTGGTCTTGGCCATCATGTTCAATCAAATAATCCTCTCTTCTACTGAAACAGACTTAGTAATGGGCATTTGTTCATTCCCTGAAGTTTAAAGAAGTTTTTTTTTTGTTTTACAGGAAATGTTCTTTGTGGGTTGAGGCCACTGATATCTCTTTTGAGAATTACTTGTCTAGTAATTACTTGTCTAAAGTCATCCTAAACATTTTTAAAGTTTTTGTCTAAAAAGACAGGGTAAAAATAAATGGTCTCATCACAGCAATCCTATTGATTTTTGCAGAAGAAGGACATCATGATCCTCACATACTGCATTAAAGAATAAAACCCTAAATACATACTGCTTTTCTAGACACAATCAAGCACAATATGATCCCCATTCTCGCTGAATAAAGTCATGGCTAAAGCCTAAGAAATCCTGACCTAAGCAGAATTATAACTGGAAGCAATATGGTTAAAGAAGAGAAAGAAGGATTGGAGAAACACAACTGCTGTCTTCTCGATCTGTCATGTTAGGTCTGTACATTGTCATTCAGCAGCAGCAAAACAAGGATCTATTAAGTTGTATTTCTTTGTTTAAAAGATCTGTCTCCCAGCGTTAGAGGAATAGGAAGCATAAGATTATCTATAGTTTTTATCATACAAGCTCAAACCTTTTTTGAGCATTAGTTTAGTTAAAGAGAGGCCATAAAGTTCATGTAATGTTCATGCCATTACTTTTAATTGAATAAGGTCCATTTGCATGAGCAAATATCCCTGTAACCATGCAAAGATTCTTGATTTTTCACAAAACTTATAAAAATTGAAAACAGCTCCCTGATGAAGGGAATATATTGGTGAAGCCAGTGGCATCTGCAGTCCCTGTTCATTCTAATTATGTGAATCAGAGAAACATGCTTATTAGCTGAGACATCCCTGCCTTCCACCTGATGAACTGAAAAACTTTCATGTCAGGCTGAGCCTGAAAGTGCTTTAAAGCTGCCTGGTTATCTGTGAACCAGCATGCATGTTATTCCTGAAGTATTGATGTTTGAAAGCCTCAAGCTATCCTTCAAAATAAATTCGAGTACAGAAAGAATATTTTTAACAAGATCAACTTGCACAGAGAGCATTTGAAAAGTTTGCACCCCATTCAGCAGCAGTGCCCCGTATTTTAAGTAGGCATGGAACACTTTAGCTTCACAACATGTCTAATAGCTAGTAAAATAAGTATATGTGATTCTTCTTTAACTGACATCAAAAAGTGAAGGTCATAAAATGACCACAGAATGGCTTGGGTGGAAAGGAACCTTAAAAACTACCTAGTTCTAACACTGCTGCTATGGACAGGGACATCTTCCACTAGAAGCTGCTAAAATTTTTTGCTGGTAAACATGAAATCACAAAGACTGTCTGATGGGAAGGGGAGAAGGCCTGAGGAGCCAGTGTGAGAAGGTAATACCTGCACTGGTGGAGTAGACAACCAGACATCGCTTGGGTTTATGCAAGAGGTTCACAGATCCCAAAGACTGCCACAGTAGAAGGTTTGCATAGGATAGTTCTGCTTTGTGCCTGAGAAAAGCCAGCAGAAGCCAGTAAAGAGAGCTGGAAAACTCTTAAGGTTTGTTTCTTCTCTGCAGGAATAAACCTGACTTTATGTCCGGGATGCAGGTGTAGGGACGAAAAAACATAATATTTCAAATATTAAATAAAAATATAAGCCCCAGAGAATACAGATTTCTATCTGGAATGAACGACATAAGGACATTACAAGGGTCAGGTGACCTGGTGTCCTCAGGTGATATTCATTGGTTTGTTGAGGGTAAGGCTGAAAATGTTCCAGAATGAACACAAAGCTCAGAATTACATCAGGGTGGAAATGTGTCCACAGACCTCATCTACTGTTCAGCCTTTGTCATAGAATATTTGGACTGATTATCTTATAATTTCTACACAGATAATAGTTTGTATCAGTGAGTTCTACAAATTAATTCATCACAGCTTTAAAGCATCCCTCCTCATTCCTTAACACTTACAATCACAGGCATTGCCTCCTCCTTCCCAGCTCCCCACACTGTGATTAATTCCAATGGCTACCATCCAGTTCATTGCTAGATTGATCACATTTTCATCCTGTCTTCATTTCCCATGCTTATAACTCTGTCAAATAATTGTGGTGTTTCATGAATTAATATTTTGCCAACAGACAACCCCACAGAACACACAGATCCCTAGGCCTTTCTGCACAGAGAGGTGCTGACTAGTCAGAAACAGATGGGTTGAGGGGGTAAATAAATACAGATATCCAGCTGAGCTTGTGGGTGACTTTGGAAAATTAAACTTTAGATTTAGTTTCATTTTTAGTTCACTAGCTTTAGATGCTATTAAATGTGTTTGCATGGGAGTCTTTCTCTGGAGCTTTTGCAAAACGGGTGCATAAGAGCTAAGATCACATAATGTTTCTTATGCTTCTCCCTTATGCTTCTTCATCTGATGAAGAACCACAATCCCCAGCTGCCAAGCTGAAGAATATATCTTCCTTTCACAGAGCATCTGCCCGTCTGACATGTTCTTGGGAGCTGCCATATGCACTTATCTCCTGATATTTTGTCTTGGATGCACTGTTCACTAGTCTGCTATGGATTGCTCATCCCGTGTCAGGATTACAGTTTCCAAACTGAAAGCTCAGGATGCCTCTGAATAAGTATTTTAAAGGAGCAGTACATCATCTTAAATTGAAATCAGAGGGTGCCTCCCCTTTCAGATGCATTTGCCCACGTGTTCCAGCTGCTTCTCAAGCTGAAGCAGACGTGAAACATATTTCTGACAGCTCCAGCCTCAGAAACATCTCGGACTAATGGGATTACACTAGCTGAAGTGATGCTTTTGTTTTCAATAAAAAGCACTTCCAAAACAACACCATTAAACACAGCAGGAGAAACTCAGTTGTAGGATTTTTGTAAAGTTGCCCACAGAAATTTCAGATGGCTCCTAGCCAGTCCCTTCCTCACTTTGTTTGGATAGTAACACCTTCTTGTCAAAGCAGCAAATGTGGACAGTCTACAGGGGTGTAATGGCAGCAGTTCCCATGACGTACACGCCTAATTTCATAAAAAGAACATTAGTGGGGCAAATTAGATTTTATTCCCCAGTCTCTATGAGACTTGGTGAAATGTTTGCTATATGCATTGACTTTGTTACTTTAACCTGTTAATGGTCAAAATGTTGACAATTTGTAGATAAATAAAATAGTAGGGGGAAACCAATGGATTTTTGACGTACAAATTTTGTATTTAATGCAATTATATTGAATTACAACTCTTCTCTGTATCTTTTGTGTGTTTTTTTTTCCACATACTTCTAATTTGGGCTCATGGTATTTTATTATTATGCAAGAAGGAGGGCAAACATTTCAGTCTTGCCTTATCTATTTTTTTTTACTGAGATCTGATGTCCAAAATGTTGGGGAACTTGCTGTAGGAGAAAAATTGAAGGAGTTAGGTCTTTTTTCCCTAAGAGAAGGTTCAGAGGGCACCTCAAAGTATTCCAGTACTTAGAAGCAGCTACAAAGAGGACAGAGGACTCTTCAGAGGAGTCATATGGAGAAAGGACAATAGGTACAAATTTCACTCGGAGAAGTTTCATCTTCATGTCTTTCAACTTCAAAGAAGACATTTTTTACAGTTTGCAAGAACAATCACTCACCAGAGCAACTTTTCCAGGGATGTGATAGAGAGGAATTATTTGAGAGGTGTTAGGACAGAGTGCTTAATAATGTCATCTAGGCTACCAGTCCCCCAAAAGGTTAGATCAGTTCATCTTTCAAGGTCCTTTCCAACTTGGATAAAGGTTCTATGATTCTTATCATCTGCTCTGATAGAGTTTCATGACTGAAACTGCAGCAGTTCACCATAGATGTTTTCCAAAATACTGTGAGACAGTTGGAAGAAGCAGTTTTCTCCCAGAACCCAGATAATGTCCCACACCTGGGACTCTAAGAAGCACTAAATATACTATACTTGCAGTTCAGAGGCAAATTGAAGCACACTGTTAAGTTGTTTTGTATTTTTTTTCCCTAGCTGCTGTAAAAAAGTTGAATGAGAAAATAGGTGTTGGCATTTTCTGTTTAGTAGAATGGAAAAGTGTGACTCACATGCTAGGACTCAAATCTCTTCTACAATAAAGTGATAGATTGTGACAGGGGATCTGCATTCCTTCAAAAGAGGAAAAGCAAGTCATCCAATATAAAACAACTTTAAATTCCAGCTCTCTGGGATCAAGGAAGAAGCTGGCAAGGAATTAAGACCTGAAAATATGACTGAGGCACTGCTCCTGAGCACAGTTTTTGGAACAGTGTTGTTTTAACATCAAGACATCGGCATAGCATATTTTGAAAGTGTTCTAAAAGGTTCTTTCTCATTATTACTATTTTTTCTGTCTCTTTATATGTCCAGAAATTAGTAATTATGGGACTACTTGCAATTCTTTTTCTCTAGCATGACTGGAAACAAACAAACAAAAAAAACAAAAACAAAAAAAAAGGGTGCTCAACATAAAAGACTGACTTAGTATATATGGTTCCTCATATTTTTACAAGCCTGTTAGAACTGGACCTCTTTCTGGACATTCTGGTCTTTTATATTCAACTAAAAATTCCAAACAACTCAAATTTCCTGTAGGCTCAAAAGGATACTGCTTATTGTTTTGAATTGAAGGCACCGAGCTTTCAGCACTTGGCTGAAGCACATCTAGGTCAGATTGAAGAAGGTCTCTGAAAGGTTGGTACACTTTTAATGAACACCTACTAGTCATGCATTCCTTCTCATTTCTTTGCACCTGTTTTCAGTTGGAAATGAGGGTCACTTCTATTATCAGAAAAGACAGCAAGTAGGGATCAAGGGAGAAAGGACCTCCTACCTATGCCTCAGAAGGAAAGTGGTTGAGAACATTTGCTGGAGAGTGGAATTCTTTAAATGTGCTGCTGCTGGGAGCTTCTAAGAAACTAAACAAACCACTAAGCCCTCCCTTTCTGTTTAGAAAGGTTTGACTCAGAAAAAAGTACAAGCAACCCATTTTATAGCAAATGAAGACCAACTGGTTCAGGGCTATCTGAAAAATTAAGCTGTGTATGACTGAAACAAAAGATGGCATCAAAACCTCCCCGTATTTGTTTTAATTTGAAATTTTCATGGAAAATATGTTGTTAATAAAATAGAACTCTTTCTGAAATCTCTAGAATTTTGCAAACTACTGTATAAGAGATACAGAACAGCACCATTCACAAGTGTGATTATTAATACATTTATTTTCCAAAGCAGATTAAACCTCCATTCAAATAATACAAAAATCCATAGGCTAACTTCTGACCTAAAATAAAGGATGACTACTACTACAAGCCAAGTAATATCATGTAGATAGATATTCTGTATAATATTGCAAGTTCTCATCATTGTTTCACAAATCTTATTATATTTCTTACTTTGTAAACCTGGTCTCTTTGAATCAGGATGATGTAAAGTAATTTCTTATTTAATTCAGTTAATTTTATCTTAAAAGCACCACAATTACACAAAAAAGAAATTATAAACATAATAAATCATAGTAGCACTTGCAACAGTAATAGCTGTATGAGCTCAATGGGATCAAGGAAAAGGTCTCACTAATCTCAGCAGATGATGGATTGTGAATTAATTATTTTTAAACATCTTTAGGTATTAGTATAAAAGTAATTAGATTTTTTAAATTTGCTAAGAGGTTAAAAATGAATTTAAAGAATACAGTCATTGAAGGAGGAATCCCATAATGAAATCTGTAGAAATAAATTAGCTTTTGATAGGAAAGGATTAAAAAAACAAATCCTTGTAATATTTTCTTCTCTGTAAAGGTAGGAAGAACTGACATAAAAAATAAAGATTACTTGGAAAATGCTAATGGAGTAAACACTTTTCCTCAAGTCTTAATTTGGAGACCTTAACTACAAGGACTATGTTTTAATCCTTGTTTACACAGTTGCAAACTTTTACAGCACCCTGCCTTATTCAGTCAGTGCTTAGGGCAGAACAGTGTTCACTGAAGGAGCTGCCAGATCTTGTCTTTTATCAGATCTTCTGCCTTTTCTTTGTCCATGTGGTACCCTCTGACACTCACATTGCACAGTGACAATTCTAATTCAGGTTCCCTCCACTCTGCCCTATGGAACAGACTCTTATCAATGGAGGGTAAATCCTGTGATACAAAATTATCAGTCTACTTCTCTACAGGGAGGTAGGTGCTGAAATGATTAAACATATGGCAATTTATCTATAAAAGTATTTCAGTTTTAAACTTTATGTCCTGATTCAGGAATAAAAATATTTTTATGTGTTTGCAAAGCAAAAATTTTGATGTCTTTGCAGTTCTAATTCTAACCCTTTTCTTCCTGTTCTCAGCATCACTGCATATAAATCTATCACAAATTAATAGCCAGCTACAGAGATGCCCAAAGTTTCAATGAGCTTTCAAAAAGACAAAGTCTGAAGGGAAGAAAACAGTGTTATCTTCATATTGCAGATTGGGAACTAAGGCACTGAAAGATTAAGTGGCATGCCTAAGTTTATCCAGGAAGCTTTTAGCAGACCCAGAAACCGCATCTGAAGTTGTTCTTGCAATACTTTTGGAAGTATTGCTAGTTTTGCAGCAATATTCCTTTTGTATCTTGTTAAAAGTCTTTAGAACACTCTGATTTCTCATCTTCAAGGTGTATTTTGTTTTTAATTTCAGGAACTGAAAACAACAACACCAACCATATGAATGAAATTACAGAAGAAGAGGTATAATAATTTCCCGTATTTCTGCTTACATGATGAATTAAATTACAGGGTGTTTATTTCCTGTTTTTTCAGAGAGTAGGGATTAAAAATACACTCTCCTGTAAATGCCACATTTACAAACTACCTCAGGTCAGCACATGCCCCATGTCTGGGTGGGCTGTTTCATTATTCTAAACAAAGTCACATATTCTGTAAAGAGAAATCAAGAAAAAGGAGTGATATTTTTGTTTGGGGTCATTGGATTAAAACACACTTTTTACAAAACTTCTTTAGTACCACTGTCTTGAAATGGTCTCTTCTGGAAAGGCAGGAAGGAGTTCCTTCGACCTGTAGGGGCAAGTGATCATATTTCTTCCCTTAAAATCAGCAGCAAGGGATTGCTCTCCTTTCCCCTACACCAGGGTGAATACAGAGAGTGAACTGGTGGCAGCTGCTTTATCCTCTCTGCCACAAGTAAGCCCAAAGCCAGGAGCAGAGCTGACCAGGGGACATTATTCCTTTACTGTCCTTCTGCAATGATACATAATCCTCACCTAGCTGCTGTCCTTGGCCTTGTGCAGTTTTAGAAGTGTACTGTTAATGTTGCAACACATGCTCCAAGGGAAAAAGAGGCTTAATGAATATTAAAAGCAGGTAATTAATTTTTCCTCTAAGTACTCCCACGCAGACTTTATGGAACACCCATGGAAATTATGCATAACAGCTTTATGAACTGAACTTTCCATTTGTATAGCAGGCAAGAGGCAACTTCTTTTTATCAGCCTGTGGGGATTCTGTTTATGCTATGGAGCAGTCACAGAAATTTTGAAATATTTCTTTAAATGCTTTGTTTTCTGTTCAAACTAGGCATCTTTTCTTACAGGTGAAAGTCCTGGGATAGATTATTTTATTAATCTTTAAATTATACAGAAGTTGAAGAGGGAAAATCAAAGCCTGATTTGCGGACTTGTACTCTCTGTTGGAAAGATTGCCTATTACTCAGAAAACTAAATTTAAATATGACACAGGGTTGTTACAGGTAGAGAATGTAACAAGGCAAAGCAGAATTCTTGTTCCAAAGTAATCTTTTATTAATTTTATTTCCCAGCTTCTCACTAAGGGTAAAGAGGGGACTATTTTTGAACATTTGTTCAATTTTACATATGAAATTAACAAGTCAGCTCTGCTCCTAAGAAGTAATAGGTTTTTTTCTAAAAGTTATTAAATGTTAACATTGCATTTGTCTATTTGTATGCACCCACAAAACCATTTTTATAGAAGACATTATTTTGTTATTAGCCCTTCAGAAGGAGAAAAGCAAATCCCCCTTGGGACACCAGGTCCAGTCTGCCTGGAAGCACTGTATTGCATCTTTTCTTCTCTCTGGGAGTCTGAGGCAGACATATGGTATGTACCAGCATATTGTGAAGAAGAAACAAAACCTCCCTCTCATCAAAGTGCATGTCAAACTTGAGTGGAGTGTGCTTCCTGGAAAATGGGCTAAGCATAACAGAAGCCCATTTATCTTCCATTTGATCCTGGCTGCAGCTGGGATCTATATCCATTACCACAATGCCTTAGTCATTTTGAGGCTCTGCTAACAGTGTAACTGGTGTCACCTCCCAAATGACAGCACAAGGCACTCTGAATAGTTGAGGTGACACACTGTCAAAGTCCCCCATGTAAAAAGTACTGGAAATCTGTCCACTCCCACCTGGAAAGAAATTATTTCTACAGTTTTTTTTCTAAGTTTCATATTATATTCTGCCTCCCATCTTCAATGAGACTTTTTGGCTCACCAGCATGTTCTTTTTCAATACTATTTAACATTCTGAGAAATACACATTACTAACAATTCTGAAACTTTAGAAATTACAAAATGGGCATCAGTTCCAACACTTGAGTTTAAGAGGGAGGGAAAGCGGGAAGGAAACAATACTGTTACTGTAACAGCACACATATCATCCTGTCTTCTCAGCTTCTCTCATTTAGAGACCATAAACATAGTTTTATATTTAAATAATGAACAGCACAAACATCACCAAATTTCCTCCCTTTTTAAAAAAATCCTAAGACAAATTTCAAAGCCTGCTTAGATTGGGCAACTGAGCTATAACAAGACTTCAACTTACAGGCTTTTTGCATGAGAGTACTGAGCTACCAAGTGATCTCTGATTCCCACAGCACTGGGGGACAGGACAAGGTTGTGTCTGTGTTGTTTTCATCTGATGACAATGGTTATGCAAGGTTTTGTGCCAGAAATGGAACTCAAAAACTTTCAAGACGAGAGGGCACGTTGCCAGCTACATAACCTGGGCTCCCTAAGGACACTGCACACAGAGTGACCTCCTGAGCTGGGTGAAACCATAAGTGAAGATCATGCACAGCTGGGTATGTCTGCTCCCAGGCAAATTCCCTTGAGGTGATTTTGGCAATGCGAAAAGACTTGAAAAGCCAGGCATGATTTGAGGATTAGCTGGAGCATTGTAAGAAGTTGCAATCATCATAAATGCTATGACCTTACCTATCTACATCCTTCCAGAAACTCAAGTTTTAAGAAAGGTTTCCAGTTAAAAAGTGAAGAGCTAGAAACAATTAGAAGAGCACAGAAGTTGGGATGTAAAATGCAATTTGCTATTTGTGCTCAGATCACTGCAAAATGACTTATCAACATAAAATATCTAGAATTTTCCTGAAAATTATTTTTACAACCATTGGAGAAAAACAGACATAATTATTACCTGTACTTTTGGCGTGCCTTTTTGAAGGTTAATTTGTTAGAAAAGTTATCCAAATGATGCTTGTGAAAATTAAGTGCATTAATCGAGTTTATATCCATTATAGGAATCATGTAAGAGATATTTTTCAAAAAATTTCCCCAAAGACTATTAAAATCTTTGTGTCAAGACCCTTGATTGGCTTGTAAGTGCCAAATTTTATACACACAAACATAGTATATAAACCTGAAGATGTGAACAGTATTTATAAGTAGACATTAAAATGTACCAGTCAGAGACGTTCTGTCATTAAACAGTATGGATATAATACATAATATAGAAAAAATAGTTTGATGACATCAATTTGCAATAAAATGGAGCATTTCTGCACTGATGAACATAATGGATATAGTTTCCCCCAAATATACTGCATTTTACTGAAAAAAGCAGTTATTTAAGTCTCTAGAGAGTCATTGATTTGACACTGCTGCATGGAGCACATGGTTCAAAATCGCTTCTATTCCTGAAGTAAATGCTGACCTGACTCACTCATACTGTTTATTTTAAATTCTGGCATTTGAGTCTAAATGTTCAAAGCAGGATACAATTCTAGAGGTGAGTGGCAGTTTCCATTCAGGTGAATTTATCCCTTTCTTGCAGTGCTTATGTGCATGAACTCAGAGTGTCTCTGTATACTTCTTTTGACAAGCAGAATTGGAGCCTGGGAAGCCTGTGATTGCACTCTCTGCCTCCAAATCTCAAACAACAGAAGGATATAAGGCATATGACTTAAAATATTCCTCATATTCTCTTCTCCACAAATTTAGACTGTATTGCATTGTTGTATAGATGAAACAGCATGGTAGTTTCTCACAAAATTTGTGTGTGTGGAAAAACGCTTCTCATAGATACCAAAATTATGTAGTTTAACCTAGCAGTAGCAGCCAAAAGGAAAATGGTGAAACTCCAGTCCTTCTGAGATAAACTAACTCAGTAATTCAGAAATATTTTATTTCTATTCACTTGTAATAAGAGCTGAGCAAATGAAGGGTTGCATTCACACTTGATGTCAACGTAGAGAGATTTATTTAGCCGGGAGCATTGTAGCTTGATCAGCCTGAGTGGCAGAGCCTAAACCTGGGGTTTAACTCTGGCTGCAGAGTCCTTTTCTCAGGTTACTTTCTCCTCCTAGGTACTGTCAATGCCAGTACCACAGTGCAGAGAACACTGAGCTGTCTTGCCCTGAGTCTCCTTCTGTGGTCTGCTTCCATGCATTACAGTCAGTGGCTCTAAAGGGTAAAATCCCTGAAACATCATGGGAAATTGAATTCCGACCTACTTACTCCATGAGCTACAGAAGGAAATGGAAAACTGTCTTGGACACAGGACCTCACTCACTTTTTGCAGAGGAAAATCTGAACTTATGTCTCTCCAGAACTGAATTGGCTAATCATAAAGGTAGTGCAGAAGTTATAGGACTTATGAATGTGGATCTTCATTTCTCTGTCATTTATTACCAGTTTCAAAAGAGAGTAGCTTTTTAAAATTTTTTCTAAAGATAGAAGGAAATTACTGATGAAAATAACTAAAATGGTTTTATTTCTATTACAACCAAATATTTTTCTCCTTTTTTTTCTGTTGAAATAAAAAACCCCAATTATTCCCTCACTTCTAGTTAATGAATCTCTTAGCAGATTAGGAAAATTGTCAGCAAAATTATCTGCTTTTCTCAGTGTATGAAAACAGAATTATTTCTTCCTCCTTGAGGTGACGTTTGAAGCATATTAGCAGATGCTGTGTATAAGCTTGTATCATCATTTTGCATGTTATAACCATCTCCCCTTTGAAAAAAAAAAGCAAGATTTAATTTGGCAGAACTGTCAATCTAGCAGCTTTCATGAACACTAAATTATTTTAATTTTAATTGATTCTTTGTTTTGGGGCTTTTCAGCATCTTAGAGAATAGAAATTTCCAAGATCTAAAGCAGCCATGGTTCAATAGCATATGACTTTCAACTGGAATACAAATCAGTTCTTATTTTACCTAAGTTAGGTCATGCCTGACTGCACAGTTTCCTACCGGAAGTAATGTGGAATAAAAAGGAATTAAACAAAAGGATAATGTCTTCTGATGGTAATAAGTGTTAGAAAATAATATTCTTGATAGAAAAGGAAATATCTCATATTACAGTTTGTTTCTACTGGCAGAAAT
Source organism: Petroica traversi (assembly GCA_025920805.1). NCBI lineage: Eukaryota > Metazoa > Chordata > Aves > Passeriformes > Petroicidae > Petroica > Petroica traversi. The sequence goes on from JAHLSL010000017.1 coordinate 12,757,408, forward strand.
AAGATTTCAATTAATTTATAATTAATTATCCATTAAGATAATAATGAATTTGGCTCTTGAGTCTGTTTAAATGGAAGTAGAATATGTCTCTAAAATTAAATGGAGCAAAATCTGCTTCACAAATAAATTCTGCAGAATATCTTGAAATTCTTATCTAATAACAGGGGTTTGCAGACAGTAGACATTTTTGGCTAGCTAATCACTGAATGGGCCAAGTACAAAAAAAGGCAGTGTATCTTTTTCATTCTTTAAAAAGAGAAAAGGTCATGAAACACTAATTATTAGAATCTTTAACAAGTTTCAACCAGAGAAATCACACAATGCGATTTCAACTATTCAGCAGTGCCATTTGTACATGCTTAATGAGAATGTCAATATATAGAACACATGGCTTATTGCTGAAACGCTGGAATTTACAGCAGATGCAAAACCATTTTCCTAAATAAAAAATAAAAAGAAAAAATACAACCTCTTGATGAAGAACATGAACATACAAATGATTTAGCACCAGAATTACTCCCCTCCATCCAGTACTTTCCACCACATCTAGCATGCAGCTTGAAGCTTTGTGTCCTTCAGTGTAAAGCAGACCTTCATGAATTGGCAGGAGCTAAGTGAGGGCCCCCAAGCTGATTTGGGCTGGAGCAGTTGCCCTGCAGGAGAGACTGAGAGATCCAGACTGGGTCGTGTTGGAGAAAGACGGCTCTGTACGTCTGTACACCTGTAGCCTGGAGAAAGGGAGACTCAGAGGTGACCTTATCACTCTCTACAACTTCTTGAAAGGTGGTTGTAGTGAGGTGGGAGTTGGTCTCTTTTTCCGGCCAACAACTGACAGAACAAGAGGACACAGTCTTAAGTTGCACCAAGGGAAAGACAGGTTAGATATTAGGAGAAAATTTTTTACAGAAAGAGTGATAAAATATTGGAATGGTCTGCCTGGCGAGGTGGTGGAATCACCATCCCTGGACGTGTTTAAAAAGAGATTGGGTGTGGCACTCAGTGCCATGGTTTAGTTTAGTTGAGGTGTTGGGACAGAGGTTGGACTCGATGATCTTGAAGGTCTCTTCCAACCTTGTAATTCTGTGTGATTCTGTGTGATTCTGTGTAGAAGTCCAACAGCAGCCTCAAGTCCCTACAGAAATGCAGCTGAGAAGGAGCCAGGCTCTTCAGCTGTGCATGACAATAGGGTCAGGATCAATGAGCACAAGCTGAAATGAGACAATCAGACTAAATATCAGAAAAGTCATTTTGCTCATGAGGACAGCAGGCACTGGAACAGGCTGCCCAGAGAGGTTGTCCAATCTCTGTCCTTGAATGTTTTTCAGATCTGACTCTTGGGATCCTTTCCTGCTTCTATTATACTATAATCCTCTATGAGCTTGGACCAAGGTGGTCAAATTCTACTACAGCTCAACAGCTTAAACAATTTTCAAATTAAATAATAAATCAACTAAGATACAAACTTTATTTTCAGTGAAAGACCATTAATCCATTTACCTGCCAAGACTTTGCCCTTAGCTTTTTATCATTTTCCTCTTCCTCTAAATTTTAGTGTCATCATATAAGTTGATGAACTTCCAGGGGTCCCTTCCAGCCTGAATTTTCATGCAGTCATGACTATTTTCTTTTGTCATCAATGGTCTATAAAATGGATGCATAGTTGGAATCTGGTAGAATCACAGCTGTGCTCACATAAAGGGTGAGTCTGGAACGCCTTCCTAAGTCCAGTTCGCAGAAATTCTGTCAGAAACTTGTCACAAGATTTAATAATCAAATTAGTGGGGCAGAAGCCACAGTAAACCATTAACTAGTGGCCATTGAGCAGTGAAATACAATATGCTTCCCTGTGGTTTGCACCACCTATTTCACAACAGGTTTTTCAAGAGTGAAGCACCACACCACGTAAAAGAATATAAAGTCAATTTTATTCTTCAGAAGCCAGACCAGGCAGAAGTTCTCCCTAATTTATATGAGGGTTTATGGCTTTTCATCATATTTAAATGGAAAAATTTATTGGACCCATATATGATCCGAGAGTCTTAACCTTAGACTCTCCTACCCTTTGTAACAAATGCTATGATCCTATCAAGGAACTTACCCAGACAGCACACAAATAGGACAGTCAAGCAAATTTCACCTGATGGTGATTTAGGCATTAATAATTTTCCTCTAAACTGTCATAGAAGAAATGTACTAACAGGCATGTTTTCCATCCTTTCTGCCTTGCTAAGATACATAAACTTTTGTACAATTATAGCTCACTTCTTATCAAATATTTAGAAGTTTTCCCTGATATATGAGGGAATAAAATGCAGTGATTTTCTAACTGTAAAGGTACCTTGTCTTTACTATGAAAAGAGTAATTTAGAACTACAGTCTTCAAAACACAGTTCAGGAAGAGATGTGTAGAGACACAACTCCCAACTGGAAAAAATATATGCTCCCACTACACTAGACCGATATTAAAAATGCATATGCCATTTATCATCAAGACTATCAAATAAGGATGGCCCAGTTGCAGACATCTTGAAGATATAATCTCATACATTACAGAATCACACGGGCAAATGCACTAGAGGAGACAAACCTTTTCAAAGATATCCATGATGTCTGCAGCAGCCTTAGATGATCTGAAAGAGAGCACTCTGCATGCATTGTGTCCCAGAGGAACATGACCCATCTGCCCCAAGCAGTAACTATCCCATATGTTCCTATATATACACATAATGGGCAAACTAATGTGTGAAAATCAAGCCAGTTATGGTCTTAATATGACATTTGCTGCCATCAATACTCCAAAAAAAAAATAAGCTGATTTCCTTTCTCTGTGCTCTCTTGCATATGATTTTTTTTTTTGTACAAGTTTTATGATAAGAGAAATAGGCAAGTGTTTCCTGTATGCTCTACCAAAGAACTGCAAAATATTTTACCTTGTTTGTAAGTTATTTGCAGAGGTTTTTGTACCCAGTTACAAAAATACAAAATGAAAAAAAAAAAATCCCAATTGTATAAGAAATACTGGGACAGAAGCGCACACACAGATTCCTAAACAGTAAATTCAATATTAAAAAATAAAAGAGTTATGAAAAAAGGTGCCATAGTACCTGCTATTATTATTTTCTTTATCTCCACTGCCTTCTGCATCCTGAAGAATGATCTTATTTACCTCACATCTTAATCCTTTCTTTCTGAGAAATCCTGATCAAAATTGCTATCCATTTGACTGAAGAGGGCTTTTAGGGATTTGTCACTACATCTCCTAAATTAGCAGGGTTGTTGCTATCTGAGCAAGAAGTTCCTCAACCGTATCAAACTAAGCACTTCATTTTGTCTCTGAAGTGTTTTCAAGCACTGTTACCTACGACAAAGGACTCCCATGGATGTGCAGAAAAACCCAAAAGATATAAAGAATTTTATGGAGAAAATAATCCTGATATTTCAAGGCTGTATTCATTCCAAAGAGCTTAGAAATGTTTTCTAGATTCTAGGAAAAGAACAATGATTTTTTTTTTTCCTTTGCCTGGTTTTAGTCTAACATCCAAAGCTGTTCTTTTCTGCACTGTTTTGATAGACTGATCACATTGGTGTTAAGAACAACAAAAAAATGTCAGTACAAAATGGCCATAATCCCATGATCTACTGGCACTTTACCACTCATGTTTTTCTTTTCATAAAATATTTTTACCTGAAAAGCACTTAATGAGAAAAACAGAACCTCATGAAAAAAACGTAGATGGTTTCTACATCCAGTTCATATTTTTGAACTGAATAATGAAAATAATATTGGGCAGCTTAAATCAGTGCTAAAGCTGTACTGAAATCATTTACAAACCAGTATCTGTTGTGATGATCCAGATAATATGTTAATCCATGAACTTTGCAGAAATTACATAGAAAAAACATTTTGCAGTCAGAATTGACTGAGGAAGTTGCAGAGTTTGGTCACCAAATAATGTCTTTTGCAAGCAATTTTCAGTAAAATGCAAAATAAATCCAGGTCTTAGTGGTAAGGAGCTGTTACTGTTTTCTTAAGGAGTTTCATGTTGACTTTTCTGCTCCCCATGAGCTTTCTTGGACTAGAAAATTATTCTCCTACTCAAACTGCATGACATTTCTAAGAAACAGCATATGGCATCCATTATTTTATCAAAGCTCTGTGCTTGAGGCAGTGGCAAGGCCACCAGGCTGAGGGCCAAAGTTTTGCTTGTTTTAAAATATTGCTGCTATCAGCTCTATGCTGTTAAGAGCATTTGTGTACTAGGATTTTCAGGTAATATCTTTTCAGGCCTGGTGAGGCCTGTAAGAAGATGATGCAAAGTGGTTTGGGTACTTTAAAAAACTTTACAGTGCAAAACACGTCATTCCCTTCTCTTTGTATTTTGAGATCTCCCATGACAGCCAGTACACTGGGAATTGAAGAATGAACAAATCCCACTCCATTCTCCCCTTCCCTCATACTTGGACATCCAACAGAGCTTTCTGGACATCTGGCAGTAGTTCTGTCAAATTGCAAGAACACATGTTGAGATCCATGGCACAACACATAATAATTCTGAAGCATTTTGAATAAACTTACAGTTGCTTAACACACCATGTGAGTTGCAAAGTAAACTTTTCTATGTACATCTAGGAAATCTTAAACAAAACTTAGGCAGATGGTGCTGTGCAATATATAGAAGTGCAGTAAGGACTGATGCATTCTGGATGGATCCAGGTATTTCTTCCTCCTAGTATCTCCCATCTCTTCCTATTTTTATTCAGGACTTCTCTCAGTCATCAAAACCAGACTCCACAACGTAATATATATGGAGACAATGCAGTGACCTCCCACAGCACAATCTTCCTTGAGAGTGAAGTGATTTTTAAAGGGAAACTGTATCTTGTAGGTTAAGAATTTTCCTCCCAGGCTGATCCCTGGTACAATAATGTTTGGCTCACACAGGCAGAAGCAGAATGCCACAAACAATTTCAAAGGTTTTTTCAAATTCAAATACTATATTTCTATAGCAGTGTTCTTATAAAATATTCTGTGGGATTCCACCACTTGAACCCAATGGAAAAGTTGTTCCCAGCAGATACTTTTTGTTTCAGCCAAATATGTTGGCAAACCGTACAAACCTCGGTAACATTATCTAAGTATTTTTAGATTAGTGGGACAAAGGCAAACTTATTAATAGCACATCATCTTGCACGGCAGCAGCATGTTCTCATGGAGGAGACTGAGGCATCTGACAAAGTATTGCAGAAAGCTGTGCTCTGTCCCAGCATGTTCAAGGTAGGATGCCTTGGGGGAGCCAGGGGAGGCAAACATCTGCAATACACAGAGCGATGTTGTTTATTTTCCCAGAGGCAGCAGCAGCACCTGCTGAAGAACCAGCATCCTTCTCTCCTAGTGCCAAAACACAGGCCCATGTGTGGCTGGAAAGGGTTAGCATGGTATCATGGTTTAATCCCAGCCAAGCAGGAGCTGAACCTTGCTGGGATGTCAGGAGACTGGAGGACTCAGCCAAACCTATCCTCTACCTGCTGCTTGTTTTGAACTTCATGGTGAAGAAAATTCCTTGCCTTATGTCAAGTGTTGATCTGAGCATCCATTGGAAGGCCACTGGACTTCTGAATATAAATAGAATAATTTTGCTCCTTCCCACTCACGTTACACAGATGAGAGTCAGCAGAGGTACCTCCCTCCAGACACACCCTTGTAGGGAATAAGAAAGAGACCATCTTGTTTCTATATTCCTGTCATAATCGCTACCCCTCATTGACTGGTGCTCTAAACTTTCATCACCAGTGATGACTCATCATATTCCAAAGAGAACTGTGAAAAAAGGCAGGTACCAAATGAACTCCTTCTGTGGTAGCAGATAAAGGATACTAGACAATCTACGTGTGACCATAGCTAAGAACTGCCACTGGAAAATTATATGGAATGTGTGTGAGTAAGACAAGGGTAGTCTGCATTTCTGACTTCAGCATTAGACAGACATGAGAAGTGACCTTCCACCTTTCCACTCCCAGGAGGCTTAAACAGATTGTCATACTCCTTTTGCAAGAAAGTGTATTTGGTTACAGAAGTATCCTGCTACGCATGGAATACTCCTTTAAGAAAACATCAATTTCCTTTAGTGTACCAGGACAAAGGATGAACTTTTGAAGACCCAAGGACTTTAACTTATGTGGAACCAAGAGGCTGGTTAATCATCAATTGTTGTTGTCATTGTTAGAACCTTACCATGACAGACAAAAATTATCAAGCAACACCTGATTGTCTATTCTATGTTTCATTGACTCCTTTTTCCCTCTAGCAGAGAAAGCCTTTTCTTTTTCCAATTGGTCTATTTAGGAATACCGTTCAGGCAGCATTCCACATTCCCCACTACAAACTTTTTTTTTCAGGGTAGGTGCATAGATTTTCAGATTTATCCCAGTCACAAGGGTCGTTTACAGATTACAGCCAACACTGCTACTGAACTAGAGACAATGTAGTCCAACCAATACTCTCCTTTTAAGAACCACTCAGCCTTCCAGCAGCCTAGACCAGGGTACTACATTCCATGTGTTTCTAGGTTGCATCCAGAGAGTCATATAAAAGTTACAGGTGTAGGACTCTCACCATTTTTTTTTAATAGATCATAACATAATATGGGGGAATATTTATACCTATGTGTCTCTGTATTATTTGATTTAGGTAAAAGATTACTGCTTGAGCCTGCTAAGGTAACCTTGGCACATACACATCTGAGCAAAGATTCCTGTGATATATCAACTGCTGACTCTTTATTTAGCAGACATGAAACACATGCTTTGAAGGACTTTCTGCTGATCCTAAAGACGCATGAGTTTAACAGATGAAAACACAGGGGTGTCATATTCTGTGGAGATCAAATTTAAATTAATTCAGTGTATCTCAGGCTCATGTCCTTATATTATTACCTTGTAGTGATGTTTCAGATTAATATCTGTGCTGGCATCATATTTTTATTACAGCTCTGTGAGTGCATGGGGATTCCTGACAAGATCTTCTATTTCAGTACCTCCTCTGTGTTTCCCAGTGTCAGCAGGAATAGGACACACATCTTTCTCAGAGGCAAAAGCTCCTTCTACAGCTCTCAAGAGTGAATTGCTCACATCACCCACTTTCCTATCAGCAAATTAAGGGGCCTGTGTGTGTGTTGGTTATCTCACAACACATACTAAATACCTGAAACTCCCTGGCAAGAGTTTTCAAGGATACTGCTGTTTCCCTTATTTCCACAGCCCATTGCAATAAGATTTATTCCAGTGTTGCAAATGTAGGTTGTTCTATTCCAAAACCAATATAGGTTGTTCCAATTTTCTGCATATAAATTACCTCTTTCTATATGCAAGATATACAAGAATGCTAACTTTCCTTAGGCACACAACTATGATGTCTTATTCAACCAAAGGCTGAAACTTTTGCACTTAAAACAAAACAAGTTAAATACACAAAATGAAATAAAATGTCTTTAGAAAGTTGTTTCCACATTTGCATTTCTTAAAAGTTTTGGAGTCTACTTTTATTATATAAGGACTGTTTTTATTACTTTTTGGTGCTGTAAATATCAGAATTCCCTCCAGAAACCCTTTGGGGCATTGCAAGAAATCAGAAAAAGCATCTGTGAAGTGGGTCAGATTAGGTGTCCAAGCTTTGCCTGTCTTGAGCTCTGAAATTTTTGAGGTGTGAGTAACCACTGATATCTGTCCTGATGTTATTTCATTGCATTTACTCAGAAATTACTTGTATCTTTCTCCAGCATCAGCAGCAACAAAAAATACTTTTGGCAGTATTTTGGAAGTCCCAGCAGCCAGGGTCATGCTGTTCAGTGAGAAACTCCATTGCTATATTAGAAAGTCCAATAACCATCTGCCTCCAAAGAAAACAGTGACCTGCAGAGTTCCAGCAACCTCATATTGTTACAGCTTGGAGCACTCCACCCTTATGGATGCACCAGGTCTGATCTGCAGAAGGGTGGGAGTGAGCTTGCTGCACACAAAAAGAGGCTCTTGTCTACAAGAGGCCAAAGTGAGGCAAAGAATCCTAATCAGGAAAACCAACAAAATATATGTGCTTCCTTCTTTCCAAAGACCAAGCTATGGAAGATTTTTCTCATGGGTACTACATCTCAACTATTAAGAAGGCAAACCTCTGGGATAAGGGCCTCATGAGAAGGAGGAAGATTGCAATTGTTCTGGAAAAAATACATTCTGTGGCCTGATTAAATAAAAAGCTGTGCTTCAGCTTTTGGGCCAATACAAATGGCAGCTTGAGAAGTTGATGATTAAATTGCAGCTTAGGAATTTGTTCTCAGCTAGCAATTATTTAATACTCACAGCTTGGAGAAACATGAAACATTTCAATCATGCTTCTAGCTAGAAATAAGCAGCCCATTAAAGCAGATATTTTCGAAAGGGTGGAGTTCAAAAGAAATTCTTCATGGAAAGTGTTATAATTACTATCAAAATGGCAACTGCACATCAACAGTAGAGGGGAAAAGGTTTCCTTAATATGCAGGAACTAATTTGAGCATGTGCAAAGCAGAGAGAGACAGATGGCTTCTATCACCACAAATAGAACAAACTGGCAAAAATTATCACCTACAGAGACTGATGGATTCAAAATGAACTGAGCTTTCACATATAGTAACTCTAAGAGTGAACAGATAGTCATTTCACATAAAAATAAGTCTCCCAGACAACAGGGCTAGTAGCTTTGTTAGCAGAGCACTGAGCAAGATTCCAGAGATGCCTCATAGTGTTACAGTGATCTTCTGTGTGATCTCATGTGTGATGCAATAAAGTGATACATTATCAGAGCCATCAAAGAGTAAAATAATGTTGACTTTAAGATCTGTGGCTCCTAAATCAAGTCATAAGGACAGATAGGAGACTTGGAGATGGGGAGGTTTTACCAATCATATGTGTTGGAACATTATATACCCTTAAATGTTGAAAAATGTTCCACTGTAGTTGCCTATTATTTAACTGGATGGATCATTAGATATTTATTCCTACACAATAAATGGATACAAAAGCAGGATAATACTACTAGAATTTTTTTCTGAAAAGGATAATTTTCTTATCACTTAATAAAGATGCATTAATATACAGTAGAGAATTATTTATCCCTCCAAATATTCAGGGGAAAATGAGTGTGGTATTTTTGCTGAGCACCTAATAATAATGTTATTCACATAGAAAATGAAAAAATTGGCAACCTTTATCTATAAAAGCCACCCATTTCTGACAATAAGTAAGAAATAACCTAAAAAAAATAGAGATACATTTTAGCATCAGTATTCAGCACAGAGTATAAACATTTTCAAAACAAAATATCCTTAGGGGATGATTTGAGCCTGTCTTTATCCAAGCCACCTGGAAGATATCACTATTGAACATCCGAACTTACAATCACATTTTTAAAACCCTGAAGTCAATATGTTATTTACTGCATTGAAAACATACATAGAGAGCAATAAATCGCACACAACTTGTCACTTTAGGTTTTTGTGGAGTTATGTTGCTAGTATATGCTAAACTGGACAGATTTCCAGTTTAAACAAGGAAAGTAAGCAGAAGGTAAAATGCTGATGGCTCCTGGTGTATTCCTCACTCTTCCTCTGCACAAATGTGTGCAAGAGAAAATATCTGTGAGCTTATCTGGTTCAGACTATGCCTGTGGGAACACAATAAATGGAACAGGGAATGATGGCCCTCTGAGGTGGTATATTATTATGTAAGGTTTTTTGGGGGGTGAGTTTTTGCTTTTAACAAATAAATTCAGTCCCTGAAGTAACATCAGAACTTTTCCCATCCAGTTGCAGCATTATAGTAAATTCCTTGGTCATAAACAACCTTTCATGTAGTAAATGACTTCCATATATTATAAAAACATGATAACTCTACCAAGGGAATGACTGCTGATGTCAAGAGAATTCTGCTTAAGACATACGGAGTACCAATTTTGATACCTTATTAAAAATTCCCTCTCAGGTAAAACCTTTGAAGTAAATCTTGCTTCTCCTCACATAAAATAGATAAGAAATGACTGTTCATGTGAATCTGTGGGTACATCAACACATCCAATCTCTGCTGTAGGTCACTGCTAAGCACACAGAAATATGTAATGGAAACAAGAGAATGGAGGAATGGTCACATCAATTAAAGATTTATTTTGTGTTGAAGCTTGCGTTTTTGTGTGCAACGGAAAGGTACTGGTGTTGAGAGAGAGAAAACCTCTGCCCACAAGAGGTTGAATGCAGAGTATTGAATGAAGAGTATTGCTGGGAAGAGCAGGCTGGGTCACTGAAAATCCTCGATGTGGAATTAAACCTTACACCTCTTTGAATCAATCCCAAGTTAACTGCTGTCTGTATGCTTTAAGAGTGGAGCACCTGTGGAGCTACTCCACTTTGTATTCTGGGTCTCATCATAAAAGAAAATTACTGGATGGCAGAATCCAGAGGGTAGTGGTCAATGGCTGTGATGGACATCAGAGACAAGTGGTGTCCCTCAGGGGTCTGTATTGGCACCAGTGGTATTTAATATCTTCATAAATGAAATGGATGAAGGGATCAAGTGCACCCTCACCACATTTGCTGATGACATCAAGCTCTGTGGTGCAGCTGACACCCCTGTGTGAGAGACTGGAGAGATTGAGGTGTCAAGACATTTTGAGTGACCGTGAGGGGATGAAGGGGCAGGTTGGGTCTTCCTTGGTGAAGCAGTGCCTTTCTCTACATCCCCATCTCTAGAGCCTGGCCTGGCACTGGCTGCCAATCTCTGGCACATTGGGAACAATGGCCAACACCTGCACCTGGAGCCCCTAACTCAGCTCCTGGTTGGCCAAATGACCAGAAATTCCACCTGGGGGACTGGCCCAAGAAGACAAGCGATATTTAAGGCTGAACATGAGGCAAGAAGGTGTACTGACTTTCCCTCCTTTAGGAATTTCTATCAGCTGAATACCCCTGGAGCTGGTACCCATATGTAGCCTTTTCAATGTCTTTCTTTTTCTTCTAATTATCTCTTCTCAAAAATTTTGAGTAACTTCAAATCAAATGGGCTTAGAGTTTGCTACATTCAATGGCCAAGATAATGTTTTGAGAAGTGTTTGATTGAACTGGACCTTTTGCCAAAGTTCTCTGATTTTCTAAAGTTGCCTCTAAAGTCTTTCCTTGTTGTTTTCACCTCTTAAGAATATCTTATTGGTGTTTCTCCTGTGTGTCTAACTCAGAGTTAGACCATAAACCCTTTTAAAGTTCTTGATGGGCAAGTTCTTTGGGGCCTTACATACCAGAACAATGGGATGTCATCCAGAGGGACATGGACAAGCTAGAGATGTTTGCCCATGGAAATCTCATGAGGTTTAACAAAGCCAGGTGCAAGGTGTTGCTCCTGTGATGGGACAAATCCTCTATCAGTCCAGGCTGAGGGATGAACAGATCAAGAGGAGTTCTCCCAAAAGGACTTTGGGTGAGAGGCTGGATAGGAGCTGGCAATGTGCACTCAGAGCCCAGAAAGCCAATCCTGTCCTGGGCTGCATCCAAAGCAGTGTGGCCAGCAGGGTTTCTGTCCCTCTGCTCTGATGAGACCCCACCTGCAGGGCTGCACGCAGCTCTGGGGTTCCAGCACAGAAAGGACGTGGACCAGAGGAGGGACACCAAGATAATTAGAGGGACAGAGCACCTCTCCTCCTAGGAAAGGCTGAGAGAATTGTGTTTGTTACACCTGTAAAATAGATGGTTTAGTGGTGACTTGTTTATAGCCTTATACCTGAAGGGAGCCTATGAGATAATAAAGAACTTTTAACAAAAGCATGAAGTGACAGGAGAAAGGGGATAAGGTTTAAAACTAAGAGAGTAGGTTTAGATTAGATATTAGGAAGAAATTCTTTGCTGCGAAGGTGGTGAGGCACTGGAACAGTTTGCCCAGAGAAGGTGAGGATGTCCATCCCTGGAAGCATTGAAGGCCAGGTTGGATGAGGCTTTGACCAGCCTGGTCTAGTGGAAAGTGTCCCTGCAGGGAGGTTGAAACTAGATGATCTTGAAGGTCCTTTCCAGTACAAACTGTTCTATGATCACATGGGGGACACTGCAAGAGGACCCTCACCACACTGCCACTGCTGCTCCAGAGGGGCCAGTCTGTTGCATAGACTGCCTTACAGCCAAGTCATCAATCCCACACTTCCTCAGTATATGAGGCAGTGTCTCTTTGACAAGCTCCCCTGCTTGGTCCAAGAAAAGGAATTCCATAATGCTTTCTTGAAATATAATTTTGGCAATGTAGCATTGAAAATCGCATCCAGCAAGCACTGTGTTAAGGAAGAAATGGAACAAGATTCAATTGCACTGTGTATTCTTTCACAAAGAAGTGAAATCAATTAATTCACACAAACACAGCATTTTGCTCCCAGAGCTTCACAGCATCCAAAAGTATGAATGCTGGTATAAATGTGTTAATCGGCTCAGCGGTCCTCAGGATTTCTAGTGGGTTTTTTGTACCCTGCTGACTATCAAGGTCAGTGAAGATAGCTTTGTGTTTGATGATGACTTAGGTGTGCACCAGACAATTGCTATGCTTCATCAGCTCAGATTTCTTTTTATTAAAGATTTGAACCCTCAATTTAGCAGGAAAAAAAGTGAAAAGATAAGCTCCTTTTTCTGTACTCTGTTATCTGCCATGCAATGCTCGAGCTTTCACAACATCAGGAAATAGATCTTGTCCTTTAGAAAACAACCTTTTTCTAAACCTTTTTGAATTTGAGATTTCTGCATTATTTTTATCAGAAAACTATTAAAATCCAATCACAAAAATCATAGTTTACTCTTAATGAAGGTGATCGTGAAGCTGCTGAGGACATTTAATAAAGAGAAACATTTAAAAAGTCTGCTGAATTTTTCTTATTCTGGCATCCACATTAAGTTGCAGGCCACTAAAATGTTTGAAGAAGTTCTGAGTGTTTAATTGCAACTTAGTTAACTCTCAGGTGACAGTTATCAAGAGAAACATCAATTTGTTGTTTTCCAAATTGTTAGCCAAGAGTGCAAATAGTGTTAGAGACGATGAAAGACATACCATGACACAGTTAAATGTGTCATATTTCCATTCACTTTCCCACTTAACTAAATGTTTGTTTGGGTTTTGTTTGTTCATTTTTTGATGGTTTTTTGGGGTTTTTTTTTAGTGAGGCAGAAAACTTGCCTTTTTAATTGGAACCTCTGAACAGGAAGATGATGATATCTACTACTCCTTTTACAAATAAAAGATGTTTCAGCTGCTGATCTTCTAGATGGTTTCAGCCCACTGGCAGAAAAACAAGTCTTGTTGGTGTCCCTTGGTTTTACAGCATCCATGCATCCTCAGAATTCAGGTCATCTGCTTAGCATAACCTATTCAGCCACTTGGGCTTCATGATAGGCATAGGTCCCTTCCAACTGAAATAATCTATGTGTCTGTGTGGTTTTATGCATTTAAAATCAGTACCCAGACTGATGTTCCCTGAGACTTACTGACTCGTCTGTTCATTGGAAAATTCTTTTAACTTGCAAAGTAATCTTTTGATATTCCACAGAGACTCTGAGTTATCTCCTTTTATAGGTCCCATGAAGTTTTAAGAGACTTTCTGTGTGTAGTGAAGATGAGGAGAGGATAGTGTATGGTGAGAGCTTAGCGCTGTTTACAGCCAAGGAAAATAGCTGAGAACACTTTGCACTGCTTTGCAATTGTGTTCAGGGGCTGGCTTAGTTGGGAACAGCATTTCAGGACAGCACAACACCAGCTGAAACTCCTTTCTGCACTGCTCAATTACCTCTGTCATCTCATTGTTTCAGAGATTGCAGCAGTCTTAGTTTTCCAGTGATTGCTTTATAACCTCTAACAGACTCTATCTACTAATTAAATTGGAGGTTAGAGACAAAGCTCTAAGCTAACAGTGCAAATTAAGCACAGGAGAGCTGCTAATGGCCTGCTAACAGAGCAACTCTATTCTGTCAGACTCTCTTAACTAAAGAAAACAGTTTGGAGTTTTGTGAGTTTCAGAAATGAGGGAAATACCAACACAAATGGAAAAGGTGTTTTCTTTGCTAGCTCTGTATAGATTGTCCTTTGAAAACCTTGAGTTGTAAACAGTCATAATGACTAACAAGTAATGAAGATCAATGATCTGAGTATTCTAAGAGAGTGAGCTGCTAGTTACTCTTCAAAACTGGTATCCTATGGTCTGAGAAGTCTTTGTATCAGCATATGTAACATGTACCCATGCACACTGCCTGCTCTGAGAAAAAACATTCAGGGTTGCATTGAGGGCTTACCCAGCAGAGGTGTCAAATGCAAGAAATTCAAATAAAATCTATCCTTCAGGATTGTTCAAATAAAAGTTTTTCCTTCCCAGCCCTCTTTGGAGGCTGTCCACATAGAGAATTGTATTTTCTGTCTGAAAAAAAAAAAAATCAATATAAAGCAATTGACTGGGGAGAAAAGTATATTTAAGTTTGAAAACCTTCTCATACAGAGATATTGTTTGGTTTGACAGCTAAATGGTCGCAGGCCTGCATCGTCTTTTCTCTGAAGACTAGATCATCCCTAAATCTAAACACACTTCTGAATTATTCTCTAGCTGAAAAGCTAGTTGATTTCTAGATTTGGAGAAACAATAACATTTTCCAGGAATTTTTTGGAAGCTACTTCCAGTAGAATCTTTTTTTGTTTGTTTGTTTTTAAAGTATATTTATTTATTCTCTCTGATTTTTTTCTGTGATTTTCTTTTTTATAATTTCATTAGTCTACATTTTAAAAGCAGTAATACTAAATTATTTTTTCAAATCACTAGGTTTAAAATGCAATATGATATTTCACCTATTTGTCTATAATACATGCCAGAAGTAGCAGAATTTTTTCAAGTATCACTCAAATTATCATACTTTGAAAAATATCAGCAGATATTTTTAATTCTAAAGGAATAAAACTTAAAAACAAGACATTTTCCAATCAGGTTCAAAAGTTTGGGTTTGGATGGTTTTTTATTTGTTTGTTTTGTGTTGGTTTTGTTTTGGTTTTTTTAACAAAATTGAAAACTTATTGCTTTTCCCTCTAAATATTCTAGGACAAATAGGTTATTTTACATTTTTAATTCTTTTTGTTTTGGTTTGGTTTGTTGTTTTGTTGTTTTTTTTTTTTGTGGGGAAACCTTTTAACTTTCACAAGTCCATGTTAGTAAGGTTGGAGTGAAATAAATGTTACCATGTAAAGAAAAACTTTTCTTATATGTTATTATAGTGAAAGATTATCGTGACGGTCTCATAGTTGGTTTCCATTGTTGTAATGACAGCTTTTCTCAAGGTACCTTGATACGTTCAAAAACCAAACCCCACCGGAATGGAATATTCAAATACTCTCCGTTCATACAAAAGGATCACTAGAGAAAATGGCAACTGTTGTCCTTGGCATGGGGTCACACTGGTTTCTGGAGAGAAATCTGTGAAAGTGCTTTCCCTGGGGACCAAAGGGATTTGCTGTTTGGGGCACCCCGTGTCTCCATTGCTCTAAGAGACAAAAGTAATTGCCAGGCAGGAATACACCAAACTGCTGATGCTGGACCAGTCCAGGAGAAACCAGAATCTGAGAATCTTAAAAGAACCAATACTTTGCTAGAGAAAAGTTGGGTATTTGGACAAAGAGATTGGTTTGTTATTCTAGTTTTTCTTCCGTGATGAGTGAAATTGGCATTTCCTCACGTTTTTGGATAATAATCTGGATTTCACCCAAGACATACCTGACATATCTCATCAATGTCATCTGTTAAAGGATACAGCCCATGCTGCCCAGGACATTGATTGACTGTACTGAGGAAGCTTTCCTCACTTCATAAAAGGGTAGAGGGAGGGAATATGAAAGTAGAATTTTTCCTCCAAACAGAATAAAAAACCAAAAAGCTTTTAAACATTTACAATAAATATGTAGAACTATCAGTAAAAAAAATGTTTTGTTTCTATGAAATTATAATTCTTCAGTGGTATACTATATCAGTGAAAATTACAAATACATTTTTCCAAGGCCCTGATATCATTACTGTAGTGATGATGAAAAACTGCTAGATTTCCTGCAAGTTTTTTCTACCTTTCAAGTCTTTAAAGTAATTGTGTCAATGTTAAGAGGTGTTGTTTACAGATATTTCTTATATTCTTCCAATAAAATGTGACCATTTCCAACCACAAGTGTCTCAAAGTCAAATCTCCCCGGTCAAAAAAAATTTAATTTTTCCACTCACTTTCCAGTCACTGGGATTTCTCTGTCAGTCACATTCTTGTGACTATGTCTTAGCAAATGTCTAGAGGGTGACAGCAATTACAAATATCACCACATAAGAGTTAGAAACACTCAGCAGACTTTTGTAACCTATGGTTAACAGCAACACACTCTCACAATTTGTGTTCAGGAAGTCTCTGTGAAACATTTTTCAGAGCAAGTATTATCCTGGTGTTTTTCCAAAGATGATAATAGATCAAGAGGATCCTATGGGTCCTGTTTCAGCAGTGTGTTTAAGCAAGGCACCCGAGTTTAAGATTAAAGGTTACCTCGTGCTTAGGTACCTCACAAGCCTTCCTTGGTCACAGCCAAGGAACTTATTACAAAGTTACAATAGACTCTTAACTCTGAATTTCCTGCCTTTCATACTACAAAAGCTCACCCTTAACCTTCCTGTAAAAGGGAGTTTTCATCTAATTCCCCAGAGGGTTAAAAGACAGATGAGCTGGTGGTAAGAAGAACCATACAAATGCTTTTCGCATTGAGAGAGCCTACCCTGGAATGTGGTTTGCAGAAAAAAATGCTGCCATATGTTGAAGAACATCTTCATATATGCTTTTATTTCTTTAATACCTTCCAGGCTGCAAAACAGGATGTGGCTCCTATCAGAGTGGCAGTTTAATTATCTGTACGACTGCTGATATTTGACTGTCATGCCTGCATCTAAACATTGCTGTTACTCAGGCTCCAACAAGAAGAAACTTGAGACTTATTACCTTTCCTTGTTGCTTTTATTATCATTGTACACTGTATGGAAACATCTAATCTAGGTGGTCTTCCAATTAATTTCCAGTGAATACGGAGCACCGCTAATATCCCCTGGAAAAACCACTGTCAAATTGAAACAAGTAGATTGTTTATCAGATGAAGTGTATTGCTAAAAAATACTTGACATCACCAAAAATGTTTTGGGGTTGTTTTGGTTTGGCTTTTTTCTCTAAAAAAGTGAGTTACCTGTGGTTAAAATTACATATTTTGATTAGAAAAAAAAAGAAAAACTACTTGATTAATTTGGATTCAGTTATTATTAGTAGATAAGAAAATGCACAAAGAAGTTTGCATGGTTTTCAGTGATCTTCTAATTTAGCAAAACTAAAATGAGATAACATTTGCCAATTTTCAAAAATGATGTGCTAAAATAGAGAAGTGTGAAGGACTTGCTTGAAGTCTAGAATTGTGAGAGGAAACAGTGTCCAAGATGTATTTAAATCCTTCTTTGCAAGGCATATTGTTTAGAGCTTGCAAGAGCACCTCATACATACTATGGGTGTCTTTCACCATGCATTTAAGTGCCCAGGTAATAACATTGTCTTAAAATATTTGGAGCCAATTACATTTAAGCTACTCCTGTTGCTGAGAGAGTGTGCCACCACCCACTTAGAAACAACTTTGATGCGACATGAATGGTGGCTCAGCTCAAGTGCTGAACTCCTGATGGCTCTCATACTTACCACTCCAGGGATGTGCTGAAATGACTGTTTTGTCAAAATGAGTTTTCATCATTTATTTGTGAAAGTTATTAAACAAATAAATGAAGAGGTCGCAATTACAGCTTCTGTTTCCTGAGATCAGCCATCTTTAACCTAGCAGAAAATAAAGGTCACTTTTCATAAATGTCACTTTTCATAAATTCAGCTGATAGTGGTGTTCAATATTTAACAACATGTAGCAACATTTCAATCTTAGTGTAATAAATTTTAGTGTAAGATGTCATAATACCTTTATCAGTCTTTATTATCTTTATTAGAGATTTTTTTTCAGTTTGTTCACAATTACAAGTGATTTTGTCTGCATAGACTTCATTCAGTTTTTAATGACACTTGTATATTGATTACTATCCAGTCTGTTAAAAGCTGCAACACGGGGGCTAACTGGTATTCACAACCTCTAGAAATTAGTCTTATTGAATGCCAACCATGAATTGCATGGACTGTGTGCTGCACTGCTCTTTGCTGAATCTTGTGGGATAACTGGATCACTTTCTGCCAGTTCTGTCAATAGTTTCCACGGTGATATTATGAAAACCAACATCTCTCAGGCCAAAAGCAAACTTCACACATTCTGAAATAAATCATTTTTGGCAGCTTGTATCAAATCATGATGGGAAAACTTGTGGGAGTTCAACCCTTCCTCCTTTTTTATGGAGTCCCGTTGTCTGATTAAATGCCCCAAATAACTGGTCCAAAGGACTCCTCACTTTTTAAGACCAATGGGCAAGATGGATGTCTGGAGCCAGATTATACTTTTGGAGAATCAAACTGAAATACTCCTTTGACTTTCTGAAAGGCTGAAATTTGATTAAATTCATCTGCTGAAGTTAACTAAGATATTTGATCCTCCCCTCATGCAATAATTCATGTCATGGTAACACCTAGGCACTGTTGCCACAGAAAAGCATGACAGTGTAGTACAAGACAAAAATCTAGGGTGAATCTTTTCCTCTATCAAAGCATAAAAATATTTAATGCTACATAAAACACAGTTCTACTCACTCTTGTTGAATAATGATGCAAAGGGCCAAGTCTGAAAATGTTTGGGGTTCTATAAAGACAGAATGGGTTTGTGTTGCCTCTTTTGAAACAAGTCAGGTTTGTTGGTAGATTAACTGCTATTCCATAGTGGCTTGTGATTTATATCACAGGAGCCTACATCTCTGGATATGAGCCGTTTTTATTATAGCAGGAATTTACAGAGATAATCTCAGGACTACAGATCCCTTTAGACAGGCATTTCAGACATGATTAAATGCCCTTGCTGGAAACAAAAATCTCTACTTAGTGCAATGGGTTTCACATGGGCCCTAAAGCCATCCTTCTGCTCCCATTCCACTGGCAGAGAGATATCCCATCACCTTCAAACAGCTCCGCTGGTCGGTTGTTTTGCCCCAAAGCAGTACAAGATCCAGTTTTACCTCATGGATCTTTAACTATTTGGATCCCTAATGGAACACAAAGGCACAGAATGTGGGGAAATCAGCAGATTTTTTTCTGCAGTGCTAATACCTCTCTCCTAGTATTAGTCAAACTGAACAGTAACTGGGCTGCAGTATCGTTGTGTTCTCTGATGCAATGGAATAGGAGAAAAAGTCAAGAGACAAATTTTGCCTTATTTCATTAAAAAAAAATAAGAGGGAATACTGTCGGCATTACTGACAAAATGTCTGCTGGTTGGGCATTTTTAGTATGACAGATGACAAAGTACAGCACAGCTCCTCAAGGACTCCCTAAAATGTCTGAGAAAAACTTGGCGTTCACGCTTCTCAACTGAATTTGCAGCTTGCGTCCATTTCACAACTGCTCCCACTTGAAGACTGTTCATCTGCAAACTGGAATTTCAGGTCCTTCATGTTTAGGATCTGGAGACATTAGACTCCTTAAACACAGGGCTGACTATGATCTGGTGTTTCTGTCCTAAAGGGAAAATATCCAGGTAGGATCATACTGAACCACCTTGGTAAAAGGCTGTGGGCAGTCAGAGGCAGCAAGCACTGACTTGTAATGATGAGTTACATGGTGAACTTATGGATGCATACCAGCATATTTCCCTGCACACTTCCCTGAGGGAAGGGAAAATTTTCCAACAGAAAGATAATCACTGCCACCACTTCTGGCTTATTTCAAAAGCCAGCCAGGCTGTGTGAGTTTAACTGACAGCAAAATAGAGCTCTCTGCATACAGCAGTCTTCATTTACCATGTGTAACCCCACAATAATTGAAAGAAATGTGAAGGGGAAAACCACAGCAAATAAATCAGTTGATATTAAGCTTGGAGTGGAGTAGTCAATGAGTATAGGGAAAGTGATCTGGTGCTCTGTGGCATGCAGCAATGTCAGACCCTCTCTCAGCTTGTAGATTAGGTAAATCTGCGAGACCTGGGGACTACTAGAGTGATGCTTCATATCAGGACCCACCAGGAAACCAGAAGTGGAAGAGAAGTCGCTCCACTCAGCCCATGCCTGTGAGCAGCAGGTCTGCACAATGCAGCAATGTGAGCAGCCATCGGCATAAAAATAAGGTGCACCCCCATGCAAAGATCCTTGGGCTGGGGCCTGTCAGGGTGCAGAGGAGAACCATCCCATGGTGTTACCTCCTGTAGCTGAGGCAGGTGCTCCAAGGTCTTGCTGTGTTCCTGCAGGCTGACTCTGACTGCAGCAAGCCTCTGCTCCCAGCTGCAGCAGCTGCTGGAGGCTCCTATTGAACAAACGCAGGGGAAAAATCTGAACACTGTCAGTCATAACACAGCCATTTCTTCAAAGAAGTGTTGGTGTGAATGTTTTCCAAGAAAAACAAAAGCCCCCTGCCTACTCTGTCCCACTTGGAACTCTACAGTCAGGTTGAAAGAGAAGGGATTTGAGGAGGGATTTGAAGAGAAATGAATAAATAAAAATAATGCTGGAGACCAGATGGCAACATCTGGAGAACAGGGCTGCATTTTGGCTTTGGGTTATTTAACCTTTCTTGATCTGCACTGGCTTCTCTTTTCAGTCAACAGCTGAGCAGAACTAAATTAATTTGAAAAAAATTTTGAAAAGCTTCTTCTAATGTATGGCAACACACCTGCTAGTATAAAGTAGTTCAACTTTTATAAAAGCTCCTATTATTTGGAGCTGCTGTACCTATAAACATCTATCTCTTCAGTAATCCATAAATATCTATATCTCTTCAGTAAAAATATCTCATTGAAACAACTCTCACCTTTTTTTTCTTTTTCTTTTTCTTTTTTTTTTTCAGTTGTGCTGGCTAGAGAATAATCTGGGACTAGAATAGCTTCTCTGAGGCAGCATGAGATAGGTTGATGCAGGAACAACATCTTTGTGTTTACATAGGAGCTTAAGTCATTGGGCTACAACAATGTGAAGGTTTGAAGGCCAAATGTTCCTGCATAAAGTACTGAAAAATAAGAAACATCCACAGATTTTAGGTGCCCCAAAAAATAAGATAAAAAGGGGAAAAAAGCTTGGAGTAAACAAATAAAAACCTAACATTTGAGACTCTAAGTTTTTACATGAAATAGGGCTCCATCTTGGCAATTTTAAAGAGGGAGAGAAAAAGATAAACAATTTCAGAGTATCAAGTGGATGTTTGTGTGTGGTGTAACTCACCCAATATAGAGGATTAATTACAGATTTTAACCTTTCCCATTTTAGGTGGGCTTAAGTCACACTCTTTGAACTAATAGTGTGTGATACATCCCTCAGGCTATCAGGGACAATAATAGATGTCCAACTATGACATGAGTTTGCATGATGAAATAAAAATTATGGCAGTTTTCCAAAACTAAATATATGACAAATGTAATAATTTCTGACAGAAATGAGAATAGAATAATGCTTCAGTGATTCAGTGGGGGGAAAAAAAGTAAAAAATACCCCACACAAATCACAATTAATGTTTCAGGTACAGCAAATTTCTTAGTGACATATGACAAGACACAGATGTGGGGCCAAATTCTTAAATTAAAATGTATATTCAGTTTAAAAATAACAGTGTCTCACCACCATCTGTTAGTATCTCTGGCAGATGTGCTGTAGGAATATTTTTGTGCCACAGTCCTTTTTTTCATTTTCCACCAAATATGGAAGTTCACACCTTTTCTTACAAAAACATAAAAGCTGAGTCCTTCCTCAGACACCTTCCAGGCCTAAAGCTCTCTCCTCATGGTAAGCATCCAATTTCAGTGTTAGTTCTTCCCCACTGTTACTCATCCAAAGCCCTTGGGTCTGGTAGGGGACAGGAATAGAAATGATGACCAGGGATAATATGAGTGATCACGCAATTGGTTGGCTGATGAGGTCATTTCTTTGTTTTACTTCTCCATGTCAGAGTACAAATCAGAGAAGAAGAGAAAATGCCATTCAAGCTATAATGTCTGTAGAGACAAACATCCAAGATAAGAGAGGGAAAATGGAGGGTGAGGTAGTGAAGCCCAAGAAAGTTTTTCTACTGGGCTCTCTAGTTTTTGTTTAATAGCAGTCAAAAGAGGTGAATAGAGATAAAATACCAGTTACCTTGGTCTTCAGGGAAAAAAGTCACAAAATCACAGAATGGGTCAGGTTGGAAGGGAGGTTGCAGGACATCTGGTGCAACTTCCCTACTCAAGCAGGGTCATCCCAGAGCACACAGGACAGGATTGTGTTGAGACAGTGTTTATCTCTAGCAAGGAAGACTCCACAATTTCTCTGGGCAATTGGTTCTAGTGCACAGCCACTGCACAGTAAAGAAGTTCTTCCTCAGGTTCAAGTGGAACTTCTTTGCATCGCTTTCTGCCCACTGCCTCTCGTCTTATTTCTTGACACCACCAAGCAGAGCCGGGCTCCATCCTCTTGACATCCTCAATTCAGATACTGATAGACATTGATATGGTCTCCAATAAATCGAGGTCATGCCAGACCCACAGTTCCATAACCTAAGCAGACAAGGGTCAGGCTGAATCACCAGTAGACATGACAGTTGTCTCACCTGATTATCTACAACACCACAGAGTTCAAAAACACATCAGATGTGACCTTTACAAACAGAAAATTGCTTGTTTCCTCTTCCACCCACCCCCACCTTTGCCCTCCAAGACTGCATAAAACATTGGTTGTTTCTCAAAGGCTTTTAATAGTGTTGCAAATATGTCCTGACATTGGGGTAAATCCTGAGCACACACTGAGCAGAGATAGGGGGTAGGACTCCTATTAATAGTGATCAAAGTAGTTCAATTCTCCTGCAAGCTGTGCTGAAAATGAGCCCTGCTCTGCCATGCCACATCAATTAGGACACACTTCTGACCTGAAGCAACAGTTCAAATGCAAAAAATTTAGTGTCAGTGTACAAACAAGGCATGGGAAAGTAATTGCAAAAGATTTTTTTTTTATCTAAAGATGTAATATCATATTGAAAATCACAGATCCTTCTTAAATCCTATTTCTACAATAATTAATGCAAAGTTTAACATTATGCAAAGAAAGAGCACTGTTTTTTAACTCTTTTTGGCTTTAATTTTCTAGTACGTCTATTTCTTACATAGTTCTTTTCTCATATTATTGCTTGTAAATTTTTTTCTGCATTATTCCAGCTCATTTTGGGTTGCATATCATGTCACTATATTAGTGCTTTCAAATAACCCCTGTAAAGACTGTCCTCTGTCAGAAAGAAGCATCTGTTCTTTTAGATACAAGAGCAATATTAATTTCTAAATATTTGCCCAAATTTTTACAGTTTTCCCTGTCAACTGTTAAAATCACTTTTCAGATATTTTGATAGCTAAGTGTAGTTGAGCTTTCACCAAAGTTTTCATATTCTGATTTCTTGGGGTTTTTTTTCCTTTCCACAGCACAGAAAGCCAAAGAGTGGAAGTAGGTGAAAATTTTTCTTTCCTTTATAAAGAATACATTTATCACTGACCTGCCACCTTCCACATATGCCATGAAGGGAGTCATTGCTTTGGATTCATGTCAAAGCCATGTTTCAAACTCCTCCTCTGACAGCAATCAAATGAGAAGGCTGCATGGATTTGCTCAGTCATTTGACATTTTGTTCTCTCTTAAACAAAGCAATGATAAAGACTTGTGCTCTTCACTTTTATTTGTACCTTGCCTGCAGGAAACCAACTGGCAAGGTTTATGAGTGCTCTAACCTCCTCTAGGCAGTAGGACTTTTGGCAGTTTTAACATTCTGGTCATTTCTACTGACATGTGTAACACACAAGAGTTATCTATCAATGTGCTTTCCATGCGCCGCTGTGCTCAAGCTCAGACCAAACCAAAACCCCACCTGGGAAGACCTGCAAGTTTCAGACAAACTAAGCAGGCAGGATCACATCTTTCTTTTATAAGCTGACTGAACAATTGAACTTCATCCCACCTAGGCATTTAAAGGAGGGAAGTTAACACTGCCAGGAAATCCTGTCTGCTCAGAAAAGGCAATTATCAGAAGACAGTCCTAGATAGGAAGAAATGAGAGTTTAAAAAAAAAAAACAAACCTCAAAAAAAATACAAAGATATCAACAAAGACTTGGTATCCCTAACTATAAAGTCACACTTCACAAGACAGCTAAACAAGATGAAGATCACAGAACAAACTACCTCATAAACAAAGACCACACAGAGAAAGAAAAGTATTACATGCCCAATGCAGACATAACAGACCACTCTACACAGCAAATGAACACAAATTAAGCAAGACTGAATGTTAAATTACATGCAATCAAAAGATCAGGAAAAAAAAAAAACCAAAAAAAGTCCTAAAAGTAAGACTGGCTTCTTTGCCTCTGTCCCTTTGTCTATCTGATAATAGCCAGTACCATTTAGCATCTCACCATCACTGAATTAAGCTCATCTGACTAGAGGAATTTCAATATCTGGGAGGATGTGCCTTATATTTCCAGGAGTCTTGTGCTTTAGTTTTAACAATCACTGGAAATAAATGCCCCTGTGTTTTTGTGACTGACAAATGACATTTGACATCATAGATCTCTGTGAAGGATAATTTCAGTAATTGTTTTCCATTCCCTCTGACAGCCAGCAGCAAGAACTCAAGAGAAAAGATAAACCTGAAAGGCTAAGGAAACACTGTGAAAACAGAAAACATGCAAGAAAACCAGTGGAATCTAATTATAAATATTAAACTAATATCACTTTGAGTTATGATTTCAAATTAGATTTGAGTTGGATAAACTTACACTTATTGCCAAGAGTATGCATTCAGAATAAACACCAAAAGTCCTTCTTCTGGAAAAGTGCCCAGGTGAGCAGTTCAGCCACTTCAGTAGAGATACTCATTTTTCTGAAATGGAGCACATGCTTATACAATGTGAGACTAGGAACATTTTCATCTTTTTCTACTTAGCTGGAGTACATCCCCTTTAAACTTGATCCAGAAAAAACCGGATACAAAAAACTGTGTCTTTCCATGAGTGATCAAGTTCGGTGCTTCTGAAAACATTAATTTAAAAGATGCAAAAAGGGGATGGGAGCTCAAAGTGGAGGAATGGGAAGCTTAACAGCTTGCTATGAACTTCTGTAATGGACTTCCATTTCTGCAACCTTGCTATAGGGTTTTCAGCAGTTTCTGTCCTTGTCTCCCCAAAACTGAGGATAATTCCTCCTGCAATTCCAAAAGAGAATTTTCTGGGACAAGTATGCTTTACAGGTATGTCTGGTACATGCACTCGTCTCTTTGATGACTTGTGGGCTCTGTCAGGACTAATGGGGCAGGAAGTAGCATCTGCTATTTCTTTTACTCCTGAAATGACTCTACATCTCAAATCTGCCAACACGTGCATCTTTCCTCAAATGTTTTGAAAGTTGACAGGTTCCAACTAGATGAAACACATATTAGCTTCTGGCTATTAGAGGAAAAAGTAGAATAATTCTTGTAATGAAATACTTGTGTCCATACCCATCAATATTCTTCTTATCTTTCACTCTTGGCTTCAGTTTAACAAGTTACTGTATAGGGGCCAAAACACTTTCAAATGAGCATTTTTATATAATCAGAAAAAAGGAGTGTGACAAAAACCTGAAAGTTTTCATGTAAACAGATTGATATGGGGAAGATTCTTGATTAGAAAATATCCTGCCTTAGCTCAGGCTGGCACTAACCTCTGACTTGGCTTTATATATTATCTCTTAAACCAGTTTGTTAAAAGAAGGGCAATATAAATTGAGTTTCAGCTTGAGGAAATGCAAAATCTGTTGTGTATTGCATATGTCATTTAATTCCTGTGAACAGACCCTGAAATTTATGTCATGCCCCACTGACTGCTTGCTTTGTTTTTTCAAGCCAGTAGAGCTTCACAGAGCAGCTAGGATCCATCTGAGTAGATGCAAGTGCAGAAATGGACCCATACAGCTAAATCCTACAACTACTCAAACTTTTTATATATTTACAGCTTTTCAGTAGGTGTAAATTTTAAACCAATGAAAATATATGCTGAATTACAAATTCATGATAAAGCCATGTATTGCTACTTTAGTTTTATATTTCCACATCACTGAGGTTCCTCAAATAGGAATGAAAATATTATCCATGTGTATTTTTCCAGAAGCATTGAAAATTCTACTTGGTCACAAATAAAAAAAACAATTGTGTAAAAGCAAAATGCCACTTCATTGTAAAGCACATTTGACATAAGTCAAAACCAGGTCCTATTACAAGATTTTGCAGTTATACAAAGGTGTGGGCAAAGATACAGAGAAGAATAAACCAGTGACAGTTTATTTAGTACTTTCTAGAGAAACTAGTCAGAGAAAATGATCAAAGTGAAATTTAAAAGAAAAAAATATGTCAGCATTTTTTGCATAGTTTAAGCAAAAAATAAATCTTTCTACTTTGAATATGGTCTTTGAAAAGCTCAGAAGAGGTTTTGTGAGCCTCTCATAAGTCAAACAAGTCTAAAATATTTTGGCAACAATTCTGGGAAGGTATCATGGTAGCAGAGAAGGTGGCAGAATGGGTTTGTGGTTTAATGTGGGTTGAAAGGCTCTTCTAGCTGTCAGATTAAGACAGTAATTCTCCAATGTTTATAGGGAAACATAACTACATTCTTGCCATTTAGAGGAGCATATAATTTAGGTTTGGTAAAATACCAGTTAAAGCACTTACAAGACCAAAGTCGGTGTTAATCTTAGATTAGTGTCATAATCCTTGAAAGACTGACTGTAAAACCTGTGAATTAAAATAAAACATGACAGAAAGTGGGAATAGTTTCTTCATCCCCTGCAGCAGAACAAAACAGACACTTGTTTCAGCAGCACCTAATATTTCTCTTAATTAAAAAGAAAACAGCAAACCCCCCCAACTATATATTTTCTTCTATCCATGCAGGCATGTGTTTTGGCTTTTACACTATGTGGTCTATAAACAAAATGTAAATATAATAATATTGATTTGTTTCCATAGCAATGCAAAAGCTCTTTTTGGGTTTCCAAGGCAATATGCAGCAGAGTAACAAATCAGAAAGACATGGGAAATGTTCAGTAAGCAAGAGGTTTAGGCAGTGCCCCAGGCCTTCAAGAAATGTATTCTTCATTAAAGCAATTTGAAAAAAAAACCACTTGAAATTAAAACAAAAATGTTTCATCTACCAGATTCATATTTTCTTTTGTCATTACACATTATCTGTAGAAATATGCTTTTGTTTGTGACAATTCTCATTCAAGTTAGTTCCGCTGACAAGAGCAAGGGATTTTCACTTTAATTTTTTTTTAATGTGAAGGGGTTTAGAGCCTCTGACTCTAATCCTGCAGGAGGAGGGGTAGTTGCAAGAGAAAACCCCATTAAATGATTTGACAACTGTTTTGTTTTTTTTTTTTTACTATGTAGAGATGCCACTAATGATTTGGGCTTTTATCCTCATCTGTTCAAGCTTTCTTGGAATATTCTTAAGATTCTTTTTCTGTCTCCTGTCTGTCACAAGGGACTACTTTACAAATGTACAAAAGCTGAAATGAAAAAAAACCTGTTAGTTATAAGACCATTGTTACATCCATAGCTCTACCCTACATTAATCCTCAAAAGGTTTACATGCCCCTCTAAGTTAAGGCTGTGAATCTGAGAAGAACCCAATCTATCCTAAGAGCCATCCCAAGTGCAAACTAGGCCAACATAAATAATTTAAGCCTGTGAATACCTAAAGTGTATTTGGACTTATATTTCATGTTTGTTCAGGCTAAATATACATTTTAGAGGCACATTTATCACCTTTTCCTTGATATTCAGAAAAAAATAGTCTCAAAATAGTCCTAGATTCAGGCAAAGGAATGAACAGTTACACTAAAAGACCATCTCTGTTGTCACATATCTTCTCTGGAATTGGAATTAAGAAAACAAAAAAAAAAATTAAAAGAAACAAAGATTTTAATTTGGAGTTACTAAGTAATGCTAGTGATCAAGAACGATTTCATTTATGTCATATAAAGTGAGATGCCTCACTTGCCCAGATACACCCTCTTCAATGTTAACAGCTGCATCCAATCTTGCACGAGTTAGAAACAAAGACAATAAAGCATTTAGTGTCCAACTTCTCTAAACCTGCAGTATTAACTGCTCCCACTATCCTATTACTCTAACGTGACTGGTCTTGTGTTATTTTAAGAAAGCTATGCTTTATTATACTTTGTATGCAAAAAATTATCATTCACATTCAGGTTATGAGTATGTAATTTTTTCCATTAGTTTTTCACATGAATGAAAAAAGATGGAAACAAGTGAAAGACGTTTGCTAAGTAGCAATAGGCAGCATGATTGTTGATTGAATTTTCTTTTCAGAGCAGCATGCAGCCTGAAGAAAACTAATCATTTAGCAAAACCTGTCAAGCTCAAAGAGAAGAGTTTCCTTTACTATTATTCAAATATTGCTCTAAATTACACACCTGCCATGCAAATGAGAAATGTGGCTTCCAGTTTGAGGCTTCTCTAATTAAAATATTATCTGACCCCTGATTTGTTTTTGTACTCAAAAACAGCATTCAAAAAAGAAAACTTCTAAAATGCTTTACTATAAATCTTGCTATATAAAACACATTGGTTTGGGGTTTGGTTTTGGTGAGATTTAAAAAAAAAGACTGGGCTTTAAGTTGTGGCAAAATGTGAGATTATTCAACAAATTTGGAATTTACCTAGAAATCTTCCCAAATCTCTCTGCAATTTTCATGTAACCTCACTTGCCTATGGCCCAAGTAGACCAAAAGGCTCCACCAAAATAATGAAACACAATCAAAAAACTGGGCGCCATTTGAGCTTAAGGTGTGGCAGGAGTTTCAAGGGAGACCTGTACCTTCCTTAACACTCTTTATAAAAAATGTTCCTTTGGGAATTTAAGTCAGATCTCCCAATTGGAATGGACAGTTGCTTTCTAGATGGTTATGGATGTCTGCAGTGCAAGCACTTTTAACTTGATTGACATAGATCTTGACATAGATGGAGATCCCTCAAGGTCTTTTGTTTGCAAGTACTCTTTGAAGGATGAACTGTTAAACCAAGAAGAAGGAAACCTGGGGGAAGGACTTTGAGAAGTATTCTAATATCCACTGCCATTAAGGGAACATATACAATGAACAGAAAATGGTAAAAAAAATTGTTTCATTTTCAGTATCACATACCAAATCCAGAAAAATACCATAGTTAGGTCTTTATCTGTACAGCAATTTTCTTTATCAATTTTCTTCACCTATGAAAAACTTTCAGTCATATGGGTAATACTACCTTTTGTCATCCTCAGAATCTGGAAACACTGAATTCTGCTCCAAGAAGTTTATCTCTCACAAAAGGTGATAAAGACCAAACTTCAAGAAGTCTTCCATGACTGTATATCACTTCTCTTTCTTTCACAATTCTGCTAAGAATTTCTCTGACAAAATCTTGGAAAATCTGACCTGAACATTCTGAAGGTAATAACAAAATGGGTTTAGCAATGGTTAAATTAAAACAAATTTTTGACATGAAGATAGATTTTTAATCGTCCCAAGTTTGCCCAGGAAGAGTCAATTTTGAAGTAACCTATGCAGTAGGAAGTAGTACAGCTTCCTTCCTGGAAGGCAGAAGCAGTAAGCAGCTAATTTTGAGCATTGACAGGTATGCAAACCAATTAAAGTTGTTCTGCCTTCGAGGAAAAAAACATATTTAAGAGAGGGACATGTGGGAAAAGATCCTTTTATCCATTGCAGCCAGAGAAGCAGGTCCCCTGTTCTCTCTCTGGTAAGACTGGGCCCTTGTCCCCCACTCCCACTTAGAGGGAGGAGGGGGGGAAGGTGGATTTGGAGCTTCAGCTGAGCCCTTCAGAGTTCAGACACAGCTGGGCTGTAAATCCCAGCCATGGCCATGCAGGGCCAAGCCCTTCTCTCCCTCCCCTCAGCTCAGACACTGGAATTCCACACTCGAACAGCGCGGGCAGAGACCAAGGGACTGTGGCAAGGCCCTAGAGAGATTTAACTCTCTCCATGCTTGGATAAAACTTGCAGATTTTCCCCTTTCTTGCACAGTGAGAGAAAGAGTAAGGACACCTACAAAACACAGCATAGAGACTCTAAAGTCAGTGAGGGAAGCAGAGCCAAGGCCTAGAGGGAGGAGAATGAGGAGCGCTTCAAATGTGAAAGCTGAAAAATCTTTTGTGATGCCATGGTTGGACTACGCTAAAATATTCCCTGTAATATATGAGGAAATGGTCCAAAGGGGAGATGTGATGTTCTAACTGCAGCCTGTGAGCCCAGGCAGCTGTGTAGAGATGTGGAGACACTGAAACAATCGCTGCCTCATGAGAAGCCTGAGCAGAGACAAAGAAGCTGTGACCCAGTCCCTCACTCACAGGGATGGTAAAGAGGACTTCTGTTGCCAATAATAGAAGAAGAATATTTCTTTGCAGCTGTAGTAGAACCACTCATCCATAAAAGACTACCCCATGGACTGCCATAGTCCACTGTAGTAGCTGGGGGGATACTACTGTTCTGGAAGGGATCTTTTACATCAAGCAGATTTTCCTCCCGTGCAACTGCTTGTTGTGAGTCTGGGACCATAAAACGCTGTATTTTCTTATGGAGAAGTCTATGGTATAAGCAAGAGAAAACTTCTCTCCATAAATTAACTGAGAAAAGACTATTTTGGAGGTGGTAAACTGACTGAAAGTTGAAGTGTGATCTTTTTGTGTTGTCAGTGGGAAAGAGATGGAGAGGTAGGGGGAGGAGGGGTGATCTGAGGGTTTTGTTCTAGTTCTTGTTTTTTTTCCCTTTTTAGGTCTGTTAATAAACTTTATTTATATTCTTTAAAGTTTGAGCCTGCTTTTCCTACTCCTAATCCTTATCTCACAGCAAAAATTGGATAAATTCTGGTAAGTGTGCCAGCATTCGGCCAGAAACTTGGATAGGCAAACTCAAACCACTACATTAATAAAAGCACAAACAACCTTAACAGGTGCAGCATTTTTCTAGAAGAGAACAAAAATTATATATGCATGTAGAAAATAAGAAATATAAAAGCAAGTATATCTATGTATTGGACTTGTATAACTACTGCATAGAATGATTCTCTAAGGGATCTGTATGTGCCATATTAGTCTTATTAGAGCATCATATTATTTTTAAAGTTCACATTATTTTGTACAATATTTTTAAATATGTATTTTATTCAGTCTCATTCAAACTCAATGAACTGCAGCAATTAAAATAACCATTTTCTTGGTATAAAAAGATTTGGACAGATGATAATCTGTATTAACAGACATCTGTGCTAAAGCTAAGCTTCAAATTATGTGTTAATTTCCATTGCAAACATAAAGATGTATTGAAATGTATGAAAGGTGCTATTTAGAAAATAAATGGAAGCTTTTAAAATTCAGTTGTATGCCAAATAATGGAGGAAACATATACTTGGAAAAAAATACATTATATAATTTCCCCCTAAACTGACCCTTTAAATAAATGTTGTCTCTAACTTTTAAGATAATTATGTCTTATTTTATTTCTGTTCTCTCCTGTGCCATTTTCCAATAATACATCTCCATATTTTTTATCTTGCCACACTATTTCCAGATCACGATATTGTAGCTGTCACATAAGCTGGTCTCCTTCTCTTTTTATCCATCTTATCCATTCATGGGAATCTGCCCATTACTTCTGTTTGACTCAAGCTAATGGCAGAAATCATCAAGAGGCCATAATTATTGCCTTAGACTCATGCACCAGAGTCCAGTCCAACTGAGTGCAGAGGATGTATTTATTATCTATTGTTTTGCCTGTGTTCTTAGAACTACATTTCTGCCATAAAAGAGTCACACGCAGGTTCAGGGATGTTGGCTGGCATGACTTACATTCAGAGTAAGCAACTGATGCCGTAATGATTTTTGTCTTTTCTTCATATACCTTTTACACAGTTCTCTGTATCCACAAGTATTAGCATGCATACTTGTAACCCTTTACTTAGTTTAGAGCTTAGTGTTTTATAAGTCTTCTGCAGGCCCTGAGACTAAACACCCCAGAACTGCAGATCATTTTACATAGCCAATATATATTCATCACTTATAAAAAAAAAGGAAGAAGACCCCTCATCCCCAGCTATACTGATCCAAAATTCAGTGTTGGGGATTAAGTTATCTCTCTAATACATTTTAGCCTATGCTTCAGTTGAATCTTCATGCCTTCCTGTTTGGAAATACAGTCTACACTGCAGTGTGAGACCTGGAAAGCTTAATTTAATTCTGTCTTACACGAAAATCATTATTTGAAAGCTATGCATTGTTAAATGACTTGATTAAATTCTTTCAGGAACATTTGCAACTGCTAAGGAAAGGAATTTAAAGCACTCTCTGTATGTTCTATCATGTGTGTTTGAAGAAATGACAAGAGTTTTTTAATGCAAAAAATTCTCACACTTCACCAATCTAGGACATCTATCTCATTATTTTTAAAACCCTTATTCTTTGCTCACAGTCCCAAGCCATTGCTTTTAACTTGACAAATAAACAAGGAAAACTCTTCTCATCCTGAAGCGATGTATACCTATTTATGTTAATTAATGACAACAAAGTCTCTTTTGGTATTTTCTATTTGAAACGGACTAAAAATCATCTCAAAGTTGGAGGGAAGTTGAAAGAGTTTTGCTAAAGATATGCACATATTTTCAAATAGTTGGAGATCACAAGTTAATACAGTGGAAGCTGGAAACTGCTAATTATAATAGGCAGAAATATCCTCTATGTCTGTTCACGAGCAAAGGCTTCTGAACATAATCTTAACATGTAGCAGCAGAAAACCACTCAATAGTGCAGCTCACGTATATCAGCTATGGAGTGCTATAGGGGAAAATATGCTTAATTTCCATGTAGATTAATTTACAAGCTTGGGGGTCTTTTGTGCAAAGGACATCACTGGGTGTTGCTTGCTTAGTTTCTACCATACATGTGTTTGAAGATCAAGCCTTTTTTTGTTTTCTGTTTAAGAACTTTAATGCGCTTCCAGGCAGCAGATCTACTGTAGAGCTGTGAGCTCACTCAGGTTGTTGGTACATTTTGAACCCTATTTTCAAATTATGTTTGCTCATCTCTTTTGCTCCTAGATGGTTTTTCCTAAATAATAGAGAATTAGTTACAACTGTGACTTGTAAATAATTTAGAGGCCTGGATTTTTAGTGGCCTAAGAAGGCAAAACTATGACTACACAAAAAACAGTAATAAGACATGTTAATATATAGATACCAGTACAGGATATCTGTCTGTACACCCATTGCCTCTGTCTCTTATATCAGTACATGGGGTTTGTCCAAAAAAGGGTCTATGATTTACTAGATAAATGCAATCACTTATGGAAGGTGTTAATGCTCTGCCCCAAGGAAACAAATGTGATATGTCTCAGGTTAGGTTAAATTGAGTTAAGTTAAGATTTTAGTCCACCACATAGTGCTTACATAGTGAGTTCATTTAGTTTAATGTGTGCAGGATTTGTTGCAGCTGTACCTCTGGTCAGGGCAGAAAATCCTTCAGACTCAGAACGTAACATACATAGTATGAGTATGCATATTCTCATGCAACGCAAGTTGAAAGAACACACACACTTCTGTGAGGAAATCTCAGATAAAAACATGGCAGCATTTGTTCATCTGTCATGTTGAGTTAGAACTTTGATTTTGAAAATGGCAGCTGAAGATAAATAGTCAAAATCTTTTGTGAACGAGAATTGAATGTACAAGATGTGATCTCCCCTCTCAACAGGGAAGTATCTGCTTCTGAAAAGACAATCTGAATTTGCTGTTCCTGGGCACATAAAAAAAATGAAGACTTATTTCAGCTTAACAATACTGTTCACAGTTTACAAGGACTATATTTATCTGATGGATAAGATTATTCCTTCTGTTCAGGATCCTTCAGCCTAAAGTTATCTATATTCCACTTCACTGGAGTAATTAGGAGAAACTTGGAAAGGAACAAGAAGAAAAGAGAATCTGGTAATCACACATGATACGGTCAAAACAGAATGAATGAACATCTTTCTAAAAGTATGGTGTTTCACACAAAAATAAAGGTAAGCTCTGAACCTACTCTTTCTTAATAGAAATAAACCAGAGAGATATTTATCCAGTTTTCAGAGCCACCCCCCACTTGCTGCAAGGTCTGATGGAATTACAGTGCTAGTACTCTTCTTCCCATGCAATTGACAGTTTTTTCAGCAACACACTGAACAAGGAGATGCCAAACCTCCAGGAACAAATCTCAACACACTCTGACAAAATAAACTAAACCTTAAGTATCCCTGACAGATGCTTGTCGAGGAAGGAAAATCCATAACCTTCTGAAGAAGTTTCAAAATTCTTACAGATGTAACCTTAGCCATTTCTTTCTGGACAACAGCTACTTCCTTTTGTTCTGTCAAACAGAAGAGATACACCTATGCCCCTATTCATTATGACTTTTGACACAGTATAAAACTGTTACCACATCTTCCACTTTTTATTTAGTCTTTTATTTCCTATATATTAAAAACATCTAATTCCTTCAATTATTCCTTGTAAATTTTTTCACAAAGATCTTATTCCCACTACTAGTCTATATATCTTTTCCAACTGCAGTGGTTGCAATTCCAGGAATCGGTTCCCAAATGAGGCTTTCCAAGCACCATCTTGCAAAACAAGCTCTGCTTTGCTTCTTCAGTCTTGTACTACTAACTGTTGTTTGTTCTCTGACCCACTGTTGACTTCTGATTATTCTTCCCATTTGTCAAGATCATTTTTAATCATGATCCTGTCTTGTGAAATGCTTGCCAAATCAAATCTTGCTGGTTGGTTGGCCAGTTAGTTGGATTGCTCATTGATTTATTTATTGCCTCATTATCTGCTGAGTAGTTATAAATGCATTTGTTATGGTTTGTTCTGGTGTCCTGCTGGCTATCAAACCAAGACTGACTGGTTTATTGTTGCCAGAATTATTCTCCTTCCTCTTCATTTGAAAACAATGCATCTCTCCAAACAACAGTAAAGACTTGATTCTAGCATTAGTTCCAACTACAAGATTGGTCCATGAATAGAAGAGAGCAGCTTCTCTGCACACAGGTGTTCTTATCTCAAAACTGGCAACATCTACTCAAATTTGAAGTGAATACAATCCTGTTGCTAATATTTCAAATATATTGCCTGTTTTGAGCATGACAAGATCCTGAGGTCACAAGACATTTGGTTTCTGAAACTTGACTGGATCTATGCAACAAAGGAATTACAGGGTATGCAGGAATAATTGTTGGCATGTACAGAAGGAAATCAGAAAGATGTGCCATTCTTCCTAAAGTGCAGTGGGTAAGTTAACCATGGGCAATGTCTCAAAAATGTCAGCGTGCAAGCAATGAGATACAAAAAAATACTATTTAAATAAAGAAAGATACCAAACATTCAAATCTGTTATTTAAGAAATCAAATTTTCATAGTGGGAATTACAATAGTATGGGTAGCATATATTCTGGAATTAACTTACTTATGTTCCTGCACCAGCTACTGCTATTACAAATAGTTCACTGATGCTGAAAGCACCAAAAATGAAGAAAAAAAAATTTGGGATTACATGTTTAATTTTATTAATTCATTTAATTGAGTTAAGCAATTTTTTCTACAGAGTAATTTTTCTGTGCACTCTTTGGAAATTCTTGTTTAAAATATTCATGTGAAAAATGGAGAATGCAAGCAGAAGAACTCTAATGATGTGTGAGATGCCAGTATGGTTGTTAAAAACACCAAAATCACTTTCACCATCTCCCCATAATTTATACACAATTCAGATAACTGGATTTTTAACAAAATTCAATCAGTACTTGTATTGGTGTTAAGGACATGTTAATTTTTATCAGTTGATAATTAGAAGCTTACCTTATTATTCTGTAACACCAAGCCATCAAATCTTGCCTCACTGATAGAAGATAATGATTTCAAGTTTTCAAAACACTCTGAGATTCGTAGATATCATTACTATGAATTACTGTACAAATTAAAAAGAATAATAAAAAAGTGAATGTAGAGGTCATCAAATGACCAGACAAAATACAATGATGAAAAAAGAGCAGTACACTAGGCATTCCACAAAACTTGGGCACTCTGATACCTAAAATATCCGGTCTTGAAAAGACTAGTAACCCCAATCATGAATGGTACAATACTGGTGGCTTGGTAAAAATTAGCCTAATGGTATGTGGGTTAGTGAAAACTCAAAAAATACATTAGGGAAAGTTTTCTGAGAGACAAGAAAAACAAGAGACCAAAAGTGAGTTAGTATGAGAGTGACAGAGTACCCAGACAACAGGCAGCTCAAGGTCAAACCAAGCAAGCACTTCAAGTGCACTGTGTTCGTGACTGAAAGGAGTGACCCATAGGTCCCTCTCTTGGAGCAGACAACTGCTTAGCTACTGCCAGCCTGGGATAAGATCAACAACAAAGCTGTCACCACATATTCCAGCCAGACTTCCTTCCAGCTGGGAAAAGAAGCTAACCCTGCCTAGGACCACTTTCTTTTCCTCTCTGGTTCATTGCCTTTCCTCACAAGGCAGCATTTCTACTCACTATGTTTCTTGTGTTACATGAACAGAGACTTCTTTCCTACAGCTTGCTGGCCTCACACGCTCCCTTTGGGTAATGTGGCTATATCAGACTTCAAAATGCAGTTCTAAAAATCCATAACCTTTTTACAGTTGAATTCTTTTATAGAAGTCTGTGTACAGTTTATTCAAATCACAGGTGTTGGAAATTGAGTTTGCTTAGAGAGGAAGGAAGTGAGAGTATAATGCATTTTTCATACCAGATGATGACATGGAATGCAGTCATGCAGAAATCACTCAGCTTCTTCTTAGAGACTTCGTTTCAAAGCACCATTAAGTAAAGCTGATTGTTTTGCCCAAACACTAACTTCATTACTTAAAAGTAATCTGCAAGGGAAATGCATGCGTTCTTTAATTCACCAAATGATTCGCCTTGTTGAAGTGTCAGATAAGACAAAGAACCTTTAAAGTCCAGAAGAGCTTGCTCAAAAGATGAGACAAGCCACTTTTTGTTTTACTGATTTATTTGATCAAGAATGCCTGAGTCATGAGTTACTTGTCTCTGTTGTAAATTTCAATATAAAGCTCAAATTAAGCATTTGATTCTGATTTAATTCAATATTACAGTATTTTCAACAATTGGTCAGATGTAAAGAAAAATTAAAATGCACAGCCAGTATGCATCTACCAGGACAAAATGATTCCCCAAAATAGTAGAGCTAGACATAATTCCCAGAGGCTTGCAGCAGTGCCATGTGGAATTTGGGAGGAGCTCACTTTCATATTAAGACTTACAGGCAAATCCTAGCTGCTTATGTCACCTTCTATCTGTAAGTCAGCCAAGAAATCTCAGCCAAAGAATTATCTGTGAAAATTCTTTCCTACTTACTGTAGCAGAAAACTTCACCAAGTAATCCCATTTTCCCACCCAGCAAAAAACTTTGGGGCTTTTTTCACCCTTTTCATAGTCTCTCATTAGCTTACAGTTACTGAGATAATTAGAAATAAAGCATCATATTTTATGCATTTCATGCTAATTTTACAGGCCTGCATGATGTCAAATCCATCTTTATTGTATGTAGACCATATAGGAGTGCTGCCTAATAATAACTGCTCTTGCAAGTGTGAGATCACATGTGTGCACACAAATACATTTTCCCATTTCAGGAAAGGTTAAAATTCACCACAGTCTATAGTAAGCATTTGTAGAAAAAAAAAAAGAAAAGGACTTATATTTCACTCCTGTGGCCTCAGAAGCAATGAGATAGATGAAATTTTTGCTGACAATAATTTTGCTTCAGAGATCCTGATTAACTTCAATGCAGCACAATCCTGCAGATAAAGATGATGCCCTCGTGCTGTTTTTTTTAGGTATTTCATATCACAGCCGGCTGGTTGGTGCCACTGTATTTGAGCTGCTGATCTCTCACCTTTAGCTTAAGTTCAGCCAGGTTTTTTAAGCCAGCAGGTCACCATGCAAATTCAGACACAAAGTAATGTCTTTCTAGGAAGAGCTGGTGATGGAGAAATCCAGATCATTGCAATAAAGCTTTCCAATCTTGAGTAGAATTCTCAGCCACCTCCTGTTGCTGGGGCCTACTCTACTGAAGATTTTCTTTTGCATGGATATAAGCAAAATAATTCAGCCAAAACAAATTTAATCAACCACATACGCAAAATGAGTAAAAGATGACCAAACAACAATTAGTACATTAAAATCTTGGAATCACAGTTAATTAGAAATAAAAAGTTTGTCCCAATCGATGCAGAAATAGGAAGTTCTCTGAAATACATCACCCAGTTTGGAGCATCACTCTTCAAAGACATCATAAATAAGCAGAAGAGACCCTGTGGAGAAATGGAAGGATCCAAAGCCTATGAAGTCTGCTATGATACACAGAGAAGGGGTTTTCCTAAGATGACTGAGGGACCCTTGGTATCAAAGATTACGAAGCAGGGTACAAACCAAAAGGGAAGAAACCATTTCCTGTGTCCATCAGGACAAGACTAACCTATTGCACCTATACATTTAAAATTTTACTTTTGGAAAGGGAAAAAGACTCACTTTCTAAAAGTAGGCAAATATATAGTTGACATTTTTTAAAACAAGTTGGAGAGACATCAATCAGGAAAGACTTACATATAGCTGATCTTACCTTGGAATAGGGAATGGAAGGGATGATCTGTCATGGCCTCACCCAGCGTAATTTTCCACAGACCTAACATCTCAGTTCAGCATCTTGAAGACATAGGATCAGACACCTCAAGCAAACAGAGAAGAAAGAGGGACCAGAAACATTACAGCTTTCATCGAGCACAAGAAAGACATGTGAAAGAAAAAAAAAAAAAAGATGACATCCTGCAGTAATGAGGATCAGGTGCAGTGGCAGACTGGGCACTCACAGCCAGTGTCTGGAGGTGACAGCCTCCCACAGGGCAGGTGGGGAGATCTCTGCCTGGCACAGCTTGATTTTTGGAGCATAGAGAGTCCTATATATACTGCTGTTAAACTGATTTTATGAGAAAGTGGGCTAAGTGGAGAGTTTTCATACCTGCTTCAGACACGATGGGCTCAGAGACTACTGTCAGGTATTTTGGTGATACCCTTTATCCAGAGAGCCATCTCCAAGGCAAAGGAGCATTCACTAAAGCATTAACTAAACAAAACAAACAAAAAAAAAGGCAGGCAGAATTTTGACTTCAAAGTAACTTCTAACATTTGCAACAACCACTGGGTTTGTGCATCCTGTATTTGCAGGAGAGAAAATACAAGCTCAGATCTTAAAATATTTTCTGCCAAATATACTGAGAAAGATACAGACTGATACATATTTTTATATATATAGTTACCACATCTAGCAATTTAAATACATTTTCCTCTCAGTAGTTAATTTTTAAGTCACCTGTAACTAATTAAATTACTTTTTTAAAAAATATACCTGAAAGTACCACTAAACTTATTTTTCTTTAACCTCATTATTGTCAACACAATATATTTAACCCAAGCTTTTTCCCTAATGGAAAAAAAAAAATCTATATATATATAAAAACAGAAATGCATTTAGGGAGAAACAGTGCAGATGAAAATTAGCAGAAAATGAAGTAGCAAATAAATATTTTGCATTGTATTTCCTATTTTTATTTTAATCAGTTGAAGTTAGACACAAAGGTACACATTGGGAAATGAACATTAAATGAACACCAAGTGCTGTGTGCAAGCATTGCTTGGGAGAACTGAAAATGTGATATACAGAAAACTATGTGTTCTATGAACAGCAAGTGGACAGATGGGTGGAAGGCTTGGATGAGCTGTTTGATGGCCTCCTACCATTCGTTCTGGTATGCCAACTGGTAATTATTCTGCAGAAAACTATGTAGGTCCAGGCTGTGCTTTATCATATAAAATCTATACAATGACACGGGTCATAAACAATCCATAGGCATATCTACATTGGATTCACAAAAGAAATTATGTAATGATAACTCAATGTAATTTTGAAAATAACAGAGGCATAGTTGTGTATAGCAGTGTGGTCACATCTGTTCAAACTGCCACATGTGCAAAATCACACAGCTTACCAGACCAGCTGAAAAAATAATGCTGAAATATATCTGTATTGACTGTATTACTTTGTCCCAGCCATGGCCCTTTTGTGTCACATTGCTAAATTCAGTCCTGATACCAGGCTATGTTTTCAATCAGTCAGTCATTTTTAGCCAGTTAGTAATCAATCAGTTAGCAATTTTTCTTCTGACATGAGAAAATTGGGTACAACAGTTGCATTTAGCCACAGGTCAGCTACAGTTCATTGCTACAGCCCTATCTATGCACTCTGTTGAATAATTTTCATCATTCCATTCACTGGTATTGTTTCCAGATCATAGCTGGAAATAGCTGGAAAGCCAGAGGTAGGGAAGGGCTCAGTGATGAACAAGTGATCTACACTGTCACTGAATTTGAGTATTTCTGATGAAAAATGTGGGGACCTACCATACACATTTTAAAGTGATTGTTTTAGGGCAAATTAGGATGAAATGAGGATGCATCTTTCTGACAATAGCAAATTCTTATTATAAATTGGAATATTAAGTGATATAGTTTTTCTGCTAATTAAGGGCTCTTCTCATTTTAGCAGTGGTGCCAGTTTTCACTGAGCTATTACACATAATTAAGATGAAACCTAAGGCTGGTTGTTGACAGACTCCACCTACAGCACACCTCCTCTTTGCTCTTTCAACACACTCCCAACACCTACTAAGATGATCATTGATATCAGCTTAAAATCATAACTATTAGCCTCACATTAGTCTGGGAATAGTAAAAACATTTTTTAATGCTCAGAAATGTGCTTGGATACTTGAACAATTTTAAAAAATATTATTATTATTTAATATGCCATACATATACACACATATATATATAAATAAATAATTTTATTTAGTCAGCTATCGATACACAATGAAGACTAGAAACTGGAAATCTTCACACACTTTAAAGAAAAAATAAGGAGGTTGAAAAAAAATATATCTGGAAGGTCCTTTAGAATAAAAGGCCAAGATTAATTTCTGTGTTTTCCAGAATCCCTGCCTTGGTATTAATTTTCTCTAAAACTACATGTGAAACAACATCTAAGAAAAAATGTTTGTGAGAAAACTCAATAGCAACAGTATAATTGTGTAAATAAAAGACTGTCCTCAACCAAAATTCTTCAGTGGCAGCCTTGACTACTCTTTGATGAAAACAGATTCACTGAAGAAGCAAGGGGCACCATGTAATCACGATCATACTCATAGTCCTTGTTAAGCTAGTTAAAAAAGAGCACAGACAACAAACAGGCACACTTTCAGATGATAAATACCGAAACATGAATGCTTATATCCATGTCTATACACCTAAACAAAATGACTTCTCCAAAACATGGATGTGAAGTCAGGGTCACTGTGCAAAGCAAGCTATTTCAGGCCTGATGCTGGGGATGCATAGAGGCACAAATAGATTCAATTTTAATTTTAGAGTTTTAGATGGATAATAGTGTGAAGTATGCTAATTTTCTGCTCTTCTCTAGTATTGAAATACTGATATTTCATTTCATACAGATAGGTATCCAAGTTTGGAGGACTGAGTCCATCACAAAACATATATTCTTTCTTTGAAGGAGAGAGATGAAATTGGTTATTAGTTTAGACTAGATATTAAATGATCAGACTGAATAATGTTCTGTCCAGAAAAACCTAGTGTTCCCAAATCCATTATAAGATCCCTTTGCCTACATAAACCAAAATTTTGCTGCTCCTCTTTGTTACCATATTGCATTTCAGCTGCTTATCTGTTCGCATTATCTACTGCACACCAGCATCTATTCTGTCACTGCAGTTGATGTCCAGGTTTTTACTGCTCATGACAAAATCACATTTCATTAGCATTGTCCGCATGGACATCTGTCATACTATATTGCATCTCATATACAGACTTTCATACAGGGTTTGATGTGGAAAACATGTCCCCAGAGATTTGCTCAAGAGTTGAGAGAAAAATAGATGTCTGGAATTTTTTAAAAAGGTTAGTTGGCTAGTCTGGTTCTGACTCTGGGGGGAAAAAAACAACAAAAAACCCCAGAAAACAAACAAAAAGAACAAAAAAAAAAATCAACCAACAAAAAACTCACAACCACCAATGTGCTTTGAAAGCAATCCCAAAGCTTTTCACAGTTAATAAAAGAACTGTAGATGGAATTATTTATAGTCATTTGCTTATTGACTTTCACCTCCTCTTCAGTGTAGGAGCTAACCACCCTGCAGTCATTCCCCCCTTCTGAAATTTTCCACTAAATATATTTTTATTGGTTCGAGGCTTCAGCTGTCAAAAGTCCATCATAAAAAAATATGTACTTTGAATTTAATCTCATCTGATTGTCTGAATGGCTCATCTTGTTGTTTTTCTTCCTGACTGGACAATCTTAATTGTTAACTTCAAATTCTCCTAGTCCAACGTTTTCAGGAAGCATGTATCAACAGCAAGAGCCTCCTATTGGATGGGCCCTTTCCTAGGATATTTTTTGTCAGAAATTAAAATTATATTTCATATCTGAGTATTCCTGAATCCTGTTTTTCCAGTACTAGCCATAGTTGTTTGAAAAGGACACTTGTAATGAAAGTTGCTCTGCAATCTTAGGTATAGTTTCTTAAAATCCACTCTTTGAATAAGGAACTTGTAAAAGAGTTGTCTCCTGACAACTTGAACCCTAAGTCACATGAACCCTGAATATATTATCCACTGGAAGGAAACTGGGGAGGCAAATGTCTTCAGGCATGAGATGGAAAGATCTTAGCCTTGATGAGACACATATTACAGGACCATTCAGTGCCAGAAGATATTTTAATCTATTAAAATGCAGTAAAGCAAGGAAGTTATAAGGCACAACATGATAGTGCATGATATAAATAATTAAAAATAAATCTACTGCTCTGGTATTTATGAGCCTTGAAACATTTTTAATAGGTCAAGCCAAAAAAGGTACTTATTTTTTCTGTCTAAAACATTGAAAACCCATGATATAAGGGTAATAACTAAAAAAATATATGAAAAACATTTCTTCAAAGAGAAATTTAGTCCTTTAAAAATTTGCCGCAAAAAAAAGTTTTGCCTATGGAACAGAAATTACAATCTCTGCCTTTATCTACAGCAAAGAAATTAGTATGAGAGAATCATGTGAACACTGGAAGTGACTGAAAACAGCTCTAAATCTTTTTGGTTAAAGAAAGGACAATTGAATGGCTCAGAGGAATGATGAAATAGTGAACTATTTTAAATGATCAAAAACTTGTTTAAAACTGTTTGGAAGGATTAAAATAGATAAGTTCTGCAATATAAATGGAGCCATTCATACACATTTGACATTTTAAACTGCAGCAGCACAAAACACAGATTATTGATAGATCAATAAGAGTAGTTTCTTTGTTGCTTGCCCAAGAATTGAGATTTACATTATCATTCCTTGGATTTTTCATATAATTATTATAATTGAATTATTTCAGACACAATGAGAAGGCACAATTAATATTTCTAGGAGTTCCAAAGATGATTAGATATTTCGGTCTCCCAAGAATATTGTTAAAACATATTAGACTATTAAAAATTGCAGAGCTAATTCTTTTTAGGACTCAATTTTCTTTAAATTTCTCAGAAGTCTGGCAAAATTTTTATTTATGACTTGCTACATTTCCTACAACTCACAGTACTATGTTCAGCCATTTTGGCCAGCACACTGTTCATCACTCCACTCATTATCAGTCAAAGAAATTCTTGAAATGGCTCAAA
Source organism: Petroica traversi (assembly GCA_025920805.1). Classification (NCBI taxonomy): domain Eukaryota; kingdom Metazoa; phylum Chordata; class Aves; order Passeriformes; family Petroicidae; genus Petroica; species Petroica traversi. The sequence continues at coordinate 12,801,532 of JAHLSL010000017.1, forward strand.
ATATGTACAGTGGTCAAAGGGTCAGTAGTTCAGATAGTCACTCTCCCCTTTGTCCTTCTTACCCTCATTTATATACTGAGTGTGCTCCAGAGGATACTGGGGATCTTTTGATGACTTTCAAAGGGGACTGGCAGAAATGCCCGTGCAACAAAACAGATGCTCCCTGTTTGCCAGGGCATCTTTTCCCCTCCACCCCTGCTGATCCACCCTGGGCTTTGCTGACCTCTACAAGACACACACATCTGGCTTACCCTCACTGTGTCTTTCTTCGCTCTGAATCATTATTGATGACAAGCTTGCTATGAGGTCTCAACTGGATTAGCAGGCTCAGCTGTAAAAGGCCTGTACTAAAACTTGCACTGAGGAGTGTTTTCAATGGAATGACTTTGCCATAATGTATATGTCTCCTCCCTGGCTACATGGAAAGCTGTAAAATCTGCTCCAGACCTCAAAAGGAAAAAAGAGAGGAGAAATATCTTTGTGGAGGTAAATGGGAGCTGGGTCAGGTGCAATTAAGTGAAGTCAGCAGGCAGCCCAGCTGAAACTTGTCATGGGATATGCAAGATACCAACAGGAAAGTAACAGTGTGAATAAGAAGCTTGTGCTGACTTCACCTGATCCCAATTTCTAATGACAGCTGCCACCTCTCCTTCTCTCTGAATGGGATTTGCAGTCCTCAGTACAATGCAAGAGGGATACTTTAGAGAAGGTTTTAAAAAGCAAATATTGCTGGAACAGCATCCTGGCTGCACTACTACGATTTTTTTCAACAACTTCTACTGAAGTGCATGGTACGTGCTTCATTGTTATCCCTCTAGGATAACAGTGAAATAAAACTCTGATTCAGGAGAAATTCTCTTGAAAAAACTAAAAGGAGGAAACTTTGGTTTGTGTACACATATCTTTATTTATTTTGGAGATCTGAAATTTATGTACTTTCCTTTTCCGTATAACAGAGTGAATTAAACTTCATTCCTTAAAGGAACAATTTAATGTAATTTTAGGTCTTTCTAAATGCCTGAGAAAGATGTGAAATATTTCATTAAATTTTTTTTTCTTACATTTACCAAAATTATAGTTATTCTTAGAGCTGTTCAAATTGCTATTGCATAGCTAAGATCTACATGGGAAGAAATGCAAAAACAGGACTCTCCTGCATAAGTAGAACAAACTGAAAGGGACCCTTAAGCTCCAGGCCAGGCTCTTTGATGATTCCTTGCATGTGCTTCACACTTAGAGACTTAAGGAGATTATCCCCATTGCCTATCTGTTTTCTGTCTGCTGCCAGTCCCTCTGGAGCCATCTGAGCCCCTGGCTGAGCCAGTTCCACCTGGCTTGGAGCCCTTGATGAACTCACATCAGTTTGCCACAATTTATACTGAGAGAGGCCCAAACCCAGACACTGCATCTCTCCACGGCCTCTCGAGTAGAGGGGGATAATCCCACCCCTGTTTGGATGGACCGTGCTCCTACTGCCTCATACCTGCTGCTTCCTGCACGGCTTGTGATGTCCAGGGAACCAGTACATCCCACAGAGCTGCTCCCTGGCCACCCCCAGCCTGCCAGGGTTATTTACTTCCCCTGGGCAGGAACTGCATTGTGTGGGAGCTTAAGTCATGTGATATATTGCAAAGCCAAGTTGCTCATAAGTGACAGCAACCAGCTATTTCCTTAGGGATTTCAAATGAGGGAAATGATTGATTGTAACATATGCTTTTAAGGGGGATATGCAATTATGTAAAAATCAGATGGGGGTCTTGGAGGAAATGTTTTTTCCTCACCAAAGAAAGATTCACAATAAAAAACAATGTGGTTCCTGAAACTTTTTAGTTAAAGGGTGCCTCCTCATGGTTGGATTAATCTAATCAGCAAGCTCTTCTTGAGCAGAGCAGCTGAAGAGAAGGACAGTGTCCACATAATGCAGTTTTTGTAGCTTAGACTTTCCTATTTAACATACAGTTTGTCTTTCACCCACTGTGGTTTTTTAAACACTAAACTGTTTTAGCAGGACTGAATTTTCATTTCATTGCTATTGTGATCCTAATGTTTTGTGGTGGTTTAGAGGTGACTTTGCATTCAAATGTAAATCTATACCTGAGAAACCATCTTTTATGCAATCTGTGTCATAGAGAAAGAACCTCAAGATATCATTTGGTCATAACTGAACACCTGCATTTCTTCTGGGACCACAAATTATGTGCTGTCCCCTTATATAGACTTCATTTTGAGGATGTGTTGAAGTCCCGGAAGTAAACAAGCACGGACAATGCTTATTACAGCTACTGGAAGGAATAAGAACTTAAGGATCAAGTCCTGAATTCAATGGTCAAGAGTTCTTATTACAGGGGGAAAAGGGACAGATCTGGGGTGGGAGAAGGTAAGAAGAAAAAAGTAGTTATGTGTGCTGTAATTCTCTCCAGACTGGTCCTCATGCAAATCATATCTGATATTAATGTGAGTAAAGGAGCAGAGACTTGTTAGAAGAACCAGGGAGAAAGAAAAACTCCACTGTGATATTTACTTTTCAATTCCTTGAGATTTTGAATTCAGATGAAGAACCACGGTTTTTAGTAATTTCTCTGACACAGTGCAAAAGTCTGGTGTATGCTGGAGAAGAAGGTGGCAAAAACAATCAATTTTATTTCCTCATTAAAAGAATAAACGATTATGCAATGATTCTTCAAACGAGGTCATAGATCAGATTGTAGAAAACTAATACTGTAGTCAAGCATATACTATCACCACAGTTACCATGGTGATCCACTAAGCAGCTCCCATTTGCCCTGAAAGTCGTTGTCATTCACATGAAATATTCCTTAATGTCATGTTCTTGAAATACTTCACATTGATCTACAGGCAATATTTTATTAGTAATTGAAAATACTTTGATTACTAACACATAAAACATTATTTTTTATGGAAATAAACCCATATCAAAATGTCCAATGCTATTGCACTGCTGTGTGGGAAGCTGTTCCCTTTTTCATAGGTGTCTATCTATAGGTTGCTTTGCAAGGATGAAAAATATTTGTCAGCTTGCATCTTTGCAGACTGAGAACTCATAATGTCTTGCTAGCTGCTAGGTCAGGTATCACTGAGGTGACATTCAACACAGAAAAACAGAGCTCATCATTTTAATTTTAAATTGGAGGCTGTGCTGTTCCCTACTGGTTATCTGTACAGTTTAATTTAAAAATTAAATGTTAGAACTCCCCACTCAACATCACGCCACTCTGCTGTGCTACTTGAGGAAATCCTGTTTCTATGGTAACAGCAGGAGACTTATTCAACCACTGATGTCACCCACATACAATATATACAAACCACTGAGCCACTGATATATTTCATTATATTATCTGGAACAGCAATGACATAGTTATCAGTTATGGTCACAGTGAGTATTTAGTAATTGAAAAAAATATTTAGAGTGAGAAGGATATAGATATATTTCCTAAAATATATATAAATAGAAAATCTTTAAGAGGTACAGATTTATTTACCTATGCCATTTTAATAACACTTTAGAAGCAAATATCACTTCATTAGACATTTGCCAAATTCCACTGGTGGCTCAGAAAGTGCTTGGGGACCACACAGTCCAAGCCACCAATTACATCAGCTGAAGCCAAAGACACCATTTTGATCTATGGAGTGCCTTAGTATGATGTTTTCAGTTCTGCTGGGGATTTACGAAGTATTTACAGGACATCTCACCTGTGCCCTCTGGAGGGCAAGGGTCTGCTGTGGTTCCTGTCCACTACTGAGAGGGATCTGGATCTGAGGCCAGAGAAGGATTTAATGGAACCGTAGAGTAGTTTAAGTTGGAAAAGGTCTCTAAGAGTATCAAATCCAGCCATTAGCCAGCACTGCCATGTACACCACATCTACACGCTTTTTAAATGCCTCCGAGGATGGTGACTGCACCACTTCCTTGGGTAGTCTGTTCCAATGCTTGACAACAATTTTGGTGAAGAAATTTTTCCTAATACCCAGTCTAAACCTCCCCTAGCACCAGTTTAAGGCCATTTCCTCTTGTCATACCTCTTGCTATTTGGGAGAAGAAACCAACACTCACCTCACTACAACCTACTTTCAGGTGGCAATAAGGTCTCCCCTGAGCCACCTTTTCTCCCAGGTAAATAACTCCATTCACTTGTGTCCAGTTTTGAGCCCCTCACTATGGAATAGACATTGAGGTGATGGAGTGAGTCCAGGGAAGGGCAACAAAACTGGACATAGGATCTGAGGTGCAGCCTCACCAGTGCCAAGCACAGGGAGACAGACCATCACTGCTCTGGTCCTCCTGGCCACCCTACATCCACAGCCTTTCTCACATCCACTGAGCTACCCTGTCACAGAAGGAGATCAGCTTTGTCAAGCAGAACCAGCCTTCCACAAACCCATGCTGGCTGGGCTTGATCCCCTAGTTGTTATACATGTGATGGCACTCAGGGTGATCTGGTCCATGACCTTCCCCAGCACTGAGGTCAGGCTGATAGATCTGTAGTTGCCCAGATCCTCCTTCCTGCCCTTCTTGTAGGTGAGCATCCCACTGATTGCATTCCAGTCATCCAGGACCTCTGGTTAGCCAGGGCTGATGGTAAATGGGTCATGACTGAGCCTTCAGCAATTGTTCACAAGGTGGTAAGAGACAGAAGAGCAAGCTGATGTGCCATTAGGCTGTAGAGGCCAATACAGAGCAATTGTCTGCCACCATCTCTGAGGCAGCAAAGAGATGGTGATGATGGGGAACTTCAAGACTGACAGACCTGTCCTTTACAGCAGCTCCCTTTATAACTCTCATCTACACAGCCTAGCTTAGAAAAGAATTGTGCATTGTGAGAAATACTTTGACAATGTCCTGGAAGAAACAAATGCTTGCAACCTGTAAAAGGCCTTAGAGCTGAGAGATTTTTCAAAGCTTTAGACTTTTGTCTATTTGTGACAAGCAAGACACATCAGAGATCATTTCTCCTCCTGAAAATGAGAACCTAGAGGCTACTGATCTTCCTGTAAGACATTTTCAAGAGAAACTAGAAAAGGAAAAATTGTAGGCTTCACCTTTAATATATTTCCTCAGGTCTAGTTGTAGCCCATGAAGAATTTCCATCTTTTATAAGAAAACAGTGGCCATAGCACATTCACACTCTGATGACTGAGCCTAGGATGCAAGTTCAAGCACTGCACTGAGAGAATTTCTTTTAAAATTTTGGCCAATCATACAGAATCCCAGAATAAGCTGAGTAGTCACAGGAAAATGGATCAGACTTTTTTCCATTTGCAGCAGCTCCAAAGCTGTTGTTTTAGTAGCTCACCAGTACAAAGTTTCCCAAATGAAATTTTTGTGGTAATGATACAATTACAAATTTAATTTCAGACTACAGTCTAGAAAAATGAATGCTAGAAAAAAGGTACATTTTTCATGTTATTATTTTCTGTTTCTTGTGTTTGTTCATCCTGCTATTACAGGGAACAATAAAATGTGCAGCTTTCTTTGTCAAGAGAGTAGGGAATTTCCTGCATCAAAAAAAACCTCTATCTTGCCTAGCTATGACTCTTCAAGTAAATTGTTGAGTGAAGTTACAATCACAAGAAATGTTTAGAAATTTATTCGCTAAACCTGTCTGTGGCTTCTTTGATTCCCCCTCTATTTTTACAGAAACTTGTCAGTAATCCTTAGACCATTCAAATATAATGAAAAAAAAGTCTTTCCTGAAAAAAATGCATCAAATCCTAAAAATAAAATCTATAGTCAAGTTATAATACTGAGTGGCCTAACTCTGCAAATGTTACCCTTGACCTGAACCATTTATGTTTAATTGTCCTCAGTTTCTCTCCTCTTTTATATATTGGCGTTCTTTCCTGGAAATCTTTTCACTTTGCTGAATTCTGGCTGTATCTTAAAAGATCTGTAGTACACAAGAGAGAACACAATTTGCAGCATGGAACTGCTTTTGAGAAGGATCCCAGAAGTCAGGCTGTATGCAGTCCTACAACATTTGCTGAAGCACCTTTTAATAAAGAGCAAATATTTATAAACATGCTCTTCTCTGCTGTTGCACAGCATGAAGTGTCTGCAGACTCTCAAATGTCATATGAACAGTTAAGAGTGACAGTCACCAAAGGGATTAAAAGGTGTAAACATAGCAGAAGCAGAGCAAACCAACGTGCAGAGACTGATTCCTGTGGAATCCACATGTGTATAAAATATTTTGCAGAATAGAAGAAGTGCAAGACGTCTTATTTCTATATACACAGCAGACCATGGGAGATAATGACAAGAGAATAGATATGGAGCTATTTTGTTGCTGTTGTACTGGCTTGCAAGGATGTTTGTTGTTCGGCTTTTTGGTTTTTTGGGTTTTTTGGGTTTTTTTGCTGGCTGGTTTTCACTGTTCTATCGAGGGGAAAAAAACGCCAAGGGAGTAAAATGTATTTTCCAGAACATAGCTAGTGTATTACATGGAAAATTTTGCCAGGAGAACAACTAATGGAACAAATCTCAGGACAGATTAAAGCAAATGAAGCTGTTGCTGATACACTAAACTTTTCTGTTTTTCGTTTTTAACAAGACAGAGATTCTCATAGTATTTAAAAAAAATAAATAAAGAGAAAAGGGATAGTATTTTTAAAAATAAAGAGGAAAGGTATAATTATAGCACAGCTAGAAACTCTGGAACTCAAAATTTGTGAGATTCCTATTAAGATGGTGGGATGTGTGATTTTAGCTTCTATGAGAGATAAGACACAGATAATTTGAGAAATACCTCCAAATAACAGAGAAAGGGTAAAAGCTACCTCAGCTTCTGAGACTGAGCAAACACATGGGATTATCCACACAGCAGGGCAGAAACAAAATAGCCACAAATGCCCAGGCTATGGTGCAAGGACACTCAAACCCTGTGAGCTCCAATGCATCTGTCTTTGGGATAGAAGAAACATCGAGAAAGCCACAAATACAAATTTTAGTGAATTCAGTGGTAGAGTTTATGAATTTATAGCAAATGGGTGGATACACATGCAGGTTCTCCACATGCACCCAGCAAGGGATGCTGCCATCACTGCAGTTCTGTGTTAAATTAGTGACTCCTTGGATTTCAGCTGCATTGTGCAGCCTGTAGCAATGTGATGCAAGCACTGTAGCAGGCTGTAGAAATGTATCCAGGTGCTAATGATACACAAAAAGCCATTTTAATGGCATTGGGAAGAAACCAAACCAAATCAGCCAGATATATTGAGGCTTGGAGTTTGCATAGTTTTGCTGCAACAGGTATGAAAATTAAAAGCAAAAGGCTATTAACCTCAGGAACTGGAGGAAAGAATTCACTTTATAAGGAAAGAGCTGAAGGATGAAGCAGAAATCATACATGGCTAAGAAAGATAAACATGTTTGCAGGACCACTGCAAACATTTTTGGCAGGGCAGCAGGTTAGTCTTTGCAGCAAGGAATTCACCTTCAGTTGCTGCCCAGCACACAGTCTTCACATTATATTGCAGGCAAATATGTGTACAGAAAATAAGCCTTATTTCAATATTTGAATAATGTAAATCAAATCTGTGTTCTCAGCTACTTTGAAATAAATATGAAATAATATGACAAAAGATATTGTAGTTATTCCAGGTTTATGTGGCTGTAAAACACTTGATGATGAATGAGATTTTGATAATTTTTCCTGTAATCAAAGACAAGCTCAGGCCTCTAGAAAGAGTTCACTAGTCTTTTCTCCATGTTTTTTATGTATGTAAAATAAAAATTATTTATATGTACAGATTCATCCTAGTCAGAACTGATTGAGTTCTAAATTACTAATTTTGTAAAGAGTATGTCAAATTTACCTGCACTTTCAGGGGTCAAATGGGCATAACCAGGAGCAGAAACTGGCTCAGCAGGTAATATAGACTGATATTGATGACATCCTAATCTGGCCTGCTCACACTAACCTACATTGCAGCTGCTTGAATGCTTTACCTCTCAAATAATTGCAGGCCCAGTAAGTCTCTACTCAGCTAATTCGTCTATTCTTTTTCCCATTGGCTTTCAAAGCACCAATAAAATTTTGTCTCCACTGTGCAAAACAGTACAGCATAGAGCTTGGCCTGCTGCCAGGGCAGAGGAGACTCATTAGCTGGGCTGCAGCATCAGCCCAGTATTGCTCTGCTGCTCCTGGTCTAGCCTCACCTCTCTAGAGATCTTTGCTCTGCACCCCACAGAGCCCAGCCTGCTTAGAGCAGATTGAGATCACCACCCCTGGGGTTCCTGCTCTAAGCTCTCCAGGACAAAGCTCAGGCTTGTTGTATTCGTGGTATCCAGTTTCAGGCAGGGTGGTGTCTGTACTGGTTTAAGTCTTGTATATATTTGTTTTCATGTAATTGCATCAGTGTATTTTCTGTCTTCTATTAAGTACAATTGCCAGATGAATTCATGTATGACAATATGATTGTTTGGCTTTGAAGCCTAGGCTGTGGCATTCCTCATATGCATTTAATCTTCAGCACTCTGTAAAGTACAATAGTAATAGTTAGGAATGGCTCATTTTGCCACAGAGGCCTGTCTTCAAGTGTCTGTTTTTATCCTAGTGTGGGACTGAAAAAAATCTGGGATGTTTTTTGTTAACTGTGACATTAATTTATTGAAGGTTAGTGCCATTCTTCCTTCTATTGATATTAATTTTGTGTCATTCATAAATAAATCAAAACTTTGATGGACCACTTTACTGTCTGAAAACCAGGTTATCCTTTCGGTGTACATGTGGTCAAACTATGATGGGAGGGAAAGCATTGCACCACTGCCACTTAGATTTTCAATGAAATCAGGGAGTCCATCACACCTACTTACAAACATGGCTTTTGTGCTCAGGGAAAGGCTTCTGGCTCCAATCCTCACTTTGCCTCAAACACACAGGTGGATCTCTGATCTCTTACCAGCTTTGGTGAGGTCAGTTGCATGTAAGTGATGGCTCTATTTCATCCCACCAGAAGCTTTGAAATCAGGACTGAAATTCCAAGTGCAGAAAGCCCTTAGTGAGTGCAGATCCTTGAGCTTCTCAGGGTAGTATATACAGTATTGCTGCTACTATAGTTGCTATTTAATTGCATTTGGCACTCTAGAAAATGTTGAAATATGTTGGGATTTCTTAATCCCCAAGGAAACCCAGTGTTCCCTAAAACAATACATTTCCTTGCTTTAGCTGTATAAGACTATGAGCCCCTGATGGAACAATAACACATTTGGCTACATAACAAATGCCAGTGATTTGTTAAAATCAGTAGAAACACTGAAGACTAATACATTTTCACAAGCACTTTGATTGACTTCACATGATTTGCCTCAGGTTTTTCCTTACATTGGCTAGAGGAACACAGCAAAAACAAGGAATGAAACTGACTTTGTACTGCATTAGACCATGCCATGTGCAAGGGCTAAGTATTCACAATGGTGATTGTAAGAGTGAAAGGAAAAGTGACAAAGATTGTCTTCATATTGCTTGAGATGCTATCTGGAGTGCAATTTGAATGGCAAAGAAAAAATCCATAGCAAAGAGCACACTCTTTTCTCCCTATAATCACACTATTTCCTATCACTTAACTAGCTGCATTTAGCTACATTTTCTTTTTTGAAAGATGAGATGCCTTATAATTGAAATTCACATTCTTCTATGTAATTTTTAAAGATGATGACTGCTATTGAAATGAATGAGACATAGTGGTATAAGCTCAAATTTTATAGTGCAGTAACATTAGATTTCATTAATAAAAGAATTACTTTATTGGAAATAACTTCTGCAGTTACAATGAGACTGCAGATAATGGGATTCTGAGAGATTTGAATCAGCTATGCAAGAGCTACTGTCATTCACGAGGAGAGCCCCTGGAAGATGGGGAAGTGATTACAAGTTAAAGTGGCAAAGAATTTGTTGCTGTGATATTAACTCTTTCGCTGTCGTGCAGGCTGTGTCACTCCACCTAGTGCCAAGTGAGACATGCCTTGGCCCATAAAAGCAGGAAGAGTGGTTTCCCACACACAAGATTAGTATTGGGGCTCAAAGAGAATTCCATCCATCCCAGCTGCATCTGAGCTCTTGGATGGTGTTGACACAAGGATGTTTTGGGGAACTCAGAAAATGTAGCCTACAGCTGAGTCATCCATCTACAGAGTATTTCGGTCCAGGATCCAAGAATGACTGCAAACATAACTATGTGTTTGCTACAAATAAAGTCAGTACTTAAAGTATTTTCATTCATTCTTTACCCATGAGTGATTTATCAAAATGCTAAGTTGGCGGTCTTACAAACTTATACTAAACATACTTTTCTCCAGTTCGTTTTTCAAATTCCAGCTGGAATTTTGGCCACAGTCTCCCTGGAGGAAATGTAACTTAAGAGCCAGGGTTATATAAGCATCTCAGGTCTCAGATGCACACACATTTGTAGGTGGGGACTTCTGTGCCACCACAGGGTATCCAAAACATCCATTGGGACTTGCAAAGACAGCGCATGATTCATCAGATATCCACACCCTCTTTGTGTGTTAGATGGACTTCAGGATATGCATCTCAAACAGCTTCGAACTGACGTCCAGTGTCTATCAAAGGAGGTGAGTTGGTATGAAACCACCTCAGTGGAGGATCCCCTATTAACAAACAAAACAATAAAACTAGAGACAAATGCAGCTGGACAACCACAGAAGGAATACAGGATTCTTGATGGGTTCTTAGGAGAGGTGGAAGACCTCCTCCTCTGCCAGTCGCCCCTGTGAGGAATTCAGTATCTTTGACCAGCAGTAGTCAGGAGCTATCCACAGATGCAGCAATTCCCATGTGATTCACTGAGTCATCACCAGGGTGGAGGCAGGAGATGCTGTGCCAAGGCAAACAGCAGTTAGGGGTGAGGTAGCCTCCAGGCAGGCATTCCCCTAGAAAGTCAGATCTTTGAGCCTCTCTGAAGCATATGCAGCAATTTCCTATGCTGCTCAGTTTGTGCTTCACTTGGTTTTTTTTTGAAAAGTGAGTGACAACCATTCACCCCATTCCCCTAATCTGATTTTGCAGCAGCTCATCCTTTCCAGCTGCACTTCAGTTGCAGAGACTGAAGTTGGAAGGCACTAATTTGCTGGGCATCTTGTTTACAATTTCAGTGCAGAAATGCCATTCTACTGTAAATTGGTTCTGAGAGTGGTTTGTTGTTTTAACTATCACCCATGTGCAGTGATGCTTCAAGCCGCCTATTAGAACAGAAAAACACTGACATAGATAATTAGCTGTAGTCTGCATGGCTACTTTGCACAACACTTGGGAAAAGAGGATCAAACAGCAGCATTAAGTGATTCTCTGTGATTATGAACTGTTTCTTATGAGGTGTGACTTTATTCCCCTTAAATGTTTTTAGAGAAAAAATATTGTGATAATGAAGATGTTTTGTTTTCTGAGTAAAGGAAGAGTATTATTTTCTCTTTAAACCACTGTTGTCAGCCTGGCTGGCTTCAATTTTGGAGCTAATGTGGGTCATGGTGTTTGTCTTTTCCTTTCAACAGTGCTGTCTTTATTTACACAGTTAATCTCTGTTTTCAAGCTACTTAATTATTTTGGAAAGCTTACATCCTACCGTGCATATATTTCCTACACTGCTTTAGCTTTGGAGGAGGCAAAAGAGAGGCATCAGGCTTGGCCTGCCAAAGACCAGGATTGGGTGTACTCAGGAAATCCTCTGGCATAAATCCATCCTACTGCCACATCCCCAAGTATGACAGTGCTGAGGTACCTGGAGACAAGAGGGATTCTGAAGGTCGGATCCAGCTCCAGGTTCAGCCACATAAACATTGACATTGACACTGCAGATGTCTGCTACCTAAATATCAGGGTGTACTTTGAAACATCTGGGGTTACCCACAATGATTGCATAGTGTTAGACCTTATGAAGCAGTTCTTATGGGTGACGTTTAGAAGTAGCTTTTAGAAGCCAGATGAGACACCCAAGATCTCAAATGGCTATAGATGCTCTAGACCTCCACAAGCTCCTTAATGAGGCTTAGATATCTTACACCATACAGTGCCCGAGATTGTAAAGGTATTTAGATATTTGAATCTGAAAACCTCTGGAATTTGCTAGCAAGGAAAGAGATAAAAAACACATGGAGAAGAGCTCCTGCGAAGGAAGGAAGGAGGGAGGGAGGAAGGGAGGGAGGAAGGGAGGAAGGATCCACCAAACATGGTGATATGGAAGAGTAAGAGTTCACAGTCATCTCCAAAAAACTTGGTAGGGCCCCATGACAAAGCACAGAGCCATATGGAGGTACTAGATGCTGTCCCTGCACTGGCATCAGCAAATCATTTTAGCATCATCATGAACCAAATCTACTACTGAACACCAGCCTGAAGATCTCAGCACCATGAGACCACATTTAATGTAGAATAATCCCAAAAAACTCCCTGCACTAAGGTTTTTGATGTCATATTCTAAGAAATAAATGGAAGTTACTAAATCTTTAATTACTTAGTCTTATTTAGTCAAATTTTGAAAATTTGACTGAAGGTTCTTGCATAGATTCCTCCCTTAAGCTCAATGAATTTTCAATTGCAGTTGTGGAAATCCAGACATATCTTGATGAAATAAAGATGAATAAGAATTCTCTACATACATCCACTTATTTCTGCTTTACTACACTTTCCATTAATGTTCAAGTGCATGTATTAAAAAATCCTCTAGAATTTCAATATTTTCTACATAAGCTGGGGGATAAGAGAAATAATCGTAAATTATTTTAAATATTGCATTGGATAGAGAAAGTTCAGGCCCTCAGACAAAAGATACAGACTGGAAAGAGAAGTCTTACACTGACCTGAGGCTGTGAGCTTACCAAGAGTCAGTGTGGTCCATATCTAAAAATTCTTAGTAAGGAGGATTCTATCTCCTGAGAACTTTAGCTTTCAAGTTCACAGCAATAACTAACGGTTTTGAAGTATGAGATATTTGTTTTGCGTTCTGTTTTTCTATTTTTAGATTGTAGAAGGAAGCCCTGACTGAACACTGTTAGGGACTTGGTCATTATGCATGTAAATTGCTGACTGTTCTGGCCACCATCCACAGAAGCACTTAAACACATGCTTAAGTTTTGCATTAATAATGTTATGGGCTTTGGTTACATGGAACATGCCCTAGAAATAGTAAGAGACTTTAAACCCAAGTCCCTGAGCTGCAGCTATAGAAAAATCATCACAGCTCCAGACAGGAGGTCGTAAAGGTAATTTAAGCATTTTTAATTACACTGATTCCAGAGGTGATCCTCAAAGAAAACAAAGAAAGCTGCAGGGGTGGCACCATGGTGAGCCCAGGTAAACTCCCTTTTTCCATCAGTCTCTTCAGCAACTCGTAACAGCTGAAGAACATGAATGCCTTGGGAGAATAGAAGAGTTCTGTTCAACCCAAACCTTTTTCTGTTTAGAAGGTTCTTATTTACAATAATGCTAGTCTAAAACCAAAAGTCTTTAAGGCCACTTCACAGCTACCTGACTAAACAGGTTTCTCTTTCTTGAGCTCACTACTTACCCAGGTACACTCCAGCACATGCAGTGTCCTTTAGGCAATGAGCTCCGCAACATTTTTCTGCTCAGCCCTTCCTCTGTCTTTAGACACAGCTCTTCCCCCCTTGACAGCTCAATCTCAGCAGTTCAGAGGACTCCCTATTGCTTTCTGTGAAAGAAAGAATATTGCTGCAAGGCTGGCAACATATTAAGCTAAGCCATACATGTACATCAGAGGAAAAATACTCATTCCTTTGTTCAGCCTCGGTTCAGTTGAAATGAAAAAAAAAATTACTTTCTTTCACTTTCCCTACTTCCTTATGAATCTCATCTGCAATTTCATACGAGTACCGTCTGAGTCAAAATGAGCAGAAATAAAAAGGACTCTATGCATGAAAGAAGAGGATCATTCCTTTTTTAGTTTGGGGGAACTGTGTGATTGTAATTAATATTAGTTTTGAGCAACACAGAAAAGCCTCATGGCCATATAGGCTGAAAAGCAGTATTTCAACTTCTTTGATGTTTTCCCAAGGAGAAGAAGGTGGCCAGAGGATGAGAAGTATATTTTACATTTCTAGGTAGTTTTCTTTTATTATTTGAAATATTTTTTTAAGTAGTATGTTAATGGTATGCTAGGAGCCTTCTTCTCAGATATTCAGACACTAACAGCATTTTTTTGTAAAGCCATAAGGGCACAGGCTGACCACATGAATACTGAGAGTTTTAGTACCTCCTTACCTGCAAAATGCTGTTAGAAATTTCTCAGATGGATAGCATTTCAACATCTGCATCTACAAGGTCTTGTGTCTACATGCCATGAAATCTGTATTGAGTTGAAATTACATGTAAAAATAGTTTAATTTTGTAGGAAACATTAAGGTAAATTCACTATCATTTTCCTACCCTAAGAGAACAGGTTGTCCCATAACTTAATCCTCATTTTTTCCCAAACTTAAATTGTGGATTCAGCTGGAACAGGCTTTTCAAAGGAGAATTGTGGCCAGCATCCATCTTAGAAAATTTCTGGATCTGACATTTCTAACAGAGAGTTAACTAGTACTGGAAAACAAATGTCTTCAAAGCCAACATTGCAGATACTGCATCAAGCACTGAGAGGACCTAAAGCCAACCAAAATGCTCTCACAAACATTTAAACGTAGGCCTCACCATGGTATGGCCATCAGTAAAACATAGTATATGGGAAGGGAATGGGGAGGACAGGGTGGTAGTTAATTCCAAAAACCTCTTGATATGTAATAAAGGACACAGAAAAGAAAATTTAATTCATTGCGGAAAATACAATTAAGAGAGATCTCCTGATTGAACTGAACTGCTTTCTCCAAGATACTGAAATAGGAAAAATAATTGTAGATAGGCCATATCAGCTATTGTCTGAGCCTCTGGCTTGAAAATTATATAAAAAAATGAGGGGATAGATACTCAAGGCAGATGAAAGAAGCAGAGCATGACCTCTTTTGGTGAGGTTTAGTAGTAGAAGTAGCAGCAGCTATACCCGTTTTACCTAGCAGAGAAAATTTTCAGTGCTATTTGCAGATAAAAGTGCAAATTAGGTAACTGGGCCACACAAAATTCTGTGTTATTAATGTTTCTGTGTTGATATTTTATAGTTTTCTTTATGGAAATACTACAAAGTGAAGCAGATGCTTTGCATGGTCATTTTCATCAATGAGCACTGCAGACATACAGTCCAGCTCCTTTCCTTTGACAAATATATTTCAAAGTTTTGATTCATCAATATGAGTGACTGATGTTTATATCAGTGCTTTAATTCATTAATATATTTTAGTAATACATTTATTCTTTTCTTAACACTTTAAAGTGACAACTGAAAAAATGCCATTTCTAGAATGTAAGGCAAGCCAGTTAGGCATGATTGACCACCAACTTCTTCTAGTTAAAAATATGTTCTGATAGGACTGACTACTGAAGAAAAGAGCAACTAAAGCTTGGTCTATATGAAGGTGTAAAAAGGCTGTGTAAATTACTTGATAGAGTAAATAGTGTTTGATGCTTGGCAGGAAATTAATTTCCACACAGGCACATGCTATGACAGTGTAATGATATGACAGCCCCTGGAGAACATTCAGTTAATTACTGAATTGTTCTATGCCTTGTAGAGTTTTCCTCTACTATAAATCATAGACACAAGGTGGAAATCCATACTCCAGCTGTTGTGACAATTATCCATGCAAAACAAATGTAAAAATCCTTCTTACAGGGATGAAAATTGTTGGGCATTGAGAAATGCAGGATTTCAAATAATGAATTCAGAGCATTACAATTGTTAAAATAACCCCTTGATGTTATCATAGCAATTAAAATTCGATTTTCAGTTGGGAAGCCTCTTTCCTTTGCAGTAATGTTGAGCTGCACTTCTTTTGTGCCAGCAGGCCACAATACACTGTGTTCTGTTCAAGTGCAGTGTAAGAGGCAGCACCTCCTCCCCCAGTTTGATGCATGTCCTGGGCAGATTCAGGAGCTGGACTCCATGATCCTCTTTTGAGTTCTTTCCAGCTCAGAGAATTCTATGATTCTACTCTACGCACATTCAGAAAAGCACGTTCAGGGGTTGGGCTTCTGAAAGCTGGGAGGTTTCAGCTGATGTCAGGAGTCAGCCCTGAGACGAGGAGAAAGAAGCTGAGTGGAGACAGGGACTTAAAATTTTCTCCTGGGATGTAACAGCTCATCCAGGAGCTATGATGGGCTTCATATTGTATTTGTGCATTCCTATTGAAATTTGTGTGAAGATGGAGTCCTGGCCAGACACCAGCCCATCAGACATCTCTTCCAGTAAGCAGGAAAAATATTTCTTCAACCAACAATTTTATTAAAACCACTCTTCACATGAAGTGACTTCAGGAAGTCAGTAGCCACTGCTGATTTGGGCTGGCTCCAAATCTCACAGCAGAAATGTACGCCAAGAAGTCATGAAGAGGAAAGGCAAGAGCCTTGTGCAAGAAATCTGATACAAATCAAAATGCTCAGCTTTGAAAGGCAACCACTGTCACAAAGACAGTGAAGGTAAGAACAGAAGATGAAATATGAACCTGGATATATTTTCCTATCCTAATGAAGCTTCACTCTTCCTGATCAGTGAACAAAATTTCATCAAGTGAGATTTTGTTTGTCTAAGATTACCTTTTCCCCCTTTGTATTGATTTTGTTTTCTTTATGTAATACTATAATTTTAGTAGTGGAAGTACCTTGAAAGTGTTCTGACCAAAATGGGGTTTGGGGTGTGACAAAGTATGTGCAGGACAGGGAATTCTTTAGAAAACAAGTTTATTTATTATTTAGTAAAATAGAAAACATTTTTAAAAGTAATTATGCCAAGACAGCCATGCAAGGAAATATAAAATAAGTATTGAGAATGAAGAGATATATAAAAAAGAAAATAATTAAAATCTTGCCTATGCATTTTTTATTTTTGCATGAAGGGATGAGCAATCTATTAACATCTATCAGACAAATCAATGCAGATTCACATACACCCTCTCTGAGTAACAAATTCATCCTGGTTGTGCCAGGCAGCTCTCAGCTGTCAACCCAATGAAATGGTGCAACGCCCAACTCGTTCCTGCAGCACTCAGAGGTGCATCTCGAGGATGCCCAGGGTAATGTGTACGGGCACAGTGCAGGGCAGGCTCTTCCAGCAGCCACACTGCCACTCAACAAGAAGGTGCTCAGCTCTCTGTGGAAATTTGGAGCTTTTCAGACGTGTGCTCAACACATGGAAGCAAATACAGCACCTTTCCTCTTTTATCTGGAGAGACTAATCTTGGTGATGACAAGTGTGCCAGGTGAACCAGCTTTGCCTGAAGGAACCTCAGATCCAGTCCTCTGTGCTGATGTCACAAGCAATTAAAGACAGAGCCAAGTAAAAAAATTACACACATATTCACAGATTTATTAATTCCTTCTTTCTATCTACATCCCCTGACATAATTCCATTTTCTTTCCATTTTCTCCACCATAAATTACTTTTGCATCTTCCTTTCTACTCCCACCAAGTCAGATATTTAAATTGTCTTCTGCACAAGGATCAGCTTTGCAGGAAAATCTGAATAGGGGATAGCCTTTGTTGCTGAGATGTGGGGCAAAATTCTCTGTAGGTGATTTTCCAGCTATTCATGAAAATGAAAGCAACATGAATTTCTCAAGTTTTCTGCCTGGTAGAAGTTAAGATATCACGGACAAAACCATCATGCTTGCTTAGATTAACTGAAAAAGCTGAAATTAAAAACTGATACTGTTCTCAACATATCAGCTACTAAGTCCAGGACTTTCAAAAGAGTAACTCCATTACAGCTCTCTGGAGGGATCTCAGCCATGACTTCTAACATTGTTTGTGTATCCAAACATCAAGCTTCCTTAGGCTTATAACAAGGAGTCAATTTCCAAGCTTCTCAACTGCATGACATATTTATTCTGAAATCTCAAAAGTCTATAAAAAGGAGAAATTAAATATTTGCTGTTAGATTGTTTAGTTTGCTCTCACAACTAGGTCAGCAGCTACTGCTTGCTTTTACTGACATAATATACTGGTTTTTTAATCACTGCAGGAGAATTGTAGCACATAATATTTTGTTATAGCTGTGAATCAGTGTCTTTAAACCAAAAACAGAACATAGGACTAAAATAAAAGACAAGTCAGAATTTAAATTAATCTTGAGTCAAGAAAAAGAGTTAATCTGAACGGTACCTAAGGAGAACTGGAATTTAGGTCTGCAAGAGGAAAATCTAGATCCAAATAAAAGTGCACATACAAAAATATTCTTCATCTTCTTTCCTTAGAGGGTTTTGCAGTCATTAGCCATCTTGTCCCATGATCCAAATTGTGTCTACATCCTGATTGACTATACATGGCACAGAGTCAGCATCTGTCAGGCACTTAGCTCCTGCTAAACCCCTCAAGGAACCAGACAAAAACCCTACAGCTGCTTGATGTCTGTGCTACCATATTCCCAGAAGGCCTCTGCTGAGACTGGGATCTCCTTGACCTGGTCTGCACTCAAACCTATAACAAGAACCTCACAGAACCAGATCCAGCAGGGTCTGTGTCTGCTCCTGGGCTAATGCAGGAGAAATAATTCAAAGTGTATCTGCTCTGAGAGCAGAGAAAGAACACTGCAGTACCATCAGAGACTCTCCATCTTTGTTACTGAGACTGACCCTGTATTTCCTCCAGGACAGGCTGGATGCCACCAGGGCTTATTCTCTGGGATACTGTGTTTCAGGTCTCCTAGTCCTTTTCTGAATCCAAGAAAAGGTCTTTGCTCTAAGATCATATGGTATAAAGCAATAAATAACATATTGAAAAAAAAAAGTGGAGTGACTCACACAAGGCCAAAAACCAATACTAAAGCCCTTCTCACCTGACTCCCAGCCCAGTGTGCTTGGCATACATTTATTAGAGAGTAAGGGCTCCTTTTGATCAGCCACAGCACCATGGAATGAACTTTATATGCATAACACTACCTAACATGACATATTCTGGTCCCCACAACATCCTCCAGCCTCCTCATCCACCCAGAAGATCAGATAACCTGTATGGCCCAGGCTTTCTTAAGTAATCAGCATAGCACTTTTACTGTTGATTTACAATATGGTAGTAAGTGGACAATTTGAAACCTGCCTTCAATGATTTCTTGAAAGTTGCTCTTCACAGGTGCTGCAAATAAAGCAGCTTACATGTTTAGTAGAAGAAATGAACACAGAAGTGCTGCTGAAAAAAATCAAATTGTATTTAGTTTAATATAAACTAGTGTGAGTATTCTTTGAATAGAATACTCAAACAACTATTTTTGTTTGTTTGTCCATTGTCAATACTTCACATGTTGCTATTTCTTTAGGAACTCAATAGAGTGGAGAAAGGGATATAAACAGACTGTCAAACTTGATGTGTGCAGGGCAAAGGAGCATAAAAATATTTCTTTTTGCCACACTCACCTAAGTCTTTTCACCATTCTAAATGTCATTGATGCTGTAGTGAGAAATTTTTCAATACACTGGAACATCCTATTTCATGCTGTTTGATTTCTGCTGTGTGGTATTTTTACTGTAGATTAGTACCTTGGAAAACAGACTGGAATTGTGTGGTTTATTAGCACAGCTCCATTCAACATTGTGTGCTTAGAGTAGACCAGCTACTGTATTATCCAGCTATTGCTTACTGGATAACAAGCCAA
Organism: Petroica traversi; assembly: GCA_025920805.1. Taxonomy (NCBI): domain Eukaryota; kingdom Metazoa; phylum Chordata; class Aves; order Passeriformes; family Petroicidae; genus Petroica; species Petroica traversi. The sequence goes on from JAHLSL010000017.1 coordinate 12,821,258, forward strand.
ATCACCTTCTATTTACATAACATTGGCAGATAAGTATATGATGGGCCACCACGTAACAGGTCTCCAATCAATTCACCAATCAAACAACAATTATTAGTCAACAGGAGAGGAGACCTTCAGGAGCTAAAGGGATGCAATGGCTGTACACTCTGCACGTGAGCAGTAAGGGCCAGGTAAGCAGCAGTGGGGATCACTGGTTCATTAAAACATTTTTTGCATCTATCTTTTGGCTGATGGGGATTAGGGAGATCTGTGGACTCCTGACAATCCTTTTTTTGGAGCACAATTCATCTTTTTTGAAGGACATATCACAGACTTGGTTGAAATAAGCCAAACCTACTGCTTCTTTTTCTGAACCACCACAAATATGGCAAGATTGAATTTGGACACTCTTTTCTGCACAACTTTGGCTTACACAGGCATTCACCCAGGCCTCCTTGCCATTGAAACTGAAAGGTCCCACAGTCCCAGTAAAGTACTTGGCCTAGCTCTCCATGGGCCTCCAGTTTGTCTCATTTTTCTGTTTTTCTGGCTACTTACTCCATAGATCTTCTAGATCTCATTTGGGCACTGTCATGATTTCACCCCAGGCAGCAGCCAACCCCACACAGCCACTTTTTCATTCTCCCACCAGCATGCTTGGGGAGAGAAACAGAAGGGTAAAAGCCAGAAAACTCATAGGTTGAGATAAAAGCTCAACAGTGAAAACAAAATCTCTGCACACAAAGTTAAATAAGGAATTGATTAATGCTTTCTATAGGCAGGCAGGTGTTCAGCCATCTCCAGGAGAACAGGGCCCCATCACACATAAGAGTTGCTGGGGAAAAATCACTCCAAATGTCCCCCCTTTTTCTTCTTAATTCCCCCCCAGTTAATATACTGAACATGAACATAGGATCTGGAATATCCCTTTAAGTCAGTTGGGGTCACCTGTCCCATTTGTATCTCCTCCCAACCTCCCGTGTATCCTCAGCTTCCTCACAAGTGTGACAGCATGAAAAGCAGGAAAGGCCTTGGCTCTGTGCAAGCTCTGCCCAGTAATAACAGAAATATTCTATATTATCAACCCTGTGTTCAGCACAGATGCAAAACACAGCCCCAAACACTTTGCCATTGTGAAGAAAAGCAATTCCACATTGTGGAATTACTGAGCCACAGGGAGCCACATTGTGACATTACTGAGCTCTTGCCTCTGAGAGAGAGACTTTTCTCAGCTAATAGAAACTACTCTGGACAAAAGATATGGGGAGGCATTGTCTCAATTTGAGACCAGCAATCCATGAAAGCCCCAAAGAGTTTCCTAGAGAGACTTGTCCCATCAACATCCTGACTTGTGATCTTCCTAGGTACCTCAGGACATGCGAAACATTTCCTAAAACAAACCCACTCTGGTGGGTTGCATTTTCTTGTTTTGAAGACTTTGAATAGAAAAGAAAAACATTCAGTCGCTAAAAGGTAATGACCACCCTGTGGGTCCTGGTGCTCCTGAAAGTTAATGTGAACATGGCCAATACGTATCAGAGGGAGCCAGCTGTGTATGTGCAAGCCACCCTCCATACCTACACTCCTACAAAGAAATTATCAGATATTACTTTTTCAAAAATACTAGTGCAAATATTGGTAAAATTCTTCCATTGTTATCTGCAACGACAATGTAGATGAGGCATTTACCCAGTGAGTGAGTAGATCACCTTAGAAAAGCCTACAAAAGGGTGTAGAAATTGTATTTAAGCTAGGTTAGCTTTGGGATTGCTGGAGAAAAGTCCATCTGAGATTTAAATTATGGAAACAGTTGCATTTTTAGATGGTAACCGACCATCACTTATGGTCTCTAAAATTGGCCTCATTTAAAAAAGTGTACTTTGACTGGCTAACTTACAGATCAGAAAATCCAGTGGACAAGATGATTCTGTTTTAGATTGGAAACAATATTTGTATTGTTAACCAAACTCCTCCTCATCTGCTACAAACAAAAATTCACTACAGGTCAAAATTCGATTTTTACACTACAAATTCCAGTTTTTCTCCTAGCTCCCTATTTCTGAAGCAAGCAGAACAATCCCACCGATAAATGGTTCCATATGGGTGTTTTAAAAAATATTAGAAAACCCAGTTAATGTCTTGGAAGGCTCGTGGAATGCGTGGCATAACCACTGCCACACAGCAGCCCCTCGGTGCTGCAGAGCAGATTCTGTACCATTCCCAGCACCTGCAGCACAAACAGTCAGGGTTACAGTGCTGCTCACAGTCCTCCCACACCCTGATCTGATGCCTTTCCTCTGCGGGAGAGTTGTGGTGCTCGTTTCAGTACAATGGACACTTGTGGGGAGATGATCGTGCTGTAATGAGCATCGGAGCGGACGTGGGGAGAAGGATGCATTCCTGCTGCATGCGGGCAGCGACGGGGCAAGGCTGCGCTTCCAGTTCCTGGCACTGCGCTGATACTGTTGATAGCAATTTCAATGGAAACACTGTTATTAGCAAAATATTTTCCCCGCCCGTCTTTATTGCTCACAACTTGAGAACTGGCAGTGAAGCAGGGGAATTCCATTGCTCACATATTTTAAATGGTTAGAGAGATGATGTTTTCAGATGATCTTTTTGTAACACATTTTGAGAGTTTTGCCTTATGCTACACTGCAGAGTTTGCATTTTTTTAAAAGACTCTATCCATGTACCCTGAATTGATAATGAAATGTCTTCCTAGAGCAGTAGCTTTAAAAAACTTGTTTGTTGAAGAGTCTGTGTACCACTTTTGGTCAGTATTTTCCTCCAGTATTAAGTTCAAATATGCTTTAGTATTAAATAAAAAACAGTGCAGTGAGAAATTGGGAATGAGGATAATTCATGTGAAGGGTAACTGCAGGTCTGCACAGTAGAAAATACCATTTGAAATCAGGGACATCTGTAGCCCAAGTTACCTTGCCAGCTCTAAGGTAGAAAAATATTCCTTACATCAATCCTCAAAAAGAGGCCTAGAAAAGCTTAATGAGCCTAGTCCAATATCGATGAAAAGAGTTATCTCAAGCAGAAAGAATAATTCATTTTTCCTAAACTGTAGATAACTATCATTTTTAAAATATAGGCAATGCTCAGTTCTAAAAACCTCTGATTGCCACCTTTAAGATTCCCTTGTTGGCTGATTTGATGAAACAGATAAAAGTTAAGAGTCAATGTAACAATGTCTCCTGTTCTTTCTCATTGTTTTAGTGGTCTTTAGCAACAGCTCCAAGGTGGAATTGAGGGGAAGATGACTCTTACTGTTACACACAGTTTTCATTTAATCCAACAGAGGGGTTGTTCATCCAAAAGAGCACACAATTCTTCTCGCAGAGACTGTGCCACAATTGTCACGTTGCACCAACAATCATCATTAAAATTTTCTGTCAGATATGCCATTATATGAATAGCCAAATTGTTTCTCTGGTTAACCATGCTTAGTGCATTTCCAGTAATCCCACAGCCCCTGCAGATGTTTGTAGCCTAATGCAGTATCAGGATGGGGTATAACTAAATGGCTTGTAACATATAATGTTCGCTTAAAAAAAAAAAAAAAAAAAAGAAAAACAGAAGTAAAAAGTTCAGAGGTGTTTTAGAAGCTCATTAGCAACTCACCTGAGTGGTTTGTTTTTAAAATCTTCTGTCACCCCCTGTGAAAAACAAGATATAAAAGTCTAATGTGTTGCTGAAAGTATTTGAAATTGCACACACACTGTTGGATTGCAGTGGTTTAACAGAGCAGCTTAACAAGTAACTCTGCCCACAAAACTGAAATTAAATGTAGCTCATCACCATCAGGACTCATTATAGTGGAATTTCACCAAAAGTATGAATAGAGATATGTTATTTTATTTGATTTTTCTCATAAAAGAATGGAGCAGATTGTATTTTTTAAATTAACTTTACACTGAGATTTAACTATTTTTATAGGAGAGTGTAAGCCAGGGGGGAAAATGTCCCACACTGCCATACACAACCAGAAGCTGGGGTGGAAAGGCTCTGATCCAGAAGCTAAACACTGCAGAAAAAGTACTTCTAATTACATTTCAAATGATGGTATTTTCTCAGCTCCCCACCTTCACCATACAGTCTTGCCAATTTAGGATACTAACAACTCATCCTAATCATGGTAATCTCACATAACAAATTCCAGCATAAAGGAGAGGGGGGGGAATCACTGGCATTTAGCTCCACTCTGACTGCAGCTTTACAAGAATCTGTAATGGTTTTAATCCTCAAAGCATTGAATCTCTCCATTAGCCATCCTGGTTAAATAGCCATGTGTATATATATATATAAATATATACATACATACATATATATATATGTATCCAGGCATGTGTGTATGTATGTATGTATATTTGCACAAAACCACTGAAGTAATATATATGTCAGAATTAGAAGTATCCTATCATTTGTAATATTGTCAAATTTTGTAATATTGTCAAAACCACAACTATTCATACAGAAGTTTTTCAAACTAAGCTTCTATCTCAAGTTCCTTTATTTGCAAAAAAATATGGTGGCCTTTGTTACAGGAATCTTTCTTCACTGTTTTAGGGACAATGAAATACGGTGAATAAACAAATGAAAAACAAAGCCTTCAAAATAATCAAAATGCTGACCTGCTTAACACTGGGAAGTTAGAATGCAATCCCAAGATACTGTACTGCCGTTGTGTTTTGCCAGGAAAGATAGCAGAGGTGCCAGAGTACTGTGAGCAAAAATAAACTTCATTTCTGGTCAATGCTTGCTATGGGGTCCAGAGCAAGAATTAAAGCTCACTGATTCCGCTCTCACTTGTGCAGGATCCACCAACACTCTCTGAAAAGCAGCACCCACAGCAAACTGGGGGATATCCAGATATCTGCAAAGGGCAGCACAAGCTTGAGGGCAAGAGCAACAATCTCATTCCCTTCAGCTTGATGCCCTAGGCAGTTGCCTACTTTGCTTATGATCAGAACAGTCATGCAGTAGAAACAGGAAGAATGAATATCCTGACAAATCCACTAGATCTGATGTGCTCTGCTATTGACGGCACTGTATTGTGTTAGAAAGATCAAAATAAATATAAGATCATGCTAAACAGGTGGGTTTTGGTCTTCGTTGGGTTCTGATAAACAGAAGCATTCAAGCTATAAGATTGCAAGGTAATGCTCCCAGTTCTACTAAAAGCATAGGAAAGAAATATAGGACACATGCAGTCCAACAACTCAGCAGCTCCTCAGAATGCTCCACAGACTATTTAAATTAGATTATTGATGGCAGAGTGAAATGAGCTGAAAATGTAGATGGCAGAAGGCACCTTGTATTGTAGGAGGCTCTCACCTCTCTTAGGAGGAGAAGGGGCAAAATAAGCAGCACAGACTTCAAACAAATTGCCTTTCCAGAAATCATGTGTGTGTTGCCACTTGCTTATAAAGGCAGAGAAAGTGAGGCAGAGAAAAAGGAGCTCCAGATTTTCTGCCAGTTGCAAAGCAGCAAAGTGGCTCCATTGATGAAATCATCATCTCCAGCCTCTGCCTGCTGGGCACAGTCTGCTAGGACTGAGCAATGAAGGTGGAGCCTTTCATGTGGAAACTGAGGTGCCTCATGCCATGTGACCCAGAAGACAGCCAAAAGCTGCCTCATATTAAAAGGCTTGTGTGTAATTGCAAACGAGACCAAGTCTAGCTTGTTGTCTTAGAAAATAAGTACATTTGCTCCTGTTCTGGAGAGCGATTTTTGTTAAAAAACATTAGTCTTGTTTGAAGCTGAACTGGTCTTTCATTTGCAATAAGGGTAATTGAGTAGAAGAAACAAAGGCATTGATTTATTCTGATGCCTCCTGCTAGTTTTTTTTCCTCTGACTAGTCAGTTGTCTAAGTGTTAATGACATGGAGAGCTCATGACTAATGCCAATTTTTTTTAATATTGTTGACAAGCCAAAGGGCAACATGTTGTGTGGACTGTGGGTGAGACTTAGAGAAATCTCAGCTCCGGGTTTCCAATGCATATCTATATTAGACTTATCAAGTTTGTAATCTGTTTGCAATTTAAGAGCACAAAAATCACATACATGATTTATCAAAGAAGTTTCAGTTTGGCTCTTGAATAAGGACGATGAAGTTATGGAAATTATAAACCAAGAACAAAAATTGACCACTACTCTTGGCAGAGATAAAAACTTAAAACATTTCTTCCAGCATTAAGGGGCAGGAGGTATAGGGTCATGAACCCAATGGAGGAAGAGGCTCTGTATTTTAAATATGGCGCACAAACAACTCTGTTTATAATTAAGACCATGACAGCTTTTCACCTTCAGCTACAACCTCTGTGAATTATTCCTTCTTTCTCAAGTGGAATTTGTCAGCAGTTGCAATAAGATAACCAGGTAATGTAAATCATACACTACCTTGAGTGTAAAAAAATTTAAATATTTTCACTTTCCTCTTCTTGCCCCAAAGGAACTATTTGTTTAAACTAAACTGTTGTTCCAGAACACTGAATGAAATTCTGGAGAGGACATGAAACCAGCATACTTATCAACTCTGTGTGAAAAGAAATTGTTTAATTTTTTTGTGGGGACCCATTTGTAAATAGCTTCCTGTACATCCGTTAGCAGAGTTGCAAGGCTCTGTTATTTTGTCCACTAATTCATGGAGTTGTAAAATTTGAAATATAGATGTGAGACTACAATTCATATAGCAACCTGTAAAACCTCACCTTTTCATCAAAAGGTTTTTCCAGTCTGAACTGTGATCTGAGGCAAAATCACCTATCACAGAATATCCCTTGTGAAACACTCTCCAAAGAATAGAAACAAACAGTGACTCTCTTACCCCACACTGATGGGAGGAAGAACCACCTTCCTTGGGGGCTGAGACAAAAGAGGACTGAAAAATGTGCAACCTGAATATTGAGACAGTCCCAGGAGAATGTTAAAAAAAAAGATACTGAGGAAATATGAGGAAGTCAGCACAAAGCACTGCTATTTGGTGAATAAAAACACTGAGGGAATTCAGTGCATGATTATGAAGTTGTAGATACAGGGAGAGAGGGAGATTCTGTAGCTTATAATAGAGTAGGAAATAACATAAGAAAAGAAAGATGGAATGACTCACACCAGGTGAACATGATGAGACTGCAGTTTGTCAGACCCATATCACTCAAAAGCAAAACTGGGCATGCAAACCACCTTTGCATGGCTCTGTGTTTGTGCATGCCACATCACCCATCCTCTCTCAGCAGATAAATGCATTTGATGTTCCATTGGTACAGCTTTCACTCTTCCTACTTTGAAAGTTCAGGTTGTCCCAACACCATAGACTGACTGTTTTCTCCAAGAAAAGACAAAATTAAAGAAATCCAGAAGTTATTAAAGGAGTGTTGTGACTTTAATTTCTGGGACCTCCAGTTTAGAAACACAAGTTTGTCTATCCCACTTGGAAGAAGGAAGCAATCACATTTTGCAGGGCTATTTTAACAAAGTGCCTATGGCTGCCTTTACTGAGAATGCCTATCATTTAATACATGGCTGATCACCGTATCATTACATGTTTCATTTAAAAAAAAATTAAGGATTCCCTGGCCTCTTGATACTTCCATAGACTCCCACAGTCTCAGGAAAAATCCTTCCTGTTTTGAGGAAAGAAAAATGGGTTTTCTTTCTTTCTTCCTTTCTCTCAAGAGCATAATCTGCAGCTGTTTGAAGCTATTCAGGGATTTGATATGTTAGCAGTTCCAGCAGAATTAGTTCCTAGTGTCACATTAGAAAAAATAAGAAAAAAATAAACAAGGAGGTAAATCCTATCACTTTATTTTTTCCCAAAAATATGGGAAGCAGAAGTAAGCAGATATATCTTTTACAATGTTCAAGAAAGAGAGTAATGAGTTCCTTCTCCTAGTAATATCTTACCAAAAAATATCCTTCCTTCTCCAGAAAAAAAAAAATCTATCCGATTTTCCATCAACGCTTGTATTATACTGTTTTCCTATTATTGTAGCAGTAGAAGAGCTGGGCAAATAATGAACTGCTTGAATATCATTGTGGTTATTTGTCAAACAGGACAGTTGATCTGTAGTGCTCATGCACTTAAATCATAGTTCTGCAACTGCAAAGTTTAGGAGAAGATATCTTAACCATGAAAAATAGTGGTGGTATTACGCCTGTTAATATTTGGAGCATTGCAACATAAAAATTAAAAACATTTGAAAAATCCATGTTTGTAACACAAGCAGCCAGTGACCATTGTGGGTTTACACGGGTGCCACATCAGTGACTCAAGGCTGTCCCGCTGGAGTCACTGAGTTCCAGCTATGTCCTGAGAGCCATCCTCTGGAGCACTGCCAACACCTGGGCTAGCTACCTGTCCAGCTCTAATGCTCTCAATATATATCCTCCCACAGGTGAATGCCTGGAGGTATTTTCCTAAAGGGCTGTAGCTGCTGGAATTGAGCAAATGCACCGATCACTGCAGAACTGCTTGTGTGAGTCTACTCCAGCAGCAGCAAGACAGGCACAGAGAGAGCTCTCTCCCACTGAGGAATCCCACTGAAGCCAGACAAAGTGAGAGTGTGAAAAGCTTCTGGCAGGAGGGAGGCAGCTTTCAAACGTCTTTTGTGAAGCCATCTGCTCTTTGCTGATATCTATCAGGGCATTTATATACCCAAAATGAAAGGTATCCTTGCAAATAAATCAACAGGGTTCATATTACCGCATAATAGTGATATAATCAAGCATGCACTGAGTATTTTTTTATTTGACACAGGAAAACAAAATTATAAACTCTCTCAAAAATCCCCAAACAGTCTGGTAGCTCTTCCTTGATAAGTTAATCCTCTGCAGCCATGCATGATAAAATGGACTCAGAATGCTTTCAAAAACATTCATGCTTTTATCTTCAAAGACATGATGCATCTATTGTATTCTTTTTCTTCTTGTTATTTACTTCATGTTTTCAAGGTCTTTTGGTTTAATATTTTCAAACCAAGATATTCAAGTTTCTTTAAAAAAAATTAAAGCAGGCATTTTCATGCAATCTCATGACTCCAGTAAACTGGCTTTAAATAAAAGTATCAAATGTCACAAAATTGAGATGAAATCATCTTGCTTAGCATTAAAGCTGTAAAATCTCAGCATGATTTCTAGGGGACTCATTGGTCTGGATGAGTTTAACACATAAAGGAAAAATCAGAGTTTAATTTCTTTTGCTGAAAAAGTTTTGGCAAAGGAGCTCCTAAGGAGGTCATTTCTATTGCAAGGTGTACTCTTGGGCCCGAGGAGACATAAAAACACTGAACTCAGCAGCCCACATGGACTTGGTCTCTTTCCTGCCTGCAGCCTAGCAGCCTCAGAGCAGCCACCTTCAACTTGGGAATAGCTGAGGAGCCCTTGGCCCGTTGTATCCCCAGCTTCATCTGCGTCTGGTTCTTCCAGATTCTACAAGAATTCTGGATTCACCCTGCCACACCAAAACCTCATCCTGAAGGATGGCAATAGTGGACTAATAACTAGTTTTGGACTTCTGACTGGGTTTGGGCATATGTTTAATGGGCAGCCTAAATTAAAAGCAAGAAAGGTGTTTTGAGGGTATTAGATAATTTCTATTTTTTTTTTAAAGTGATTTTTCACAAACTGAAAGATGAATCATAAAATTAAGGTACTTCTCTGAAAATAAGAAAATTGTCCTTTAAAACACTTTAGGAACAAAGGCATTCATTAATTCTATATAAAAATACCTTTTTTATTATTTGTAAGGAACTTTGATGTTCCTTAGCTGCCGCTCTTGTAGTGTGAATACACATCAAAGCCTCAGCATTAAGGCCCTGTTTGTATGGAGGGAAGCAATAAACCAAAGGGCAGAAATCTTACAATCAGATAATATGTGCATCCCCTTGGAATGTATTATTGTTGAAGAAATTGTCTGAGATACTAAAAGGAGCTTTGTTTGCATTTAGATTTCTGCCTTTTCTTAAACTGTTTGTTTAGAAATGGGTCACTTAGTGTAGCAGATGTTTCCTCGACTCAACATATTTGTGTCATAGATGAAGAAAACTTTCCAACCAACTCCCTTTTCTAGTAATTATAATTTAATAATCTGACAGAACAATTAGCTTAATATTCCAGTTGCTCAACTGTATTCCCCCCCCCCCCCAATTTTTTATTGATAAACTGCTGTGCGGAATTTCCGTTTTTCCCTTAAAAAAAACATATAAACTCCCCATGAATGTGCAGTTTCAAACCACCAGAAATTATTCAGGAAACATCACTTAACTGATTTATGCACCAGAATGTAAATGAAGCCTCCTTTATTTTTCCCTGCTACCAGTAAAGCTGAGGCATTCACGGCTTTCATTTCACTAAGTTCCCTTTTCTCCAGTTGCCATGGAAACCAGGGTGCCAGTCAGGCTGCTGGAGAGGCTGCCATTGCAGGTGCTTTGCAGATACTGTATTAATAAATGGAGAAATAAAAAAATAAATAAACTCCGATTTTCCTCAAAAAGACAGCAGCAAAAAGCACATCACTTTGCATTTGTGCTGCTGGCTTGAGTAATTTGGCTACCGAGACTTTAGAGAAAACACTGCCTTAGAAAATAAGCATGCATGTATTTCTTGTACCTGGCAAGCCTGCCGTGTATATTTACAGCCTTCTCTATGGCAATCAACTAAAATATTGAAACAACATAAACCAATTGAGTAGAAGAGAATGATTCCTAAAAAGAAAGGGAGAATAAGAGAGTGTGTGTGCACAAGCACGCAGCTACTGACTTATTCATGCGCATGTTCAGGTTATGTGCCTGGGATGAATAACAACTTCAGGTCCTATTTGTACAATGATTCTGTTGTTCTGAAGAACTCAAAATAATATATCCTTGATCTAAGAAATTAGAATCAATCAACCAAAAAATAATTACAAAAACCCGAGACCCAGTCTGATTTTTACCATGAGGAAAATCAGCTCTGGGGATCACCTGATCAGTCCACCTGGGAATCCCCCATAACCTCAGAAGACTTTTGACTAACTTCAGTTAAATCCACCTTGAGTCCAGTTTTGGGCAACACAATACAAAAAAGACATTAAGGTATTGGAGAGCATCCAAAGGAGGACCACAAGGATGGTGAAGGGTCTGGAGGAGAAGCCATGAGTGTCTGAGGTCACTTGGTCTGTTCATCTTGGAGGAGAGGAGACTGAGGGGACACCCCGTTGCAGTCTGCAACTTCCCCATGAGGGGAAAAGGAGGGGCAGACACTGATCTCTTCTCTGTGGTGACCAGTGACAGGACCTCAGGGAATGACCTGAGGTTGAGTCAGGGAAGGTTTAGGTTGGAAATCAGGAGAAAGTTCTTCATGCAGAGGGTGCCTGAGCACTGGAACAGGCTCCCCAGAGACGTGGTCACCAAGTCTGGCAGAGTTTAAGAACCAGTTGGACAATGGCCTCAGGCACACACTGTGATTCTTGGGGGGGTGCTATGCAGGGCAAGGAGATGGACTTATTGATCCTGATTAGTCCCTTCCAACTCAGCATACTCTATGATCTAATGATCCTATGATTCTAAACTGGATAGAAATAGCACAAGCAATTACTCATGTAAAATAATTTTCAAACATTAGTGACTAGAAAAGAGATCACCACCTTCAAAAAATAAAGGCAAAAATACCTCTGCTAGCTATTGCATTTGACACTTTTCATTAAGACAAAAATTGAGCGCACAATAGGTGTCACAATTCTCTTCAGAAAAAAACATCATATTTTGCTAGATGTAGGAAGTGGAGGGACTGTATGGCTTACAATTGTACCTATGATGTATCTTAACTCTTATCTGTATAGAGAAAGTTCTACAATGAATGCTTATTTAGGTGTTCATAACATTTTAGTAAAATTTAGACATTTTCTTTTCCGTCACGGTCCTGATTCCCCTCATATTTCTCAAGAAAATTAATGTTAGTGTTAGTCTTCCAAGGAATGAATCATCTATCAGAGTTCTCCAAATAGACTATTTATCCAACACATAGATTAAAATAGAGTTTCCAGTTCAACAGATTTAAGATGTAAAAAGAAAACACCAAAACATGAATGACCTACATTTCAGACCAGTAGAAGTCTGAGGCTTTTCAAATACTTACATTCAAATGAAGGTGATGTCCTTGGGTTTCTTCAATTTTGCTCTGGTGTATTGTACAAACCACCATGGGAAGTTTTTTCTTAGTGTGGCTATTTCTTACCTGACCTGGTCATGGTGTGGTGATGAGTGTCACAAAACCTAGAAGGACTCTGGCAACAAGGAGTGTACCCAAGGGTCCGAATTCAGTCCATTCTTGTTAAACATTTTCTCAATGTGGACTGGATCTGGACTATGGAGTTTAGTGGACACTCTGAAGGTTTGCTGGTGATACACAACTGGAAGGAGTGGCCAAAACTGGAGAGATACTGCTATACAGATCTCAACAGGCTGGCAAAGTGGTCTGACAGGAATTTTTTGAAGTTCATTATGGAGAAGTGAAAAGTCCTGAACCTAGAAATGAAAAGCCCCATGACCAGTATATTCTAGGGGCCATCCAATTTTCTTCAGAAAAGAACCTAGATGTCCTGGTGAGCACCAAATTAAGATAAGCCACAAACATGGCATTGTGGCAAAGAAGGCCACAAAGATGGTGTCCTGGGCTGCATTAGGCAAAGCTTTTCCAGCAGAATGAGAGAGGTGATCCTTCCCCTCTCCTAATACTGGAGAGGCCACACCTGGGGTGCTGGGTACAGCTCTGGACTCCTCAGTGTGCACCAGAGAGAATCCTTAACAAAAGACCACTAAGATAATGAAGGGACTGGAGTATTTCTCCTAGGAGGAAAGGGTGAGAGAGCAGGGATTTTTCATCCTGGAGGAGAAGACTCAGGAGGGATCATATCTTGTATATAAATATCTGAAAATATGGTGCACAGAGCCAGGCTGTTTTCAGAGTGCCCAGTGACAGGACCTAGAGGCAGTGGACATACTGAAACACAGGAGGTTCACTCTGAACATCAGAAAGAACTTTTTTACTGTGAGGATGACTGATGTAAGTTACCTCAAGAGGTGGTGCAGTCTACATTGTTGAAGATTTTAAAAAGCCATCTGACCATGGTCCTCTGTCTCTAGGCATTCTTGCTTGAGGAAGAGTGTTGAATCAGATGGTCCTTCCCAACACCACCAATTCAGTAATTTTGGGACATAAAATCATCACCTTTCCCTGAGGAGTTTGCTAGTTTGGGTTTCAATCCAATAAAGTGAAATAGTCATTGCCGTTGGGATCAGTGGCACTCAGCATCTCCTTCAAAAGCATCTCCTTTCCTGATTGGAAAAAAAAAGTCTCTCAAGTTTCATTGCTAAGATATGGAACATCTTTGTCATCTTCTGTTGCTCAGTATATCATCAAGTTTATGAAATTGCATCAAATCATTTTTCTGACTATTAAATCAGCAAATACACAGTTTTATGTCTCAATCAGTTCTTATCCATTATTAGTCCAGAAATGCTCCTAGATTTTTCTGCACATTCTAGAAGGAAGGAAAGAAATCTTCTCTACTAGGCTGATGTGAAATGGTTTGAAATCCTACTCCAGCTGATGTAAACAAGCTACATCATAGCAGGAAAATACTATCCTGTGTCTGTCATGATCTCAGCTTTTTGCTCAGAAAATGAATGGAAACTACAGCAGAAGTTTGATTGAAAAAAGCAACTTCTCTCCCACTTTCATCACCTTCCAGCCTGTTCCAGTTCAAGCACCTGAGATCCCACTGGAAAAACATTGGGTAATATAATCAGAGGAAGGTTTGTTGCAAACATCCTTATTCCCAAAATCAGTTCATGTTTTACCAACTCTATATGCACCACATTTTCTTTTCATGAAGGCTTGGGGGAAAAGAAAAAACAAACAAACAACCAAAAAAAAAAAAAAACCAACAAACTTACTTATCTGCATCCCTGGGGCGAAAAGCTGATTTTTGTGGTGACATCAGAGTGAATTTCAAAGACCCACTGGTGAAGGAAGAAGAAAGGAATGGGAGAAACAGCATGAACAGCATGAGTTTTGGAGATGGGACATTTCAGAACATAATGAAAGACTGAGATGGTAGGAAAGCTTGAGGAGTTGTGTTTCATGAAAGGGGTCAGCTGAGATCACAACATTGCAGGGAATTATAGGTGTCACAGGGCTATATGCAGGGTCAGGGGGTCCTTTCATCTCTTACTCTCTCTTTAATTATTCCCAAAACCTCCCTAAGCTGTCCTCTCCTGAACTACAGGATCATCTCTCTTCCCCTCACCATCATTCCCTTTGTAGTCAGCTTTCTTCTCCACAAGTCTGCCTGCAGGAGCAACAGCTTATTTGGCTTATGAACTCCTCATTTTTTACATTTGCTCCCTAAGTAACTCATTGACAATCACTAACACAGGGCAATGAGCTTGATGAACTTCAGCTGTGACCAAGCATGGCTCTTCTCATGCCAATAATATATTCATCAGAAAAAAAAAAAAAAAAAAGAGGAGAATTACCGCTTTTAGCATGGGCTTTTTTAGGAACTTATCAACAGAAATTGAATTTCAGAGAACTAGTATAACCTGCTAAGCAGAAATAGAGCATATAGTAAAAGCAGTAAAAGCTATGGAGGTTTCTTCATCTATTTAATTAACTGCCCTTTGTAATCTGTATCCATCCATGGATTTTCTGCCTTCTCATTCCAGCACTGATGCATTATTCACTGCTTTTAAAGACATCTAGAGATGCCTGTGCAGTTGGAGGTAGGCCATTCCTGAATGTCACATTCCTACAGGACTAGTTGAAAAATGGAATTAACTCTCCATAGATCACAGTTTTCTCTAATTCCCACCAAGAGAGAGCAGATCTGACACCACTAGTTGTAAAATACATTCTGAAACAGGCTTGCATAAACAAATCTCCACAAGTAATATTTACATTTTAATGAGGAAAAATAAAATAATTCTGTAAAATGGATCAAATTACAGAAATCAAAATCTTAACCTTGTTATTACTTTTACATAAGACTTTTTTTTAAGCTCTGATTTGAAGCTGCCAGTGGAGGTTTCCTAGAAGAGGCAAACAAACTGTTGCTTCTGTTTTCATTATTTTCATCTCATTTCAGTCTGTAATGTCATTTGATGCCAAGATCATTCCACAGTATAGTTTATACCCAAAGCCCCTCCTTTATGTTAGATAAATGTGCTGTTATATTTTCAAGCAGGCAAGAACCTGTACAATTTTTACATGTAAATGGAAAAATGCTTATATTTGTAAAAGAAATTTAAGCCACATCCTTTTGTACTCTGACCATCTGACCCTTAACAGCCAAGATCTGTCAGACAAGTGTTTTAACTCTGTGTTTCTGAAATTTCAAAATAGCCTGTTCTTTCTCTCCTTTAGTGACCATATATATAAACAGAATGTAGGTATTTCTGAGTTTAGGTTTCCCTTTCTGGGTGACAAAGAGAGAAACTTTTACTGGTAGGCAAGATGGATTACAGGGATGTCACTCTGTAACGCTCCAAGATCATCTAGTAAAATTAGAGACAGCTCTGAGCATTTCTGAAATATATTCACCTCATGATCTACTACTTCTTTTTTAGATGCAAGAAAAACTTGAGCATTTGGAGACCGGTAATCAAAACTTTGATTTAATTTAGATTTGGATTCTGTTTGAGTCCATCTGTACTTAATGTAAATGTTAAAGAGTACAGAAACATATATGGATTGGAACTGGCAGCACTCATCTGGGCAAAGCTCCCCTGAAATCAGTGTAAATGTACCTCAATTAAGTTTCCAGGCTGGAACTTGCTTGGAATTAGAAGTCATAAACATCTGCTGTATATTCTGTAATATTTGTCCATAAAATTTTCTCAAGAGACAATCTTAAATATGTAGTGCATGTCTTAATAAGAGCAGAAAACTTGGTTTTGATTTGTTTTTATGATGGCAAGAATACTGATGTCATAGAGTAAAATGGAAAAATATAACAAAGTATTGCATAACTTAATCTCTTGCTGAGATGGAGCAGAAGATGCCAGGGGGCCTTGGTGGTAGTTACCACACTGTTATTATATTCTCATGACTTGTTTTCTAAGCCTGGTAGGACTCTGGAAAACAGATGGAAGGGGACCAACCATGGAGTCCTGCGAATTTCCAGGAAACTCTGATTATATAATTTATGCTAGTCATTTCACCAAAAGGCCAGTTGCTACTGAGGACCAAAATAACACAGAAGAACCTTCTGAATAGACAAATGCAGAGCAGATGCTCAAACGGGGCAACAGCTTGTTAGAGTGGAAGGTGGAGGACAGTAGCAGCCACTGTGGGACTAAAGACTGCCCTGCTTCACAGTGACATGCCTAAAAGCTGTAAGAATTAGCTACAGCAGAGAGTCTGCTATTTTGGAAATTTTAACTTGAGATTTAGTAAGTGGAAAACACTGGATTTCCACTTGCAAAATGTCTGCTCTCTGCATGAGACCAGTTAAGGAGAACATAGAGCTCTGCCTGTCCTCTGAGCCTGCCTTGGGTGTGGCACCGTGGCAATTGTACTGTGGTTCGATTTATCTTTAGAACTAATGTTTTGAAACTGTTGGCTTTGACTGGTTTTTCTATCACTTCCTTGCCTGTGCTTATAAGTGGGCATTTCCAAAAGCAACTTTGGAGCTAGTGGAGTAATTCCTGCAGTCCCTGGGAAGAATGAGGATTCTCCAGAGAAAGCACCACATTCTACTTCACTCTGAATCACCCACTGGAGAAGCCTTATTTCCCCCATGGGCTATCAGGAAACGTCAGGGACATTTATCTCATTAGTAGTCTACAATGGCCTTTATGAGAGTTTCCCTTGTGTTTCTACAAGACTCTCCTGCTTTTTTTAAGTTAACCAGAAACCATGGGACAGATTCACTCCTGCTCTAAGCTGACTGATGCCAGCAGGGATTTCTGCCAGAGAGAAACTCACACTTTTATTTAGTCTAAATCTGTGTTAATTTTTATTTATTTGTTTTCATTGCCATGCCTTTTAATTAGCTGCGTTCTTAGAAAACACTGTGTTTTTCTCCAGTGTTCTCCTTTCCAAAAGAAAGTGGAAGTATGACTTTTTCAGAAATATTCAAGTGACTCAGGAGTTGAAGTCTTATTGAAAATCAGGCTTCTGAAGTAGAAAATAATCCCTCTACATTCAAAAGGCAGAATGATGTCAGTCACCACATCACTGAACCTATCCCTGGGCAAGTATTCAGGAGTCAATTGAGTCTGATATTTTAATTACAGATCATATCAATTTATTAAAACTTAATGCTACTTTCCTTGAAGAGACAGGAGGAAATGGCACCACGGCAAAACTGGAATACAGTAATCCCTTTTGCTGTGCCTGCCACCTCCTTTTACAGCCAACGGTATAGTATATTTCTGGCAACCCAGATACACCATTTCCCTTAAATTTGATGCATTTTAATATAAATGGCAAATGACTTCAGCATTTCTTGAAATGCAGAAGTGGTGAGCATGGATGACTCCTCAGGTGCAGCAGTTGGAGCAGGACCATGAATATCAGTGGGAGTGTCTGCACAGCCTTAAGCACGCTTTGGCTTGCACCCATAACGAGACCATATGTTTGGAAAAACCTCTCCATGGCTACCTGGGAATCACATGAAACATAACAGAAATAGAAAGCAAAACATGTCTCTGAGTGCATGTTTGGCATTAGGGCTGGGTGCCAGCCCTCTGTTGTGGTGGCCTGGGAAGTCAGGAATTCACCTCAAAGAAAGGAAGATGCTGAATTTGACTGTACCCAGAACAGAAATCCTGAAAGAGTGTTTGAAAGAGCACAGAATCATTTGGATATTTTGAAATGAAGTAGAGGAATAAGTGTATTTTTTCCTTTGATGAACTCAAATACGAATGCTTTTTGCAATCTCTTTTGGGAAACAACCCTAACATATTTAGTCTTTTACCTTGAGCATGTACAGAAGCAGCAGAGTTTTTCAGGTCCTGCTGCCTTGCCTCCAGAAATATGCCCTTTTCTTAATAGCAAGTGGACAGCCACAGCCATACTAACTTTGACTTTTATTTATGTGCTTCTTGCAGTGGTTTGACAACAAATTGTTTTCTTTTATTCATGGATTCCAAATTGAAATAATAATGTCTTCTTCTGAGGGAAGTAATTCTTATTCTGCTTGTACAGCTACAAGTAGAGAAAGAAAAGGAAATTAAAAACACATAAGCCCCAGTATTACACATAAAAATGTTACCAAACAGATTTGTTGTAGCAAAACTATATGAAAAAGAAAGAATCATAGACAAATATAATGAAAAAGCACAGTGGTGGCTTAACACCTAAAAGTGATGCATTAGCCCAGGCTCAAAAACTCAGAGCCACATAGGTTGCTTATATTTTGTCAAAGTTAGCAGGGGTCTTTTCCCCCTGGACAGGATGATGAGGATGTGCATGTTGCAGAGTCTTAGAGAAGCACAGGGCATTGAACCAGGCTGGCTTGGGTTTATCTTCTGTTTGCACTTCTGCGGACACAAACACTTAACGAGAGAACAAAATAGGCTTTAGTAGTTTGTTTAGACACATCCAAAGAAGTCCTGCAGGTCAGTTAGGTTCAGGTAGTTCACATCCATGTTATAGGTAAGCAACCAAACCAAAGCCCATAGTTTTGTGAAACGTGAACATTTTCTGCAACAGCTTTGCAACACCAATTGCTGTGTTTGCATTGTGAATAGGTGTTGAAAGCTAATGAACTGTCTCCAGGTTTCAGGAGAAAACCTGACAATACATAAAACAATAGAATATTCTGAGCTTGAAGGACACAATGAGGATCACTAGTCAACTCTTACGTGAATGGCCCATACGTGGAGCGATCTCTTATTTCTCTTATTTTGATCACAAAAATACAAATGACAAATATATTACTTTGTACAACTAACCACAAACACTAGAGTGCACAGTATATAGTTCAGAAAAAATTTATTACAGAAGTTAATGAGTTAATCATATCAAGCTCAAAATGTATGTAGACATTTATTTCAGTTGCACTTGCAGAGTAATTGTCCGTCTTGGGGAAAAATTAGCTTTTCTTCAGTGCACACTGTCAAAAATGAGCACTATTGAAAACATCCTTCCTTGAAAAAATAATGTCACTATCTGTATATTTCAGTACTTATGAAACTACCTTTTGCATCCTGATAACTCTTCTGCAAAAGACTTCTAAGTTTTCACCCCACTTGCCATACGAAACAAGTCAGAGTTGCTGAGAGGAATTGCGTGTCTGCGTGGCAGTCTATCCTGATAATAACTTTTGAAACTTTTACAAAATCCCGGAATAGTCTTCAGAGAAGAAACCTTTGGAGGTCATCTTCAGAGGCAACATCTTGCATTTCAGTTTGTGGCCATTTTAACTCATTTCCATCACACATGTGAGGGGAGAAGTCTGCAGAGCTCTTGAAGTGGTGTGAAAGCTACTAGCCAGCAGATAGGACAGCTCAGATGAGTGAGAACCACAACCATCTGTCACAGAACCCAATGTTACCAAAACCTATAAGTATGTACATATGAATATAAATTTTGCTGGGACAAGGTTGATTTTTTCAGTGGAAGGCAAGTTTGTAATATGAGCATCTTTATTCTTGAAACTCTCTTGATTTCTTTGTGTCTCAACAACTCACAAGGAAACAACCCCTTTTGTAAGCACTGTTATAAATGTAACAGGGTCAGGATCCCTCAGGTAATCATGCAGCAGACAGCCTTCCAGGTCCTGAGAAAGCAAGCAGGCTCTGAGTCTCGGGAATTTGTGTTGTTCTCAGTTTTGATTTGTGCAGGAGTTCATACAGATGCAATTTTGACAGCTGAGCTGAAAGGAACTTTATTCCTGTTAAAGTTCTATCTCAATGCAGGCTTGCTCCCTTGGAACTGGACAACAACAATGGGCTAATATTGTTTATCTGAACCCTGACCATCCCATTTTAGGGCTTGTATTAACTGAGAAAGTTGTGTAAGCAGAGCTCTAATATCACAGATTACTGCTTGGTGGAAATCAGACAGAAAGTTATTTGCAATAGCTAAGCATAAAAGCGAGGAAGGTCTCAGAGTACAAATTTGTCTCAAAAGATAATAAGTACCTGTACTTGAGAGCTGTTTCCCTTGCACCTTTTGATATTAGTGAAGTTTGGACAATAATCCGAATTCTGTTCCATTTATAATTCAGGCTTCTCATTGCAGTATTTCAACACTTTCCATATGCATGGAGAACACCATGATTACAAGATGTCAAATGCAGTTTTCACTTTCTATCACCCTCTCCCTGAATACTGGCACTCAGGCTGCACAGGCAGGCTGAGCCTGCCCCTTTACTTATTTGGCCAAAACAATGCCTTACTTTCTTGCTTAGTGATTAGAGCAGAATGTAAGTTTGTGAGCAACTCAAGTTTCTGCCTCTGGCCAAATGAATAACTACTTATTCAGGAAAGAAATTGAGAGAAAACAACTGGAAATTATTATTGAATAGTTTCACACTATCAAATGGGTAGCATATTTATCCATGCTGTGAAAAATAATGGAGAGATTTCGAACCTGGATGTCTTCAATTCAGAGGAAACCCCTATTGCCATGTTATTTTCTATCTGGGGCTGGTTTTTTTTGTTTAAAAAGAAAAGAAAAGAAAAGAAAAGAAAAGAAAAGAAAAGAAAAGAA
>JAHLSL010000017.1:12841959-12880826 GCA_025920805.1 Petroica traversi
GAAAAGAAAAGAAAAGAAAAGAAAAGAAAAGAAAAGAAAAGAAAAGAGTGAAAATTCTAGAGTTTGTCACAGTGGAGAGTGGGATTTCCTTTTTTTTAAATCACAGATACTCAGATTCATGGCTCATGGAGACATGAAATTACTACCTGGGGCTATTAATTGGACAATCAGAATATTTTTAATCTCTTAATCATTCAGTCCAGCTTTCTGTGGAGACAACTTGGTGCTAGTATATACTGATGGACTTTTCAGATGCTTCACTTGGAACATGTTATATGAAAAAAATGAAATCATCCATGATATTACTTTCCATTAAGGAAAGTTTACTGCTACATGCAGTGGAAAAGTCCAGACGTAAGAAAGATCCAAGAGTTCAACAAAACTGCTGCTCTTCTGTGAAACAATCAGAATTAAAGAATCTGTTAAATAAAAAAAGTGTACATATTTACTTATCCATTGGCTCATTCTGCCTTTGGACAATGAGGTGCTCGAGACCAGGCATCTGATGATCTCCCTGGGAGCCACTGAGGAGCACAAGCCAGCTGAGGGATACTCCTCTGCTAACAGCATCTCCACACAGATTTAGTGGAGACATCCAGTCTGTGATGAATACAGCCTAGGGAAATACAGGCCTAAAACTGTCTACTGACTCATTATTAATACATTGGAATAGTCTGGACCTGTGACCTCCTTACTGAATCTTCCCCCTCCCTCCCACAACTTATTCCTGCCTGTGCGCATGTCAGGAGGCCTCCTGGACTTTGCATGTTCACAAGCCCAGCCACAGCATCTCTCTTCACACTCCTCTTGTCACTTGAGCCCCAGAGTCCTTTGCCCACAGAGAAAGTACCCTTTGACAGGACAGAGCCTCCAGTAAAAAGCAGCTTTTGTGTGCCCAACATGCAAACACCATCTCCCAAAACAGATCAGACGCGATTTCATCTGGTAGCGCCTGCTGTGTGTGGTTCAGTAACAAACCAAAAATGCAAGACACAGCAGGGAAAGAAAAGGAAAAAAAAGAAAAATAATGGAGTACAATGGATTTTTCACTTTTTTTTTTCTTTTCCCCTCTTACTTACAGCCACTAAGCAAAAGACTAGCAGACCTAAGTTGCATATAAAAATAAGAAACAAGACAGGTCCGGGGAACAATACATCTGAAGGAACGGGACTTCCAGAAGCAGACCCCGGGGGTTTTTTTGTGTGAGGCCTGGAAGCAGCTAATCTCTGCTGAGTAAAGATAGCTATTCAGCTCAGATCAGTCAACTACACTGCCGGAGGAGGAAAACCAGGGAATCATTTCATTGTCGTTACTGGGGAGCCACCAGATGCTTGGGATTCCATATATTTGGGGGATAAACCTTTCAAAAGCTCCATTGACACTGGGGTATGTCAATAATTCCACGTATTAGTTGGATGCAAATACTACACAATAAGGTATGGAAAGAAAACTGTAATTGGGAATACCAGGGCGAAGGGGGCTCTATCTTCTGACTGAGCCCATTGTTGAACTCCAGGCTGAACCTCCGACCCTTTACTTTGGAGGGACACAATAGGCTTTGATATGAGATGGTGGGAAACGGGCTTGGAGGCTCATTTCACATTCAGCTGCAATTCATCAGCTTGGCTGGGACTTCTAGCAGCTTTAATGACCACTGCAATTGATGGTTAAATCAATTTGTGATGGTGACAGCATGGCTGGCCCCTAGACTGTAACAATTCGGGATTACAACAGGCAGAAAGGGCCCCGTTATTCAGACATGCGTGGTTTCTGCTCAGCTCAGAGTGGGAACAACAGCAGGACAAAGTCTCACAAAAACAAGACCTGGAGAATGCACACATTCACTCCAGTTGACTACACACCACCATGGCTTCTTTGTAGCATGATGAGGTAGGTTAAAAAAAAAAGGCCAAAAAAAAAAAAGCATTGTTGCAAATAAAAATATACAGTAAGACACAAAAGACCCTGATATCTAACTACATCCTTAGGGAAAGTGGCAACCCAGAAAGAATTTCAGCTTTGTTCCTCCGGAGACGAAGCGGGTGGTCTGTCCCCTCTCCACCCTCGACCCCAAAATGTCTTGGCGCTTGCCCCCGCAGCAAAACCCAGCCGTGTCTGGATTATGATCGGGCAGGTTTGCATTTGGCAGAGGGGCATGGGCAGGGGGGATGGGTGCCAAGCGGATCTCTGACAGTGTGAAGGAAGGACTGCTCCCTCTTCTGTCCCTGAAGAATAAATGCACTTGGAGCACGCTACAATTTGTTTTTCATGTTTACATGATTATAATTGCCTCTTACGCCAAAGAGGTATTAGAGGGAATGAAGACGACCTGAGACCACTCTGGTGGCCTTGCACTTGGCAATTTTGTTACAGGAGATTCAATTGCTTTGGACCAGGATCTGCATGTCCAGTGCTTGCTTGATGAAAGAGAGAAATGCACCTTCAAATCATCTTAGCTCTTCCTTCTCCTGCATTTTGCTGGTGTAACATGATAATTGCATCCAAAAGATAAGGTGATGTTGAAATCAGACAGAAAAATGTGTGATTGTGATTCTGCTTTTCAGTAAAGTATTTTATATAAACTAAAAATTATCAGATGTATATATCTGTGTTGAATTGTAGATATGACCTAATGTGCATGTGTGGCTTAAGTCAAATAACATTTAAAATATGTCAGTTGATTCAGTGTAAAGCTATGTTGTCTATGTCATGTTAATTGAAATAATGTATTCAGCCCAAATAGAACAGTTGTAAAATTAACATATACTGTTGTGTATCTAACTAAACATAGATTCATTAAATAAATCAATATGTTATGTAGTCAGAGAATTAAAATACTTAAAAATTTATATGAGGAAGCTGCTAGTGCAAGGACTGAAAATTATGCCAATCAATAACTTGGAAATTATATCGTAATTAATTGCATGTCTCTCTTTGTGGTTAGGAAGCTATTTGTGTGTACACTAAAGAAACATGTGGAAAATGAGCTCTAAAAAAAATGAAAACGTGAGACACAGTCCATTGACCTATTACATAAATCCCTTCATTCACATCCTAAGTTGAAGTTTACAATTAATAAACAGCTCTGGCATCTTCCTTACAAAAAGTCATGGTCTAAATGTTGCAAAAGAAAGAGCTGTTTAGCTCCTTGAGGTATGTGAATCTATTGGCTGATGTTAGTACCTGAGAATTTGTATCCTGAAATAAAGTGCCACATCTTGAAAATATAAACAGATTTTTTTCTTTAAAGATCTGTCCAAATATTGAAAAAATATTATTGCTAACAGTGGAAAGGTCTGGCACAGGGTCCAAATCCTGACAGGAAGGAGGTTGGGAAAAAAAAAAAAAGAAGAAATCGCTTGGTTTCTATGGTAACAGTGCTGGT
This sequence comes from Petroica traversi, assembly GCA_025920805.1. NCBI lineage: Eukaryota > Metazoa > Chordata > Aves > Passeriformes > Petroicidae > Petroica > Petroica traversi. The sequence goes on from JAHLSL010000017.1 coordinate 12,845,345, forward strand.
AGAAATAGTTGTGTGAGCATACTGAACGTGCATAAAAGCCTTCCCAAGGGAGGTCAGAGGATTTGAAGAAAGAAGAAAAAAAAAAAGAAAAGATGGCAGCCGCTGCAGAAAGCACAGAGACATTTTATGCTGAATAAGTGTTTCACATCCGTGATGTGATCAATAACAAAATGTTGTTGCTAAGAGAATATTAGAAGATGTTTAATATCTATCCATTTGTACTCCAAGCATGTGTTTGTGCATGCTTGTTACTATATCAGACAGACGACATATGCAAATTTGCTTCAGCACACATGTATGTGGAGATCAGTGTATGAATAAATAATACATCATCCTACACAATGGAAATATAATGTGAGACTATGAAAGACTCTTTAATACATGCATTATCATATATAATGCATAACATATGGGCAACTTCACTATATTAGATATATTAAATACATCTGTGCACATTTAAAGTATAAAATATAATATCAGTATAAAATATCTGACACACTGATTGTTCTTGAGAAAATCAGCATAGTAAGTAACTCATAAGGTTCGGGAAGAAGCATCCAGCACTATTTGGGGCCAGCTATTTAATTTTGGCAATTAAATCATTTTAATAACATTTTATTTTATTAGTGATGACCAAGAAGTAAAAGTTCTGCCATTCAGCATGCTTAGAAAACAGGTGATCACAGTTCATTATTTTGAGCTAAAAATGCTCACCAGCCTTTTATTTACATCTGCTTCAATCCTCTCCACTTATTGTTGGTTGCTATAAACTCACTCCATGGGGGATGGATCAGCACACAATGAAAACGTGACGGAGGCTCCCATGCAGAAGATGAGCTGCTGTTGCAAGTGAAATTCTGCATCCATAAAGCCAGGGAGAGGGGGAGAATTACACTTGAAAGCTTCAATTTGCAATCATGAAGGAGAATATTTTTGGCACTGCCTAGTTTGGAAAAATGTGTGTGGTTTTCATGGATTTTTCAATATGACACGATGCACCAAAATTTCCAAAGCCTGCTAGGTTACTTTCAGTGGTACAGTAAGAGAAGATTTTCTCTCAGAAAAGATGGCTACTGAAAGCAGAAAACAGGAAGGTCTGTACCATTCCTGCATCTTTAAAACTCAGAAGTAACAGCACATTATCTGGGACCAGCACTAGCAGACACAGAAATAAGCACATTATTCTTTTCTTCTTTTCGTTGCCTTCCCACCCCTTCTCGTGTGACTGCATTTCACCCCACCAAAACCAGCCATCAACGGGGTCCCAGCAACAGAGAGCAGCTTTCTCATGCACCAGCTACAGGGCCATCACCATCTTCCCTTCTTCCCCGCATACAAAAACTGCTGCTCTTCACTGGCACTGTGCAGGGTGTGGCATGGGCACACAGCCAGCAAGGGCCGTGCCCCGGGGACCTTCCCAGCACGCTTGAAGGAATGACAAAAGATGCATTTCAGACACTGGCTGCCAACGTGGGCTCAGTCAGCCTGGTGCTGGGCAGAGGCAAGGCGCTGCTCTGTAAGGGACCTTTCACCTTTCACCTTTGTGAAAGGTGATTGTGCACTGGGGAGCTGTAACACCACCAGCTTCTTTGCTCATTTGGAAAACCACATCACTGGCTGTACTGGCCCTTTTGAAAATCTGGCAGCACCACTATCAGTTTCAGAGTGAAAGTCCGTTTTAAGGAAGGTATTTTTCATCTCCCTTGAATGAGGATTTTGCCACTCACATTAGAGATAAATGGAAATTTAATCATACAATTATCATTCTTCACCCAGCTTCTTAAACTTCCCCTGCTATCCAAAAGCACCTTGTTAATCATTAATTTTCCTTAATTACAACTCAGGTTCATATTTCCCTGAAATGTACAGTGGCTCTTCACAGTTCTCAAAGCTGATACTTGTATCTGTCCTCGGAAAATAACACCATCTAACTAGCAAATACCATTATTATTTTTAGAACTGGGAACACCAAACAAACAAACAAACAAACAAACAAAAAACACAAAAACACCCACAAACAAAATAAACTACAAAAAACTTAAAAATCAAAGTATGACCCAGTCATACTTTTCAGTGTGTTCAATGCTCTGATCTTTTGTTGGCTGCAATTTCCTAGACATAGACTTTTGTCTTTGCTCTTTTATAGAAATTCACAAAATTCTCTGTTGTGGTCCCTTTAAGGTCCTAAAGGCTTATCCCATCCCTTCAGGAAATTTTAACACGTGACTACAGTGCCTCCATACATGTCCACCTGACTGTCCCCTGTGCCTCAAGCAAAGCTGGCCATCCACACATTCCACCTGGTGAGCATGCTCTTCCTCTCATCAGAGCAGCTGCACTGTGGGTCAGCTCAAAGGCAGGTGTAAGGAGAGCAATGACTGCCTAAAAAAGAGGGAGTTTGATTCAGACAATCTGAAATACACATAGATTTAGTACATTAGATTGTGTGTCTTGTCAGACTCAAACATCATCTAAAAACTTGTCCTTAACTACTGAATAATCATTTTTATAGTCTGGGTTTATGGCATGTGGCCAGAAGAATCTCTTATACCAGCTAACTGTAAAGGGCATCATCATTAGAGTTATTTACATTGGAAAGGAAAGCGTGATAGTCAAAATGAACAAATTTTGTAAAATATCTGGTCCAGAAATTTCCTTTCTTGCTACATGCAATTAATAAAAACATAAAACCATGAGTGCTTTAGATACACTTAGGTCAATCTGTACTCTTATTGAAACCAAAACCTATGAGGGTTGAACCTTGGAATAAAAGTACTCAAGCCCTACAATGCTGTAGCAAGTTCACATATTAGTTGCTGGCCTGTGTGGTGATGGCAGTGTCAATACTGCATCATTATCTCGGGCATTAATGTGGTACAGCACTGTCTATCTGGTGTCACAAAAACAATGTCTCAAAGGGGTTTTGCCATTTCTTACTAGTTTGCTGTCTCAAGAAGGCAAAAGGAACATGTAAGCATGCATTACATTAGAGTTGAGACCACAAGCCAAAAAATGTGTAGAAATCACAAGAACTCAGTATCTTAATTTAATTCTGAGCAATTTACTAAAAAATTACCCATTCACTTATGCCAAACCTGTTCAAAATATTAATGTAACAAGCATTACATCTTATCTATGTGAGCTCAAATCATTGCATAAACTTCCAAACAATTCAGTATGGAAAACAAAAGAAAGAGAATTCTCAGAATTATCATCTAACTTCAGAAACAACTTTTTTCTTTCTTTCTTTTTGAATTACAGCTGACTTTAGAGTTACTGTAAATTATCTTAATTCAGGCATGGTATGGTGTTTTTATGGCTTTGCCATGTAAACTGTTGTTTTCTCTGGGAAATTTTCTGATACTTTTACTTAGAATAGTAATTCTGTTTTCAAGTAGCCAGACTGAATTCAACACACCTGAATGCAATAGACCATTTTGCTCCCTGGCTTTGGAAAATGAGATGTTCGTTCCCAGAAAATGATAATCATTCCACTTTTATTAGTTTTCAGACTACTTCTCCTTCACCAAAGTCTTAGGAAATCATTCATGAAAATTAAAATCTCCTCTACAGGAGTGATTGCAAAGCTTTTGCCTAGCACAAGCCGCGGGGTCAGGAACTGGTACTTTGTGTAAGCCTAAAAAATCAAGTAGCTATAAAGCAACAATGCTTCTGTAGTGAAAATTACATGGTGATTTTGTTACACGCAGTCTCCCATGGTGCTTAAGTAAATAAAAGGTTTTCTTTGCATGTGATCACTAGAAATGGTAAATCTTAAATCATAAAAACAATGCCTAACAAATACACTTTTGCACTAGCCAAGGAGTGCAGAAAATAGCATCTCATTAGCTGTAAATCTTGGCAGAAAAGAGAAACAGAGCCTATGAGTCCTAACAACAGCTTCTGTGCAGCAGCCATTATATCATACTGTAAAGCACAACAGGTCTAAAGTTTAGTTGTATGCATGCCCATATAAACATTTTGGTATTATACGGTCATTTAAGTACTCAAAAATCTATGGTTGTAGGCTTATGCTAGCCTTTAAAAGATTAGAGGTTGTATTTTAGACTAATGAATTCCACTTACTTTTATGTCTGAAAACTTTATTAATGTGCTTTAAAAGGTGTTATTCTGCTATTCAGCCTTTCATTGCTTCCATGTTTGGCATATTTTTAGTATGATAGGGCTAAGTAGGCACAGCAAATATTTTGTTACATGACTAAAACCAAGTTTGAGGCTGGTCTGTGAAATCCGCAACATACCTCAACCTTGACACCTGCAAGTGCATAAAGCAAGCCTTGTTTGAGTCATTAGCTTGCCTCACTCCTGCAAAGACCTCTCATGACTGAGTGAAGTGGCATGGAAGGACCTTGTTCCTTTCACATGGCCACTTCAAAGAAACATGAGAACAGTAGGTAAACATCCACCCTTCCTTGAAACCCAGCACCCTTACCCCATGTGATGGGAATCATGCAATGCACAGCTCTGATTCTATCTCATGGGTTACTTCATGAGAGATGCAGCTACCATGATGCTACCATGCCTCTGGTGAACACACACATCAAGGATGGATGACTCCTTTTCAGATGCAAGACATCTGAATTGAGCACCTAAAGCAAGCTGTATGAACCTATCCCTAAAAGGCAAAGACTTGAGTGAAAAAAAATCAGGTTTTGTCCTTGCTTCTGTGTTTCTTGTAACTGAATATATGAGAAAATTAAAACCAGACAGGCCAAAAATACTAGGGACACTTATTTTAATAAAATGGAGAACGCTGAAAATAGCAAGCATTAAACCCACAGTATGAGGTAGATACCATTTGTTTTGAGTAAAAATACTCTGACACTTAAAGCTCCAGAAAATTCTCACCATGAGCCTTCTTGTTCTTTACTTATGTGACACTGAGATCTCCTTCGGCTGCTGAAGATGTGCTAAATAACTATCAAGGTCTTATTTATAAAGTGGTCTGGGCAAGAAAAGCCTTCTTTCCTCTGTATAATGAAAAAGGTAAAGAAATAGGAGACTTAGAGAAAACCACCAGAAAACAAGATGTTAAGCCCTCTCCAATCCTTGAGTTAGTGGTCTGCAAATGCCATATATCTTCATCCTAACCCATGGAATAACTTCAACTGCTCTTTCTTGGGGTGTCAACGTTGTGCTTTTTTTTCCTCTGGTTGCTTCCAAGTTTGTCTGTTTGGAAAGGCCCAATGGAATCAGCTGGAAAATGAGCAGACAAATAAGAGAGAAAAAACATGAGGAAACTATGCCATCTGGGTCATATTTCCCAGAGTAAATCTTAGTAAATTCTGACTAAGACTACCACACCACACAGCTTTACATCAGATTGGAAACTAGCCCAAGTTTTTAAATTTTTATACAGGCTCTTCCTTATATATCTTTCTCACAAAACAGTTCTGAATAATCTGCTGCTTCCCTGTTACTATTACCACATATGCAAGGTTTCCTTCCAAAGTGATTAAAGGTCTTTCCTTATCTAAGGGATACCAAAGCAGGGTCATGAACCTTAGCATCTATTCACCAAGATCACACACATATACATGATATGGTATTCAAGATAGTTGCTAATTATTTCTTTCTGCCTAGAAATTGAAGTAGTCAAGTGTATTTGCTAAAAGAAAAATATCATCTACCCTATAATTAGCTTCTTAAGTAGCATGTTTCAATAAACATGCCCCAGCAAGATGCTTTGCCATCAACATAAAATAATTTCAAACATTTGGAAAAAAAGCATATTGAGAAAGAGAATGCAAGAAAGATAATTAAGACCAACTGGGAATGTGGTAGATGTGATTCTGAAAGAGCAATAACCTAAAGACAAGAATGGGCTCCATTTAATGAGAGAAATCAAACATGTCTGCTGTCTTTATAACAAATGATAAATAAGAGCAATAGCCAAGGTTTGAACTAGGTTATATAATTTATTAAAAACCCATATGGCATGATGATCCACTATGAAAAATAGTGGTGGTAATTTATTGCTATGGTTTGTAGACAGGAAGATTTTCATTTACTTGAACATTTTCCATCATGTTCAGGACAAGAAAGTGTTTCCAACAATTTCCTTTTAGTCATTATTTCGGCATGATGATATTTGATTTTAAAAAAGCAGCTCAGTAGAGCTGAAGTAATGTAATTTAATAAGATGTGCTACTTGTTGTTTGTTTTAGGATAGGTGATTCTTACCACCTATTAAATATCAGCACCTCATGCTGGACATTTGGAAAATGTGACTGATTGTCCAATATCAAGTCCAAACTCAAATCAGTATCAGATGTGCTACTGTTCTGGGGCAAATGCACTGATTAGATTATAAAGAAGTAATTGGTACCACTTGATTTGTGCAAGAGGGACAAGAAAATCCACGTTCCCACACTGTATGATGAGGAATGTGCAAGCTGCATGGGTATTAATGAGCATGCATCTGTCCTTCATCGAGAAAGTTCATGGTACTCTGGGGATGAAACCAAGCAAAGTTTACAGATCAGCAACTTGTCAGCCCCAACCTCCAGATGAAATCAAATGCAGATAAAACAAATAGAATGTTTTAAGGAAATGGAAATACCAAGTGCTGGAATTTCCTGGCTATATACAGCTGGATTTATTTCAAGCTCTGTGGACATGGAAAAAAGTATGAGCTCATAGTCCCCATATGGGAAATGTGATGTTGGTAAGGGAAGAAAACAGAGTTATAGCCTCTGTTCAATGGCAAATACATGATTATCCATGCCAAAGACAAGAAAATGGTCCCAACAAGAATAGCTGGTCAGCCACCACTTTGAGCAGAACATGAACAAGAGTATGTACCCAGTAAGCAATATGGATGGGGCTTTCTGGGACTGCTGAGAGGAAGGGAGAGAATAAAGCAAGGTGGAAGCAAGCTGTGCCATGACCCTTGCCCCGGCTGTGTGTAATTTTCCAATATAGAAGCAGGCTGTGTGACTTACTGATTTTAGTGTGCAGCAAGGGGTCAGCTCGAATCAAAACAGGGATGAAATACTAAGACAGGAAAATATCAGTTCCACAGGTCTATGTCTGCAGCAAGGCAATGTCAGAGAAGGGACAGAGGAAGGACTGCTCTAAGTGGTAAGTCTGAAGGGACTAAATTTCTGTTATCTCACATTCACACCCAAAATTAGTTGATGCTTTTTGCTCTAACCTCTGCGCGTGTGGTTCCTCCATCTGTAAAACAGATGGTTCTCTGACAGGATGTGCCTAACAGCCTCTTAGGTCTTAGCTGCAGTGTGGTTTTGAAGAGGATCTCTCAGCCATTCCCATTTGCCAAGTTTGGTTTGCATTCCTGTACTCTTCTGCAGCACTCAGGTCAGTTTTTTTGGGGTGAGATTAAATAGGAAGGTTGCTCTGCTGGTGCCTCTACTTAATGTCCCCCAACTGCTCACAGGTATTCAAAATAGGCTAACAAAATGTAGCAAATCCCCCGCAGTGTGAGCGTTAGGTCATCAGCCCCCTCCCTGCCCGACATAGGCACAGATTTCTACAAAAATGATCCTACAAAGTAAGGAGTCGCAGCAGTCACGAGCAACAGAAAACTGTATGGGAGGAAATGAACCATTTTTCCATCCGAGCAAGTTTTGCGTGGTGCAGAGCAAAAGTATCACATGCCAGACACGAGAAGGAAAATAAGTATTGCATAGCTGTTCCTTAAATGGGCAACTTAGACTCTCTGTGCACCGACTGAGGTGGGTGTCTTGGAGAGAAATCACATACATCCATGTAACTAAAGACTATCTGGAGGCATACACTGATGAGGTCAAATTAATGTTGCACAGACCACCTTAATTCTGGCATTTCCTAAGTCTCAAGTGTTTGACTTCACAACCTTAATAATGTTCTTTTACCATAGTTTTTGTATGTGTAATAAATTATAGGCCCTTCTCACTTTCAGTGCTCTTCTCACCAGTAATGCTGTTGGACTCTGGTTCTTCATTATGAAAACAAATATTGGAAATTATTGCCGTTGTTATTGAAACCAGATGTAGTGCTCTCAGTGGCATTTATTTGTATAGTGTCAAACTCTGGAACATTCAATTTCAGGGTAGTTGTTGAACGAAAATGAGCAATATAACTGCTAGTGAAATGTAAGTACTTGAAAGGCCTAGAAGCTCTCTCTTTCCAGGAAAGTTTATAATTTTCATTTCATATGCAAACATTCCCACAAATGACTATGCAAAAATTACACATTCACATATTTGTACCAGTATAGAGTAATAAAAAGTAAGAGACGGTCAAGATTAAAGAATCTGGGCCCAAATATGTGAGGTAATAAATCTGCCCTGAAGAACATCCATCTGCATCCTAGGGGGAAAAAAGTGATGTTCATGGTAAACTCAAAAGGAAAAATGTATAGCAAAGAGTTTATTTTTGCTTCAACTTATTTCATATCTCAGGTGTAAGGTACCTTGAAGGACAGCATTTCTCCCCATCTACTACCAAAGGATGTGCATGCTTCAGCTTTAGAAGCCTAATCTTTGAATGTCAAGTGGTAGGTGAGAGATATTCCATCTTCTCTGTTCTAATCTGTCACTGTTCATCCTGACCTCACCAGAAATTAAATATAGTGCTGGGGGGGGAGAAAAAGAAAAAAAATAGGAGGTAACCACTAACAAAACCTTGAAGTAATATTACAGCTTCATATGTAAGCACTCAAAAATTAAGAACTCCCAGAACAGCATACACTGATATCAATTAAGTACTTTTTAAAGGTCTTTTAGTATGCACTTTCAGTTCATGATCACTTTGCAACTTTCCTACAGGATTCCTACCTGAGTTAATGCACATGGTGTGTCATTAACATGTTCTGTGAGTCATCAGGGCTGTGCTGCTAATTAAGCTGTGTTAAAGGGTTAATCTGCAGCCAGGGAATTCCTGTGTCCTGAGTGTGTGACACAAAAATCCACAAACCTGGATATCAGTATGCTTTCATCTCAGAGAGCTGTCAAGAAAATCCATTTATTAGCAGTTGTCTCCCCCTTATGCACTGTAATAAGAATGGTGCAGTAAAACCAACTGAAAGATTAAACACTTGCAAAAGATGTGGAAAGGTAAATGCAGAAGAGCAAAAAACCCTGTTTACTGAGTGCTTTTGCCACTTAAACACTTCTCTTGCATAGGTATTTTGCAGTGTAACTCCCTGTAAAGTCTTGGGCTCATGCAGAGCTCTCCTCTGCTAAGAATCTGTTGGTTTAAATAAATAAGATATATATAAGAGAAGGCTGAACAAAACATCATGTGTCTGGATAAGCATCTTTTCAGTTAATGTATGTCAGCCAGTACTACTAAATTAGTCCCAGCTTCATTATTCTTGAAAACTTAAATACCTGAATACCTTCTATTCATTTTTACAGATTCTGCTGTTTCTGGCCAGGGCACTGACAATCTGTCTAATCATCTAATACTTGCCTTAGTTTATCAGCCTTCCATCTCATTCAGGAGAGCAAGGGCAACCTATTGATTGACTGATTTAATTTCCATCCTCCTGACATTCCTTGGATTTTTTACAGCAAAGAACAGACTCCCCCCCTCAGAAACCAATTTGGAATTTAAACAAGACTTCAGAGAGAGACGAGCTCAAAACGGCATGGACTTTTACTGGCAAGTTAATCCCTCAGTACTTTTGACAACTGTAAAGAGAAGGCAACATCTGAAACAGGGAACAGTGACCTATCATTAATTGAGGAAAAAGGCAATCCATTTCAAAAAGCATTTTGCTGTAACTTAAAATGTCCATCTGTTGGAAGGTTTGAAGGAAGAAAGAGGGGGAAAAGCTTTTTGAGTGCAGCTGTAAGGAAAATATGCCCTGTTAACTTATAAAGGTTTTTATTTTATTGTGATTAATCAGACTTATTCTGCATGTATAATGTATGTCCTAAAATCCCAGTAAAGGGGGGAAACTTTTTAATAAAAACTAGTTATTTTTGTGATTTTTTTTATTAATATGGCAAAAGGATACTATTTTTACTGCAATACGCAACCATGCCAATGGAAAATAGTGAGAAGAAAAAATATATTGTCTGGCACTCGTTGCCATAGTAACAAGCTGAAGTTCAAGGAGAAGTGGAGAATCTGAATTCTGTGGCAAGGTAATGAATTTAGCATCTACAGGAACAGAAATGGATTTTCTGTCACAGCCTGTAAATCAACCACAGGAAACCAACTTGTGAGAGAAATTTTGGAATGTTTTATATCTGCCTCAAATGTAAGAAAAATATCAAAATTAACTCTCAGGGCTTTGTCTTCAAGGGTCTTGCCTCTCTTTTTGTTCAGACCAAGAGGCTTAAAAAGAAGCTGATGTTTGTTATTAAGGTGTGGGTGATAAGAAGAAAAGGCAAAAGCCTTGCAATTTTCCCAGTAAGTACTCCAAAGTCAGCAAACACCCTCCCCAAGAGAGCTGCTTTGACACCCTCACTTTCCAAAATGCACCCAAGTCCCAAAGATCAGACATCATTCAATCATACAAGCCAGCTTTTGAGACACTTTTCAAGATGTTTTCTTATACAAATACACAATGCAAGTGAACAAAGGGAGTGAACATGAAATTACTTGAGGTACTCAGCTCAGCATCAAGGAATATCAGTCTGCCCTGAAAAACCCAAACAGCAGCTGCACGGCGTGAGGAGCTGCCTTGGGGCATCTGTCACCCCAAGGCAAGTGAGAGATGGGCTTTTGACTGAGCTGGTGTCTCATGACCACTGCCTGCAGAAAAGCTGCACACGGATCCAGGTCACCTGCACAAGTCTCAGACAGGATTTGGGGGAATGATGTCCATGCCTCAGTTAAATGTCTAATCGGTTCTTGTGCTTTCTCAGCCTCTTTCTAACGGCTTGTTGATCTCCAGTATGACCTTGTCTTTGGCCACAATAATTACACCTCAGCAGTCCAGACAGTATCAGGAAGAAGTGTATAGGAAAAAAGAGGTCTCACAACAGTGGGACCCATCTAACCTTCTTGACTCTCTTTGTGCCTTTAAAAACATGAAAAAATAAATTGCTTCCTTTTCTACCTCCTATCCTGGAGCAGATGGAACACACCCTGGGGAAAGGGAGGAAAAAATTCTCTTAAATAAAAATAATCATAACAATGCACTACAGTTAATTATCTGTAATGGGCTTCATTCCCAGTAAATCGCACCCATGTAACTCAGATGCAATTCTTCCAAAGCCAGTGAAGATAAAGCAGACGGAAATCCCCGTGAGCAAATACAGTTAAAAAAAAAATAAAAAAATAAAAGAAAGAAAAAAGAAAAGGACAAAACCCCCAGTCTATAAAAATTAAAATAGAGAAAGATATTAGACAAAGCGATATTTTATTAGGATGTCTTCTGCATATGACAAAGGAATGCACTCCTTTTACTGTCAGACCCTGTTACTGTAAAGGGTGCATATTGAAGATCAATTATCTCTCTATATCCTCTTTGACTACCAGCTGTGCAATTGAATCCTAACTAAACATGAAATAACAGTTTAGGAGTTAAAATATTTCAGAGAATTTCATGTAATTTGCTGATCTTGACTAATTCTTGTTAAAATCCTCCTTTGCTTCTACAGAAAAATCATAACCATGGGCTGCATGAATTTCCCCACATGTGTATTTGTAACTTTCTTGGAACAAAATTAAAAAATTAAATGTAGTTGAAACTTTTAAATTAAAATATCTAATATCCGAGCTATTTTTTAAGATTGATTATTATTTTTTTCACTTAGATATCAAATTCCAGAGGGTAAGCCTGTCTTTGACCGTCTATTAGAAAACAAACAATATTTTTGTTCTAACTGCCCCATATTTTGTTCTGTTTCTCCAGATTGCTGTTCCACCACAATTGCAAAAATGTTAGGCATTGGTTTAATATAAGTGGGCCTCCTGAGTCATGTCAAATCAATCAGTGAAAGTCTTGAACTCATATTTAAATATTGGGCATCATGAGATTGATTGTAAATGGTTTCAAGACTTCTGGTGATCTGTGACCACTTGGAAAAGAAGAGAGGAAACAAAAAATAACACATTTTGAAAGCACTTCTGTGCTGGTTTGGACATCTGTAGAATTAAGGATATGCTAAATCCCATAGCCACACTTATACTTTTTTGTTCTTCTGGGAGAAACCGCCCAAAAACTTCAGCCTCCTTGTCCTTTTATAAATATATCTGGTTTTAGGCAGTAATGGTGCCCCACATTTCTGCAGATTTTTTCTGAAACTGAGTAAATATGAAGATAATAGGAAATCATTATTTCAATTACTACTCCTGCTGTGAGTATAAGGGTATGTCTGGCAAACAGGGCATGACTTCCATTCACATAAACTTCCCTTGGAGTGGAAAGTAATAAATCAATACACATAAAGGCACTTTTGATCGTAATTGAAGCAATAAAGTATTAATTACCAATTAAATCTCTTCAGTCTTTCTTGCTGTCTTCTCACCCAAGTGTGCCATGAACCACTGTAATAACCCATTTATAATAGGATAAAAAACAAACAGGAACATTTTTTTTTGTCAACTGATTTTTCTGCAAAAGACATCCATGATTCCAGTAATAGTGTCATGGATCAACTGCTGGAGCAGTCAAAGGGATGGGAATGCGTGGTATTGTCACCAAACCCAGTGTCATACTCACTGTCATGTCAAATCTCAGCCTTGGGCAAAAGAGCAGAAGATCTGACTGGAGACCCAGCCCTCTCTCATCATGAATGAGATTTTCAAGAAGTGTGAAGGAGGCTACACAGCTTCCTCCAGTACCTTTGTGAATTGAACTCAGGATATTCCTTTCATATATGTAACAATAAAAAGGAAAACCTGAACAGCTATTTTGGACTGGGATTTTTCTTTTTTTTTAATTATGTACATTCTGGTCAATCTTAGAAGATTATTTTCTCACTTTTTTTTTTTTGCTTCAGTCACCAAAAATCTTTGTTTATAGTATCAAAAATATATGTGAACCCTTCTCCAAAAAAATCTATCTTTGACCATCCCCATGGCAGTTTCCACAGTTCATTAATCTTTCTGTGCAAATATACTTATGAGTACAAACTTATTCACCCTCCCCATAAGTTCTCTTCAGAAAGCAGGGGAGAAGAGACTTATCCTTGAAGGACTCACTGCATGAATGTTTGGCCTCTATGTATAGTTTGCAGAAATATAACCTGCATGTTTGTGCTGTCCTCATTCACCTGAGAAATCTTCCTTTGTGCTAATAATTCCATTGAAGTAATTACTGTTCGAGGAGCCAAAGTGTGTTATGTAGCCAATTCCCCTCACAAGCCATAATGCACAGCTGCAAAGCTCCAGGAGACCACTGAAAGGCATCCTGAAACTTCACAGTAGTGGCAGGAGGGAAAGAGAGGACACCTGGCCCTTCTGGCATTCAGCACATGGTTTTGTGCAGAGAGTGGGAAAGGGGCAGAGAAACACAGTTATAGTCAGTCTGGTTATTCTTCCATTTAATCTTTCATCACCTTGAAAGGATTTTTGTGATTTGGTAATTTTTTAGCTGTTGGAGATGACAGGGTAGCCAGGAGTTATTAGTTCTTTGGATTCTGTAATGGATGTCACACCGCAATTCAGCTTTCCTTGCTCCTTCCCAGGGCTCATTCCTGTCCCTTTCCCTTTGAAAGGAGTCTTCTCTGCAAAAGGACAATTTACCTGACTTTCCATAAAGACTGTTCTCATTACCCAAACTCATTCAGGCAGAGGCAGCTCAGCTGCCCACAGCACACAACACTGTGATGTGCTGCAGGAATTAGTGTTGCCCCTGAAGACCTGTAACCTATTCACGTATCTTCCTGGCATTCCTAGAACTTTATCCCACAAATCCCTCCTAAAAGAGCCTGTCCACACTCAGATTACACAGAGCTAGGGTAACCTAGCAGAGCTCATTACCAGCACTCCCAGTTCACGATAGGGTAGGAGTGCTTTACAATTGTTCCTTAGTCTCTCAAGGACTGTCTGGGAGCATGGCATGCAGGCATGGACAGGGTCCCTGCTGACACAACCACGGCTTCAGTGCTTCCCAGACACGCTGAAGAAGATGATCCATGAGCTATGGCTCAGGTTGTAGATGACCAGTGATCACAGAGGACAGTCACAGGCCATGTGCCTGGAGAGTAAGGGAGGAAAAATTTCTCCAGAGGCACAAAGCTAAACATGCAGCTTCTGTTCTGACATTCCCTAACATTTGAGTGCATGCCTTTTAAAGATAATCCTTTTATCTAATTTATGTGCACTAAAAGAAAGTGGTTGTAAATAACATGGAGGGGGAAGAGGTGTTTAAGCATCTCCTGTGACAGTTTTAAGCAGCATCTGTAAGAAGACAACATAACAGAATCTTACAATAAGCTTTAACTTTCTAATTCCTGAAGTGTGGACAACCATATATAATTCAATAAGGACACAGATCTCCGATGAGATTCTGTCTGGAGCACACACTTTATGGAACAAACACCTGTAGAAAGGCCATTTGACACACTCTGCCCAAAAGTATTAATAAACATCAGTGCAGAGACCTCTGCTCAGAAAGCAGTATTGACAGAGTTATTCTTACAAAGCCAGAGGAAGCCATGTAGTGAGCAGACTGTTTACACTGAACGATTTAACCATTATCTCACTTGAGAAACAGGCAGTATCCAGGATGTTTCCATCTCTACTTGACATCAAAGGGGAGAGATACTAGTTTAAATCTACCAGAGTAATTCTGGAGGACTTCTGCTTGCTTACCGCTTTAGAGACTAATGGAATACAGCTGTTACCGTGTTCTAGGGTGCCCTGGGCAGAGACCAGAGAGCATGTACAGTCCCACCAGTGCAGCCAGTGGAAATTCAGCCAAATACTTGTAATTGCTAAAGTAATTAAAGCTCATTACTGAAAGTAAACATAACTGCCAAAGTTAGTGCTCCTGAAGGAGTAAGTGGCATTCCTCATTTATTCACACTGGAACCAGAGGAGATCATTAGGACACAGATAAACTCCGGACTGACAGGCAAGGAGTACTTTAATGAGGAAATAGTTACAAGAGATGTTAATATGTTTATATATGTAAATTGTGAAAATTTTTAAAATAATACTGGAAGTGGAATGTATTCCTGAGAGGAGAGGAGAGGAGAGGAGAGGAGAGGAGAGGAGAGGAGAGGAGTCTTTCTTGACAGCATAAATTAACTGATATTTTAAAGTAACAAACAGTCCCACTGGATTGCCCACTCATGCTGCACATCTAACATACTAATGTGGAGAGCAGGGAAAGATATCTGATGGATCTATAAGGCACTGAGCAGCAGGGAGCTGGGCTGCCAGTTGCAAAAATGTGAATTGATATTACAACTTCAGAAGTGACCTCAAAGTAGTTTATGTTTTTGCTGTTAAGCCACAACTTCTAGCTCTTTAGGCAGCCCCACTGCTACCAAGTCAGAAAAGGGGGAATTAGATGGGATTTTTTTTTCCATGTAGCATTGGTTTCATTTGGCAAACTGTACTTTCATGAAAGCAAAAGAAAATAGCTTTTTAGGTTCAGCATCTGCTCTGGATCAAGAAGCAAAATTTAGGCAGCATGATTAGAGGCAAACCAGTGTATGTACAGTATATACACCCCTGTGTAGAGCCCCATGTAGATACACATATAGCACCTACAGGTCTGCACAAATGACAAATGACCAAACGACAGACAGAGACAAGCCTTTGTAGATACACATACACCTCCACCTGTATCTATCTCTCCATTTATACCTGTACATGCCTATATGCACATCTACACTTTATGTTACATGCATAGATACCTGTGTGTGAAGGGATGTGTATAGTCATGTATAAAATGTGAGGTACACATATAAGTTCCTGTTGTGGTCACTGGAGTTAGGACAGGTGCCTGAACACAACTGTCCACAATGATCTGAGATATCCTCTACTCTCCATGGGAGCCACACAGGTCTGGCAGGTGTGACACAGCCCTGGGAAATTCATGGTTTTGTGAATTGAGCCTTCTGGAGGTCATGGATGATGATTTTTATGAGTTCCAAATTGTATTACACTCACATGTTTGGACAACTAAAACTGGCTCCCAGCCAATGCCTTCTGCAAAGCTGCTCAGGTGACCCAGAGTGAGCATCATTTGTCCACCTGAGCTCTCCAATCTCCATTGACTGTCCTGACTAAATTCCCATTTCCTGGTAAGGAAGCTTAGGCAGCCAGCACACATATTGACACCTATATGAAAACAGCAGTGTTTAGCAGTCCTAACCTCAAACAGAATCCCAGCTGTTAATGCAGATGTATGAATTCTCTCATAAATTTAACTTGGAAAAAGCTGTAGTTGTTTGCCCAGTTCATGACATTGAAAGCGCATAGTGGAGTGCAGACCCTTCAGCTCTGCCAAAACTGTGCCTGCTGCGGCTGTAAGTGGAAATCCAATTTTAGGTACTTTTATATGCTTTTCAGTGATTGACCAGTTGTATACCTTGACTGATTTATGTTTACCTATTGCAGCATGCAGGCAAAAGGCAATCATCTTGTCACAGCTAAATTTATCCCACTATTGCCCTGTTCTGGATTACTACTTCTTTCACACCTGAGTACTTCTGAGTGCCTCAGAGAAAAGAACCATTTTCATTTCTGAAAGAAAATGAAGTGTTTTCTCAACACTTTGTTTATGGCAGTCTACAGTGTTGTTGACATTTTTATACTGAATATTTTATTGTATTCAAATTCCCTCTCAACCTCAGAAAGCTCTCTTTAAAAACAATGAAAATTCAGCAGAAATTGGTCCATTCAAACTATTTATCAAATTTACCACCTAGCTTTTGATATGCTTAATGTTTTAACACAGTTCAGAGTTATGCTGTCTCTACATAACCTGGAAACGCAGGGCCCACTTTGGCAGCTGTTCCAGGAGGAACTAATCCCCAATGCACCACAGGCTGGACTGACCACAGTGATTTGCATAACACACCTCTATTGAGAGGCAGGAATTCCTATTGCTACAATCTCTCTGTTGTATCTCTGCAATAACTCACAGCGTCAGGCTCACGGTATAAGAAATTTATTTTCTGTGCACAGTCGTTTTCCCACCTTCCTGGAAAAAGAGCTGCCATCACTACTTTATCCAAAAAGCAAACTTCAAAAATCACAGATTTTCCACGCGACTAAGATGAATCCGATTTCATGATTCAGTAATGTACATTTTGCATTTGCTAGTTGACTTTGTCAAACATTTTCACAGGCTCAAGTTTACTTGTTAGATGTTTCCTTTTGCACGGCCCTAAGAACAAAGTGGTTTGTCAATTCTCATATTGATCCTGACTTGTGTCTGCACATGCTTTGAAAATGTATTTTTAAGGACATAGACACAATTAAGAATTAATAGTTTTTCCGGGGAAATAAAGGGAGTTCTAACATTCTATATTGTTCAAGGTAACATACTGAGGAGAAACGCTGTGTGCCTGTTGAGAGCTTTGCAAGGCTAATGTCAGCATCAGAGTCACACCTGGAAGCTTGCCCAAATTTTCCACCAGGAGAAGAGCCGTGATCTCAGTGGCACCTGTGGAAAAGCAACACATGAGCCATTAATTTAACAAAGCAGGATGTTCTAATTTACTGTTTGTCAACTCTATAGTTCAGCATCACAGAGATGAGAATTAGGGATGAGATAACCTGGGTGAGGTTAATATCTACCCACAACAGCTTTCTAAAGTGCCTGCTCTAAGGTGGGAGAGATCTTCCAGAGGGAATGATAAGGGACTAGTAGTCCTTGTTTTCCAGCCACTTACCTGCAGGCTGAATTCCTTTGTATTATTCTGACTACAAACCTAGGGAAATCTTCCACTGTAAAAGAAGACTGGAAACAGATAGCTTGCTGGATCACCTCAATGGCTAAGCAACAAAGAAAATAAGTGCATGAGTAATGCATTTTCCCTTTCTTGGCTGCTATTTCAGCTTCTTTATAATTGTTATATAAAATAAAAACCAAAACATACAAATTATTGCCCTTCTTTCCTTGAATAAGAAGATAACAGAATCATAGAATAGTTTGAGTTGGAAGAGGACTTTGAACACCACCTATTTCCCACTACCCTGCCATGGGCAGGGACATTTGCTAGACCGGGTTTCTCAGAGCCCCATCCAACCTGGCCTTGAACACCTTCAGGGATGGGCCATCCCCAGCTTCTCTGGGCAACCTTTTCCAGTGCCTCACAACCCTCAGGGCAAAGAATATTTTTTCCTACTATCTAAACTAAACCTTCTTATTTTCAAATTTTAGCCATTTCCCCTTGTAAGCGATCACCAAAGCACAAGGGGAAAAGGATTAAAAGCCATTTAATCAGTTCTTCCAGCATTTTTTCTAATTGCACAGCTCCTCAAAAAACCAAAATTTTTCAAATGAATCATGCAGAATTTAGATATTCTCCAAGAAGAGCAGCAGATGTGAAGGAGGATGACATAATCTTGTTTTACCACTCAGCCAGGCCCTCAGTGCCAAGTGCTGCAGACAAGGACTGATTGAAACCCAGGACAGCAAAGGGCTTGGGACTCAAACTATCTAACACAACATATGCTGTACTCACAGATCCTGTAAAAACACTTCATGTATGAAAATAAGGTCTGCTCCCTGCCTGTCAGTCCAGCTATCTGGTCATTTTTCATTTATAACGAAGGATGGCCTTATGGGCCAGTGAATTCAGGTCATAATTCAGAGCACAGATTTAAAAGCATTCAGGTTACTGTGCTCTAGAAATGGGCCTTGTTTTAGAAGAAAAATACAGAAAAGGGACAGGAAAGTGTCTCACCCTTTTTTTGGTCCTTGCCTTTTAGTCTGACAGGACTTGTAAGAACCTCTCTAGTAAGGTGGCAGGTGTTGAAGTGAAAGCATGGATACCTGCCCTTGCCAAGTCTGGTGCTCTCCCTTTCCTCTGGTGAGTTGCAGAAAATCAACTTGCTTCTCTTTCACTCATCATTTGTTTTCTCTGCACCCACTGAGAAGCCTTAAAGTACAAAGATCACACCTAATTGTTTCAAAATTATTATTATTATTTTTCCATCTTTCGAAAAGATGTTATGAAAGCTATTACTTTAAGTTTGGATTCTACTTCTAGCAATATAATAATTCTGTGTGAAGATTCTCATGCCCAAACTATAAAAGAGTTGTAAAGGACCATATCTCACTGACTGCAGTGGAAGTTCAGATACCAGATAACTCCAAAGGCTTGGGGCTTTTTTTCTGCACTCCCTTTATATTGTCTGCCTCTGCCCAAAAGCTGCTCCGGAGATAGGAAAAGCAGCACAGAACCTTGGAGCACTTTCAAGAGATGGAAAGCACAGGCATCCAAGAGAATGCACCACATCCTCAAATCACAGAGCCTCAGCACTGTCCCTGACCCATCTGCACGTCCCTCCTTATAATCTTGTTCCCAAGCATCTCCTCTGGGAGCCGTACTCCTGCTGGCTGACTTAGAGTGCAGCTGCAGAAACTCAGCCCTGGGAAGGGGTTTTGGTGAGTTTCCAGCTGCTGGGCTTTCCTGTTGTTAATTCTCAGGGTAGCCAAGAGTCTGTCAATGATGACCTGAGCTGAATAGTCCAAAAACATCATCTTTCCTCTGTAGCAATGTCCTTCTCCAACCTGGAATACCCAGGGAAGAACAGAGAGGATGGAGCAGTAGGAGGACTGTTCAAGAAAACCAAGTGGATAAGGGTTTTTTGAATGATCTGCCTGGGAATTCAGTTTTCTAATTTTTTTTTTTTTTCACAGAAATGGAGTAAAACAAAGATGGAATTTCTTGTTCATTGCAACTAATTTAAGTAATTTTTAGGTGGAACACAGGCCTCAGTCTCCCTGGTTGGTTCATTTGTTTAAAAACCAGCAATTTTTAAAAAATCTGATCTGAGAAAAGTAATTTGGCATAAAAAATCTCAGAAAACAGAAGAAGAAAATGCACCAGAACACTTTTTTTTTCATTTTCGTCCATTGACTTTATTGATTGCAAGAGATTTTTATCCATGAAGCGAAAGCATTTCATGAAAATAGGACCCTACATGAGATTAAAATACCTTTTTCTTTTGGTGGGATGTAGCTTAAAAACCCAGCTAATTCCTATCCTAAGGCCCGATTCTCTGGGACTCTGACAGAAGCTCATTTCACCTACATGTCCATGAAGCTGGAAAGATTGCCTAGCAAACCCGTGCTCAGTTTTCTACAAGGCTTGATTCACTCTGCCCCAAGCTGTCAGGTACTGCAGTTGCCTATCATCGTCTAACCAGGCGGATATGCTCAGTTATGCATTTGGAGCATTATATCTGAATTTTTCTGCATTGAAAACAGACTTTCTCATTATCTGAGGGGCGGAGTGACCCTGGAAGAGTTGGAATATCTTCTTTATTTATATAGAAATGTAGCAAGCTGCTTACCAGATGGGCTTGTTTGCAAGCTTGCCCACTTCTGACATGAATCAATTCATTTACAGTGAGATTTTCTGGAAACCAACAAGCCCCCAAAAAAGAAAACCAATGTGATACCAGTACTGCCACCTCGTGTAGGCTCTGACCATTGCAGTTTTCCCTAGAGGAGCTTTACATTTTGGTAGCACTGAGTGAGTGACACAAGAGTTACTAAAGCGGCAACAAAAGCACTCTTGGATTTGATTTGTAAGTCAATTTCCATATAATGTAGTCATTACTTGAATGGCTAATCGTAATTCCTTATTGGAAATGAAGAAATAAAAGGAAACACTGCAGAAAAGTGGGGAAGGCAATGTGCTTTATGGAATGATTGATTCCACCTGAAGAGAATGACCAAGGCAAAAGGAGTCAAAAACTAAAGCAACAGGCAAGATCACCAGGAAAATGTAAAAGAAAGATTGGCTAGTTAAAAACAAACAAAATACCATAGAAAAGACAAATTGAAAAAAGCTTGAAAATTACTTTATGTTAGTTTTTTTCAGCTTGGCAGTCAATCTAGGTATTGTTTTACGAACTCAAGTAGCACCCTAAATTTTTGTTGCTTCATCTCCAAAAGCAGAGATGGTGATGGACAGACTGTTGATGCTCCAGGTGTAAAGCCTGCAGAGCTGTTTGTAGGGCTAAGTGCTGCCAGGGGAGGCAAGAGGCTGAGTCAGTGTGACCAAAGACACACTCCTATCATCAGTGTGAAAGTCTGTAACATTCCCTCCCTTCCCCCAGAAGTGACCAGAAACACACAAAACAAGCAGGACATGCCTCATTCAGCACAGCAAGTTATTCCACATTCTCCATGTCACCTAGTCAGACACCCTGACTCCAGGATTGTACTGATGCCTTAAAGAGAGCTCCCAGAAATCATAGCAGAAACTGGAAAGCAGAATGAAGCTAATTAGTCCTCAAAAAAAATTAATATGAATTTAAATTTCATTTGATTTAACAGAGACATGTTTTTTTCATGGACTAACCTTTCCTACAAAATTCAGTATGCCCATCCTATTAGAAGGACTGGGTTTGGTTTTTTTCACTATGCTGAAAAACACTGTTTGAATAGAAACTGTGAGATTTATTTTTTTTTTCATAAAGTGAACCACTTCACCACAATTTCACAAAGTCTGCTTTGGGTCAGGCTTTCACAAACTTTAAAAGAATTGTGCCTGGAATCATCTCATTCTCCTTCTTCCCAGAAAAACTCCATGTAGATAACAGCCCTTGTCCCCCTTTCCAACCACCAGTCAAACCAGAGTGACAGAGTTTGGGCAGAAATTTACTTTCACTGCAGCTACAGATACAGTGCAATTCTCCTGCTGGCTGTAAGAATGACAATATAGAAAGAAAGAGTGAGACCCATGACACCTGCAGTCATACACAATGCTCAGACACTCAACAGTCACTATTCTGCATGTCCTTGGATAACTGCAAAAAAGCTCAGGAAAGCTCTCCCTTATCACAGGCTCAGCTTTCAAACCTGCTTTTCATCCTGTCATTGTGGAACAAATTCCTTTTTCTTTCACACAGCTCCCTTTTTTTTTTTTTCTTACTACATCCAGCATAATAATGATCCCCATCACTTCAGTTTTGATTGATTCATGTTTTTAAAACACAGTGAAGAATTTAATTTAAGCAAAGTTGTCACATTTTGTTTGTCAGTGTAACACATGTGGACAAGGCTAACTGCCTGGGAAGCCTTAAAGCAGGCATTTTCAAAAATTTTACTATACTTTTCTGTGGAAAGCAACAGAAATATTTTATCAGATAATTTATGGAAAATTGAATCTTGGATAGACAGAAAAACTGAGATACCTATTAAATATCATATGACTTTTCCCACAGTCCTTAATTATGTTTTTCTACCTTATCTATACCCCTGTGATTTCTGTTTGAGAACAAAAGAAAAACCCTTTTGGAAAATATGAAAAATCACGCTCCAAGCACAAACAAGTGTACTTGATAAAACATGAAAGTGCTGTCCAGGGATACATGTTTGAATGGCTCTTTAAAATTAGAGAATTATGGAAATTGACATATTTATTGCAAATTCTTATTTGTTGAGTGCTATTTGACATGTAGAATTATAGTTCACATCAATTTGTTCAGCATCACTAATGTGTCCTGCAGATACATTACCTGCAGAGCTTTTAGATCTGTATAACATGGCTGCAAATGTGGGCAGTGGATTAAGGAAATGAGATTAGCTTGATGCTAATTCCCAATGTCTAAATAAATGATTCAGCTTCAAGATATCAGATGAGATAACATCCCAGACAAAATACATCACACTAAAATATCTGGCAAGCTTTTTATTGTAGGGTACAAAACTAAACAGATGAATATAGTAATGCAATCTAAATATCTCTGAACATCTATTCTTTAAAAATTGAATTAGTGTCTCATTTTCCCGTTAATCATTAGGCCATATCTCTTTCTGATCCTATAAATCAGATGTAGAGTGAGACACATTTCCAGATGTCTCTAGCACAAACAACTTATTCTGCGGAAATTGCAGGAATACTTTCCTCTCCATGACAGTCTCCCTTTAGAAATACCCTTGTGCCATGTGGAATTACTTTTCTTTAAATTAGATGTGCCAGTGCAGAGAAATACAAACACTACAAGCATCCGCTGTGTAGCAGCTAAGTCTGATTGAACCATCCTGATCAAAATGAGAAAGGCATTCTCTACAGATCTCCATAATGTAAATCAAAAACATATTCAGGGGCATGGCTTAAAGTGAGAGTTTCATGTAGCCCATGCAGACTGAATCTAATATATAGGGTCACTCCTATTCTTTGTTATTTCATACAAAGAGTTAAGGTCACTGAGAGAAGAGGTAAAATTCAGTCACTGCAGTGCCATATTTGCATTATTCTTTCATCTCTCTTCCTCCGGTTCTCAGACACCTTTTGTGCCTCCTGATGCAATTTAAAAGCCTATTAACACAAATAATTGCTGCAGCTTTATCGGGGGGGGGGTGGTGTGTGCCTGTGAACCACTGCTGCACCTGTATTATAATCAGCAAGCCAGGGGGCTGAGTCTAAAGCCAGTCCCCTGAGAAAGGGGGCCACATGTGAGTCCATAGCCCACAGCTTCCAGCAGGAGCAACTGGAGCTCTGTGCCTGTGCAGTCAGGCTGGAGGACACCCTGAGTTCCCTTGCTCCTGCCCAATGTGTGCTGGTCTAAAGAGAGTCATTCAGATTGAAGTTATTTTCCTATGTTTCTTTTATAACCAGTGGAGAGCAGGCACCATCAAAGGATGCCTCATCTCACCCTAAAGTGGAGGACTGCTGTAGGTGTCATCAAAAGCTCTTCAGAGGTTACTAATCTGACTGCAGGAGAAGATGAAGTCATTGCCTTTAACTCCTAAGAGATGGGGTCATGAGATAAAATTTCTTTCCCCTGTCTAACTGCCCCCCAGCACCTGCTCCTCATGAATAGAAAAATTATCTGCAAAGCTAAATTATCTACAAAGTAAACTAAAAATAATTACAAACCTGCTAGAACTACAGAGCCATACAGCTTCCATCAGTAAGGTTTTATTGATTTCCTCTAGCTAAGCTTGGTGGTATGTGCCTGACTGAGGTATGGCACTGCCTCACATGACTGCTTAAAAATTATCACAATACTTATCTGTCAATCTGCCTTTTGGTTCCTTTTGGAATTGCTCATTTATTTATGCTCTGTAAAACCCTGTACCATGGATGGAAATAAAAACTCCCAATTCCAGTTCTACAAAACCTCCCAATAGTTGTGATTGGTTCCCAAAGTATTGTAGCCACACTTATGTGGTTCTACACCAAATTGACTTTATCCATGGAAAACCGGGGTTTGTTAGTCAAGTCATAATGGTAGTCAGAAACAATGACTTTATATTTTGGATTAAGATAATATCTCTTTGTCTTGCACTGGCTGGTTGCACATGGCTTATATTAGGACTAGTACGAGTATGTTTTGTTTTTTTATTCTGTCCATTGAAAGAACATGTTTCCTTAGGAAAAAACACCGCAAATCAGAACTTGGGGCCAAGCACTGCCGTATTTAAATTTCTGCCTGTCTATAGATACATTCTTCACTAAGAACACAGACATGAAAATAATGAAGAAAGAAACAGAATAATTTTTGCACCGCATAGAAAACAATTTCTGGGTTCAGTTATCCCACTGTGCTTAAGCATGTGCTTTAATTTTTAACAGTTATGCAAGTTATGCAAAACTAAATGCTAATTAATGACAGGAGAACCAGATTCATGTTGCTGCAAGAGGGCAGAGAGGAAAGGGGAGCAGTGTATGATGGCAGGTCAAAGGCACTGCTGTGTTAGCCAGCTGCCAAAAGTTGTAGGGGTAAAGCAAAGTGGGGACATGCTGCTTCTGGCCCATCAAAACACTAAGAAAAAGAATTCCTGCCTAACAAGAGTACAAAAAAAATCTGATGCTATAGGCACGTTGTTAAAGTGTCATTAACTATCATGGCAACTGTTAAATCCACATAATCTGAAAAGGGGAACAAAAACTCTATTTTGTCTAGTGTGAAGACAGCTAGTGACAACTATATAACACTCTGTCCTTATTCAGCCCTTTTCCAGGCTGCACTGGATTTGTTGCTGTGACTGAGCAAATGCAGGGCCAGTGGCAAATAAATATAATCAATGGGTGAAGTCTTGAAAAATCAACATCAGAAGTTGACATTTGGAGTTAGATCCTGTGTTTATATGTGGCAGCCTTGTGACAGTAACATCTATAGTTTAGCTCAAAGGATTCAGCATCGACCTCCAAGGCATTTAAGCAGCTAAATCCTCCTATCATTCAAAGTTCCAGATTCAACCCTCTACTTATCTGCTGTAGCAAACCCAGCACCATTCTGTGTGGACATCTTATTATGAAGAGCAAAGGTTCAGACTCCCTTTGCATAACAAGGAACAGTTTATGAGAATACAGGATTTAAAAAATACTAGAGAAAGGCTTCAAGAGGGTATTTGGCTCACAGAGCAAATCTATTTGGCTCCTGGACTACATGTTTCACAAACTTGTCAGTCTGTCCACAAGATTTGAAAACACAGACATTGATTTTGTGAGCTGCTTCTGGTACTTGCACAAATATTGGAGCAGCTTTTCAAAAAAGTTACATGTCATGTAGTCAAACGAATAGTTTCTAAGTAAACTTATCTGCTCCACTGAAATACTCATGGTTAGTCCAGGGATGGTAGCTGATCTACTGAAGCAGGTCTTTTCTCTTTGAGACTTGGGTAGGAGGTAGCGCATGTTGCAGTTTCTTCAACAAAAGATTACCACAGAAATGACAGCATAAGATTTTGTACAACATATCAATATTACTAATTGGTATAGGTAACATAGTAATATAGAGATTTTAAGTCACGGTATTACAGCATAATCAAACCCTACAGAGTTGCCCGAACTCTTGACACACAAATTTTATATTCATCACAACATCTATATGATGTTGGTGCATCTAACAGATGTTAAGCTATTAAAGAGCTGACATGGTTAGTTACATGGCACAATATTCCTAATTATTGCTTGCTCTGTCAGCGAAATACAAGGGAAAGGAAATGATAAATTCAGATTCAAATATCACCAGACGTGCATTACACATGTCTGGGAAGGAGAGGGAGAGAATTTCCCTTCAGGCAGGGATGCTGCTCAGGTTCTGTTATTCAGATTGCGTTGTCTCTTAACCTTAGCAGCACAATCCTTCTGCTTCAGATTAAAATATTTTTAACTTCTTTTGACTCTTTACCCTCCTCTTCACCTTTGTTTCCATCTGTTATTGAACAAATATGTCTGAGCTACAACAGCCCTGGAGATGACAAGAGGGAGAAACACAGCAGATCAGAGAGATGTTTTCCTGGTGGGAACAGGGCACTGCCAACCTGTAGACCATCACACATGGATCTGGCTCTGGCTCTGTCTTACAGGAATTACACAGTCACAGTTACATAGGTGTTAAAAAGGCACAGTTTTGGTCTCTAAACCCATAGGCTAAAATAAACAAAAACATTTGGCCACCAATATTCCAAGGACAAAGAATACTTGTTCCAGTGCATTTTGGGAAATATTGAGAGAATTAAGCTTCCAAAAGATAGTTTAGAATCATAAATGAATTCACATATTACAGTGATGCAGTCACTCCTCACACCAAGAATGTGTATGAAACCATTATTCAAAATTATTTCACAGAGACTGTGAGCAAAACCCAACTTCAGATCCACATTGTTTGGCTATCTAAACCCTACAAGAACATGTTGGAGGTCCATGATTAGAGACCTAAATAACTTTGCAGATTCAACTTTTGATCTTGTTATCTAACTTTTCTTGTCCTCTGTACATTTTGATTGAGGATATCATGTATGTGTTTACTGGTTTTGGTGCAAGAGGGTGTGTGTGAGTATCCAGATATCTAGAAAATGTTTCTATGCTGCTGTTTTTTGTGACAGTTTTCTTCATATTTTAGCTGTGCATTCTCCTTTGTCTTCAAGTTTCCTTAGCCATCAATTTGAAATGCTTTCCAAAATATACAAAACAGTTTCTCTCACGCAACTGCAGCAGTCAAGTGCCTTCTGAAAGATCAAGGGTTATTTTGAATAGTAGATTGCAGCTAAATTACATACTTTACAAATTCATGCTTATGGCCTTCACAGTATTTTGATCATTGTTTAAATATGACAGATAAAAATTTGGTCTTGCTCTCACTGCAGGACCAGAGAAAAAATTACCTCAGAAGAGATATAGTTCCAGAAGCATTTAGACTGCTTTTCTAAAGCAATTTAAAATGCATATTTGAGCATCCTATCATATTAAACTAGTAATGATACATGAGTTACTTTTTGTAGTAAGTCTAAATACACACTAAATACACACACTATAGCCACGAAATCTAGCAAAATGTATGTTACTTGTCTGGATATCCATGCTGAAGGAAGAATGAAGGGCTTTTATATAGCCTGCAGCATGCTGAATCTAAGTAATTATTTTATCCTATATGGAATATATCTTGATTTGGCTGTGTGCAGGTGTCTTTCACAACTGCTCCACAAAAGACCCTGTACACTACACAGTAAAAAAGCAATATCTCTCCTTTAACTCCAGTGGCATTTTTGGAAAACTTACAGAAGTTCATCCTTTCTTTAGAGTTCAGCAGCTCCCTGGTTTTCTACCAAGCCCATCCCAGAGCCCACAGCCATTTTTACCTATTTTTTTTTTTACCCCATCTTAGTAGAAGCTGTGGCTCTTAACTCCTGAACAGCTTTCTCTGAACTTCCTGGTGAAAGCACATATGATTATACAGTCTGGGGGAGAATTATGCCATTGTTTGCATTGCAGAATATAGATAACTATAGAATATATGTTGTTATTACGTTAAGCCATCTTGTCTTCTCAAATGTGCCTTATTTCTATTTTTCAGAATGCAGAGAATTCTCAGTTGTCTTAAGATGATAACAGCTAGAATCAGGTACTTCTAGATATTTGTGAAGGAATGTTAGGTTAAGCAGCCAGACGAGAGAGTTCAGAGGGATTGCAGGCAATTTCTGTGGGTGCCAGCAACACACAAATAGAAATTACTCCATGTTCATGCAGCAGTTCTCTCTCATTCCTCTATGCATGTCAAACTGCAGTACTGTGAAGAAAAGGCTTACACAAGGAAGAGGGAACTCATGAGTATCTTGGCTTAAAGAAACTTCAAATTGCCTGCACAATTGTGAGTAGGATGGTGCTACTTATACTTATTTACTTTGTCTGGCATCACTTCATGAATTAGAGAGAGTTGGTGGCAGCTCAGTCAAGAAGAAATGAAGCACCATTAAAAAAAAGGAAAATAAATTTACAAGCAGTAAGAACAGACTTTAGAGTGTATTATTCCAACCTACATAAATTACCTTTTGATAGTGGTAATGGGAGAAAATTGAATGAGTTTTGAATTAATGTCTCTGTGTATTAATTGCAATGTATCAGGCATCTAGTTTTTCTAGTTATACATTTTTAATGGTTGAGAGAGTGCAGACTGATTGTTTTTCTTAGTGTAGTGTTGATGACTAAGATGGACTGGGAACATCATTCTTTATATCTATGTGTATTTGTGAAATTAAAAAGAAATACTGATGCTTCTTTTGGCACATTTGTTTCTTTTAATGGTCTGAGTACTACTCAGAAATATTATAATTATATGACCTCGTATTATGTTTGAATTACCTTATCTCTTCTTATTAATCAAGCTCATTGATGAAAAAGAAAGCCCAGTACTATTCATGTCTCTTGTTATCAAGGAAAAAGAGAGAATAATGATAAATGAAATATCAGTTATAATCAGTGAGAGACTTATGTTTTCCATCAATAGAGCTGAATGTGTCAGTCTACATGATCCTGTGAGGCTTTTTCCTATGATTCTATCCCCATAAATCTTTATTGCCATTGATGGAAAACAGGAACCCACAACTTGATCCACAGATCCTGATTTAGAAGAGCCAGTAAACAGGTTACCTAATTGGATAAAGTCTCTCTTGTACATGGTCCATGGCTGGAAAGTAGGGGCTTATATCATATGGTAAGCAGCTAGGTTGAATGTTCAAAATCAGATATTTTCAACAAGGCATAACCAAACTGATAAACTAGTGACAAATATTGTACCCCTCCTTTTTTTTTTTTTTTTGCAGGTTTGCATGGCGCAAGAAATTCGGTACCCTAAATTATGTGGGAGGGTAAGGGTTACCTCATAACTGAACTGTAGCTCCAACCCATTTACAAAAACCACTTAAATGTCAGTTAAATTTTTCAAACACAAAATATTTTCATGTTCTTATTTTCATGTAGCATAGAGAGCTAAGATTTCATCTAAAACATTTCTCTTTCTTACACTCCCAAACAATCTTCAGTGAAAATAAGCAGCACGGAAAGGGAAGTTACTCTTTTGCTGAATACATGAAATCCCAACTTTTGTAGGTGCAAGTACTGCTACCGTTATAAGACGCTGTCCTCTCTTCATTTTGTCTTCTGAAGTCCTATTCCTGAACCTGCTGTCCAAGCTTAAAGATGCCACGCATTTCTTAGAAATTTTAAGAGTGTTTGGAAGGCAGTACTGAAGAGAATGAGGATTATAAAGGGTGCACTGATTTTATATAAGTATTGTCGTGTGTGTTTCTACTGGATACATTAATCACTCCAGGTTGTAGAAAGATTAAATATTACTGAAATACTAAAAGCATGCGTGAGTTTTATTTTAGAAAATATAAATTGGTAATAGAATAGGCTAAATTTGAAAAGCTTAAAAATATTAATAAAAGGAAGAGTGATATCCATACTGGGAGGACTGAAAAGACACTGAATTGAGATTCTTCCCAGTTCATGAATCATTCAGAGATTATTTCTAACTGAGGCATGTGGAGCCATACACTAGGGAGGTACCTGTTCACTGAGCAGTTTGAGTGGTTGTTTGTCAGACAGCAGCACAGCAGGGGTGGTGGCGCTTCTTTGGTCATGGGGAATGCTCTGTGTTCCTCAGCAGGAAAACTGATGTAGTAATGGGAGAGAGGAATGGCAAAGAAACTCATAAATTTAGCCATTGTGCTTCACTGGATCAAATGGGGACCTCATATAGGGTTCAGTGTTGTTGGACTTGAGCATCTGTCATTCACCCAGGTCTGATCTCATCACATTATCTGAGGTAGGAAAATTTGTACAGGGAGAAAAATAATTTCTCGTGCTGGATTCCGCAAATGGAGCACACTGCAGCCTAGTAATGAAAAATAGATATAAATCTCACTCACGTCCTAGGAAAACTTTGTCAGTGAAGTTGGAGGAACGTTTTGACTAATAAGAGAGTGATGACACAGGCTCACAGTAGCTTGAAGGAGAGGTCAGATGCACACAATGCACTGAGCACCACAAGGTCCTCCCCTGCTCAATGCAAGGGGCTGGATCCGAGTAGTACCTTGATCCTTTCAATCCCATTATCTGTGATTTACCATTAAAAAGACTTCCTTGCAGAGAGCTGACAGAAGTCCAGTTTTGTATGCAGGGGGAGCTGCAGGGACTGAGTCGTTATTGTTCTGTCATTGTCGTAGAAGCCTCTGTGTGCCAGTAGATATTTATAATCTGGTATGCTTTTTATTAAGTGTGTTATCTCCCAGAGAACAGCATGTTTGATACAGAGGGATATATGAAGCACAAGTTTCATGTGAATGAGGGAGCTGCCAGGGGAGGTACATGACAAGCTGCATTTGTGAGGCTCTGTCTGCTCAGGAGCACACTAGAACAAACAACCAGGCTGCCACCTTGACTGGATCTCTTCCTGATAACAAATTAAACAAATAAAAATGAGAACATTAAATAAAGATTTCTGGGTGCCATGAATTGAGAGAGCACCAGTGTGCCTGCACATGAACATCAGTATTTGCAGTAGAAAAATCAAGGCAGTTTAGTCAGGGCAGCAACACTTGCCCTATATAAATTTAATTTGTTCAGACTCACATAACACATAGGGCTACCAAGCATAAAAGAATCCCTTTGCAGTAATTTTCTTACAGCAGAAGATTCACTTTGGCTTTGCACACGCAGTGCTACATTCTCACTAGGCGTAAAATATCACACAGGATAAAGCACAGGATAAAATCTGAACGTTTCTAATAAAATCGAAGGAACTATAAACCTTGTAAAGAGGAAATGTCTCTCATTTTCTTCCTTACCCCTTCCCCCAAATCCCTGGCTTTTCATGACATAATATATATATGTAAGGCTTTTGTTTGAAAACACATCTTTATATTTCCTCCAATAAACAAATATGAGATCATGCTGTGTTGCTGGAAACATGATAATTAGCTTTGCTGCAGTATGAGAGCCTGAGGTGATTTAGTGGTAGATTAAGGCACACAAACCACATCCCTAAGCATTTTTCAGCAATCAGATGAGGAAATGGCAAGATTTACGATTGGAACAGCTACAGAAATAAAATACCTCTTCATAGCTCTCTCACTAAAACTAGAGCTCTGTGTGTTTTACTGTACACTGATGTTGGATTTCCTTGTTCATGTTGAACAACAATGAGTAGGTCATTGATGCTGCATTTGGAGAGTTCTCTTGAAATGTTTGTGTTTCAGTTAAAGCACATAAGCCCTTCCAGATAAAGAGGGATAGACTCAGCAGAGAGCATCAGCTGAATTTTTGAGCTGGATGTCAAAGCAACAGAATTAAATCAGTTACACTCTTCTTGCAGGAGAGTTGCACACACAACAGTGGAGAGGTATCGGCTGATATTTTCTTTAAAGCTCTTGTAAGAGTCCCATTAAAATATAATTTAAGATCAAATAGACTTTTCAAAGGGGAGGTGGAGTAAGTAAAATTTTGCCTGACAAATCTAATGGTATAGTACTATAGTCCAGCTATTTGGACTGTAAATTGCACAGGTATGTGATGATAATTTTGTTGTAAAATATCAGTATTTCCTTGCAACCTTGTATGAACATGAACAAAATTACCTTCACTGAATACTAAGCTTCATGATACCTTTTCATCTGGTGCCCAGGTAACAGTAAAGATAACAGTCTGTGCAGCTTTGAAGGAGACACAGGAAATGTTGGTTAATGCAGGAGAGTTAAGTACTTCAGAGCACATTCTCAGGACATATTACACAGCTTCTAAGGGCAAGTCTTGACTCTTCAACAGAGCAAAAAGGCTTTGCACAGTGACTCTCAAGAAAAATAGGAGCCAGCTGAGATAAAACCAGAGGTTCAGTCACCGCTATTCACTCGCTTCTTAAAATGAAATATTTGGCTTTACTACCCCATTCTTCTGTGGAAGTCTTTCCTCCTTCAAGAACAACTAACATTTTTCTGTTTGCTTCATGAAGATTTCTCTGGTTGAGTGCAGGGTGAAAATCAACTAAGCTTGGCCATTTTATTGCCTAAGGGAATGGGCATGGTTTGACATCAGTGTTCTTCAAAGTGCTTTTTTTATGCCCTTCAGAACAGTTAGATTCCAGGTCCATGAAAATCAAATAATAAAATTAGGCTTGCTCTGAATGTAATCTATTCTGAATGGAATCTATATCTCTGGTAAGAAAGTATCTTAAAACAAATTTAAATAAAAGAAAAATATTAAATTCATAATTTTCTGTTTGTTTGGGTTTTTTTAGTATTGTATTCTTTATCCTACACTACTGAAATCTAAACAGGGATGAAATACCTAGTGCTAGAGCTTGGAAGACACAAGGAAAAACACAGCCCAGTCCACAGAGGTTTACCCAGCCTGGCTGCTCCTGGCTTCAGTGCAGGCTCAGCTGTGTGGGGCAGTTAAAGCAGTTGTGCCTTCACAATCACACAGCTGCATCCCAGGCTTCCATACTGAGTGACTGGCCCCACATCTTTACTTAAATCTCATTTTTTTATTTTTCCTATCAAAACTACTCCAGGACAAGACAAGTATCCCAAGCAGACCTCTTAACAGAAAAAGACCAAAAGTGCATTTTCCCATCTCTATCAGGAAATAGCCCACCTCTCCTTCATCTCCTCCCCACCCCTTCCCCATCCACTCAGTTTCTCCCACCTTCCTCCCACTTAATTTCCAGCTGGAAAAGTGCTGGTCACCATCTTTTCCAAAGAAGATCATGCAACATCTCTTTGGCAATGGTACTGATGAGTGCGAAGGAAAGTAATGTCAGGAACAAGGTAATGGAGCCTAAATTCTTCTTAGGTAATTTGGAGCTGGAAATGATGAAGCAAGCCTGGCTGAAGTTTGCTTCCAGCTGTCCGTGAACCAGCAGCCAGTGCTCCCAGGAGCCTTGCTCAGGAACTGGTGTCTGAAGGACAGGAGGTAGGAGAGAGATGGCAAGGCCTTTGGAAAACATTACGGCATGCACAGGAACTGATTTTCCAGCCCAAGAGCAACCTTAACTGGTGCCAAAGGAAGAAGTAATGAAAAGGATTTGTACGGACACAAAGAGGAAGGAGACGACAAAATGACATTCTAAGTCCAACCTCAAAGAAAGCATTTAATGAAAAGATCAAAAATATGTTTGGAGAGGCCAAAAGGCCAGGAAGCCAAACTGGGAAACCTGAATGGATCTATCATGTCCAAATCCTCATTACTCCAAGAGACTTTTGTAATCTTACTTACAAAAACAGGAGACATTAGTAGCTTACACAAAACCTCTATGAACATAAATGAATAGAAAACAATTGGCTCTATACAGTGAGAAGCATACAGCTGGAATTCAGATTAGTAAAAATTGTCAGGTTGGAAATAGCTACTGTGTAAATATCCCTACAGTTAGAAGAAGGTGCCTACAGAAAAAGACAATACCCAAGATTCAGTTCCAGAGAGTGCATTGTGCTGGCCAGTAATAATTAAAAAGTTAAGTGAGTCTGGACTTGGTCACAGAAAGACTCTTACGTGAAGTAAGATAGGCCTGGAGACTTGACATCAAAAAAGGTGCTATTTTTATATTCTTTTCCTTTAGGGTGCCATCAGAACAGTGTGCAGAGAATGCGTTGGTCCACAGAAAAAAATATTTTGGTAAATGCTTTCTCCAGTCTCTGTAGCCAGCTGAAGTCATGGGCACATATTTCCACAAATGATCTTTAGGAAAAGACTTCTCTTTAATGGTAGTACATGGCTTTGGTCAGTAACTACAAGTACTTGTAAAATCAGGTAATTCCCCCTAAAACATTTAATATCAGCCAGCTACTGAGAGGTCATAACTATAAATGCAGCATTACTCATAATGGCTTGACAAAAGTGATCATATATACCAGACAAACTTGTTCTGCTGCAAGAAAGGCTAAGGGATGGAGTTATTTCCTATGAAACATCACAGCTTTCTGTGATAGATTATCTGTGTTCCATAGCCAAGGCTTCTGCTTCCAACACTGAACTGAAACATTAGAAGTAAAACAAATGGAAACAAATTTGCAGCTGGACTCAATGAGCTTAAAGGTCCTTTCCAACCTAAATGTTTCTGTGACTCTATGACTGATTCTATAACTAGTTGTACTTTTTGTTTGTTTTCTGGGAGGCAGAGGAACTGAAAATTTTGATTTCTACTTCTAAACACATAATTAAGACACATGACAAGGCTAATCTCTGAGGTTTTATTGAGACTGAACTTCACTGTGGGAGATTTTGAATGGGAAAAGCTGAGTCAAGTCTACAAATCCATTAATATTGGTATTTTTTCTCTTTTCCAAGTTGGGAAAAAAGTTGAGTTTTCCTCTCTGTATGGGATGCTTTCATGGTACATTTAAGATCAGTATAAAATGGTTAGCCAAATCCAGTACAGAAGCCAGATCACACTCTCTCACTATCCCAAAAATTGTCTTTTTCCTTTTAAATCTGCTCAGCTTCCTCACCTTGGCCACACTTCCATCCATCACTTTAACTCCAGGCTGTTACAGGAGACCACGCTGCTGCAGGAAACATGACACATGGTGACAAAAAAGCCAGAATTCCAAGATGTTTCTTGGTAGAATATCCTGTTTCTTTTGTCCCTCTTGCCACTGCCCTAATTGCAGTCCTGAGGTGTCTCCTCTAAAAGAGACCAGGAGATCAGTTATAGAAGAAACCTGTGCTAATTCATCACCACACAATATTTCTGTGCAACATTTACCTTGGGTTTTTTTAAGAATTCCAGTGTCCAGATCACAATTTTCTTTAAATGTACTAATAAGTGGTATTAATCAGTATGATCTCTTGGGGCAGGGAATTCAGCATCAGATACACACTGACACAGCCCAGAAGCCACCTCAATGAATAAGGATTTTTTTTCCCGTTTTCAATACCTCTTCACAACAAATCACAGTAACTTTAAATCTCTTTGTCATTATTCATGCCTGATGCAGTTCAGTTTCATAAATTCCTTGCGGTAGAAACAACAACAATTTGACATTTATAAGTATCATTGCAAATTCAGAGTGAACATTAATTTATTATCCTAAAGTAGTACAAATGTACGATTGGAAGCCGGATGAGCTGTAATAGTGTCCTGGTTTAGGGCAAATATTTAGGAGGAAACCTCTGGGAGGTCT
>JAHLSL010000017.1:12880836-12985206 GCA_025920805.1 Petroica traversi
AGGGGACGATTGGGGATACAAACAGGCCATATGGCTAACCCAGGACAAATAGCTTCTGAATATATTCCATATTGTAACGCTCTGTGTAGTCCATGTTTGTCAACTTACATTTGCTCTGTTGGAACTGGATTTTACTAGGGTAAATTAGCAGCAAGATGGGGATTCATACTTCAGAATTTAGTGCAATTCTCCCACATGAAATCAGACTATAAGTATATCATTGAGGATGCTTATTCCCACCACTGCTTTCTGCAGTTTCACTGATTTCCCACCCAGCTGAGAAAACATTTTGCTGTGAGACATCTAGCTATGGAATGCTCAGAGCTCTGGAAAGGCTGGTGCATCCTCTGAAGTAGACAGCTTTGAAGAAACGTAACATAGTTTTAAACTATTCCAATAGATTGAAAAAAATATTTAACAAAAGCTCACCAAAAACTATCCAATATCCTATAGCTGTTGTGAAAGACTTCTCTGAGTATGTTGCCCTGGCACATGCTCATGTAACTGAGACAATGAATGTATTATAGGTGTAAAAGTACAACCCCAGCAGAAAAGTTGTGAGGGAATGCACAATGGAGCACAGAGGGAAGTGTAAAAATAGAAAGAAGTGGAAAACCAAAGGTAAAGAGAATCTGGTTTTACCAGCTTCAGGTTTTTCTCTCATGAGTGATTCTCAGGGGTGAGAGCTACCCAGTCTCTAGGTCTGTGGTCTCTTGCAGTTACCACATCCAGCCCTATGCAAAGTAAGTTAGGCCCGACTCAAAGAGAGAACTCATATTTCCTTGAATTAAAAATTGTTATTCTGATCGTTACTCAGAAAAAAATGAAGACTTTCTGCCATCATTCTGACACAGCTCCCATTAATAGAAAGGACCAACCATTGTAGCAACTGATCAGGCAGAAGCACTTGTGGTGCAGTAGAAGGATGATACAGACAAACTCCAAAGTCAACAAAAAATCATAAAACTGTCTTGTGAGGTCTTATGGAAGAATAGGTAATGAAGAAAAGAGGCTGAAAAGCAGAGGGCTCCTGGAAAAGGGTACCCATATAAATTACATCACTGTGAAAGAAAGATATGAAGCATTGCAAGGAATTACCTTTGCTAAATGAGGTGTTTGTGTATCTTAAACATCACCGCAAAGTATATAGGCAGGGGAAAGAGAATCAGATTACTAAAGACAAGCTTAAAAGCCCAATGCGTTGTGCCAAGAGTAGCAGGTAGGGACATAGATAATGTTCCACTAATGGCCAAATTTATAAATATGTTTATAGAAAAGAGGCAATGAAAAAGATTGATCCATGAGGCAACTGAAAGGAAAAGTATTGAGCTATTGCTCAAAGAAAGTATCGAAGTCATATCTAAATTCAGAAAGATTTTTTTCAAATTGACAAGTCTTGACATACTGTCATCATAAATAATTTTAAAGAGCAGCTTCAATGAATCACCAAGTCATTAACTGTTACACTTTAAAAGACATAGAAAAAGGTGAAAAGTCTGAAGAGGGCACTTACTTTCAAGGAAGGGAAAAAAAAAGGCATCAGGGAACCACAGACATATCTATTTAATTTCCTTTTCATGAAAAATACTGGAACATGAAAACTAAATGAATAAATAATTACAAGCATATAAATGGAATCAAAGTGATGAATAACAATACATATGGATTTTTTAGGAGGAAATTCTGTCAAGCCAATATCAGTGTTTTCTCTGACAGGGCAGCAGGTCTGGCAAAAAAAAAGAAAAAACAATAGATGCGGTGTATCTTGACATTAGATATGATTTTGACTATTTTATATGATATTTCCTTAATCAGACTAGAGAAATATACCTGAAAAGCTACATTCTGACAGTACTTCCATGCACTGAATTTAAAAAAATACAGTCAGCCTCATTTCATCTATAAAAGTGGTCAAAGATAGATCCCCAGGAAAGAATGCTTTAAAAAAAAGCAAAACCCACCATAAAAACATATTATGGTTCAAGGAATGTCTAAACAGAGGGTTCAGTTGCCTTTCTGAACCACCATATTTTTCTCTGTCATCCAAAACATACTGTGTCAAGAAATACTAGGAATTCTACTTCACCGCACACGTCAAGTGATTTTGAATCTGATTCTTGATTTTCATTTGATTTTCACTAGTTCTTACACTGGAAAATAGAAATATAAGTCTGTGTTCCCCTTTTCTATGGTACTTGTGATATGACAGACCTCAACTGTGTGCCCTTCTTAGGTACTCTCACCCAGTCTGAAGTTTCCTAATAGGATTTAGTTGAGAATCCCATAAGAGAAGCTACTTCTGATCATTTTTATCCAACTTTTACAGTGGTGCTGTACCTTCATTTTGATGGGAGATTACACTGCTCTCAGTGCATAGAAGTACTATTAGAATGCATGCAGTTCTAAGAAAAGGATTTGTGTCATTGCTATTTAGAATCTGAGCATAAGTAAAAAAAAGGGCTTGCTAAGTGCAGAAAAACGTATTGCTTTTACACACCAATATTGTATAAAGAGAGAGTGGCCTAAAAATAATTTGAAGTGTTCCATCTACTTACTGATTATATTAGTGATGGAGAAAGAAGAGACAAAAATATCAACCCATTGGACAAGACTGAGAAGACCTTACTAATGATTAGGGACTGCACAAATAAACAACCTGGGAGAAAAGACCAGAGAAACTGGACTTGGTAATACTAAAAAGCACAATCCAGGTCAGCTGAACAAAAAGTATCCCCTTCAAGTAGGGGACAGAGTAAAGAAATATCCTGTGTCTATTTTTGTGGCAGTCAGGACAAGAGGCAGTCCCATTGCATAAGAGGGAGGAGGAGCCCAGGGACATTTCAGGAAAACCTTGTGGGCTACAAGCAAATGAAGAACTGGTGCCTGAAGTGGCTGAGGGGAGAAAGAAAATAGAATGAGCTAGACAGATTTCTGTGGGAATGATAACACCTGACTCTGCTCTAGGACTAGTGATGGAGAAAAAAACCCCTACAAATTCCTCCCATCTCTGGATTTTTTTGAAGCCCTGAAACGAACACCTAATTCTTGAGAGTTCATTTCTCTAAAACATTGCTAGATTACCTTTACATAAAATTTGTCTGGTTTATTTATTTGTTGAGGAAAGGTCAGTGAAAAACTCACTGACCTAAATGGACACTTTCTGTTTTTTGGATACAAAGACAAATATAATCTTCTAAGACAAGTACCTTTACTTCACTTAAAAATTTCTTTCTTTAATCAGTGTTAGGTTATACCTTGCTCAGCACTATTTATGGGACTTTGTGTGACTTGTAGTTTGTGCACATGACACTTGGGACTGATCCAACGCTGACAGCATGGCTTGCAAGGATATTGGTCTTTGGGGAGAAGGCTCAAAAGCTCATTCTCAGATTTCCAGCTCATACTTCCAGATCATTTCTTCTCTATTAATGCAAAATTGTTTTTGTTGTTTATCTGCCAATG
The DNA here is from genome assembly GCA_025920805.1 of Petroica traversi. Lineage (NCBI taxonomy): Eukaryota > Metazoa > Chordata > Aves > Passeriformes > Petroicidae > Petroica > Petroica traversi. The sequence goes on from JAHLSL010000017.1 coordinate 12,884,299, forward strand.
AGAAAAAACAGCTTAGAGATGTTTAGTAAATCCATTCATATTTTTATTTCTAACTTGCTCTCCCAAATTTGATTTTCCCTGAGGAAATATGGTGGAGGATATGCTTATGCTTGCTTTTCATTTTTCAGGCTGCTCAGCAAATGGATAGGTTTTTTTCTCTTCTACAGGATTTCCCACATCATATATAACTCATTAGTAATTTTTTTCAAGAAATAGAAATAAATTTTAAAAAATTCACTCTTAAATTCAATACTTTCTATGGAACAAGGGTAAAAAAACCAACTCGTTTAATATTTTTTTTTTAGCACTTACATATCCTTGACTGGAGAAAATTACAGCTTCATCCAGAAAATAAACAATATTCGTGGTTATATAATGTTTTAAACATCCAGAATGGAGCAGTATTAAAAGGAAGAACCAGGGGAGGGCACAAAGGGTTAATGGCCTTCCTTGGGAAAAGCACTGCTTTGGGCTTTTCCCACAGTGTTTGCCAGCAGTCACAAATCTGGAGGAAGGGGCCTTCCTGCAGGATGAGGAGAGAGTGGAGAATGCAGAGCAGAAGGCAGGAGAAGTGTTGGAAAGGAGGCAGAGATTTTTCTGGTACCAGGGGCCACATGAAAGGTGGTGGGACAGTAAGCAGAGCTGTTCCCGTGTCACACAGCCTTATCTCGGGTGTACAGCAACAATAGCAGTGAGCAGCAGTGCATGTGCCCTGCCACACCTGCCAGATTAACCCTCAGATAGCAAATCGCTGCTTTTAAGCCCTTTATCTGCTTCAGCCTTCACTTCCAAGAATTTCTGAAACTGGTCACAGTCCCTCCAGGCATATTTTTATCTTCTGAAAAGCTGGTAGTGGGGGAGATATTTAACCTCCCTCTTGGGTTTATCATCCTGACAGGCATGTGTCACTCAGGCATTTGACTGCAGCTGCTGCTGCTGTGGATGTGATCCTCCAAAGGGCTCGCTGTGCCTTTCTCCCGGGGCCCTGTGCAGCAGGGCACTCGAGGTCAGCACAGATAAACACTGCCTACTCTCTTTCTTTCCTTTGTCCGTTTGTTTGTTTGTTTGTTTGTTTGTTTTTCAGTTGGGAAGGAAGGCAGACAGCAGCTGATTTGCCTGTATCGGTATGTACCCCTCCCTACACCTGCCGCAAACTGCAGGCTGGTCCAATTTGTGATGTCTGTGCAGATAAATCCTCCAGGAGATTTTCCGTGCTATCTTTTCATGACATGCCCATTTTGCTTTGTGAGACAGGCATAGCCTGCACCACACCTAAGGTAGGCTTTTGAGGACATATATGTGTAGGACTTTCACCCAGGAGAGAGGAAGGTAAAGGAGGAATTACCTGCCCATTATTGAATCACACCGCATTATTGTAAAACACCCATTACACAGCATGCACTTGAAGCATGATCAATTTCCATCAGCTATTCACTGAACTTCATAAATGTTTGAGCAGTCAGACAGTCCTTAAAGGGAGGAATGAAGCCTATAAAATTAATACCCAGCCTTTAAAAACAGCTTGCTGCAGAGTGTTTTTCCAACTACTAATGGGAAAAAAGGTCAGTCAGCCTCTCTGAACTAGAATATTATACTTCTGCTTTTCATGGTTAAATTTGAAATTACTAGCTCCAAGTAAACATCTGAACTTCATCTGTGTTTGAACTGGAAAAAAAAAAAAAAAGAAAGAGATGTGCATTCATTTAGGCGATAAAGAACAAGTAAATTGTACACTTGCTAAAGGTTACAGGTTTGGATTAATGTCTTAATTTGAAATTATTAGCTTTCAAACTGCAAATAATCTCTTTTAAAAAAATTTGGGGCATTTTTCTTTTGATTCTTTCAAGTCACTTTAGTTCCGGTGAAAGCTGCTTGATTGACAACCCTGGAAACCAACACTCTGAGCTCATAATCAGTCTGGGAAGAGGGATGTAACATGCATAGCAACAGCATGAGTTCCCACAAATTTCTGGTACATCTCAAAATGGATTTCAGACATCTGGCTCCATGGGACACAGCCGCACTGCCCAGGAAGGTTTTGGCTTTTTAGGCCTGAAGAGAACAGTGCCCTTCAAGCAAATCATGTTTTGAAGGATTTCTGTGCGAAGTCACATGAAAGTACTGCTGAGAAATTTGTCCTCCCAGGGATCAGAGGAAAAAAAGAAGCAAACCCAGTTCTGAAGAATTTTTTACAAGCTCTCCAAATTCCAGTTCTTCAAACTAATGACAACTTGCAGCTTTGTCCACCCACCAGTATTTCCTGTTTGGCAGAAAAGTGGAGCAAAGGCAAAGTTCATTTCCCATTTACAACACTAGTGAATAAGTATTCCTGCAGCTTTTATTATTATCATATGTGCATGCTGTATAACTCAAAGGCAGATTCATCTCTTCTGAATAAATTTAATTTACAAAGTTGCACTGCATCAACACACTAATAGGAGTGTGCAGTCAACAAGTCACACTCTAAGGTATTATGTATAATTGCCAAACCTGTCTGAAGAAATTTGCAATGTCCCAGAGCAGCATTGTGCTGAAAAAAGCAGAACAGGAAGGAGATTCTTTACATGCCTCCAAAGATGTTTCTACTGCTGTCCCAAAGGTGTAGTCACCTGCACTAGGGCTAATGCCAGTGAATTAATCCATGGGAACTGTGGTCTGGTCTTTACATCCACGAGGAGCCTTGCACGTAGTGTCGGACACTGTTGTAGGAAAGTGAGGGAGGGAGCCAAAAGACCTGAAAGTGACCCTCTCTTGCCATGAGAGCATTCACAACATGCTCGCTCAGTCAAAAATCCCCCGGTCTCTATCAGAAGAACTTTTTACAGTGAAGTCCAAACCCTTTAAATGTTTAGTACTTGAAACACTGCTCAGAGGGCAGGCAAACTCACCCTACCCAACACAACTTTTAAGGTCAGAGGAAAAGCAAGGACAGAGCCAGGCTCCATATTCTCTTATCTCCTCTCTTCTTATCTCCAGAAATAATGTTATGATTTGAGCAGCTCTTGTAATGCCCTAAGCCCCTTACTTCCAGCCTATAAGAGTAATAAAACAATGTATATATCTTTCAAGATTTTGTTAGATAGATAGATAGACACACACATGCACACACACATATGTCTTGGTGGTGAAACTAAATATACCATTTTTTTCTCACATTAATTCCCATTTTAAAACAGTAAAAGGGAGGGAAATTTCAGTATGGGATTTTTAGTTTAAAGTGTTTTCTTTGGGAAATTTCAAAATCAGTCTTTTCAAGTACCTTTTTTTTTTCCAAATTAATCACCAAGTTCAAGCCATGGAGAGATACATTTTGGGAAGCTTGAGTTCCACATTTTTTCCATTTATATTAACAAATATCTCACTTTTTCCCTGAGTTACCCTTGATAGTAAAAGTACATTCTTCAAAAAGATCTGTACTCTGTCCCCATCAATGTCCACTTTTATATAAAACCTTTTAAGAAATTGCCAGTCAGGAACAACAAGATTCTTTGGTAAGAAGTGTGGAGTTTGATTAAATTCTGACCTAATTCAATCAGTGCCAATGCTTTCATTAACTTCAACTAAATTAGAATTTCATCCGTGACATTTCTCTCATTTCCAATGCGTCAGTCCAAGCTTTTATCATTCACTCCCTTCTCATGTCACTCAGTGCACTGTTTTTCTGCTTTTTACCTAGACATGTGTTTCGTGCCAGCAGTGTTTTTAGAGCCTTGCTCGAATGCTGGAGATACCAGGACAGATGAACTTCCCGGTTGAGTCTTTGACTTGAAAGCAGTCCAGAATAGGAAACCTTTCTTTTTTTCCTGAACAGCACTCAGCATTAAGGTTGTCAGACCTTGTTAGGGCTTGGTTACCACATAAAAAATCATTTACAAAAGCTAGTTTGAGTAGTGCAACACATAATGAACCTCACTATCCTGTAGGCAGTGGCGATGGGCAGTATGCTCAAAGAGGAGGGGCTAAAAGAGAATTTATGCCCCATTATTCTGGGAATTCCTCATTCTTGGGGAATAATTACAATTCCCCGGTTCAAATCACAAATGCACATGGATGTGCAATGCATGACACATAGAGTTTCATTTTATCCAAATGCCCTGCAAATTAGACTTTTTGCAACATAGTATCCAGCTTGCTACACAAATGGCCTGAATGTTAATTATGTGTCTGATCTCACTAGAATTTTCCTCCATTAAAACTGTTCTTTGATGTAATTAACCACTTTAATTGTCAGAACAAACAAGCAAAAGGAAAGAACTGTTCTAGATCAGATAATGATTAATGCTTTACTTGCTTCCTCTTGTAATACTTTGCCAGCTCTCATTTTACACTAGAAGCCTACTTAATAGATTTGTTTTCCTCTGCAATATTAAGCCTCAGTGTAAAATAACTTGCCATTGCATATGATTTCCACTCAACACCTCAGCTGGCTGCCAGCAAGGCTTGGGTGTCAGGCTGTGTACCAGAGTGAATTCCTGTAGGGACAGATGGGAGAGCAAGAGTTCACCAAGTATGATTTCAGAAATCATCCCTTGTTCCTTTTAAAGCAAACTTGATCAATAGGGTCAGCCATCATTTCAGACTCATCCACCTGAGGCCTGAGGAGTTCTGCAGTGAGGAGGGTGTACTTACCACTCAGCAAGAAGACAGCTTCACATCTGTTGAACTTTGCTGAGGTTCACTAGAGAGAACCTTAATTAGTAGCAGTGTCAGGTCATTCTGCTTTGATCAAGAGCAAATCTTAACAGAAATACTTTACTGATTTCAGTGGAATAACTTGTTCCAGTGAGGTGAAAAGGATTTGGCCCCAGAATTGCAAAATAGACTTAGACTGACAGCCTCTCGTGTATTTCCTTTCTGCCTTAATGAAAGCTAAATGATGCTTTAATGAGATCACGACACAGCAGGTCCAGGGGGACTGGCATGTAGACAGTCAGCACAGTTTATTCATAAGGTTACTTGCCTTCAGGTATCTAAATAACCACCACACTGTGCAAACAGCAGTGATTGTTGGCTCCACATGCATTTCCACACAAGATATTCTCAATTTTCAAGATCCAGGAGGGAAAACGCATTACTTTGGCCAACAGCTATCCATCCTATGCCCACTTTGCTGTAAAAGGACTAGTGTAGTAACTTAATCTGACATGGTTATTTTCTGGGGCTAGAGCATAATGCAATAGGCAAACCTCGGCTATTACATGGGAAAGTCAGGCATTTTTAGTGAAAAATGAAGAAAGCAGAGGCCTGACTGGGGTCAGGGAAGACTGTGAAAACTTGGAGTGGCACACAGAACATAAAAAGCAGCTGGATTCACTACTCATGCACTGACACAGGACATTTTGCTAAGGATCTCATTTGGAGTGTCTCCTAACAGGCAATGTACCTGAAAATCAGACAGTGTCAGAAACAATGTCTTTAGAAACCATCTGCCTCAGCATACTGATAATGCAGTGTAAAGAGCTGTGCTACTGCAACTTAACTGTTTCTTACTGAGCTTGTCACTGCTCTGTGCTGTTCCTCAGACATTGCTGTGGAAAAGAGAGTTTTCTGTCTCAGTTTCACATACCAGCATTGAATGTGTCATGAAAGCAAACCCCTTCCCTGATGTGCTTCCAGGGTTCACTTTCTCACTCCTACAAGTGAATTGAAAAGATAAAATCTGTGAATCAGCAGAAAAAATAGGATTTAAAAGACCAGTAACTAACTAAATTAAAAGCCAAAGACTGGTACAGCAGGTTGGTTTGGAGGTTAGCCTCTTTCTACTAGAGTCTCATTTTCCCTCTATCAATCCAAGCCAGTGCAAGTTCTCATAAGTTCTCTCTATCTGAAAAGACAAATATTTTCTATAAAGAGAGTGACTGACATTGGTTATGGAAATGCCTTCAATTCCCTCTGACAGCTACCTTTGAGTATTAATTTCCTTCATCTTTGTATTTGAATCACAGAATGAGTCAGGCTGGAAGGGACCACAGAAGGTCATCTGGTCCAACCTCCCTGCTCCAGCAGGGTCATCCCAGAGCACAAAACACAGGATTGTATCCAGGCAAGTCTTGAATATCTCCAAATATCTCTCTTTTGAATATCTTGCACAGTAAAGAAGTTCTTCCTCATATTTATTTGGATCTATTTTATTTAGGTCTTCCATGACATATCAGTCCTAATGCTGAAAACAACTTAAAAAATATCAAGTTCACCACAACAGTATACTTTCAATACCTCACGAAGAAAGCTCTTTCTCTGCCTACTCATTTCCCCATCAGCTGCCATTTCCTTTCCACTATGCAACTGGCTTTAAACATATAATTTACTTCCATTCAATTCTTTTTGCTTTCTGACATGACTGTGTGAAATATTTCACTTGTACCTACAATAACACTTCTTCTTCTACAAAATCTTTTTCAGCCCTTCTAGTCTAAAACAGGAATTGCTTTCTCATTTTAGCAGAATTTTTTCATCAAAGAAAAAATTTGAAATTAAAAGAGAACTATTTAAAAACTGTTGCAAGACAGTAGAAAAAATACATCTCAAATTTCCTGTGGGAAAACTGTTAAAAAAGAGAGTTAAGCGAAGCAAGCACTACTTTTCTTCCTTTCCTTCTTTTTTTTCTTTTCGTGATGGAAAAAAAATAATTAAATTTCCTCAGAAATAGGAAGTAAATTTTCTGAAACTAACTTGGATACTCCAATAAATGAACTCTTTCATTGTGTGGATTTAACAATTTGATAATAGCCCATATCTTTTTAATAAAAGCAAAGGTATCTTGTATTGCTAAGCCACGGCCATCCCCAACACTCCATTTATAATTGCTGTGGTGAGCAATGGGGAGGCAGTCCCCATGTTCTGCAAGTGCTGTTTATCTTCTCACTGCCATCAGTGGGAGAGTTCACACAACTGCACAGACCATTCCACGCACCTGTATATTTTGCCTTTCCATCCTGTAGTACAAAAGCTCTTTTTCAGAAGATGGTGTCTATTTCCCATGCATTTGAACAATGTTTCATGCCTCCAATAGGACACTGTTCATTACATTTCATAGGTTAACATGACAATTTTTCTATTGTCTATAGACTATATATTTGACTTTAACCCAACAAACATTTCTGTTCAATTTGAAAGATTGATTTTGTCCAAGCCCCATGTCCCATGAGGCAGGCACAGACAAACGATGAACCTTGCCTCATATTTCACTCCTTCTCTCTCCTATTCTTATCACATTGAAATAAAGATGCAATTTTACCTGCTGAGTAGCCTTTTAAACTTGTACCTTTCTTACAAATGGAGGGCAAAGGTTTAGAGAAAAACCCTCTCAAGCTTTACAAAGTCAGAAATTACTCTGGTGGGGTTCAGAAAATACTGTGCACTCTGGCAGTGAGTAGAAATGTCTGTGGGCCAACTCAGGGTCTTGAACTTAGTCTTAGTTTCAATACAGAGCTCACCAACCACTTGAAACTGAGAAGATGGTTTTTGGAAGTTTGTGTGCTCCATCAGCCTCATGGTCCTTAGTTCCACTACCCAAAACTCACAGTTGAATTTCCCCATCGTCTGTGAGGGAAACAGTGACCAAAAAAAAAAAAAAATAAAATAAAATAAAGCTACCATTTCATTCAGAAAATATGAATCACATCTAAGCTCTACAAATGATGTGATTTATGGATTATTTTGTCTCAGAGCAATGCTGTGTACTAGCCAACACTCAAGTACACAGAGCTGCGGTAGGCTAATTTACAAGGTTAGAGCCTTAAGAAAAAGTAGTAAAATTTTCATTGATTATTCTAACATAGTATCTCTTAAACAGGACAAAAATTGCTTGCAAGGAATTTCTATCCATATATGGGGTCAGAAATAGAGAAGATACTTCTGATCCTCTTCAGCTCATCACTGAAACCCAGTCCAGGAGAAACCATATCCTTACAAGTCTGTAGAACTATTTTCACTTGAACAAGTTTTAATAAACTGAGTTAACATTTGAGATTGACATGTGCTAAATGGCAGGAAAACTTTTATACCACCACAGCTACACCCAGCTGCAGTGTGGTCAGGGATGGGCAGTGGTTTGCTCTTCTGTGCTATTCTGTGCCCACTGAATATCCCATTGTACCAAACAAAAACATCTGGGGTTTGCTTATGCACTCACTGTTAGCAGAGATACTGCAAAATGACCAATCTGCTTATATTTAAATACTGTGTTATGAGCACTATTAAATAAACAAGCACATGCACTTTACAAGCCACAGCTGTGCGAAATATTGATGTGCAGATAACAAAGTTTAAGTCTTGGTCAAAATTGTCAAATCCTTCTAGCCACCTTCTTTGTGTCTGTGTATTTTACTTTGATTGCATTTGCTCTGACATATTTAAATTAATCATTGTGCCTGTACCTGAATGGAACATAAAGTTGAAATAACATTTGAGGATTTTTACAGGTATCATATGAAAAATACTGTATATTTGGTTTTAGCTAGTATTTCAGAGAATTCTGTATCTATCTAATTTGTTAGCACTGATATCACAGCAATATCAATATATTAAAAAAAGAAAGTCCTTTCAAATTACATAGAGTTTGCAGCCACAACTGACAAGGCATATCTTTCACAGACAGACTGTATCTCTGTTTAAAATATACTCATAACTGTCATGATGTATGCTAGTAAATCAAGCTCAAAAATGTGTGTGCTAAGATTTGAAATGCTTCCATGAATAAATTTATATTCTGACTGTCTCCACAGTCTAACTACCTTAAAAAAATTTAAAAGACAAAAAAAAAAACCAACTTCAGTAAGCTGAACACATATTCTTAGGATGAATTTGCTGAGGGGATAAAGGCTTTGGCCTGTGCCTTGCTGTACTGAAAAAAGCGGGTGCATCCCATGCATTTATGAGCAGTGAACGAATGTGTGGAGCTGCCTACTGAGAACAAAACTGGAAAGTTTTCTTTACATGCAGCACCATTGTTCCCCAGTCCAATCCAGACAGAATGGGAGGTCTAGAAAAAAAGAACTGATGGATATTTCAAAATGTACCTCTGCTTTGTTGCCATGTGAAGTCATTTGCAGTCAAAATGTTTAGCCTAGTATGTAAACATTCAAGAAGGTCAAAAGTTCTGCATAGCACATCGTGAGTTTGACCAGAATATGCTTTTTGTTTCTTTCCATTTACTTAATTCTCATTAATAAGTTACAGCTACAACTGCCTCTAGGATCATGCATGTAGAGAGAAATGCTGCTGAGTAGACTATCACTGCAACTGGATTCCAAGTGCAGATTTCATTATAAGGGTGTGATTTTGCTAAAAGCAAAGCTGGAAGTGAGTTGATTTAGTCCTGCAAGCAGAGAAAATGCTCCTCTAAGAGCTGGAGCAAGTTTGGGCATGGAGCAGGTTGCTGGGAGCTGTGAAACAGTAGCTGCTTATTCCTGCCAGTGCCTGAACCCCAGGGAGCTGGCTGGGCCTGTCCCTGGCCAGTGCTCCTTTACAAGAAATAAAGCAGTGAGAAACAAGCAGAAACCCCTCAGCCTCAGTGGGGGCAGTGTCCCTGCCTCACAGCCATAGCCCCTCGCCTACGCCTGGGAGAAACCTGGAACCACGTTTGTGATGTGACAATGGCCATGACAACAGCTGGTCATTTGGATCCATTTAGTTCTGAGGAAGCCCTAATGCCCCAAATAATGCAGCTCTGTAGTCAATCTCGGCTTCCATGTCAAGTCAGCCCAGCTTTCCTCTGGGAATAAATAACCTGCAGCAGTTCTCATCGGCAGGCAGCCAGCCTCCCTCTCAGGAAAAGACCAATGCCTTTGAGGTTTTGTATCCTGTCAGGCACTAAGGTTGGTCACATTTTGTAGCAGCAGGGAGACAACAATCAGCATAGCTCGGTTAATTAAAGGGATTTGCAGGAAGACTATCCAGCAGCTGACTTTTAACTGAGCTGGGATTTTTCTGCGCTGGTGAAAGAGGTTGAGTATTGTAAATTCATAGACTATTGTCCTGTGTGCAGCTAAATAGGCTGACTATAGTCATAAGCAGTGGTATAAGATTTAGGAATTGGTTTTGCATTTTCTTACATTAATTAAACTGCATGAGTTAGGTACTCTGAAGCACAGATGTAGTCCTGGCTGACACGGCCAGAGTTCCTTGGATTCTATGCAGGGATCTGCGTGCATTTCCAATATGGGCTTAAACAGAAAGGTGCATAACCTCAGTTTCCAGACATGAACATACACGAGAGGCTCTTGAGTTACCTGAAAAGTGCCTCCCTTCCTATTTTTCAGGCCAAAACACCCTGAGCCACCAGTCACCTAGAGAAATGTCATATCCTGGACCTTCAGATGGATTGATGGGCAAACGCCCAAGGAGTGAGGACAGTGTAAACAATTGGCTTAGACAAATAAGCATTAAGGAAAATCTCTTAATGAGGCATCATCATTCACTTTAAATTCTAGAATCGTAAAGCATTTAGAAACTCATCACAGCACAGCAAGATCCACAGTGAATCATGTCTGACAAATTTTGTTTCTCTTTTCACATAACTTTTCTATACAGATCTCCATTTTCTCCACTGTATTTGTTACCTTGAATGGTTTATTTTATGCCCTATACCTGACACGAGGAGAAATCTCTGCTTCATTGTCTTGCTTTGCTCTCTATTCAAAGTTAAATATATTTATCCCTAGGTTTTTGGAAACGCTGCATTTAATAAGTAAGCTCATTTTCCCCAAGTCACATAAGCCACATTTTCCCTGTGATCATAGGAGCATAAAACTTGCTTTCTATGATCATTCATGCTAATAAAATTCAGTCACAAAATGCTTGAAAGCAGCAAATACTAAATGAGTGGAGAAAAAGGCCCTACAAACTCTCATTTACTTGCAAACAAATATTGGCAGATACGCTTTCTGTTACAACTTCCACGATAGTATGAATATAAATTACTAGAATTGAACACATTTTAATTGAATTTCCTTTTGACCATAAATATGCCTTGTATATTATACTTTCATGAACCTGTAATATGAAAGTTTGTGTGAGCACAAAATTCTTCTGCATGTCTTGCAAAAGCTGAAAGAAAACATTAATATGTAGGGTAATCATAGAAAGTATTGGGTTGAAAGGAACCTTAAAGATCACCTAGTTCCAACCCCTTGCTATGGGGTTCCACTAGACCAGGTTGCTCAGAGTCCCACCCAACCTAGCCTTGAACACTGCCAGGGGTGGGGCATCCAAAACTTCTCTGGGCAACTTGTTCCAGTGCCTCATTCCCTCACAGTGAAGAATCTCCTCCTAATATCCTGCCATAAACCCACCCTGTTAATGTTACAAGATGCCCTCTCTTCCTCTGTCACCACATGCCCTTGCAAAAGGTCCCTCTCCAGCTCTCTTTTAGGCTCCCTGTAGGTACCAAAAGGTGCTGAAAGGTTTCCCCAGAGCCTGCTCTTGTCCAGGCTAAACAGCTCCTGCCTCCCATTCTATCTTCATAGGAGAGGTGCTCCAGCCCTCTGCCATCTCCACGGCCTCCTCTGAACTCACTTTGGCAGGTCCATGTCCTTCCTATGTTGGGGACCCCAGTGCTGGGCACAGTACTGCAGATGGGCTGTCATGAGGGCAGAGTTGAGGGGGAGGATCACGTCCTGCTGGCCACGCTTCTCCTGATGCAGCCCAGGGTATGGTTGCCTTTCTGGCCTGCAATCACTCCAGCTTAATGAACTTAAATGAAATTTTCAACTCTTACCTTTACTAACCTCTTAACTACCTAGTCCCCATAGAAATAGCAGCCTCCCCAAGACATTAGCCTGTAGTCAAGTTCTCATTCATTAAACTGGAAATCTTTAGCCTCCTGAACCTTGGTTTGGGGATTGAAACAGTGCAATATTCAATTGCAAGATACACTGCTAATTCTTAAATATGTATGTCAGAAATTTACTGCTGTACTTGTTAATTCTGTTCTTACTGAGAAAACAAGAACTCTGCCTTTCTGGCAAATCGCTGCAAGGAATAATCAAATACTTTGCTTATAAAACAGTATCACTTATTGATTCCTCTCAGGCTTGGCTTGATCTTATTTCCTGTTCTATATTCATGTCTAACTGCCTTCACACATTAAATACACTCGTAAAAAAAAGAAGGATACAGATTTTCTTTATCACTTGTTTGCATTAACTGCACATTAATAGATAAAGAGGAAAATATCCCCCCCACTCTGCGTTCATCTGAGGCAACCACCAATTGTGAGCTGCCTCCAGGCTCAATGACCTAGAAACGAGGAATAAGACTCATAAAAATCGGATGCTGAAGAACAGCATTAGGGACAGCTTCAGAAAGAGGATGATAAATCATTTGACAAGTCCATAAGATGTAAGTGCTTCTGAAATAATAATAAAAAATACTTTAAAAAGAAAGAAAAAGAAAGAAAACTTAAAAAAAAAAGTAATGCCTCAAAAATATTTTCCAGCGCTCTATTTTCTCTCATTTTCTGTCTCTTTGAGCATTCTCAGAGACCCCATCCTTGTGCACAACAACACATTGAATGTCCCCATTTTTTTACAGAATTAGGCATTCTTCTTTCCTTAATACTATAGGGAATGGGGTTTGTTAAAACACAAAATCCATGAAAAAATCAAGATTGTGGAACTACACAGAAAACACATTGCTGCTTTGATTCAAGACACCATAAGTGAATCAGAAGGCAGCTTTCAATCACAGATTCAAGTGTGGAAATAAGCATACTCTTATCAAAATCCCTGGAAAACAAAGAAAGAAAGTCACTTTTATATGATCAACTGGATTTTAGCTTTCACACAAAATCCTGCTGTTCTTAACTGGTTTCATCCTCTGAGCTGGGTCAATTAGAGACATGGTGTCCATAGCACATTAGCAGCCAAACAGCCATGGATGCCAACTAAATTAAAAGAGAAATATTATTCAACTTCACCTCTTAATTAAGAAATAGGCTTTTCTGCAAACATATAGGAGACCTGAGGAGAGTGATTTGGAGTTGTGGAATGGTTATAACTCTGATTAAGACTTACTTCTTAGCTCATCTCTCATTTTTGCAAGTGAAAGTTGTTCTATGATTCCAAGATTTTGCACAATTTTAGGTCACAGGCAAAGAGAGAATGAGGTAAAAGCATTATGTCAATACGTTGTGTGGGTACTTACGGATAATGGATTATCTCTTTACATTAAATTGCCTAGACCTATTGTGCATGGATAATTGTTAGTACTATCAATACCTAAAAATTAATAGCTGGCAGACAGGGCACAGAAATGATGTGGTAATGACAACAACAACACTTACCAAAGAGAAAAGCTAAGCAGACACACATCATAGTGTTTTAGATGTCTCACCTGTGATGGTGGTGATGATGCTCATTACCAGAAACCCCAGGCACAACTCAAGACCCTGCTGCACTGAGTGCTGCACAAACACAGAATAAAGTGAATTAAGACATTATCACACAGAAGGTGAAACAGAGCAAAGCCAGTTCTGTATCAGATCTTAGGTGTGCATATTTTTTTCACATCTGTGAATGTAAAAAAAATACAGGCAAGAAATATCCAAGGACTTGGTGCTTTCAGTTTTAACAGCTTAACAAGCCAATTAGGTAGGAACAAACCTCAGGCTTCTGGCACTTTCTCAGTGTGATTCGCATTTCTCACCAGCGTGTGCTGCCCTCAGCCTGAAAGAATTGAGTGCACTAGACCATTTTCAAAATGCCTTCTTTCATGCCTGTTTTCCTGTGTGCTTTGTCTCTCTCCTACCCAGAACAAGCTCTGCACCACAGGAGGTAAGCAGATAAAGGCTAAGGCAAGGTACTGGATAAAGGCTCCAGCTGTCCCAGGAGATTTGTTTTCTTCCGCACACACCACCTTCATCTCAAGGAAAGTCTCAAGAATAGAAACGCAGCAAGTACGTTTCACCATTCCCTGTCATTTTTTTATGATTCACACTTACATTTGCTAAATAGTTAGATTTTCTTTTTCTGGAATTTTTTTAATGTAGACACTATTGTCTGTCCATAGGATGGAGTGGGAAGGGATCCACAAGTTGAATTTGTCACTTTGCCTTGGCTACCTCAATTTCAAAATAAATAAGTGCAAAGAGGAGATAAATGTCAAGATCAATACCTTCTCTTGTTTATTGAAATTTTTGAATAACAATTGTTCTGTGACCCAACATGTCTGAGACCAAGTTCCATGCCAGTGGCTGAGAAGGATAATGAAAAAGATCTTGTCTGGCTATCCCACCCAGTGCAGAGAAGGAATAGGCCTCAGGAAAGAAACTCAGCATTTCTCTGCTGATGTCTTGTCCTTGTAACTGGTGGTGATGTGGATGAAAGAGAGAAAAGCAGGAGGGAGAATGAGAATGAAGGGTCTCTTCAGTCTTCACTTCCTTTTGCAACTCCTGGCTTCTGTAACATCACATACAGAAGTGTTTGCATTTCATGAATGGATTTTTCATGTGTTAATTCTGTCTTGACCAAAATCAGCAACTGTTCAGTTTTCAGAAGCAGATTGTGTCAGGTTTTTCAGCTTGTTTTGCAGACAAAAGAATCAAAACCATTTGAAAGGAGGTCAATAGGAGTTAAGTACATAATCCGTTTAGGATTTAGCAAATCCTACCCAGATCTTTTTGCATTTCTAGGCACCTAACTACCTCTGTAAACTGGATCCTGTACAAATTTCTGAATTTTCAATGCCTAAGAGAGTGAAACCACTGACTTGTCCAAGTTTGTTTTTACACTCCTGCCACTGCAGACTGGCTTGTCTAGTGGGTCATTGTGGTGAAGAGTCAGGGAGACAGAAAGGCTGAAGAGACAAAGTTGTTTTTAATGAAGCAACTGAAGCACCTGTCTCATTCTGCACATGTAGGATAGCACTGGCTATAGCAGAGTATCATAATGCAAATGAAAGAAGGATTTTGCAAGATGTGCTTGAGAAATAGGATGTTGCCATCAGTTTTACTAATCTCACAGTGTCCTCAAGTGTTTTTTGTAAAATATTGGACTTGATGTATTTGAAGAAAATGAACATCTGGTCAAAACAACAGCAGTTTGCTACATAAGAATCACTAAGGCACACTGCTCACAGCTGTTAAATACAGATGGCACTTTTGTAATAGCTATGACAGCATAACAATAAGTTGTGACAGTAGCTCAAAGTTATGACAGCACAACCAGGCAAGCATTTAATCACATTACAGGAAATACAGTATAACAAAAGTAGTCATTCCAGGCAAAAATTTTAAATTTTCCACATTTTCTAAAAATTAAAAGCACTTGTACCAAGAACTCAGTTATTACAGACAACTTATTCTAGTTGTGAAACAGTGGCACTGCCCAAGAGCATTGAGGAAATCCCACCCACGCTGCTGCAGAGGGTTGTTGGGATCTGCTCTTGAAGCCACTGGCAGCTCTTTCATTTGGGTGAAGAAAGATTGGCATCATGTTCCCCATTCTGGGTAGCCATAGCCCAGTTTTCAAGGAGTAGGAGGAAGGCACCCATCTCTCCATAACCCGAGTGAGCAGGCAGGTATACAGACAGCCCTTCCTTTCCTCTTAGGGCCATATTCATGCATACACTGCTGCCCCAAAATGAGAGAAGGAGCCCTTCCAGTAGGTAGAGGTGGAACAAAGGAGCAAAAGAGCTATGGTTACTCCTGTCCTGCCAGTCCTCCTGTTCAAGCTTCAGTCCTCACACTTTGTCCTGTGTGATAAAGCTCATGCTTTATCACACAGGACAACAAACAAACAAAATCTCTGTAAAGGTTTTTCAGGATGGAGACTGAGCAGAGACTAAGGTGCAAGGCTCGTGTGGGTGATGATGAAGGCATCATGATGAAGGCACACCAATGCAAGCTCCCAGCCTGACTGCAGCCTTTGTCTCTGAGGAGAAACTGCAGTTTATAACACGCAAGAAAAATGAGAATTTGGTACCTTTAGATGGAGGTTACAAAATTATAATGCGCAACTCTTTTTCTTGAGTGAGATTAAAATGTGTAGATTCTGCTGGCACTCCCATGCACGCACAGTGGAACACTAATCAGAAGATTAAAATATTGTTAAAATGGTTATTTCCACTATACTCTGAAATTACCTTGAAGAGTGATTTATATTTTATATCAACCTTCCCCCTCAAAAAAAAAAATCGAGGTTCTGGTATGTAAAACTGCTTTCAACCTTTTATATTTAACATAGACATAAAAAGTTTGCTCAGCTTGTTGCTTGGACACCGATAAAGGCATATAAGTCAACATACATGTGACATTTTTGAATGATGAAAGACAACATGCACAGGTGAAGTGGGTGAGACAGGAATCACAATAAATTATAGCAGCACCTTCATGGTATTTGACTAAGTGAACATTGTTACCTTTAGCAATATATCTTTCTTTGAAATACTGGACCCAGAAAAACAATCCCAGCTTTTAACTGGTCTCATAATACTCTATAAATACTCTGGTTAAATAGCAAAAATTAGGACAAATTCAATGTGAACAACTGACCCTAATCTGGCTCAGATTTTTTTCTCTTTTTTTGCCTGGTAAAACTGAATATAACTCTGTGAAACCTTCCTTGTTATTGCTGTCATCCATCCTTAATTATTGCTCTGAAGTGAAAACAGGAGCCACAATGGGAGCGTGTATAAATGACCGCTGCATGCCAGGGAAAACATCCTGCATCTCTTAACAATGCTAGGGGCTCCACGCTTTGCTGTGGACCCACGAGCTTCACTATTTGCCAATTAAGAGAACAGGATTTTCTCTTTGATAACATTTGTATTGGGTTTCCATGTCAAGGTTTCAGGGAGGGGTACAGGAGTGGAACCTGTAAGAAGCTGCTGGAAGCTCCCCCTGTGTCCAGCAGAGTCAATGCCAGTCATTTCCAAGACTGACCAGCTGCTGGCCAAGGTAGAGCCCATCAGTGACTGTGGTAGTGTTTCTGGGATAACTGGTTTAAGAAGGGGGGAAATTAAACCTGGCACAACACCAGCAGCTGTCAGGAGAGAAGAGTGAGAATATGTGAGAGAAAAAAAAAAAGCAAACACCAAGATCAGTGAAGAAGAAAAGGAAGGAGGTGCTCCAGGTGCCAGAGCAGACATTCCCCTGAGGCCTCTGGAGAACCCCGTGCCAGAGCAGGTGGATGCACCCAAAGGAGGTTTTGACCACCTGGAAAGAGGAGCCCATGCCAGAGCAGGTTTGCTGGCAGGACTTGTGACCCTGCAGGGGACCCATGCTGGAACAACTTGCTCCTATAGGACTGCTCCTCGTGGAAATGACCCACCCTGGAGAAGTTTATTTAGATCTGTAGACTGTGGGAAAAAAACAAGTTGGGGAAGTTCATGAAGGACTATTTCCCATGGGAGGGACACCACAGTGGAGCAGAAGAGTGTGAGTTGTCCTCCCACTGAAGAGGAAGGAGCAGCAGAGACTGTGTGTGATAAACAGATCACAATCCCCATTCCTCTACCCCTGCACTACTGGTGGGAAGGAGGTAGAAAAATTAGGATTAAAATTAGGCTCAGGAAGAAGGGAGGGATGGGAGAAAGTGTTTTTAAGTATGGATTCATTTCTGCTCTTGATTGGATTGGCAATAAATTAAATTTATTTAATTGAGTCATACAATAATTTAGGTTGGAAGGGACCTTCAAGGTCATCTATTTCCTACTCCCTCCCATGGGCAGAGATGCCCAGGTTGCTCAAAGCCCCACTCAATCTGGCCTTGGACACTGCCAGTGGTGGGGCACCCAAAACTTCTCTGGGCAACTTGTTCCTGTGTCTCACCAACCTCACAATAAGGAATTTCTTTCTAATATCTAATCAAAACCTCTCCTCTTTAAGTTAAAAGCCATCCTCCCTTGTCCATAACTTCATGCTTTTGTTGAATGTCCCTCTCCAGCTCTCTTGTAGGACCCCTTTAAGTACTGGAGGTCTGCAATTAGGTCTGGAGCCTTCCCTTCTGAGGCTGAATACCCCAAATTTTCTCAGCATGTCTTATAGGAGGGGTGCCCCATCCCTCTGATCATTTTTGTTACACTCACCTGAACCCACTGTAACAGGTAGGTGAATACCTTTCTTAACTTGAGGACCCCAGAGATGAATGCAGAATTCCAGGTGGGTTCTCACAAGAGTAGAGCAGAGAGGAAGAATCAACTCCCTCAACCTGCTGGTGTCTAAGCCTGTTTTGCCCACGACAGTAACTGGTGAGTTTTCTCTCCCTGTCCTTATCTCAGCCCATGAGCCTTTTTTCATATTTTTCTCTCCCCTTCCTAGCTAAGGAAAGGGAGTGATACAACACCTTGGTGGGTATCTGGTGTCCATCTAAGGCAACCTAACAGAACAAGCAACTCCTAGGTTACCCCAAAATTTTTCTGTTTCTGAAGTCCTTCTCAGAGATTTGTGTTGACCTGCTAATAACCAAGGCCTGCTGGCCTAGAGGTCCAAATTTCTACAGCATCTACACAGCAATTTGACTTCAGGATGCAGCATGTTATACCATTGTTGAATAGAAAAGCAGTTGGCAGATGCTAATGCTTTGGATATGCCATCCCTTGCATAGAAACACTTTTTAAATGGATAAAGGAAATTCACAGACATATGCTGGTGACTTTTCTTCTTTTCCACATATCCTGCATTTACAGCCTAATCAGATGACTATTCTCAGAGTATGTTTTGCCAACATCCAGTCTTTCAGAAATAAGAC
Organism: Petroica traversi; assembly: GCA_025920805.1. NCBI lineage: Eukaryota > Metazoa > Chordata > Aves > Passeriformes > Petroicidae > Petroica > Petroica traversi. The sequence continues at coordinate 12,902,988 of JAHLSL010000017.1, forward strand.
CACTGAAATAAAGAGCTACAGCTCACATGCAACACAAGAAGAGGTCCTGCTGGAGTGAAAGCATTTATCTTCAACAAAGAGAAGAGAGACATAAACACTTATTTTGCTACCAACAACTAATCAGATAAACTTTCTAGTAATGATCTTTGAAAGGAAAGAAACTAAGTTTGCCAGAAATCAAGGGCAAGAACAGGAGCTAAATTATCTATCCACCCACGTCTTTGCATAAAATTTCTACTTGAACGTTATTAATCATTCATGTCATTGTTAAATTCTCTATGGTGTGTTTGCTTTTTCCCTATCAATATATGCATGAATCTATCTAATTAATGCTGATATAAATGTTTACAATGGGAAGGCAGAGATTTTCTACACTGAATTTCTAATTCAGCTAAACCACATTCCAGACATCTTTCAAAAAGAAAAAAAAATCAAACATTTTAATCCCCAAAATTTTAGAAATATTTTGAACAAACCCATTGTAGGATCTTGAACATTAAAATCATGGGGCTACCTAAGAGTTTTTTGAAATCTTTGCAAAATATCATTCCTTTTTGGATGGATATGGACAAATAAATGTGGTCAACAATATAAAAACTTGTAAATGTTTAATTATTTAAAGATGAAATAGTACAAACAGGAGGGAACCTCTCTGGGAGCTGAGTTCCATATACACTGCCTCTTTGAAAATAGCAGTAAAAATATATTCCATTTACTTAGATCAGTAATACTGAAAGACATTTTGGTTTTTTATGTAATATTGAAATTTTAGACTATTGACTGGCATAGGAAGCCCTACTCAGGTACTAAACATGTGATGGAGAATTTGCGTCTTTTTCCTAATTTTATCTGAAACTATACCTTATAGGAAAGCTGCTTTGTCTTGAGGCTATATGCAGATATTGCTACTTACTAACTACTTGTTGCTTTCTTTCTGTGTCCTGCCATAAGGATCCTGCTTCCCCTATAAGCAACCCAATGCAGCTCACATTGTGACATGAATCCAAAAGGTCATTTTGCACTGTCTGTAACAAAAAATTCATTATTAAGATTTTATTGGAAGTTAAAAGTAATAATTTAAAAAATCTTATAAGAAACATTTCCATCTTATCTGAAAGAAAAAACTGAGCTGCTGGCTTGATGGAATAGAAAATATCTCATTTTATTTTGTTCACTAAAAAGATATTCAACAAAAGTATAGAAATGTTAATTTTAAACTGAATGTTAAAACAGTGTGCTCAGCATCTAGAGAATATTTCAAGGCTGCAATGAGGCTAAGAGAGTGAACAATCTAATTCTTTCTGATATATTTAATTTGATAATGGCTTCAAGAGGCAATAAATATATAGTTCACATTATCTCAGCAAATCTATTCTTTTCAGCTAGAGAAGTAATTAAGGCTGGAGTTATTCAGTACAACAATATTGAATAAACGTTTTTCCCATATAAGAGGACAGATGATTAATTATTCCCTAAAATGGACATTATGATCCCTTTGAAACATTTCTGATTTTCCCTGAGATGTATCTATTGCCTGGGATAGCACATATATTTGTTGCAAGCATCATTAGCTCTTTGCACTATTTTCATAAAACCTATTAGCATCAGGTTCTTCTGTAGTTCCTCTGATGCTATCACGGGAGAAAACATACTTTCCCTCCCCATCTTCCCCATGTATTTGAGGAGGATTTATGCCTTGTCTGGATGTACGATCCTCTCCATGGGTCACAGCAGAGCTGGGCTGTCCCCCTCACTCAGCTCTGCTCTGAAATCACCACAGCACCTGCAGCACAAGCTGACTTTGGTTAATCCTCCATAACTTTGCTGTTCTCAATAGTTATATGGCCCAAGTGCACAGTTTGGGCTCTGTCTGTTGTCAAAAGCAAGAGTAAGGACACGAGGGGGCAAATCCAAGCTCTGGATGTCAAAGAGCTTCTTTAGGTGTTTGAGCAACACTCTTGAGGTATCTGTAAAGGACCCTGACAACCTGCACTGGGTGGAGACGCTTGTTTTGGGACACTAAAGCTTCCAGCAGCATTTAATCAGTCTGCTCTTCACTCCCTCCCAGCTGCCAGCTCCTACCTAATAGGGCCAGTGGAGCAGCCAGGTCATGTACATGTAAACAATGTTAACCTAATTCTTTGTAAAGTAGCACAGCATTTATGTATTTCTCTTACTTGCTGTCTGCTGGGGATATATGCTACTCTCCAAATGAGTGCAACTGAAAGGAAACAAGGTGATGTCTTAGTATTTTATAATATTGAAACATATTGAACAATCTTGAACAAGACTTGCAAAAATAATAATATTCTGACAGTTCTAGTTATATCAGACCTGCTAGACCACCATGTGTGGCCACCCTGCAGTTGTCCCATCTAACCAAAGCTTCTAAAACCAGGCTGTTGGGGCAGAGAATCTGCTGTGGAGCACCTCCTGTTCTACTGACATCTCAGGGGTTGTTAACCAGCTCCCATCCTGCCAGCAGAATTCAATATATATATATATATATGTGTAGACAGGCCAATATTCAAAGAGAGATCAACAAATAGGGGTCTATAAGTAAAAATTATAGACCAGATGTTAAATGGTATATCTCCAAGGAAGGTGAGTGCAGCCCAGCCACTTGTCTAGAAAGACATTCCCTCTGTTGCTGTATCAAAACCTGCAGGTTGCACACCTGAACAACATAATGACCATAGGAGCAAGAATGATCCAGGCAGAGACACTTCTTTTTTCCTCATTTGTTATCTCCCTAAACTACTACAATGGCAGGAACTTGGCCACCTGGATTAGGAAGAAGCTATGGCATATCCCAGGCATACTCCCAGCTCAGGGCACCAGGACAGCGGGGTGAGCTGAGGGGGCTGCATCCACACGGTCTGGGTGCAATCTCCTGGACACTTCTTAATCACCAGAAAATGACTAATAATATCTCCGATAAAGGAGCCACCAATACTGTCCTCAAAATGAAAGTCTGTGAGGGCAATAGCTTGCATTTTTGGGAGTACTAACAGCAAAGCAAACAATGTTTTGTTTTAACTAAAACGGTTGTTTTAACTACCTTGAAGACAATGTGATAAATTTTCCAGCCCTTCAACTCCTTTACTCTAGAATATGTGATTTTCTGAATGGGCAGGTCTTGTTCTTGTTCCCAAGTAACATTTTGAGTGAAAATCTATGAAGCACACACTGCAAAAAAAATCATGTCCTGTCTGGTTCTACATTTATAAATGAAAATATAGTTCAAGGAGCTAATGTTTATCCTGAGGAGAAAGAGACTGCAGATTATTAAAGATAAAATAACATTTAAAGGTTTTGATTTTTTTTATCTGATTTTTTTCTTTCCTCTTCACCTTCTGAGGTATCCCAGACAGTTACATATGATTCAAGCAGATTATACATTTCATCAGGACAGGTGACAGAAATGAAAAACACACCTAGACACTTCAGAGCCGCAGGAAAAAATGAAATCAAGCTCTTTCAATAAATTTCAATTCTAGAAGGCACCTCTATTAAAATGTAGAAGTGAAGCCATGAAATATTGAGGGAAAGGCAATGAAATGTGGAAGTTGTCATAAATCAAGAGACATAAAAATCTTGGAAATACACGGCAAGAACAAAGTTCAAACCTTATTCTATTATGGTTTGCTGGAGTCTAATTTGTAAAATATACAACTCCAAACCTTTTTCTGTGAGGATTTTGAAGGCTTTCCTGGTAAATAAGATTCTCTAAGCTATATATAAAATTATTTCCACAAAAACAAATACAGTCTTACAAGTATTTAGCCAAACCCTGGTATAGATGCAAAGATAATAAACAATATATATATTTTGCTTCATTCAGAATAAGTCTTCCTTTCTAGTACTCCAGTGAATGATAAATATCTGATGACAGAAGTCAATGTTTCAGAAAACATAGGTAATAATGGAAACACCTGTTATTTTGTCCAAATTTTAAGACTTTACCATAAAGGATAAAACATAAACCCGAATGGATTGTGTTTGTAGGGGTTGTGTACACAATTCCACCACCACAATTTCTTCTTTCCAGGTTGTCACTAAGGCTGGTTGCATGGGTACCACCCCTGCAGGACTTATCCCTGTTTGACAGTAAAGCACAGAGGAACGCCAGGGGCTAAAAGAGCCAATGGGAGCTCTACCAATCTTCTTGTCAGGGGTATGTGCTCTCCCACCAGCAATCTCATGTGACAATTAAACAGATTGATAACAGAATTATTACCAGAATGACAGCCAACCTCTCCATTTAAATTTTTTTCATTTGCTTTTTGCACAACATCATTCTTTACATGATCTTACGTGATTTCCGTGATAAAAACATGATAATGTTTTTGTTCTGAATTAACAGTTGCATAATTCTTAATCATTGTTATATAAACCACAGATTTCATAATTTATAATTTTTCAACTACCTGAGCCCTCCCAAAAAAATCATTTAAGGTTTTTGATCTCCTAGTGACACATGCTTGTGAAATGCCAGTGTTTCCAGCATTTGATCATGTTTGTGAGAGGGGTTGTCTTGATAAGCACTGGAACTCATCAGTCACCAAGGTTGTTGGTAAAGGTGTCTCGGTATCATTATTTCTATATCATATGGAATTCCATGGTAATGAGGCTTTAAACACTGCAATTTAAAACCTGTGTAAATTGGCACAAGTTGTAGAGTATTTGAGGGGATATTCTCATCTTAGTGCACTGGGCTAAAGCAGCTCCTGCCTTAGCACAGGGGAGTGGAGAACACCCGGGGCTGAAAATGCAGCATTTGCATAAAGCAGCCATTCTCAATTGAAAGGGAAATGGCACCAGAAAGACTTAAAGTAGAAGACAGCAAAATCCTCACTGGTGGCATGTGTTACAGCAATGCCAGGTTGTCCTGTCATCAGGGCAAAGGCACAATTCTGTAGAGACCCAAAGAGCACATGTTGGTGGCCAGTGAGTTGGGCTGTCAAATCCCTCACCTCCACACTCAATTCACTGCACTCCACTTCTGGAGGTGTTCACTGAGGGTGGGCTATCAATCTGAAGAGATTTTATTTGCATCACAATGGCCAGTTTCAACAGTAAAACCTGAGCCCACCACAAACCTACTGTTCCCAAACTGTGAAAGTATTTGTTGTCCATTTTTGTGTTCAACAGCTTGCCAGTTGAGTTGGTCAAATAGTCATTGTATGTTTGACATCAAATTGGCAAGGGGAAAATGTCATCAAAAAGTTCTGGTTTTGATAAAAATGTCAAAATTGAAAAAAAATAATTTTAGAAATTTCTCCATCAAAACCACAGTTTCCAGCCCTAGCTGGTAGTGATTGTATGCATGTAGGTTAAGTTGTTGTATCATCTTCAATTACAAATGAAAAAATAAACTGAAAAATTTCTTATTAGCCTTAAATTCATTCCACAGATGTCCACTTAGGAATAGCCATAGTGATGAGGCTAGAAAGCATTCTCTCATGGACTTGATTCATGACAGATTAAATACATTTGCAAAATGTCTTTGCAAACTGAAATGCACTTTTCTGCAGTGCCTTTTTCTTTGTTTATTGTGAATACTGGAGGAAAATTACATGTGAAATCTTCACCTAAGACTATGTAGTCAAGGAAATGTTTAATTGTGTGATGGTTTAGTTTGGACTTGCTTTATTGTGTCATTGTTTAAAGCACCATACAACTTTCTATTCATTATTATTCATGCATTGTTATCTCTTAAGGCTCATAAATATTTCAGCAACACTCTCTGAATGCCTGTTATGAACGAATTTGATTGTGGGAGAAACATCTGTTCAGTTTTGGATGCTCTTGCTCAAGAAAGATAGTCAAGATTGAAAAACTCCAAACACACACCACTATAAAAGTGATTTAAGTTGTGATTACTTAGTCTAAAATGGAAAAACAAGTCAAATCTGATCTATAAAAGTGTTAGTAGTTTACACCCTTCTTCTAACACGAGTGGACCCTCAAAACTCAGCCAAAGGCAAAAGCAGGGTAAAAGCATGAAATAAAAAAGGTGCAGTGCTTGAAAATAGGTCAGGGTAAGAAGGATTTGTAATGAATTGGGGGTCAAATTCAGGTCCCTTTCATTGCAAAATTACCCCCTCCCTTTACGTTTTTAAAACTACTCTTGTTCTCTGTGCTAGGACCAGGCAAGAATTTCTTGGAGAGGTAACATAGGCAGGCTAGCAAATGTCTTTTGGCTTAACGGTAAATCAGCAGAGGTGGGAGCTTTTCTTTTCCTGTTTATTTGCTTGTCTCCAAAATTACTATTTGTTATAATAATTAACCAGGGCCCAGAGTCCAGGAGCATTAGTGTCTAACATAAATAGACAAATAGCAACCAAGAGCAGCTTGTTCCAGAAATACCAGAGAAATTTCACATACTTTTTGGCTCACTTTGGAAGGAAAAATCAGCTTTCTGTGAGGGCTGTAATGGAAAATGAGATTCTGAAATAACTTATCTGGCCTGGAGGTCACAGAGCAACTGAATTGAAAGAGAAACAGGGCAGGAAAGAAAATGTGGCAGCTCAGCTAAGCGGGAGAAAGATTTGCATTTTCTACTGTTCCTGAGCTGTACTGCAAGGTTTCAGGCTCTCAGGAGTTCAGTTTCTCTCACTGTAAGATATCCTGTTTTGTGGCACTATCAGTCCAGATCTTTTCTTCTGGTTGCCCTGTTTCCAAAGGAGCCTAAGAAAGCAGCCTATCTTACTGGCAAAGGAGGCGCACCCCATTTCAAAGCTTGCAGTGGTGGTGTCAGGTGTATTAAACTGTGTCATACAAAGTCCAATGTTGAAATCTTAAGTGGGATAGTCTCGTGATTTTGCAGAGATCTCTCACTGATACTGTTTTGTTTCTTCAGCATGAGGACTGGTGATCATCTGTCCTGGAAAATTCACAAGGGTGGTGACTATTGGTGATATGAGGACTGCTGAAAATTAGATGTTTTCTTTAATAGCTCTTTTTCTTCTGAGACAAGCTGTAGAAAGATTACTGTCAAAATTTGCCCTTAGTTTCTAAAAAAAAGACGAGGGTCTCTGAAGTGCTAATGCTATACATTATAAAATCCTAAGCTAACTCTATAAAGAGTATTTGGAACAGGCATTAGCTGCAGTATCCTTGTTTCCCAAATAAGCTGCTCTGATTGATGAGCAGCTTCACTAGTTCACAGATGTGTAAGTGTCCCCACAGTGCTTTTGACATTTCCGAGCATCCAAGCCTCTTCTGGAGGAAAGGCATCTAGGGAAAAAGAAAAAAAATATAGTCTTTTTTCTCATTAATCTTCTGGCCTTTCAGAAATGAACGTCAGAGTCTCTCCCTAAGTGGATGGTCATGACATGGGCATTTGTGTCTCCACAACATCTTGAGGAGCATGGGGTAAGCATTTGATGCATGCACCTCTTTCTGGAGTGATCCCTCACCTAATTCCCTGAAGAGATATATTTGAAAACAGACTTTTCTCCTATTTAATCATTCCTGAAAGAGAACATATGCTTTAGGAAGCAGATTCTAAATGAATCTTCTTGTCTTTAATTGAAAGATCCTAAAGCAATCTTCTTGTCTTGATATAGAAAGAACCAAAATGTTTTTTACGCCTTCTTGTCCAAAATTATTCAGGGTAGAAGGCAAACAATCCATGCTGAATAAGAGAACTACCACAAAATTGCTATTACTGGAGAGTTCCACACAAAATTTTTACAAATTGATCATATCTTTCCTTGAAAAAACAAAATTATTCTTTCAAGAAGATTAATAAGACGCTTGCAGGGGTTTTTTTTATTTTTATTTTCTTAAATAGATTCTGTCAGTATCTCAGTTTATTGAAAAGAAATATTTTTTTTTCCACAAGTTTGTTAATTAGATTTTTTTCATATTTTAGAATTTTTCTTTTTTGGTAATTAGAGCTGTAACATTACCAAAATGTGTCTTTTATTTGAAGGGAGAGAATATTCAATCAAAACAAAGATAACAAGATTATTCCTTTATGTGAATTCTAGTTGATCCAAGGATGATGTTACCTGCTACTTGCCCAGGTACAAAATTGGTATTAAGCAGAGGAGACAACCTCTTGTATTATCCCAGCATTTCTATCACTTCATGATCCATTTCAAATACGTCATCCTGAAACCAATCGCACATGGCCTATTTGCTGAGGTACTTTGGAAAGTAGCACTAGGGTAGTAACTTAGCAGATTCAAGAAATCCGCTGGAATTTGAATAATTAGACCACTTTTGAGCATTGCCTAACACTAGTTTTCCAATTGAAACTTCAGATATTGTTTTTATCTAATAATAGTCCAAGCAGTTTTCGGTGAGACATTGAAAAATACCATCACTGTACAGGAGTACAGTTCAGGAGTTGGCATCTCTTTGAGTTCACAGCATCACAAAATGGTTGAGTTAGAAGGGACCTCTGGAGGTCATCTGATTCAACCACCCTGCTCAAGCAGGGCCACCTAGATCTGGTTACCCAGGATTGTGTGCAGTCAGCTTTTGAAGATCTCCAGGGATGGACACTCCACAGCTTGTACCAGTGCTCAGCCACCCTCACATTGAAAAATTGTCTTCTGATATTCTGAAGGCATCTCCCATATTTCAGTTTGTGCCCGTTGCCCTTTGCTTCTGGGCGCTACTGAAAAGAGCCTGGTTCCATCCTCTTTGTACCCTCCCTTTAGATATTTATGTACACTGGAAATGTTCCCCTGAGTCTTCTCCAGGCTGAACAGTCCCAGCTCTCAGTCTACTCTCACAGGAGAGGTGATCCAACTCCTTCGTCGTCTAACTGGCACTCCACTGGGCTCTCTCTAAAAGCTTAAAAAAGTTAAATGTTTTGGTTAAAAACAATGTTTTCTATTTAAAACTCTCTAATTTGCAGGACTTTTTTCCTTGTTTTCTCCGTCATTGCTATCAAAGCAGTCCTGTGTTGGCATTCAAGAAAATCTTGTTTCCTTCCCTTCCCCCCCAGCATCTTCCTTTTTCTCCTATTAAGATGGCCCCTTGTACCAGATCAAATTGATGAAACACATCATGACCTGGTAAGGGAATTTTCATTTAATGCCTTCTTTATTACTGTGCCAGTATTAGTTAAAATGTCACAGAGCACCAAGAATGAGCACTCTAATATTCACCCAAAAACAGAACTATGAGGATAAATGGAAAAAAAATTAATTTGACATGCAAATTGCCTAGATTTTGAAGCAGCAAAGCAATTACGAACATGAATCATAAAAAAATAAAAACATGGGTGAAAACAGAATTACCCTGAGAGTGGCTTCTGCTGAAAGCTGCAATCTGTGTGTATGTAGGAGGCCTTTGGGGTCTCCTGCCAGTGATAAACCTTCTTAAATCTAAGGGCAGATGTTTTTTGCTGATTCAACAGTCTTGATCCACCGAGCAAAAGTGCTGCCCCGGAGTGCTCTGGTCCACAGAAGTGTCCTCCTCTCCTCTGCATGAAGTCAGGGAGATGGGGGTTCCCTCCTGTGTCATCTCACCAGCCCTGGACAATTACAGTGAGAATAGGAGCGTGCAGCAGAGATAATTGATGTCATGCACTGCCATCTGCTGTGCCTCTTCTCACACTACCATGCCAAACTCAAGCCTGGAAGACATGGAGCTTGAAACAAAACTATCACTGCATGTCATTCTCATTGAGTGTCAAGAAAGGATTGCATAAGGGTATGGAGAGCAGATAAAATGTACAAATGGATACAAAAGGCATATATGTCCACCAAAGGTCTCAAGTTTTTCACAGTAAAGGAGACTGTCCATATTCTTTCTTTTTGAAAATAAAGATTTGTTGTGTATTAGGACATTAATGAGTAAAATCATATAAAAACTAGAACAATCTTCTGTGTGATAAGAAGCTTTAAGAATATTTGGATGTGCTGCTGACTTTTATCCTATCTGAAAATTTATGTTAACCCCCAAGAGTGAGCCTCAGAAAACCTGTCAAATATATTTGCATATATTCCAGCTCAGAATCTCCCCAGGACAGTAGCTACACTCTATTTATAGATAAAAAGCTGGTTGATAATCTGAGGGAGCAGCTGGCCTTTTGAAGTGCTAAGAGCAGACCACAAAGTGCTATATGGCAATTGCAGTGTGAGAAAAGACATGGACTCAGCATAGTGCAGGTCTTTTTGAAGGAAACAGGAGATTTGTCATGGAAACCTTGGGAAACTGACATCCTTACAACACTCCTGCTAACTTCAATAGGACAAGTCATGGCATCACATTCTTCTCCCTGTAAAACAGGTATAATCCAGTGATGCCTTGTTACACTACATTGTAGCTCTCTTTTTTCCAAAAAAGGTGTAACATCTGTTTATTTAAAACCCAATTCAGCTTTCCATCCAGGTCCTGTAACCTCTCCATACATACCACCATGGATCTATTTCATAATATGTTTTGTAGTCTCACCTGTTCATTATCTTCCTCATGGTATTTTTCTCTAACTGTACATTGTAATGATATACAAAGCAGAAGAATTCCTATCGAAAAACAAAATTTCCTTACCCCCACCACCCATTCTGCTTGGTTCTACCAGACCTCAATCGTATTTTGCATCAGGGCAGTGAAGGTTAAGTGATGACATTTGATTCAGCATGTATTAATAATGGGTGATAATTTTAAAGCTATCTTATTTTCATTACTCTTTCTAATATCTCTTCATTGTGTCTTGGTACCTCAATGCCTGAGATTTGCTATCTAAAATTATTTGCCATTCTTACTTCATACAGATGGATTTGTTTCTTCAGTCAAACACCAATGACTCTGTGTGGGCAATAACAGCTCCAATGCTGTTGGTACCTTTATCAGTTTGTGGGACGTGGCATCATCACAACCTACATACATATGAACTACAAGAATCTGCCATCCAAGGCTGTAGAATGGCCTGGCAAACCATCCCAGGGGAGCCATATGCAGCTTTTATCAGGATGGAGCTAGGTATCACATATAGTCCCATGAAGTACACCCAGAGTCCACTGCAACACAGTATTGTCACGATTGCTCTGGGCTTAGCACATTTGCAGATATAGGAAAAGATTTAAAGACTGATATAGGACTCAAAATTATCATGATAAATCAGAGGCACAATCCAACAGAAATATAATATTCAAAGGAGACGTGCAGAATTTACTGTAGTTAGACTGTCAGCTGCACAGGTGCTGGATGGCAGATGACTAATCAATTCTGAAAAAAAGGAGCTGGCAGTTACCATGGATCACAAGCTGAACATGAGTCAACAACATCACGCTACTGCAAAAAAAAAAAAAAGAGAAACATCACACTGAGGTGAAAAAATAGAAAATTGGTCTGCAGCACTGGCAGGATCATCTCTTCATCCTACACAGCACCGGCCAAATTTCAGCTGGGGTACTGCACTGAGTGCTGCTTGTAAAAAAAACTTCCAACTTGTGGGCAAGAGTCCCCAGGAAACTGGTGATTGACTGAGGTCTGGAAAACAAAAAAAAAAGGATATTTGGCCTGTTCATCCACAGCAGAAAAGCATCAAAAGGAACATGAGAACAGCACAACTGGTACTCAGCAAAACTATGAAATTGCCATCTTTCAGGATTTGCATCACCTGCTTGAATGAGGTGTGACTCAGTCTGCAGACCTAGAAACTTGAAAATCCTCTAGGACTGGAACCCTTCTGTTGTGAAGACAAACTGAGAAAGTAAGGTATATTTAGCCTGGAGAAGAGAAGGCTGTGAGACCTCATAGCAACCTTCCAATACCTTAAGGGGACCTACAAGAGAGCCACAAAGGAGCACTTATCAGCAGCTGTAGTGCTAAGACAAGGAGCAATGAGTTCAAACTGAAATAGATGAAATTTAGGTTAGGCATACAGAAGAAAGTCTTCACTGTGAGGATGCTGAACACTGGAACAGGTTGTTTAGCCCTGGAAGTGTTCAAGGCCAGGTTGGATGGGGCTCTGAGCAACCGGGGACAGTGGAGTGTGTCCCAACTTATAGCAGAAGGGTTGGAACTAGATTATCTCTTATGTCCCCTCCAATCCAAACCATTCTGGGATTCTATGGTTGTGAGGAAAGGTTCCATGTTTTTGAGTTTGGGGTTGGGAATGTTTGGTTTTGCTGGGTAGAGGTCTGCTTGGATTTTGATTGATAAAAAAGGTCTCAGTGGAAATAACTCCCTTGCCACACAGAAGTATTTGCAAAAGAGTTTTATACCAAATTGCACAGAGTGAAGCAAACACTATCTGCAGATAACCCCCAGAGAGGGGTTTTATTGAAAGTGCTGACTGCAATGCACATTAGATATTCCCTTGTTTCTACCTCAGGTAGTAACCAAACTTAGCAGTAATGGAACCTCTACCCTCATCTGTAGGACTTAACCCTAGAAAGAATTCACCATGCTGGTTTTTCATTCCTTTCACTTTTTTCCCCCCATGGTAAAAGCTCTATTTTGTCTTATTTACTGCTGATCCCAATCTTTATCTTTAAATAAATCTGTTTCTTATAATCAGGGTATTTAATTTTCTTGTGTCTGTGCTACATTCCTTGCTGTTTAAAGCTTCTTCTAAGGACGCAGTGGCTGGCATTGATTTTTTGGGGTTTTTTTTTAAGATCATTGCAAAAATATTTCTTTGGAGGCTGGGGAATGAACATATGTAAAAAATTAAATGAACTTTAGAAAAATATCCAAGAGCAGTGGTCGCCCAGTGCTGGCATAATGCCAGCCTTGACACTATCTCTAACTCATTGGTAAGCTGTTTGCAGGGATATTACTGATATAATTTCCTTACATCCATTGCAAATTTCCTTTTTATAAGGTGTAAGGTTCTGTACTACAGCTCTGGGAGCTATATTAAAGGATCTTATTATAGGACAGAAACAACAAGATAGCTAGAAAGCTGGAGTGGAAGCTAAATATTTTTAGGAAATCCAAAGGGATCCCACAGAGATTGCCTTTCAGTGGTTTCATGTATTGTGTATGTTAAAAAAAAACATCTGGAATCCTAATAGGGATACAAAATACTATAAAAGAATTTATTTAAATAGGAAAACCCCCAAACACAGTGGATAGTCATGAAAAAGGCAAATTCCTCTTGTCTTCAACAAGCCAATATCAAATACCATCCTGGCACTCACTTGTTTGCGCCTAGATTCATCTGTCTTACCAGAGACAGGTATAGTAAACAGTCACCAAGGAGTTGCCTAATGGGGATGGAAGGAGAAAGGCAACAAAGCATGAAAATTTATTACAAATGGGATGAAGATGTGCATTTTCCTAGGTCAAATATAAAAAGATCTAAGAAAGACACTAAGATCATGCTCTAACTGTAGAATTCAGTGCCTAGAGATGGTGAGAATAAATGCAGCCAAGGGGCCTATCTACAACATATGGAGCAGCCTTTAAGGAGGGTGGAGGTTCATGCATCACTTAGCAAAGCCTCCTGCAAAAACCAAGCTCTCACTTAGGTTCTAATGGAACCTGAAGGAAGGAGATTAAGTCTTTAAGTCTGTGTAAATTAGTGACAGAGAAAATGAGAAACACATATTTTGGTTAAGATAAGTAAAACAACCTTCCACACATCCACAAAGAAAAATACAACCAGACATTGCTGTAGATTCAAAACAAAGTGCAAAGCAAAGTGTTTCCCTCTGGATTGTCAGCATCCTTCTTCAGCTGTCCAGTCATATCTGAATAAGAAAATCTCCATTTATTTATGTAGTCACACTGACACCAGGGCTTTCTACAAAATTTCTCCTCGTGTTGCCTCTGCACTCCACCTGGTTCCATTTAAGCTCATTAGTGGGGAATGATACCCCACAGGGTGGTTCCCAGCAGTATTGGTCCTTTCCTCCCAGAGCAGGACCAGCTGCTCTCCTGCATCCTGCTATGTCATGGCAGGCTGCTGCATGAGCTTGTGGTGCAAGGACTTTGACAATAGCCAGGAACTACAGCCCACAGTTTTGTCACTGGCCTAATTTCACCATGTTCAGCATGGACACACTAGGGTCTTTACCTCTATGAGGTTAAAAAGTTGCTTCCAACTTACCTAAACTTACTTGGTGATGTTGAACTAATGAAACAATTCCTGAGCAGCCTATTTTTCAACACTCTTTGTGTCTCTGTATGCTGTAAATACTGTGATGTTTACTGCAGGGAAGCTGAAATTATGGAGACACCATCAGAGAATGAAAGGAAAATATCAAAGTATGTATTAAAAGAAATCCACTTGACATGTTTGCAAATAGACTTTCAAAACTTTTCAAACTTCTTGTTGCTGAAATTATGGTTGTTGATTATCATCAGACAGCACATGTTTATCATGAGCAATAAGATCAGAACAAAATAAGGCAGTTCCTAGAAAAGAAAATAAAATGTGACCACAAAACACACCAAGAGAGGCTGATCCTCTTTTCAGAGAGTGCTTTCTAAGAGTAAGGGAAATAACTTGCAACTGATTTTCCTTGTTCATGCTCATCACCAGTGAGAAACAGTCGTCTGATGGTTGGTCTGCAATGGAAGAAGGCAAAGGCAAGCCACAGATACAGGGCACAGCTGGACAGCACCACTCTTGCTCAAGTCAAGGCATTAGCCTGTGAGTCTGGGTCAATAATGTGCCAGACCAGGTACAGGCACGAGTTTAACCAAACTCAGGCAAGGACCAGCTTGAACTGATCTTCCAAGGCAAGGTGGGGGAAGCTGCAAGCAAAACTTGTCTTGAATGGAGCTGGACCATGTCCTCTGCTGCTGCCAGGCAGGATGCACACCATGAAAACCTGCAACTGCTGAAATCACTACTGCCATGGGACACAGGGGGTAGATTTTAGCGTGGAATAATGTGTATTGGAAACATAATGAAGTGCAGTGAAACACAGCACACAGGCTTCCCGGTGGAGATCGTCTCAACTTAAAGGTATTTTTCTTATGTCTGAAGCTAGCATTAGTCCTTTTCCCCAGTTTCTCATGCTTCAGCAAGAAATTCAAGCATTCTAAGATACTGCAAGGAAGACTGCTCTAGTGCTTTGCCATCTGTGAAATAGATCGTGCTGTTTTCACAAATGGCTTGTCATGGCCTTTTGCTCAGAAGACTTCCCAACTAAATTTTGCAAACTCATGGGTCTTTGATAAGTATCAAATTACATAAGAGCTTATCTCTAAAGAGCAGATGAGCCCTTTGACATCAGTGAGTTTATTACCTGATGCAGGATTTATTGAGTGTTTCCACAAGAGTACTCCACCCCTCCTTACACTTGATGCATTTATATATCTTTTGAGATATAAAAACTGGAACATACTGCATAGGAAGCATTTGGCTGCTCCATCCTAGAAAAAAATTTGAGGTCTTCTAGGAATCCTTCCGTGCATCCTTCATCTTCATCAAAAGAAACAAACTTCCATAGTGACTGCTGCCTACCAGGAATCAAGTAGTTGCCTCCTTTCATATATAAACAACAGTCAACTTTAATCAGCCTTTAATCTGTCAGTAGCCCTTCGATAAGAAAACTACCCATTTATACTTCATTAATCATGCTTCAGCAAAGCAGGCCAGGATCTGCTAGTTCAGTGAGCAGAAACAGACTCCTTCAGGGGTTTGGGGTTGGGGTGTTTTTTTAAGGCCACAAAAAGGGAAAAAGCATGAGTAGGTGTATGAACATATGAGAGTGTGAGTGAGTTCTATAGGAGTTTGCCAGCTGGAGGAGAGGCATTAATCTGCACTGCATTACATCACTGAGCACATATTAGAAAGCACCACAGCCATTTTCCTTAACCCTACATTGCATCTCTTCAGGCTGCACAGGACTTTATATTTTCAGAAAACCTCAAGACACAAAAACAGAACAAGAAAGTAGAAAAGTTTACAAAAAGGACTTTTAGAGAAACTTTACCTATTCTCATGACTGCCCAGTTCATGCTTCTACTTTGCTTTGAGGGGCCCTAACATTCGGGAAAAAGGAGTCCCCACAATTTCAGTTGCCTCAAAAGTCAGACATAATATTAGAGAGCTAAGTTAAAACTCTTCTTTAAAAGACTAGGTGAAATTTTTCTTCTAGCTTCTGATCCATCTCAATTTTTGTACACTCATACATAAAAAACCTGATCTAGTTCAACACACATTGTAATGAGTGCAAAGCTCTCATGACCGTCACAAGTATGTGTAATAACAAACCAGAAGGATGAGAAAGTGACACAGAAGATTATTAAGAAAAACAAATCTGCTGAAAGTTTATTAAACTAACTAACTAAATAAATAAAGCTAAAAATATCTGTGCTTCTCTTGTGTCTTTTGATGTTCCACAGCTTCCACGAGAGCAGAATGAAGACTTACATGTAAATATTGCTTTAGGTGACTTTTGAATTTTGGAAATACATGCTCCTCATGTTTTTAGCTTAGTTTTGTCAGAGTCACTGTTGAGCCTCTCCTGAATTGCCATTCTTGTTTTTCTCTAGAAGCAAGTGCCACACAACTCAGTGATCCTGCCCTTCTCTGTCTTTGCCTACATAGAGAAGTAGCAGGCTGGGTAAACTGCAACAAACCCCTTGTTGTTTTTTAAGCTGCTGAGAGGTACCACTTTGGTGCCTGTGCCTGCTATTGACTTGGAATCAAGAGAGGAGAAAAATCTCATAGAAGAGAGTGATGTATTTCACCAGCATATCTGATAGAGCTACAGAAGCAGGAAGCAGACAGACTCAATAGGTCATTTCCACAGGCTGCTGCTGGTGGGAGGCAGCTCCCCTGCCTCTGAACACAGAGAGTACCAACATCAAGAGATGGCCAAGACTCATACCCTGAAAAATACCTGGGTGCCTGCAGAGAGGAACTCACCTGAACCAGTTTACATGCTGGCCTTAGGATGAGATAACTCACTGGCATTCAACAAGATAAATCCCTCTTTGTACACCTGAAAACTTGCACTAATTCCTTTGTTGTACCCTGTGAGCTGGTGGAGGATCCCAAGAGCCCTTGAACCACCCCAGGCAGAACAGAACACTACTGTTTGACATCCAAATAGCACTTGACACATCACAAACACCTTCCCCAGGTTCCCTCCCCGCGACAGAATTTAGGCTTGACAAAGGAATGTCAGAAGTGGGTCATCTCTTACCACCCCTAGCTATCAAAAGCATACACCTCCCCTCTCCAGTGAAGCCCTTCAAAACAAAGGCTCACTCACAGCCAACTCAATAGGCAGTCTTTAAGTTGCAGGAATAATCAAAATCTCATATTTCCAGAGGCTGTCTCTCTGTACCAGGTGCCCACAGGGTCCAATTCAGAGAGAGAGTCACCATTCTGGTGACTCCCTGGCACACAACTTTGACAGCCCATCTCAGTGCAGTTTCCCTGCCAGCCCCAAAATCTGTCAGCCCTCAGAGAGGTGAAGGATGGTGGCACTGGCAGGCTCAGGCTGCACAGGAGGAGCTCACTTCCAGGCATGCACAGCCTCCTGCCTGGATGCCCTTGCAGCAGCACATCAATCTCTCCTCCCCAGTGTCATAAACCCCCTGCTCTTTTAAACTAAATGTTCACATCCTCACTCCATAGAGTAAGAAACTGCTTATGCCTGGGAATCAGCAATTAAAATTGCAGGCTATTTCTTAGCTGATGGTTAATGCTGTCCCCAGCAAGATCCCTTCTTTCCCCCAAGCCTCCTGCCCAGCAACCAGCTCAGCACGCACTGCTTGCCCCTCCTTTCCCCACAGAGAGGCAGGATCAGATCTCAAAGCCCCACTGCCCAGGCCTCCGCCCTAAGCTCAGTCACGGCAGGCCCTATCCCTGCCCAGGCAGCCCAGCCCCAGCCTCCCCCCTTGTGCTGGTGGCACTGCAGACGTACAGCCCCATTAACCCACTGGAACCCGGGTCCACCCACATGCTGTGCTAGTGGCCTGTATCACTATCTAGCCTATCAGCACCTCCTAGTGCTTTTTCAAGCATCATTTCACATTAATTACTATTCTCTTATTTCATTAACAGCAGTAAAACACTTTGGTAGAAGTCACTTCTCCATTTAAGTTCATGTCTCCATTTAAGTTCACCGCTGGTACCTCTGAGAAGATGAGTAGCTCAGAGATTGCAGCAATGGGTCAGCTGAGAGCTATAGACCTACAGACAGCCACATATTAATTCTGCATTATGGGAAATAGTGAACAAGCTCTGACATTTGCTACTACTATATCTAAGAAAAAATGTAAACTGATGGAAAGCCAAAGGAAACACAGATGGGTTCTGTTTAATATGATGCCATATTGCAATTTAAAAAGGTCTTGTGCTGTGCTGTCTGACATGCTTCGCTTGGAAATGAAAACTTCTGGATTCCTCCCATTTCCTCTCCCTTAAGCTAATGGCAGCAAATATTTGAAGCAATTGCTCCCCCTAAGCTTCACTCACTCTTAAATTACAGACAATTTACAATGCAGGTCAGAGCCATGGAAGGCTGTTTCCTTGTAGATGTTCAATCTGGCACCCCGCTGTGGCTGATGATTCAACAAAATTTTGTAAAATGTATTTTTATTAATTTATTTATCTTTAATTTTTTTCCTGAGGAAAAAAGGCTAAATCCCTGAAGAGGCTTTTCAAGGGGACTAAACCCTTGTTAAAAGCAATCTGAGCTGTGTGAAAAAGAACAGTACAAACTTTCTAATAGATATTTCAGAACTGGTGGAAATACAAGAGCATGGGCCATGTTTGGAGATCTATATTTCTGTGGTCTGTCCAAACTGAGCACGTTATTTCTCCTGACCTTACGCAGGATCCACAAGGCAGATTAAAATCCTAATGATGTTTTAATTGTCCATAGCCAAGAGGTCGTAGCTACACTTAAGTAGCGTAACAATCAAGACGCTGAAACTGCCTTCTCAAATCATTCCCTACTCAGCACCTCCCCTTAAGTTTTTTTCATGGAGAATAAATGCTTGGCTCTCACTGGTGCTGCTGTATTTTGTTCTTGAGCCCAGAACAGTTTTCAGTGTTGGGGACCCCTCTTCTACCTCCTAGGGTCCAACATGCAGGGCAGAGTGTGAGCAGTCCCTTCAGACATGCCCACATCACACAGCAGGCACTGTGGACCATAATTTTCCCTGAGCACTCCTGTTGACACAGTACTGACACATCTTAAGTAAAGCTCTAAAGACTCATTTGCAGTAGGGATTTTGATGAACAGCTCTGTCTCTTCGTGGTGCTTTTCACACAGCTAGTTATCTACCAGGTGTCTCACTGCCAGTCAGCCACCTGCACAATAGGTTAACACTGGCATTGATTGTCCAGATTTGCTGATAGCTGCAGCACTGAGATATCTACAGAGTTGGCACAGCTGACTCTAAGTAAGAGGTCGCTTTCTAACAGATTTTATCAAGACTTGAAAAGATCTCTCCGAAGGGCAACAATCACATTTGTGAATTTGTGTAAGATTTGCAGGAAAATTGAGATGCTGGTAGAGAGAGACATTTATAAAAGGTCATTAAGAATTTCCATTAGTGAGGAAGTAATTTGATTATAGAAGTTTGAGGGCATTTCATCAGAGGCAAATAAAGAAGGAATATTTAATGTCAGATTAAAATCATATGAGACCATTTTGCACTGCATGAGAGACATCTGACTGCATTCCTAAAGCACTGTTGTGGGCAGTTCACCTAAGAATGTCTATAAATCATAATTCACTGAAAAAACTCTACACTGCTAAAAGAAAAGAAAGGAATTGCACTCAGAAATGGGAATTATATGAGTGGCTCCTCACTATGAGGAAAAGACAGCCCAACTCAGAGCAAACAATATTGTAAAAATAGCACATTAGGAAAATATTTGAGGCAGAGAAGAGAAGAGTTACAAAGGATTACATATGATAAATCACAACAAACTGAATGACCTGGTCCTTCACTAAATGAAAAAAAAAAATCTGGTAGCAGATGGCTTTTGCAAGGGCAATTCATTTAGTACCTTCTTTTTTTCTTCCGTCTTTCTGCTTCTATCTTCATTAAGAAAGTAAACTGGGCTCAGGTGGCTGACACAATTACCATCAGTGATAAAGTGGTAACAGTTCAGGCTTGAACAAAGACGAGCCAGAGATTATTTACCTATGATACAGAAACATTTAGTCCCATTTCCACCACTTCTAACAAACTTAGGGACCTGAATGAACTAATTTTTACACCTTTCAAAATTCATGATGAAAAAAAGTACCAGAACAATGCAAAAGCCCATTTTAGTACCTACATTTGAGAACAGAGAAAGGACACAAAAAAAGATATTGGAGAATGACTGACCTAAGGTCATGCAAGGATAAATACTGGAAAATACAAACACAATTTTTGAGACAATATGGAGATAATCATCAAGCTGATATAAATTATTTCAAGACAAAACTGGGAAAAATAACAGAGCATGAATTCTAAATATGAAACTGGCAAAAATAATGGATCTGATTCTTGTGATCCCTTTGTGTAAAGAGTGCAGTGAATAATGCAGTAACACTACTCATTGAAAATATGAGATTTCATTTCCCATCATGAAATAGTAAAACTAAATTAAATCTCAAAATCAGGGAATGAATTTAAATAACAAACTGGACACAACATATGCTGAAATGAAATGCAATTGAAACAAATAAAGAAAATTTGAAAATGGATACATAAAATTAATACAATTGCATACAATTAATTGCAATAACATGAGCTGTGGTGAAAAGGACTGAAACATGCTGAAATGAGACTCACTGAAATCTTGAAATCTGGGAAAGAATTGAAACAAAATGGCAGGAGAAGACATATGATGAAAGAAATGCAATTGGGGGGGAAAAAAGAGGGACATTCAAAAAACTAAGACCATTAAATGGAATGGAATTATATGAAGTGCAGTGAAATGGATCAGAAGTTGCTGAAATTATACTCATTGAAATAGTGAGATTTCATTTTCTTTCATGAAATGAATATTCATTAAAGGAGAAGAAATCTTGAAATCAGAGACCAAAAAAAAAAGGTGAAACAACCACAGAAAAGGGGAATTATAATGAAATGGAATGCAATCAGAAATAGAACAAAATTCTGAACAGGAGTGAAAACTATTCAATGGAATGGGATGCCCTCTTCAAGTCACATACAGATTACTCAGCTTTTATCAGCCTTAGTTGGCTTTGGATTGATTAAATGAACAGACAAGGTGTCAAAGCTCATCACCATTCTTCATTGTCCCTAAGAGAGATGCATGATCTGAGAGTCATAAAGACACCAAACACAATGGATGGAGCTGCTAGGTTTGGGAGGTCCATGTTTTATTCCTAGTTCAGACTGTGTGCAGACAAGAAATAAAACTAGGAGAAAGCAAGTAGCAAATTCTGAACCATGTCAGTGATTTCCACAGTTTTAATTAGTGTTAAGAAGTTAATTAGAAATGCATTAAAGTGAAATTATGCCATTTGCATTAGGAATTATGTAATGTTAGTTTTCTGAATTATGTAAAACAGTCAGAGAACCAACTCAAAGTTTTCCATGTGGAAGGGCTGTTGTTACTGGTTATCTCTATTAGCTACACGATCATTTACCCTGGGGTGTAGTACTTCAGCATGGTGAGATGGATTCTTTTGCTAAATTCAAATTCCGATTAGAAACTGTGAGTGGTTTTATTCCCTTTTCATCCCCTTTTACAATAATCTTCCTTCTTGGTCCTTCCTACAGCTGGAACATGACTGTATGTCAGCAGTGGGAGTTTGGCTTTATAAATTATCCTCTCCAGGCCCACTGCTTTCCCAAAGCATCCTGGTACCTCTGACAATAGATATGTCCATCAAGGAAAAGAAAGTGTTTCATTGCACCAGAGAAAATAACATGCTGGTAATTTTTGATACCTCTTTATAGGTATCTTAGTAAGCACTGTATTTGTAGATTGCTGTGTTCTTCCTTCAGAGTTTGAGGAGGGGACATAGCCTAACCCAGCATACAGGGCAATGCAGACAGAGCTTTTGCTCTGAACCAGAGTGGGAGAAGCACACACCTCGCCTCCTCAGGGATTACCACTTGTCCAAATTTCCTCAGCAAGGTCAGAGAGGATGACACACCTGGGCTTGGGATTACTCGACAGCCTGCAGCTCAAGACAAGTACATCTTAGGCCATCCAGAAATACCGGGTGATTTCTGGCCTGACCATAGCAGCCATGAGTTTTCTGCATGGCACTGGAAGTGGCACCCATGAGAAGGTTGATGTGCTTGTACTGCACAACCTGTACCACTCAGAGTCTGCCAGAGTTTCATGTTGCCACAACACACAGCCCTCTGCCCAGCAACCCCAGACAGAGGTCACTGCAGCTGTGCCTCTCTCCCCTCAGTAAAGCTGTGTTGCAAATGGTAAATCTCACACATGATGAAAACCTTCTCTCACTCTGCCCAGAAGGGATGTTCCCAAGAAGCTGAGGACCTCTGCAGCTGCCAGATAAACATCAGGCTGCAGTCCTTGTCTGTGTTTTACACACAGCTAGACAGCAGCCTATTTTCAGCAGGTTTTTCAGTCTGCTCAGATTAGAAACTTCTCTAATGGTTCTTTCCAGCATATTGCTTTATCCCTTCATAAAGCTGTTAAGAGTCATTAACCCATTTCCAGCAAAATGTTTCCACCAAGTCTCCCACGTAAAGTGATTTAGTTTCATATTAATACTGTTATATCTATCTATCCAAAAGAGAAAGATACATGCCAGACTTTAAATGTGAGCTGGTGTGCAGCCCCATAACCTTGAACCAAGGAGAAGAGGTGGTGGTAGTGAGGCCCCAGCTGAGTATTGTTCTGTTTTGTTTGTCTCTTCCCTCATTCATCCCTTTTGTGAAACCAATAAAATACTTTTACCTGTCTTTCAAATTGGTTTTTCACACAGCTGAGAGGATGCTGTGGAAGCATTGCTAATGATATGGTTTGCCTGAAAGTGCCTGAACAGATGATATATCATTTGGGGTAGCCTCAGATGAGCTAATATCAAAGACACAGGTGATTCATTAAATTGCTGTGAGAGAGAGAGCAATGTATTAACCCTTTGACACACTCGAGTAAACCTTCCTCTACAAGATTTTTGTTTAAAAACAGGGAAGCAGATGTAAGTGTCAGAGAGCAGGTGGTAGGGCAGGAGTTTGAGACTAAATGGGATACAAGCTAAAAAACTCTGGGGGATTAATTCTGACCTGGGAAAGAGCTACTGAAATCTAGTTATAATAAGGAGAGCACCACTAAGTAAAAAAGGGCACAAATTGAGAGTTAATGAAAATATTAAGAGCAGTCATACTACAAAAATCTCACATGACACAGAGAGACAAAACTGTTTTTCTAACCTAACTATCATCCCTCATCCAGACCTGCCCATCTCCTCTTTCAAGGAGAATCTGTAGGTACAGACTCAGTAACATAGAAAGAAAGATCAGCTCAGCAGGAAGAAAATAGAATTTCATTATTCACTTCATTGGGTTACTCACCTAGTCTGAAAACAAAAGAGAAAATAATTTTTAAAAAATCCATATAACAAATTAAACAAATAAAAAATCCATACATATTTTGTAGTTGTCAATTTAAATTCTTCACACTTACAGAAGCAATTTAAGGGGCTTAAAGAAGCTGCAGTGCAAAGAAATTCTCGACAAGTCCATATCTGGGAGTTTTAAATAAAAATTCAACCCTCCACAGCATAGAAATTAAAACATGCCAGATGTTACAGGGATTTGACATAGTTCAACAAGGGTAAAGTTACAAGTTTATTAACTACAGCAGCTGGTATTGAAGGATTTGCAATTTTTTAATGTGGCATAGGGTTGGTGTGTGTAAACACACAAGGGACATGAAAAAAAATATTGTGAAAGACCAAGGAAACGAGAACTTATTAAAAAAACTTGGAAGAATATGAAGTGTAAGGGGGTGTAATAAATTAAACGAACAGCAGAGGTCCTTGTTAAACAGCCTGCAGCCATACAAAGACGAAGAGATGCAATAAAGGATCTTTTATTTAGTTTGCCAGCAAGGATTTTAAGAGCTCTTCTGAACTACAAAATTTTTTCAAATTATACAACTTGTAATTAAATCCATCTCCTTTGAACTGAATAGAATACCGGCTCTGCAGAGCTGTCCCCAGCTCACACATCTCCACAGCAGAGGTCCTGCAGTGAGTCTGAGCTGGAACTTGGCAACTCTGGAGAACGACTGCTCTCCAGACATGCCAGTGAGCCCGTCCTGAAACTTATTAAGAAAACATTTACATGGGTGATTAACTTATATTTAAGCAATGTTGTTAATTAACAGAGTGGACATAAAGAAATTACATCTCTAGAATTCACAGCCATGTTTATCTAGAATAACACCAAAATGCCTCATGACACCTATTAGTTTCTTTTTTTTTCCCCTTGAGTACTTGAGAAAAGGGATAAGTAGAATGGTTTAGTTTTTGAGTAGGCAGAGTTTTTCAATTAATAGCTTTTAGGAACAGCAGGCCTTTCTAAAGCATACTACTATGCAGATGGTGGCATTCAAAATGTAATTTAAGTTAAATGTAAAGGCAAAGAATAAGATCATGGGTTTGTTGATACTACATAAACTAGATTGTATTCCATCTGTCTGCATTGCACGTATATGCAGATAGATCCATTTTTCATGGAGAATTATATATAGATATATACATTCCTGGCATTAAATCATCTAAGAGTAGGAAAGTACAGAAAATATAGGAAAATAACTTAGTAGAACTGTGTAACAAAACTATGTTAACAGGCTGGAAGCCCAGACTGCTACCAGCCTAAGCTTCATGTTCTGCAGCCTGCATTTCATGTTCCACTTGAGGTTCAAATTTTACACTTTAGGCTTTATCCCTCCCAGCCTTTACTGGCCCAAGAGAAGGAACGAACAATACTCAGTTCTGGTAAATTCTGGCAACATTTTCTTCAAAATCTGGGAGTTTGGAGCACACTTGTAATAGATGGCAGTGACAGTGCAGTTTGTATGTTAGTAATTGCTTTTCCTACCCAGTGAAAATCTGACCTAATTCAGTCAAGTTACAGACTCTTCAAAAGTAGAGTTTGTGCATGTTCAATAGAAACCATGTTTACCTTTGCAGCTAAAGAATCTGAAGACCACATAGGGAGGCATAAAACTGCACTATTGAGCTGCTCTAGGATTGGCCCAGGAACCTCACCTGAGAGGCAGATTTCTATAGGTTTTCATTGGTCCTCCTGCTGGGTCTACATAGAGCATAAGAAAATGCTTAACTACATGATGTAAAAGAGAGAATGGTAGTATCCATGTCTGACCAGCCACTCAGAACCACAGACATTTCCATCTTAAACTCTGTAGCTGTTTTGCATTTACAGAGCTGGTTCTTCTAGGCTAGTTGTTACAAAAACACAGTTACTAACTTCGAAACAAAACAGATTCTTGAGCAATGTGTTACAGAAAGCCCCGGAGAAATAAAATGCTTAATAAGTCTACAACATGCATTTCAGTGGCATGGGATTGCATTCAGTGACTTCTATTATGGTGGTGCTCTTGATGGGCTAAGTAGGTGCAGAGCTGCATCGTGCTGAGTTCTGTGGGTGAGGTTCCCCCTCTCTGCTAGAGTTATCTGTATGTCACTTTATAAACTGCTCATCAGCCTGATTCCCTAAGAAAACACTGACCCAGTCCATTCAGACAAATTTATGCCTACTTAGGAAATGATGCACACCCAGTCCTGAAAAGTACAATTTCACAAATGAATTTGCCCACCCGTGTTTTCAGGCACAGGTTCTATAATAAGGCACTTCTGAATCACAGGCAATAATTATACCAAACTTTGTAGCAGCTTTAAATAGTAAAACATGCTTAGGAAATCCCCTTTAGCAAAGATGCTTTTGTGTACAAGAACATGAAGTTTACATGTTTGCAGTTTAGCTTTCTACAAATCAGTTTAGCTTTCTTTTTGTTTCATGTTACAGTAGACAGAGAGAGAGAAGAGGCGTGTAAAGAGTTGGAGTGACATTACACATCTTTTAGAGAAAGTGTCAGTGACATTTCAACAATCCCATTTACCATGTCTGAGTCTGCAGAGTGGTTTACATTCACCCACACTGTGTGCTTTCCAACATGGGAGTTAAAATGAACTGCCTGTCTGAAGCACCAGCCTCATTGATTACCCAGTCAAATGAGGTTTGATTCAGCACATCTCCAATATAACTGCATCTCTAGTAAGCAAAAATATGTAATGATACTCCATCTTTCCACTCAATTTGCATATGCTAAGTGCTGCCATTTTTTTAGTCATTTTTATTTTCTGTTTCCAAAAATTCTGTCATTCTGCTTTTATATTAAAACCTCAAGTTTCAGAGTCCTCCCCTGACAATATGCAAACACAGAATTACCACATGAGAGCACTGCCAGTGAGTTTAGCTAGGAACACTTCAAACAGGATGCAGAGCAAATACCTGAAAACAATCTCCTGTCTATCAGTGCTTTATGTAACCAAACGATCCACTGATTTTCCAGTGAGAAAGTAGAGACCTGTGAGTGAAGTGATGACCTTTGCTCCACATATCGTGCCTTTAGTAGTGACTTGTCACTGTATCAATGCATGCTCTTCTAACTAATCACATAGTGATTTTTGTATGCCGGGCTTAAATCTTGGAAACTTGCCACATATGTTAGGAAATTACAAAGGAAATTACAAACAGCTTCCCATATATGTTAGTGTCTATTCTCCCAAGTAGGTTGGGTTTCTTGAGTTTTGAGAAAGCTGAAAAAAATCCCAATTTCTTCCATACACTATGGCTTTGCAGAAAAATTTCATTTGCAAGAAATGGCTTTTCTTTAGGATTTCAATATTATCTAGTAGAGGCACACCCACTTTTACACATGATACCATTTTCTGTATCCTTATTTATTCCTGAATGTTCAACATCACTCCAGCACCTCTCTCACTTAATGTGGTGTCACTTTTCCTGTTTCCAGGATGACTGCTGGAGTTTTCCCCCAGCTGGACCGAGTGGAGGTGATGCATCCACCCTTCCGGGAATTGAATTCCACCCTCAGAAACATTTGCTGCTCTTTGTCCCATATGTATGGCATCCTCCAGCCAAGGCTCTTTCCTGTAACTGTATAACTGCCTCACAAATTATGGCATGAGGGTCTTCTTCATTCAAGAGATTCTATTTGTTGCCAAGGAGGATCCCACACAAGGGCAGAGAATTTCACTTGGTTTGTTTTGGTTTTGTTTTTCCTTTTTAACCAGGTTGTACTGCTGCAGACATCAACAGTGAGAGCTGGATCTGAATTTCTCCTCACTGTGTCATTTTCACCCTTAAAAACTAATCATCTGATGCGTGATTTCAACAAGAGTAGAATTTGATTGCACCAAAGGAATGATGGGAGACTATAAAGTTTAACTAAACCCCAGATAATTAACGGGTGAAACTTTATTTTATCAAATGGCACCTCTCTCTTTCAAGCAATTATGCATTTATTAGTATGACTGCTTTTTCTGAACTTAATTAAATCAACAAGATCCCATATAAGCTTGCACAGCTGTATTGCCTTCCTGCAGTTTCAAATATTTTTATAATCTTGGGTGGAGCGTGGGATACCAGGTGCTTCAGCAACTAACTCTGAAAACAGATGATTTTTTTTAAACTATGTTATACTCCCAGTGTGGAAATAAACATCTCTGCATTCCCATGGCTAAAGAATCCTCTTTTATTCTTTACCAAGCAGCAATCAGAATACAGGCTATTAACAAAATAAAACAAAACAAAATGCACTGTAGGGTAGGGTAAGGAATTTTAAATGTTTCCTGGAAATAAAGACAATAACATTTCTTCCTTTCTTTTTCCTATGTGAATAAAAAGAATGCTGAAATTAAAAATTTTATCATACACCAGCTTCTCCCTCAGTGTTAAGAAGTGATACAGGCCTTTTAAAGCGTGTAATATGCTATCATTTTCAAGAAGATCACTCTTTGAAGTACTCAGTAGTTTGGGAAGGGAGAGAAGGAATAAAAGAATGAAAGACTGGGGAAATGTTAAATTATTTTCAAACTGTTTAAACTACAAGTTAATCACATATACCCAGATGGGTTGTTAAATCAGATAATATAGTGGTAGAGCACCTTTAGAACTTTTTTTCACTTATTGTTATTTTCTCAACAATTTAACATTAAATATAAATGAGAAGCCAAAAATGAATGAAAATAACTCCTAGGTACCAAACAGCTTTCTGCACAGTGTGTGGTAAAATGGGATTAGTGAGATGGATGAAGAGCAGATGAAACCTCTGGTAACTACAACAAATCTCTGTTATGAGCTAGCACCTCTTTGCTACAGGTTTGACTCCCACCCCAGTCAGGTCTCTGACAATGCAGCCAGGGACTCCCACAGAGCAACATGCAGGCCTTGTGCCTAAAAATGCCCCTCCTGAGCAATTTTTAGCCACCCAAATATGCCCAAACCTTAGCTACCAAAAGCTGCTCCTATAGTATCGTGCTAGGACAGCAACAGGGTCACCCATCATTTCTTTTCATATTATTCTTATCAACCATTTTTGGCATTTTTTGTCTCAATGTCAAGCAAGATCTCTCATTACAAGAACACTCACCACTGCAATCAGAAGCAGGCTGCAGGTGAAAAAGGAGGCGTTTCCTGCCTGTGGGGGAGCAGGAGAATGGATTCTCCTGCAGGTTGGATTTGCTGGTCAGCAGCCCGTGCTGGCTCCATGGCTTTGCTCTCACACACTGCAGAAAGCCAGACCACTGGAGAAGCTGTGGCTGTGCGCCCCCAGGCCTAAGAGTGTTCCTAGTCTCCTTTGGAGAAGCCACCAGTCACTGGTGATGCCAAGTTCCACAACTGCCGTCAGCCCTAAGCCTTCCTCCACCTCCAAACACCCACAGGAAAATTAGTACTAAAGCACTGCCAAAACCAAATCCTCACAGACTGCTGCCATCAAAGCTGAGCAGTGGAAACTGCTGAGGGAGGCAACACTCTACATGTTTTGGTGCCAAAATTCAAGTACATAATAACTAGGATTGGGAATGTAGTCTCCATTTTCTGCCACCTCTCAAAATTGGGCATCTCAGAAGGGAAACCCCAAGCACCTATATGCCCCTGCCTGGAGAGGATGCCTGCCCAAGGACTGGAGTTTGCATTCTACTGTCTCATTGTAGGTGAACAAAGAGACGAGGGGAAGGAGAAGATGCAACCACAAAAACAAGCACACAGCAGATTTGCCTTTCCCACCGGGCCCCCAAAGTCATACACTGCCAGCAATTTCTCCTTTGGGCTTCATGCATCCTCCCTTGCCTTCTGTATAATCATACAGAGCACGGGATGTACAGCTCAGCTGTGGAATGCTGTGCACCAAAAATGCCACACATTAGAAATGCCACAGCATGGATATAGGACCTTACCATTTATGCTGCACTTTGCTTCTGCCTCCCTTAGAATGAGAGGAAGATTGCACCTCCTGCAAGAAAGAGGCTATGAGATAATGCCTATTTGAATTAACAGCTAGAAAAAACAAATTCATGAGACTTTGCTTTGGCTCACACCAGGTTTTCCTCAGTGTGTTCCCTTCTTGCAGAAAAGGTCAGCTGCTGTCACTAATAAATTAGCTATACCACATTGTCAGCTCCAGGTTGTGGCCTAAGAGTAACCACTGTAATTATTTTGGCTGTGATATCTCCTATCGTTCAGTTCTGCCATTCTAGACATATGTCTGGCACATCTTTCTATGCCTGTGCTGGGAAGTAATGTCCACAGATAGTTTTATATCCATAAAACATGAGACTATTTAATTTTATCACAGTTTATATTTACTAAAGCTTGCTTCACTCATTCACTTTTTATCTTTATATTGCCTTGTTTTTAAATTTTAAATTAAAAAATTATTGTTTCCCATAACTTTTTCAGTATCACAGCAGACTATGATGAAATATTTCCTAGTTGCCACAGGATATTAATTATAGGACACAACTATTGAATTTTCACCTGCATTTAGATTCCACCTTCACTCCTATTAACTCCCACTACTACTGTTTTGCCAGGTCCTGTGGAAATCTGAGGAAAAGTAATGCCTTGCTTTATCCACAGGAAAGCAAGATTTGGGCAGGAAAAAGGCAATCATTCAAATATCACCAGGAGGCTTATGTCAGCTTATGTCAGCTCTAAACCAGAGGTAAAACAGCTGATAGGTAAAACAAGGAGTGTTTATTTTAGAAATCTACATAGATCTCTCCTGGATCTGCTCACTTCTAGTTCTCTGCTAAGACTGCTGGACAGCTGGCATCAGTATTTATTTGACCCTTTCCTCAATATTTACAAACATATACATAAAAGTCAGAGGATGATGCTTTCAGAGATGTTTCTAAATCCATTCCTTTATTATTTACCAGCCTGGGATATCTTGCAAACACATTTCCTTGTACCAAATACAGTTTATTTGTCTATGGGAACTGCTAGCTATGAACAACTTGGTGTGACTGAAAAGCAGCTGGTTTTCATAACCAAGATAAACCTGAAAAATATTCCAGTGAAACCTTGCACAAATGATCTCTACAGGTCACAGTAGTTATCAGTGGTCTTTTTCATTTACAGGAATAATATTTGCACTGGCTTATCCATAATGCAATGGGTAGGTTGGGAAAATAAATCCTTAGAAAAAAAAGCAACTGAGTTGCTGCTCTCAAAACTGAACCTCTTGTGTGTTTTAGTACTTTAAAAAGGAAAAATACAGTACCCATTAGTAATGTGCAGCTGTCTCACTTTAAGTAAAATGTGCTGTCTCAGAGATGGGGCATGAAGATGCACAGGCTACACCAAAACAACCCTTTAAGACAGCAAAGTCAAACGTGAGTCACCTGAATTTGGCACATTTCTGCACATCAATTAGGACACTGTTTCTAATTACAGAAAGAGATAACAAGCTTGTCTGTGCTCATCCAGTACACTAGAGGATGGTGTTCATTTAATGAGCATCCCACTGATAATTTGTTTTCTTCTCATTATTCACTATCTGGGCCTCAGACTCATGTACAGCATGCTGTTCAGTTGTTCATTTTCCCAAAGGGTTTTTCCACAGGCTTGGCACAGCATCTGAGTGATTCATAAGCGGCATCCTTACATGTTGGGAGAACGTGGCTGTATTTTACAAACAGGAATCTGGAACAGAGAGATATCCACAGGAAAGGTGCCCGCTGATTTTGCAACACTTGAGATTGGAAAGTAGTTGCATAAACAAATTCTTAATGAAGAAATACCCTAGGAATCAGGAGGCATCAAATGTCTCTGGCTGGTGGCAGCAGTTCTTTGGAACAGGGCACTGGGGAAGCAAAAAATTGAGACAAGTTCAAAATTTGACCAGAAAAACACAAGGAAGAAAAATCCATTGAGGATTACATGATATCAAGATGACAACACCGGCTCAGAATACTGTTCAGCACCAATTTTTGGAGTCAAGAAAAATGCCACAGAGTATTGCTATGTGACATTCTTGTTCCTGTGTGCTTTCCAACAAGCCTGCTCTTGGCTCCTGACAGAGACAGGATGCAGCGGGGATGGATTATTGGTCTGGGTCTGGCACAGCCACCCCTATCTCTGCTGTTAAACAAAACCTGGCTGAACAACAGTTCTGAGTTTGGCCTAAGACTCTCCATGGCTACACTGAGCTTTATCAACTATCAGGAGGATTTTAGCATACTTAGTAGCAATATGTTTGGCAGAACGTGGATGATGTATTTTAAGATGTCACTGGAATTCAAAGAGGAAACCAAATATTTCTTGTTGATAAGGTCTTGCCTAAACGATGCAAGTGATTAGCAGACTTTTGTTTTCAGAGCTCAGTTTCCTCAGTGACATCTCTGGGCTTGAAAATATTGGCCTTTGGCTTCCTACAAAGTCCCATAAAAATACAGTAGCTTTTGATCACCTAACTGGACAGTGAAACGAAAAAAGGCATACTTTAAATTGTTATACTTTTCATGCAACCTGACACATCTATTCAGTGCTCCTAAAATTAATGGAGATAACATATGTAGCTTCTTTTAGGCAGGCCATTTTATCTCACATTTTTCCTGTCAGATGTCACTAGATTCTTTTTATTCTTATATTTTATTTCTTCCCTGGTATGCAGCAAAGATTTGACATCTAGCTATCATCATGAATCACACAAAGAACTGAGAATCCATCACCACATACTGGCAGAGTGATCTGTTGCCATTTTCTTGGAATGTCAGTGTGTCACCTTGTGTTTAGGGAAAGATGATTTTGATGCTATATTTCTTGCTCCACTCTGAAGCATATTTACTTAGGAAAAGTATCTTTGCCTTTCTTTGTCATACATCCGTAGAGCCTCTGAAAAACAAGAACATCAGTAAAATTTTCAACACACAGTTCTCCAATCCCTGCAGATCTGTGAGTACAGTGCAACAGAAGTGTGACCTGAAGGGATTTTCTAATGAGTCAATGCTGGTTTTCTCAATACTGAAAAACATTGCTGTCAAAAACAAGCTGATGGAAGGATTTGCTTTAAAAAAAAAAAAAAAAATTAGTAAGAAAAGGTTTATCATATTCAGAATGAGATTTTGGGAGGTCTGAGAAATCTCTATCCCAGAATAATACTCTCCTGGGAGTGAGGAGAGGACCGTAAGGACTATTACTGCCTGTGAACCCTTCCCTTCACCAGTAGGAAATCTCACCTTCTCATGTTACAGTCAGCAAGTTTTTAGGCTTTAGGACAAAGGCAAGAAACCAGCTGGGACACCATCCCCCAGGGATTCATCTGTACCAGTAAAGCACACAGGGCATGGGTGCAGTCTCTGTAGCATGATCATTCATTTTCTTAAATTATTATCGTGGTTCATGGCCCAATTTTGGCTCTTCTTGCTGTGGTTTAGAGAATAGCACAAAATACAGACTTATTTCGGCCAGGTTTATATGCAATCTTCTTATTATAGGGAAAAGATGAGTGCATGAATACAAATTCTTTATTGTGCTACTTTGCTTCAGGGACAGGACTAAGCCCAGAAGCCTTGTTTTTTGTTATTGGCTTGGGGATTTTTGTTTGCTTGTTTGTTTGTTTGGGGCTTGTCTTTTGTTTGTTAGGGGCTTTTTTCTTTGTTTGTTTGGGGTTTTGTTGTTGTTTTTGTTGTTTGGTGGTTTTTGTTTTGTTTTTTTGGTTTTGGTCTGTTAGGGTTTTTTGCTAGGTATAGACCTTGACCTGTGTGATTTGGGGTGGGAACAACAGTTGACCTACAATGCACTAAACTCTCTGCACCATCTGATAATTAAAGCATTCTGCTGGAAAACAAGGGTTTCAGATATTAATCCCATCAGGCACAGGAAAGATTTGAGCTTGGATCTGCTGCAAAGATAAATTCTCTTCCCAGGGAGCCTGGGCACATACAGACAGTGGCTTCATTTCAAAAGTCCCGCAGGCACAACATTTGCATTGGACTGTGCCACACTGAGCCTGAATGCAAAGGGATTTGACAAGTTCTCCTTCCCAGAGCAGGCAGCATGGGATTAGTGCACATAGAGCTGGCGCAAAGACAAGCCTAAGTCCAAGCACACAAATCCCCAAAGACTCATCTGTACCAGTAAAGCAAACAGGGCATGGACCCAGCCTCTGAAGCTGGATCATTCATTCTCATTAATTATATAATTATATTACTGTAATGGTTACCGGTCCAATAGAAATATGTTAATGCCACACTTTTACTGTCTAGGACAGTGAATATTTATTGCTGCTGGAGCCCAGTGCTGTACTTTATGACCAGACACTGTTAGGCAACCATTTAATTTTCTGCCCACATTAGAAACCAGAATGTATTCCTAAAATGGAGTATGTGGCAGCTCTGCTTATGAGTCCTGTAGTCATTTTTCCTCAGCTTATCCTGGCACTTGAACATAGACTGAATATCCCATTACTTCTGAAATATAACATTAATAAATTCTGAAGAGGCAAACTGAGGGCACAATTCCACCACCTACAATGCTTTCATACACATGTTGGAGAAAAGCTTTCTTTGTGTTGGTACAATAATCCACTTTGCAATTACCCACAGCACAGCAGGCTTGCCTATTGAAGAGATAATGTCAGTGGAATAGTTTTCTGCTGTAAAATATTGTAAACATAACTGTGTAGATAAAATAGTCATTTTGACATTTTTTTTAGGGGCAACATTTTATTTGAGTAACTGTCATTGTTGTACTAAAGCATCAGAATAAAGAAACAAAGAGCAGATTATGCTTATTTCTTTCAGAAATTAACAATTTACTGAAATGATGAACACCTAAAAAATAAAATCAAGTTGTGTCTCATGGTGTCCCTATCTCTCATATATTTCATCTGGAGCAATAAAAATTCAGCAAAATAAGACCTTGATCTTGCAGAGCTTAAATATATGTCCTTATCTTACTTCTTTATTTTCAATAGTGCTATTGAAATCAATAGTCATTAAGCTGAGTCCAGGCAAAACCTTTTTCAGGATTGATTATAAAGTACAATTTAAGGTAGCTAGCAGTACCAGTCCAATTCTGAAAGAACAAATGTCATCATTTTTATAAAGTTTCAGCAAATTGCCACCCTGACATTTTTGGAAGTTATTTTGACAATCTTCTCCTTAATTTCTGAGTTCTGTCAAGCTTGTGGAAACACACCTTAATGCCATCACTTTATGAAATTTTGTCTTCCTGTGAAAGGTTCATGTAATCCTATTTTTACATGTTACTCACTGCATTTCAAAAATAAATCAAGTTAATTCTGCACAACAAAGGTGTGGATGTAAGCATGTGAGGCAACATAGTGTTGGCAATTGTGTGAAAACACATTTGTTTTATTGTTCACTAATTTTCCTTCTGCCATCTGTTTCCCCATCTATACATTAATCTTTCTTTGTCCAACAACATCAGTTGCAGGTTCTCTGGGCCAAGCAGCTACAGACATTTGCCTCACAGGGAAAACAGCACTTAAGGGTACACAAGCTTAAATTTAAAAGCTGATCTCTATGTCTTTGTCCCTATTCTTAGCATTGTACCCCACCAGTGGCAGACACTTCTGCTTTCTGCAAAATAAACGCAGAGGACAGGAACTTACCTCTGAGTGGGTGATGCTCTGAAGGAAGAGGGTGTTGCTGTTCATAAAAGAGGAGGACTAGCTGCCACCCAGATACCTCCTGTCAGGAGGAACAGTGGAAGGAAATGTTTACTAAAATTTAATTCTTCCTTGCTGTTCTGCTTCTGTTACAGCCACTACTCTACTAGGACTGTATTGACAGTCATATTTCATTTTCCTTAAAAAAAAAAAAAAAGAGCAGGTCAAACAGTGGAGAAGGGATAGCAGTTGTTCCACTCAATCTAAGTTTGTGGCAACATGGCCCAAAATTCAGACAGCCTTTATTGATGAAAAAACTGACTCATCCTCAAATTCCTGTATACCAGAACCCCAAGGTCTTCCACTGCTAAGCTGCTTTCGAAAAAGTAAGCTCCAATCCCATCTCCTGGCAGCTCCCTGAGGAGTTCAGCATTGCCTGATGCTGATGGAGCTTTGAGTGACAGACTTGGGGAGCAGGGTCAAAATGAAAGGTGTGTTTCTTTCTCCCTGCACTGTAAGCAACATCATGGGAGAAGCCAGAAAAAATGTCTTATTCTGTAGATCACTAGTTTAAAGGGAAAGGTGAAAGTCCATGGGAAGAATTGATAAAAAGTTATTATCAATATACTACTAGCAAGATGAGCATATTTGTTTGCAATACATTGGAAAATAGAAAAATGTCATCACTTTGTAGAGGACCTATAACTTACCTTGATACTTCCTTTGGGGGTTCAGCCCAAGTGGACACCTGTCCATCTGTGCAAGCTTGGGAATAGACAGGAAAATCCACTGTGTGGGCCTGTGGACTTGCTGCTTGCTTGTGTACTAGTCATG
Source organism: Petroica traversi (assembly GCA_025920805.1). Taxonomy (NCBI): domain Eukaryota; kingdom Metazoa; phylum Chordata; class Aves; order Passeriformes; family Petroicidae; genus Petroica; species Petroica traversi. The sequence goes on from JAHLSL010000017.1 coordinate 12,938,857, forward strand.
CTAAACACAAGAGGGAAATAAAACTTGAGAAAGATTTTACTGAGTTATCAGTTCTGCCAGGGAAGGACACTGCTATCCCCAAGGTAAGAGCTATGCAGGTTTCTCAGCCTAAGGCATAATTCATTTCAATCTGCTTATACTTGCAATAATCAAAGAAACATTACTGCACTAAAAAGGACAAGAAAAAATATAACTCATCTGAAGCCACACAAAACCAGAAAGAGTAAAAACAGAATCAGTACAACCTCATGCACTAACAACATCACCATCTTTCCTCTCAAATCCTTTCACTTCTCTTCCACCAAGGTTCCCCTTCTCTGTTTCATCACTTTTGTTTCTCAGAAGAAATGGTTATATATACAGATAGAGAGGATTTGGGGTTTTTTTTTTCCTACACAAGGGAAAGTGCAGATGCTCAGAGTTCATCCTCCTGCATTTCTCCAATTGAGAAAGTGTTACAGAGGCAGCACTGTGCTGGTTAAGAAAGTGACTCACTCTCCAATTATTTCATGGCCAGGCAGGAAGTAGTCTTTAGCCAAGAAACCTGATGGGAGAACACTTTATACAGATTTCATTTGTGACAGGAGTTTTCTCCAAAGGTGATGCTGTGCTGCTTCTGTCTCCAAATAAAACTTTTTTTATATACAGCCCAGTATTGTGTTTTAGGCAGATTCAGTGCATAGAATCAGGGAAACTTCCCTGTTAAAGGTAATCAGTAGCCACGGGGTCAGTCTGGATAAAGTCTAAAACGGATGTGGTTTTCATTTTAAGAGTAAACATAAAATATCCTATACCAAACTCCTGATGTTGCTAGCACCTTCTATTGACAGTGTTAGACAAAGCAATGAGATCTGCATTACACAAGGAAATAAACATGTGAATTTATGCTACCTATGTATGTATGTGAGCTTCTTTCTTTCCCTGCCTGTTTACCTCAGGAATGAAATGAACTATTATAGCAAACATTTAGTCCAAAACTGTCTACAGTCAATATACTTGAATCAAAAGATACCAAAGTTGGATTCTTACATAGGAAAACAACCCCTTTTTCTATTCTTTATTAGGAAATATAAACAAACATATTAGAGAACACTATAAGTTTATATTTGTTTTTCACTCCTTCAGAATCCAAAGTAAATAATTAAGAAAATAGTTGTCAACATTTTCCTCATTTTGCTCTTCTTACTTCAGATCATTTGAAAGGAGGATCTTGTAAAGGATAGTAAGAGGCATTTGACAAGGAGAGACAAGAAAGAGGTGCTGGTATCTCTGTCTTTCCCAGATCCAGGGATGTAGGAAAGATGTTTCCAGTCAGTTACTGCTGCTCATTACTGCTGCAAAGTACTCCAGCTCCAGTGACTGCAGAGAACTCTCATATCCCAGGATCCCATGTACATTTGATGATGGCCATTGAGGAGGAAACCTTTATTATATGGTGGGAAATTTCAGTTTCTTGTCATACCTTCTCTGAATTCATCAGGAACCAGAGAGAAGTAGCAGGAAAAAGCTAACAATGAAGCTGTCACTGCACTTGAAAACACATTCCAATTCCAAGTCATGACATGATCCCTCATAAAAAACTTTGGCAATTGTTTCAAAGGTCATCATACATGGATAAGTTTGGCCTTGAAAGAGCTATTGTGCTTCCAGACATGTGAAGTCTCTTTCTAGACCAAATTAAATACATAGCAGTTTTACATGGTGACATTTTCCTCTTCTTCCTCCTCCTCTTCCTCATTTCCACTTCTTCCTTTTGTAAGAGAATGAAGTCACAATACTGCTGAAAGGAAATGAATGCATTCAGGTGGGGGGTCAAAAGATGTAATCCCAGTTCTCCATGTTTCTGTACAAGAAAAACAGCTGCCAAGCACTAGGCTTTTTAAAACAGCAGTGTTGTGTACTGGCACAGTCTTTGGAGCAGATTAATACAGAGTGAACGCCAACAATACACTCTGCTAAATGTAGCCAGTGTTTAAAACCATCTTTTTCTTTTCTTTCTGTTGTTTTTCTTTTTAATAGAATCAATCACATTTGCTGAGGCTCAGTCGTGCTCTGGCTTTCAGCTTTACTGCCAAAGTGCTCTGAATCTTCCTCTTTTATTCCACGTTGAAGCTTTGACCTTTGAGAATTTTTCCCAGATTAAGTGCTGAAAAACATTACTCATATTCAAATTGACATAGTTGTGTTGAAAAGATTGTTTTTCCTCTGCCCAAACAATCAATGCTGTGTCAGACTAATAGCCTGACCTTGACAATGCTCTATCAAAGAAAGGGATCAGCTGCAATATCTGAGCTGTCTCTGTCAGACAGCAGATATTGTCTGTTGTCTTACAACCTCCTTACACATTTTTGAATCTTACGGAGATTTTTTCAAATAAACGTGAGAATAAAGGAATGCAAATTCTGGGCTTAATCATCTATAATGTATTGTATCCCAACAGATCATCTGGTAAAGTCTTTCATTCATACAGAAAAGGTGTAACATTTATTAAACTAAATTTATTAAGATCTATTAAGATTAAATGAGTGTTTCCCAAAGCATTCCTTTCCTCCTAAACATCAATTGTTTTCTTGGACTAGATGTTGCAATGATCAACACATATATGTTTAATATCTCTTGATTTGATTCTAGAGGTTTATCCCTTCTTTTCTTTTTTCCTTTTTTTTTTTAATCCACATTTTGGTTTTGCATTTGTGAGCCCCTTTTATACAAATATATTTACATATTCAAATATGTGGCCACTGTAAATGCAGGAGAGTAAATTCTGGTCTTCTGCTTTATGTTGTAAGAAAAAAAAACCTTTGCAGTCACATCCTGGTTAAAGTAAATAAAAATCCTATGGATTCCAGAAGGGTCAAAATATCACCTTGTCTGTTCATTTGGCAGGACCATGAAATAACCCACATGACGTGGTTAAAAGATTTCAGTCTTACTATATTTTCAAACATTTTACTTACATTTTTTTCCTGACATGGGGTTATCCATTAAGTCAGTTCAGCTATTTGGTTTGCATTTTATTTCATCCAAGTGTGTCTTAATGAGGCACAACAAACTGCATTTGGGAAAAAGATAAGCAAGTTATTCAAGCAAATTGATGAATCCTGACTAATGTTTCTAAATGATTCCTTCACTTAGAAGCCAGGGATCAGGCAAGATTTAAGATACCCTGCTCCTGAAATACAGCTCTTTTTCCTAGAGAATTCATTAAACTTGCACTAGCCCTAGTGCTTGCTGATCCTTTAGTAACCAAGTTCAGAGAGGCACACAGGCTGAAAACAATTTGCGTTGCTTTGCAGGGTTAGTTTTATTCCTCTTCAGCTCCTTGAACTGGCTCACTACAGCATCAGAAAAAGGCGAGTGTGAGCACGTGGACTTAGATCAGCATAAATTCTCAGGGACTTTGAAAATAAGGCATAAAGGCAGTTAGGTAGAAGAGCGAGAGCAGCACAGTAAGAATCTATTAAACTGACGTTTGATGACTGCATTCAGTGTATTCTTCTTATCACATGCATCATGTTGAACAGTTCTATTGGACTAAAAAATCAAGAAATTGTCAGCAGACCTATGTAAATACATAGCAAGTTTGTTCATAAACTACTCATGAAAAGATCTGTCAGAGCAACTTCCTTTTATTTTCAACAGTTTGGGGACTTTTATTGTTCCATATAATTCTATAAAAGACAAACAGTTCTATGAATCATTTTTAAGAGGTTCTAAGGAAACCTCTTCTTTGGAAAGATTCTTCTTTTCTTTCATGACACAATTTTCTATTCCTGATAGGGTTTTAAAACTGCATGGCAAATTAGTAATGAAAGTTTAAAACCCAGTTGCTGGTATTTTGCTTGCTTTTTTCTCTGCTGTTGAAGGCAATAACTTTAGGTTAGCACAAGCAAACCCATATAAGCCTAAATTCACCATTAACCAACAACAGGTGGGCAACAAGCCAGAGGTTCCAGAGCTGCACTTTCAGTGGTAATGCACGAGTCCAAAAACTGCGAAATCTAGCCTAAAGCACGTAGCCTCAAAATGTAACCCAAAAAATTGGACATCTCATGCCAGATAACAGCAGTCAAAACTTCCTGCTCTTAAAATCTTTATTTAAACTTTCTGGTTTTGCTGCATCAAAGAAAGTTAACTAGGGGAGCATCTCAGTACAGAATAACATCCTCAGATCAAAGCAGTCATATGGTGATCCAGGAGATGGCATGAACCACCGACATAATAAGAAGGTAAAAGAAGCAGAAAGGAAAGGATATCTTGTCTGATGAACAATGTTAAAATCAACTGCTCTAAGAGAAGACTTAGGCTGGAGTGTCTCATGGGAATTGGCAAACAAAAGACTTTTAGATATCTTGATTTGATCCACAGGAAAACCTGCTCTGTCCCAGCAAGCACTGAGAAATCACAGTATGAGGCCCACAGCAATTATTTTTGCCTTTCTGCAGATGCAACCAAAAAGGAACGCTTCCTTTGTTAAATTTGATGGCCTGTATGAACACTTCAGTCTTTCATGCAAATCACAGGATTTGCATGAAAACACAGTCTATTTCCAAAGTAGCCAAGTGTGATGTTGGCTGCTATGGATACAAGTGCAGCCACTGCAGCAGCCATGAATATTCCTGTCACACCAGTAAAATTTAAGAAACCACTATATTGTCTGGTTCAAGCACTTGCAAACCCTGAAAAGGTCTGGAGCTAAAGATCATGAGAGATTATCACAGAAACAGAAAGCAATCTGAACCTGTGCTCATCAAATGAAAAAAAAAACAGAGAATAGGAAATATAAGCTTAAAGACAGGTTTTTGCAGCTGCAAGTAAGAATAAAACCTAAATGAGAATGAAGAAAGTGTTTTGGCAGCTACAAGTAATTTCTCAGCTATGGAAATGAGGGATAATCACTAAAAAAGCATTGGTTCCCTTGAAAACCTCAATGTAAATGGTATCAAAGTCCATGTGGGTTTATTGCTCTCTCCATAACACAAATTTTGAAAAGTGTATTTTCTACCGTTAGATTAGTCAAAAGTAAAAATATATAGTGTTTTGTATTCTGCAGCTTTGTCAGGAGTTATCAGAATGATACTGACTACACAAGACTCATTTGGACTTCCCATCAATTATTAGGATAATGGCTGATGTTATGGAGACACAGAACAAGTGATGGAATGATCCAGTAGATTGAACCAGGAAGACTAGGACACATCCACTGGTGTTGTTCTTAAAATAAAAATGGAACATGAAAAGTCTAGCTATACCTCAGATTTTAGAATTGAATCACTGGGGAAGTCACTTGATGGTGCCTGGGTGAGTGTTCTGCTCCTGACTTCTTCCACTGCAGGTGGTAGCTTGACTGGATTGCTCCATTCACACTGCACATGGCAAAGAGCTCTGTGGGGAGAAGAAGGGGAGCACTGAAACTGGAATCCAAGTGGCACCCATCCACACTCATCATAGGTTAAAGGCTGTTATTCCAGCTGGCCTGATAGCCTGCAGTTACACTTTAGTCACAGTTTGGTTTACAGTATAGACCCAGTACAGACAAGGATGACCCATTTGTTAGGGTTGTTAAACACTTTCAGCTCAGAAACAAGGGCTTGTCACATTCTTCACCTTAATTATGAAGAGCAGTTTCTCAAAAAGGTGTTTTCAGCCCAGCCCAGGAGAATCATCTGAGCTCAGTGCAAAGCTCAGAGACATCCAAAGAAATATTTTCAAAGGTATCTAAACAGTCCAGTGTTTCTCAAAATGTCAGGTATCTAGCTGTGAGACCTTCCCAGCAGGCCTAAATTTTCAATTCACAACTCAGAAGACATCAAAAGGGCAGCTTTCCCCAAAAACAATAGCTTGTACCCTCATCAGTGTGTAGCAGATTTGCCTTTAAAACCCATCACATCATGTTTGTGATGATCCTGCTTTAAGTTAGTAACTTTCTGCTACTTAGAAAAAGCCACAGAGTCAAGCATCTGGTTCTCGTGAAAGGCAGAGAACTTCTCCTGTTACAGATAAAGTCTGCCTGAGACACCAGAGGAGAATCACCTGCCCCCGGCCATCCACATAGCCTGTGTACTTAAGGGCAGATCCCTCTCAGCACTGAGCTACTTGGAGATTTGCACAATGCCTGTCCACGCTCAGATCTCCGATAGCTTGATAAAACTGGACAAAGCAACACAGATTTCCTCACAGCTATGAAAGCAAGTGTCTAAAATTGAAGGGACTTGCTTAATCTGGGAGCTGTCTGACTGCATAGCTAATAGCTTGGCAATTAGTGTGCTACCAGGATTCATTTGTACATGTGGGTAAGCAACTAAATCAGCCAATTTTCAACATGCATGCACACTGCTCTGTCTGTTGGCTCCATCGTGGCTGGCTGCTGTCATAGCAAAACACTCTGTGCCAGCTGAAAGATGCTGGTGTCTCCTAAACTCTTTTTTCATACTCCTTTGCCAGAAAACACAGCATGGATGGTTTGTGTTATGGCACCAAGTAAAGTCACTGTGGACAGAGCTTGACCCACACATTTGAAAGAAACTTTCGGTAGTGCTGGGTCTCTCTCAAAACAGCCAACATCCCAAAACTGCTGTTCTTTTTCCTCAGATCTGGACAGATCTGGGTAGCACTTACGCAATTCATTAGCCATCAAAACTTGCTGTGGAGCCAGTTAGCAGCTGAAATGGTGTAGCTGTTGCTGTCAGCATTTCCTGGCAGTGGGACAGGGGACAGCTGCTCAGCCAGCTCCGTTGCTAACAGACAAGTTGGGTGAGCCCGTATTGTGCCTCCTGTCAAAGGGAAATGTTTTGTTATTCTGTCAAATCCCTCAGCTGGCCAGGGTGCAAATAACAATAAAATACAAAAAAAGTTCTTTAAAAAATCTGAAAAACAGTGTTTACTGTACATAAAAATACCTTCCTTCATATGAAAATAACTTTTCAACTTAACAGCAAGTTAAGAGAAAATATGAAATTCCTGCAAAATTGTGTGAGAATTTTTGGGGCGTTTTATTATAGGTCTTAGTTTCAAACAAATACTTTCAGCTTATTATGCAAATTAAAACTGTTTTTGATTGCAGTGAAATCAGCAGTGCAGTTATGTTCACTTGTGGTTGAGACTTAAATGGGAAGGCCAAATGGGAAGTATAATAAACACAACAATTTTTTAAAAAAAATCTAATTAACTGGCTTAGTTCATTGCCTTTTTCATGTAGAGAGCTTCTATTATTCTGATGCCTTTGATTAAGCTCTTTCAGAAAGACTCATAGAGCTCCAGCTGTCCATCATAATCGATGAGCTCAGCTAATTGCATCATACTAGCCAGCGCCCTTCATCAGATAGTCAAGACTTTCATGGGCATTCATTTAGTGCCCGCAGACTCGACACTAACAAATTAAGCTGTCAGGAGTACAGGTGGCAGAGTGCAATCAAAATTTATTCCTCCTCCTTGCTTACTGGGCCATTCAGGGGAAGTAATTTTAGCATCCAAAACCAATAATCTAAGACAAAGCAACTTCACAGGTCCCTTCACTTACACAAAAAAAAAAAAAAAAAAAAAAAATCAGAACTACAGAAACCAAGGATTTGAAAATATCCCCATCAAACCATACTGACAGGTAATAGGTGTGATACAATAATCAAGACATACAAGTCTGGATCTGCCTTGCTGAACTGTTTATGTTTTAGGGAAACATTTCTTTTTCCCATCACAGTAGAAAAGTATTTACTGCATTTTAGGCTTGCTGTGCAAGGCAACTAAGGCTGGTTTTCAAGCACTGCTGGCACAGAGCAATTTTAAAACTGGTGCAATGCTTAAAAAGGGAATGACTGAGCACACAGAGCTGGCTGATGTTGGGATGCCCTCCTATGGGACATGCCGGGCTGGAAAAGAATGTTCTTGCAAGTCTGCTATCTCTCTGCTACATCTAGCACAAAGAGATGTGTCAGGGGAAGTTCAGAGTTTAGAGAAGGCTTTAAAATCCATTGGACTCGCCAGAAAACTACACCAAGAGCTTTACTGCCCAAGTTAAACTGTTGGTGATCTCAGTATTGCTTCAGTTCTCTCGATTAGATCACATTTTTGCTGTCAGCTGCAGGCGACATACTCTTTTTTGGCCACCAGCATATCCTTGGAGAGCATAGGATAAACTTGAAGGGATCTGAGACAATTTCTTCTTTGTGCTGACCCAGGAGGATCCATGGGAAGTACTTTGGCAGTGAGCCAGAATATGTTCTTCTGTGTTACTTCATATCCAAGGCTAAGTTAAGCACTGTTGGATCTGGGAGAGTTGTTAGCCAGTTTTCCAGAATCTGGGCTTTGGGGTGGGTTTTTTTTTTTTCAGTTTTGGAAAGCTGTTTATGGGCACTTCTACAGGGGTTGTAAAGTTCAGTGTGGATTTTTATGCAACTCATTTTCTTTTGCCAACGTTCCATTATTATGATCAAACAGCCGATGAGGAAGGGTGGGGAAGCTTCCCAGGAGGGAGAATGATATTTTTTTTAAATAGTGATATGCAGCTTGAATTAGACAAACAATTTGGGAGAGAAAGGAAAATGTCTAAAGACTCCAGACAAAGAGGAAATAAGCCAGTTTAGGTCAAAGCATAATGCATGGGGAAACACTGCACTGTGGAGGAGTGCACTAAGTATGTCAGTTAATCAGAGTATGAGTACCATAAACAAGTTGAGGATGTCTGCTTAGAAATAAATTAAGTAGGGTGTGTTTTTTTGCTTTAATCTTCTTTAGGCTTGTGGGTTTTAGAGTATCTTGACCAGGAAGATCAACTAGCCCCTTGTGTTCAAGGTTTCAGTGAAGGAGACAAGACACAGTCAACAGGGGAACCATTCAACTAGGAGCGGCCCCACAGAAAAACCACTGCAGATTTGGGGACTCTCCAATAAATTTTCAGAGGCAGGAAGGACACGATTAACATCATGAAGAATTAACAAGCTAAGTACCTTTCTGGAGATTTGAAGAAGATTTACAAGGAGAAGAGCAAAAGGGAGAGTTTGGGACAGGCCTTCACTTTAAGAGAAGGATTTATCTTAATGGGATCATTGTTAGTCAGGGCCACCCATTCTCTTCTGTGTGATGTGATGTGTTGCTATTATCTGTAAGATCTGTTAACAACCCAAATAAACTACAAGCTATGCTAAAATCCCATGTCTTTCTCCAGCAATGTATCCACTGATACTGATACTGATACTGATACTGATGCTAAGCATTGTCATTATCTACAAGCAAAATATACTTGTCTATTTCCTCCTATTCAAATTCCCTCCAGGCTCATAAAACCCTACATCTATATTTGATAAAACTAGAGCAAATTTTATTGTGAAAAGAGCTTTTTTAAAAAATATTCTCACATAAAATTTTGTTTTGTTCTACCAAAGGTATCTCTTTAATGGCTATAACAGACTGAATTGATTTGTCTTGGCTAATTTTGTCTTAAGGGATAAGCAGACATGCCCAGAACTTACATGAGAGTCCATCTGGAAATATTAGGTTCTGGGTGTGCAAGCCAAAGTGTCAGAGCAAAACACAGGGTCACAAGAAATGGAATGATTGGAATATTACAATGGTTCTCTTGCCACTGCAAGAGATTGTAACAGGAAATAAAAATATTCAACTGTTTATCCTCAAAAGACAAGAAGCATGGCTTCCATCCCTGCAAAGACCACCTTCATCTCACTGCCCCTCCTCTTCTAGTTCACTTTTTAACATCTGTAAGTCTTTGCTATTTATGTAATACTATGTATGATGGTGTTTTCTCATGCACCCTTCTACAACTGAAGTCAGGCTAACCCCTCTTACTCACCCGTAATCAACTTGCTAGAAAAGCTATCTCAGAAGCATATAGAACATTAGAATCCATAAGGAATGAAGAAGACATTATCATTAATAGTAGCATAGGACACCTATAGTTCAGGCCATTGAACAGGAATAATGATATAGCGATAGTAGCAGGAGGTTCAGGTAAGAATGTTAAGAATTACCAGAAGTACTGAAAAACTTTCATATTGAAAAACTGAGAAAATGTTGTTATTAGTTATTGTTACCTCTGGGGAGAGGACACTATCCTAAATCCGATTGATTTCTAGAAACCAGTGTAGGTTGGATTTTTCAAGTTATCCAGTATTAAATATGTTGTGGTCTATTCCTGCTCTTGCAAGGTCCATATAGATCCCCAGGACAAGCCTTTTAACAAGAGAGACAGACAGCTGTTTCCCTCTTACACTCTGGAGGTGGAAACCTTCAGACACCTTTCTTGGTAAACGAGGTTGCCTTTAATCCTGTAGTACTAAGGAATTTAGTACTACATTTCCATCAGATTTTCAAGATTTTGGCATGATTAGTTGAATTTTACAGTGGAAAAATTGGGCGGTGACAAGTACCATGGCACAGAAACATTATGAGGTTGGTTGTAAGCAACTTGGAATGAGCCAGCTCCCAGTGTTGCCAGAAACTAAAAACATGAGGGATGAGAGCTGTTGGCTTAAAGCATCTTCATGTGGGAAAATAATTAGTTGTTGCCCTTAAATAGTATGGCAAAGAAGCAAAGAACATGTTTATGCATCACTGCATCAGATCTACAACTTCAAGTCCAACAGTAGGAAATCCTTGAAATCTACCTTCTACCTGCAAACTGAGACTTCTCCTAGTATGACATAACCCAAAATATATGGAATAAGTGTGTTTAAAAGTGATGTTTTGTTTGCATAGTTACAATTGTGTTAGCACCTGTCTCTGGCACAGACTATGATGAGCAAATTCTTGCTTGATGTCCCTTGATTGTCACAGGTTTCTGATTGTAGATAATTAATTGATTTGATGATGCATAGATCTGTTGCCAATGTCTTCTAACCTTTGCAAAGGTACTTTGAACACTGGTTCCAAAATATTTTGGATGGCAAACATCAGTCAACTGCCAACATTTCCATTGGACCACCACGCAACATTATCAAATGTCCAACTGGTAACACTTGGCACTAGAGCTCAACAGGCTGCTTGCAGATGTCCCACTGGGAACTGACAAACCACCAGTGGCCCAGACAAAACAGCTTGAGACTGGTTAATTTGGAATATGCTATTTGTAATAAACCTTCCACTGGATTTTTCCTTTTGTCTTTCACCAGTCCTACTGTCTATCACAGTGAATCAAAACCAAATGTTAAAGATTGGGGAAAGAAGGTGTTAAAAGGAACAGAAGATGATACAGTGAAAACAGAAGGAGAAACTCCTGTTTCTGCACCCTGCCATATTGAAGAAATCCTGTTCCAAATCTTAGGCTGCTTACGTAACACAATCTCATCATCTCTGCCAGAAATAAAGAAACTGGAAGTCTATCACAGCATAAATTTAAATTTAAAGGTTTATATTTCATAAGTGCTCAATGCATATTTTTAATTTTTAAATTTTTATACAAATCTGCACTTCTTGTAAAGGAATACAGTCTTTTAAACTATTTAAAATTTAGTGCAGAAAACTGCTTTTGCAAGCAGTTGTTTTTTAGCAAGCTATTCCACTGTATAGTGATATTCAGGGAAATATATAATATTTTCTGCTTAAAAGACTCTGGTTATATTTTTTTCTTGTATGGGACTAATATATTTGGGGAGACAGATCTTGTGAGCTGTGTCCTATTTTTTGTATTTCTTTAGAATAAATTATTCATTACTTAATAATTCATTACTACCATTTGAAGTTATCTGTATTTTCTTTGTTATATAGAATCACAACATTAATTTTTTTCAGATTTTTAATGCCTTAGGCCAGTCTAGGATTTTCCAAAGACATTAAGCAGATATCGTCCTCCTTTTAGGACTTTAATTCTGTGAATAATTAAAATATTTCCTCCCTCAAACTGCTGTAAATTAGCATGGTGAACTCTTTTACAGGGTTATGAATATCTTTGTTCTGATTTTAGATAAAGAAATATGATGGAAATTTTTTTTTTCACTTTTTAACTTTTCCCATTTCAAGAATATATTTTCTCTTTTCTGCAAATGTGTTTTAAGCATTTTACATTAATAAGAACCTAATAGGTGAGACACCATCATACTCCAAAGTCCATTTGGTTACTTGCTACATATGAGCAAAAAAACTATCAGACTTTACTTGAAGTACTTGTAATCTTAACATCATTAAAGACATTTCTAATGGTATTTCTTGCTCTGGTGAAGCAGAGGAATACTAGAAGGAAGTCCCTCAATGGAATGTGCAGGGTGCAGATGATCAGATGTCTGCACTGAGCAAGGCCCAGGATGCTTCTCCCTGACCAGGTGGCCCATAGAAAACACCCACGACAGTGCCACCCAAGTTAATTCTTACTCATAAGCTCTTGATTTGGTCTTCATCCACTCCTAGGCTGAGCTCCATCCATTCAATTTGCTCTCTCACATAGACAGCAACTCCACCACCTCACCTTACTGGCCTGTCATTCTTAAAAATGCACGGACAGCCCTGGCAGCACTCTGGTCATGCCAGCTAACCCACCGTGTCTCCAACTGCAATGAAGTCACGGCCCTGACAATGCTCTCAGATCTCTAATTCCTCATGTTTATCCCCCGTGCTGCATGCCTTGGTGCACAGACATTTCAGAGGAGTAATGGAGCATGCCAGTTTCCCAGGAGGAGTGCAAGAGGTGTGCACACCCTTCAGGTGGTTGGCCTTCTGGTTCTCAGCTTGAGAAACATTTGCTGCTGCTGTGGTTGGCCTGCTTATTCCCAACTTCCCAACTGGATGCAATGCTGTGAACACTGCCACTTTGGACAACGTCTCCCAAGTCTTTCAGTTTAAAGCCTGCCTTACCAAACTGGCCAGCCTGCTGCCAAATGCCTGGGAGCATACATAGAAGACTGGATGGTGGTTGGCTTTTTAAAAAAAAAAAAAATCAAAAACATATTCTCACACACATTATGATAATTTGCTGCACAATTCACAGAGTAGTTAAAAAATCTCCACTGCCCCCATAGGAATTGTGATTCTATCAATTACTGCCAAGATGTTTTGTTCTCTTTCTTGGCCCTGCTTAATAGAATCTTTACACATCAAGGTTGTCCCTGTAGAAGGAGGCCTAAAGGGATGCCCAAGGTGTCCCTGTCTGGCACCTCCTTGGTCTTCTGCTTCCTGAGCCTTCAGACCTGTTTCAGGTCATTTACAGGACTGCCATTACCAGAAAGAATTAGAAAAGTCCTGGCAGCTGTGACATCTCACCCTCACACTCAGGGACGACTCTGTGCTTGCCATCATATCAGGCTCAGCTAACAGAGAGATGCTTCTATTCCTCTCAGAATGAAATTATTCTCAACTGCCACTAATATCTTTTATTTCCTCTTACTAACTTTTGTCCTGAACCTCATAGACTTGAGTCACACAGCGTTTTCTTCTCTACTGCGGGAATACTTTGTCCCAAAAGCTTGAGTGGCCTTGCCTGCTCAGCTACACCATTTCTGAAGCAGGCAGACTTTCTTCACAGTGAACTATCTTATGTCTCTCTGTACAGCATTTATGGGCCCAAAATTGTGCCTACAGGTGAACAGATCACCAAAAGTCTTCATTTTACCCTTTAATCTCTACTGGCTACTTCCTTGGCTGATTACCTTCAACCAGAAAGGGAAGGGTGAAGGGAGGGGTAAAAAAAAGAATCCACTCTCAGAATGAAGCCCAGTAAGCCAATTTCTGTGAAGATTTAAGAATGAAGCCTGACAGGCCAGTGGCGCTACCACTCCCTGCTCACAGGACCACTGAGGGACAGGGTGCTGACCCCTTGGCTGGTGTAGTGCCTATTAGTATAATTATATCTTGACTTCATCCCAAAACCTAGCAGAGATTACTGTCTTCTCTTTTTGAGACCATAGTCACAAAATGAAGTGAGCTGTGGGCAACATATTCTGCCGGCTTTCATACACACACTGCAAGCCTTGTTACCAGGGCCTCACAAAGCATCTCTTGAAAAAGGAATACAAGATGCTCTTTGTAAATAAAAGTTCATGAGGCTGAGGAATGAAGTCATTTTCCAAAATCGCAGTGAACGATATTCTTTTACACAAGCCAACGAGAAGCTGAGAGGTGGGCTTGAGGGAAAGGAACTGAATGAAGCATGTTAGAGAAACCACTTAGCCCTATTAGCCCATGGCACGGCCAGGCTGCCTCCCTCCTCTCTTCCTCTTCCTCTTCCTCCTCCTCCTCCTCCCGCCCACAGCCTCCCCTCCCCCATGACATAAGGAACGGCTAGTTTAGCGGGGGGTTTTATAAATAAATTTGGCACCTTTCTGCCTTCTGCTGAATAAACTGGAGATGTTAAAAAATAAGCAGACAGGAGAGTCAATGATTTGTTTGGAGCAGTCAGATGGAGTTGTGGGGGGTTGGCGTGGAGGGGGAGGAAAGGGTGACCTCACTTTCTGAACAGTAAAGTTTGAGTGGGAGGGTCTCCACACGAAAGGTAAAAAAGGGAATGATGTGAACATGTGAAGGAAGCCAGAGCACTGAACGGAGCGTCAGTCTGTATCCTGACAGGGGGAGATAAGGTGGCTGGAGAGCTAGCAGGGCTTTCCTGGAATACAATCCCTGTTTGACACTCTCTGCTTAAGCACTGCCCATCTGTATGTTATTGTGCTGGAGCCTCTGGGGAAAAAGAGGAGCCACAGGCACGGAGAGAGAACGAGGGAGGCAGCAAAAGCGTTTTTCTTCCCTTCTTCTCCTTTTTTTTTCTTTTTTTTTTTTTTTCCCCTCTTTTAAATCGGGATCCGGTTAGACTGCCTTGAAGTGCCACATCTGGAAACTGAAAGCTGAAAGAAAGTTAAAATAACTGAGGCACCACTAAGCCAAGGGGGGCTGATTGCAGAAGAGGGTAAACAATTACTGAGACGCTAGAAGACCACTGCTGGATGTAAGGGGAGGAAATGGCTTTGATCTCCGCCTGGCCCCTCGTTTCTCCTGTTTTATTCTTTTTGAGATGCTTCTCCTCCAGCACAGCCTCGAGTGAGGGAAGCGTTTTTCAGTTTGACATTGAAGGTAGCTCAGCGGTCAGCACGCAAGAAGCCACTGTTATCAGAGGGCAGCAGCAGGCAGTAGCTACTGGAAGTTGGGTGCCTTTTGCTGAGGTACAGTAATTCCCTTCTTTCTCTAGTGTCTGCAATTTTCTGTTTTCACCTGTCTATGTCAAAACTCCCATCTGGTTAACGTTAGTTTAATCATTCGAGCCTTAAAGCGATGCAGGAGGATTTGGGGGGTTGGGGGGGGAGGTGGTCTGAGACGTTGCGTTTCGGGACTGGAGAGATACAGTTCAGACTTCAAAATGTACACATGTCCTGCCTGCTGTGAGCAGACAGCTGCTGTACTTTGCAGTGAAGCTGGCTTAACATATCTCTGATTTTCCTGCCAACATAACTAAACAGGCCTGTCCAAACAGTGCTATTTTACAAGAGTTAATTGTCACAACACTTTTGTGCTTGCCTTGTAATTCCTGCAGTTGTAATTGACTGAAATTTTCCAAAAGAGTTTGTCTTTTGATAGCAAACTCTGGTGAAGTTTGTGCTTTTGCCTCTGAATGTCATTCGCCTCCAAAACCTGAAGTTTGTTTTCACAGTGAAAGCAAGGGATGATAAATCAAATGCATCTAGGAAACTGCCTGCAGAGAACACACCTGCAGAGATTTTAAGAGTTCCAAAAATTACGTGGCTGGGATTAGTGACAAATGAAATTAGAGAGATCTGAGAAGCAATTTGACAACGGAAAATTTTCCCACAACCCCTGTATTTTGGGATGGATTTATACTCCTCATTTTAGCAACACTGTTTCAGGAAAGGGCTACTCAAAAATGCAACTTGAGGAAATAATAAATTACTCCAGCACACACGGGGTATGGGATAAGGTTGGAAGTGGAACGGTGGACACAACACAGTGATATCTCATGCATGGTAGATGCAAAGTAGAAGGCTAATTGAGTTCCATAAGGTCATGGGAAGGGAGAGAGTACTTCTTGTAGCATAACATTTAATAATGAGGTGAGATTAGCACAGCTGTGTCACTGTGACAATATCAAGATTGCAATCTCCAATATCACACGGCTGATTTTCCACCTACAATCCACTTGCCAGAATTAACAGCCGTGGAAATAAGTGCATAAAACCTTCAGACAGCCAGGGTTGCTGCAGGGCTGAGCAGAGCTCAGTCCCCTGCTCCAAGCAGCTGGACAGCCTCAGGAAACGCCTGCCATCCCTGCCAGAGAGTCCACATGAAACATGACCTGTGTGAGAAAACTGAAGGTTAAACTCTGCTTTGCTCAGTGTAAGGACTCACAGGACCCATCCCAGTTTTTGGACCGGCTTCATGATGTGGGATGTACAGATTTTCTCCTCCTGCCTTGGATCAGCCCCAGGAAGCTGCATTGCCACCTGTTGCTTACAACATGGAAAGTCCCTCAATGAAATGCCTGACTTAAGAGCTGGATGGATTTTGCAGCTTATTTTCATGGGACAATGAGCATGAGTAATCATTACTCTTTCTTGATATGGTAGTATAGTGTAGTTTTTCCAAAGACACAGTTCACATTTCTTCATGCAAATATATTAGATTTCACCTTGGGAAAGCGCTGTGAGATATATTGGGCACTGCCAGGGAATGACACTTTTGTTTCCTTCAGTCATTTAAATCCTTCCTAAATTTTTGTTCAAGCCGCCATAACAGACTAAATAACTGATGTTTCCTCTGGCAGTTTACTTCAGCCCATGCAGTGACAACACTCAGACTCTGGATCCCATGTTAAAACTGGATGACAGTGTCTGGTATCATCATGCCAAGGCCCTTGGCTGCAGAATACTATGGTTTCTTGAGGAAGAAGCAGGGACTTCAGGACCCTTTTCTAGCTGCGTATTTCAGGACCCACTTCCATGGCAATTTCCAAGGAGGTCCAATAGGATGCTTTTTTTGGGATGGGACTGATGGCTCTGTAACAGTGAGGACTCAATTGTGTGGGTCCATGTGTGTGGTTGGTTACAGGATTTGAAAAACAGGCTTTAAATCTGGAGGTTGATGTAGGGACCAGAGAGTTTGGTAGTCTCTCATCCAAGGAAGGAACATTATTTTTGGTCCGAAGGGCTTCTCCCTCCCACAGCTCACCTTCCCTCCTTCAGCCTCAGGAACAGGGTTATCCAGCAGGTTTGAATTAGCCTCTTTTGAAGCCCAAGTTCTTAACCCACAGCTCACAGTGAACCGCAGAGCAAACTCCCTTACACAGTGCGGTTTGATTGAGCTCCTTCGTCTAAATATTGACTCAGGCCTACAACTCTCCCGAGCAGACAGAGGCTGTTAGTCATGTCAAATAGTGCCAAATTATACAAAGGGGGCAGTTTCATAAGGCAGAGTTACAAAGCCACAGATGGGGCTTTATTATGGTCTGTGATGACAGTCAGCTGCAACATGAAGCATGCTGGTGGGAGTCTCCAAGGTGTAACTGGTGGGATGCTCTTAAATCCCAATAAGAGTTTGGTATTATGAACCTGTAGAAGAACAGGAGATCTCAATTAATATAAATCCATATTATTGAATATTTCTCAGCTTTCCAATCCTCTTCTTTTACCATGTGTGGCAACCCTAAACTGGGAGGAACTGGGAGAAGTGGTTTAAAAAATCAGAATTAAAGTTAATGTAGAGCTTTGCCTTTTTTTTTTTTTTTTTTTTTTTTTTTGTCTGGGATTTGAATGAAAATATCTTAAGAGAAGAGAAGTAACTACATTCTTCATGCCATGCTAATATGCTGTATGCCTGCACAGAGAGGACCATGGGTTTGAGTCGGGCTTCAGTCAGCATCAACTACCTTGGTGTCCTCATTCTTAATCATTATGTGATCCAGAGCACCTAAATTAGGCACCTAAATTGTTCCTAGATGTTTCAATCAGAATCATGGACTGTCTTAAGGTACAAAACCAAGTTCTCCATACAGTAGTGGAGGCAGTTGATTTTTGCAGCCTCTAATTTCTAACGGTGTTTCCTGAAAAAAAGGAGTCTCTTCTTCTTTTAAGGCTTTGTTGGATGCTTGCTTCAGGACAGCTTTATTAATCAGCTAAAGTAAATTAGCTGGACTAAATTCCACACAGTGAAATGTTGTATTTCCTACATAAGGAGCATTGTTAGTGACCACCATGGAATAAGGTGTCTGCCTCTTGTTTCAAGAAAAATGCTTTTAAATTGATGAAAATTATTCAGAAAAGTATCATGAGAAGGATTACAGCATTAGGAATTTGAAGATAGTTGAGAGACTCTGCAATCCAATTTGCCAACTCAGAGGGAGGTTAAGAAAAAAATTTGAACTTATTGTGTAAGTATATACACAGGCAAAAAAATTAACAATAGGCTTGTTAGTCTAATAAATTAAGGTCTTGATATATGCAACAACTGGAAACTGAAGGTACTATGTTGAGACTATATTACTTAAAAATTTTATTTTCAAAAGTGATTAAGCACTGGAGATTTTACTCATTTGTGTTGGTTTGCCCATGGAGAGGCGGATCAATATGAAAGGCAGTCTTAAGTACTCAGTTTCCCATGTGCTATTTAGGAAAATTAAGTTTCTTGGCTCACAAAGACAATAAGGGGAGATGGAGGAGGCATTACAGTGCCAAATCCTGATGTCTATGGGAAGACTAAGATAAAGAGTGAGCACAGATCATTGCACCCAGCTCATGGGTGCAACCCAACAGCAGTTGTTGGTGTGAAGTCAGAGACCAATTTTTCCAAACAAAGATAGATTAAAATATCTTCTAAGGAATATTCACAAGAGATGGAAGCAAAGGATTTAAAACTGACAGACAGATATCAAATAAAAGCAAACAAGCAAGTAGCAAACATCAGAGATCTTTTAGTGTTCCACTCACTAGCTTGGACACAGCAGAAGGAAAGGGAGTGGTGAGACACTTCCATGTTTGGTGAGGTGCAGTGGTAAGATTGAGAACCAGAAGTAAGTCCTGAGAACAGTTTTGTCCCACTGTCAAACACACACCTCTAAATTAAAAGACAGGTCATACATTACTGTTGGGGTCTGAAGCCTGCCACTGTCAACATTTGTGTTTGTAAATTCCACTGATATAATGGTTTTAATTAAATAGCTGTAGATTTAGGAAGTTGCTTACAGAGTTGAAGGTGACAATAAACAGTGGTACTTCAAATACTAGAGAGTATGGCAAATTATTCCCTGTGATCCACACTTCGTAGTCACTCTTCTTAATGTAAAATTAATGTAAGGTGACATCCAGTAAAATATTCATTTGATTTCTGATATAAATTATGACAAGAGGCCAGAGACCAATATAAGAGATGAGTGTGGGAAGAATTAGTGGAAGAAAGGGAACACAGATTTTCTGTGGAGTCATCTGCCAAACCAAAAAAAAGATAATCTCAAATGTCCATGGAAAGAAGTGAAGTAAATAGTGGGAAAGGAAGTAAACTAAAGCAGGAAGACAAAGGAAGGGAAAAAATTAGAGCAAGAATGAGATAATCAAGAGTCTTAAGAGTAAAGAAAAAAATTAAGTTCAGACAGGGCAGGAAGCCAATTCCCAGAGTGAAGGAAGGCATGATATTGCTGGATAGATGGAGGAGGAAAGCTGTTTCCAGCATCAGTGGTTTTGGCTCAGGGGAAAGGCAGAGAGGCAAAAGTCCTTTAAAGGAAACAATTATCATAGTCAAGTCAAAATTAGCAATTTACTATAAGAGAAAGCAAGAAGCAGAAGGTATCTGATGGAGCCTGTTTGATAATCTTTTTTTCCCTGATTTTTACCAGCATTTGCTGATAAAATGCAAGAAACATTATTTGAGATGCTCACTTTCTGGTTCTCTAAAGTGATAAGCAATAATTAGCATGGGACATGTGATGAACTTACCTCTCTAAAATGGCTCACATTAAATATATAAAACTACAGCAATCATAAGTCCCAGCCACTTGTTAACACAGACTCAAACTCTCCCTAATCCATCTTCACTCCTTTTCCCCAAAAAGGTTGGAACAGAAAATCTTGCAAATTGTTGAGAGAAACCACAATTTGATCTTTACTTGTAACATGATTCTGTTCAAAACAAACTAATACTACAAGAAGCAGCAGAATACCTAACCCTGTGGTGTGAGCCAAAAAGGGTTTTAGCTTGACAGGGACCTTTATATTCTTTTGAGCTAATGTGAACTGCATCTAGTTTTTAAAAAGCAGATCTTTAAATTAATTCACTTCAGACCCTTGAGGTTATGTTAGGTTAACTCCTATAATGGGCAATTTGGATTTCTAGCTGCTGTTTTTTTCTGATACAACAAGGTTATGTTCTGAGAAACATCTATTAGTGGGGAGGAAGTTTTACTGCAGATGTTTGTGATTCCAACTTAAGTTTCTCATCAAAATTTTAATGAAAATCAGCTGCTTGGAGTAGTGCCACCAGTCCCCAAACCTTTTAAATCATAGGAAGCTGAAGCAAATGGAAGCACAAGACAGAGCAGATGCATAGTTGGAAATTTTCTCCATTTCAAGAAGATGTATAAAACACTCACCAGAAAACAAAATTTAAACTCCACTGCAGTGTATTCCCACAAAGTTTTGGGCAAGTACAAGCAAAGTGCCCTAAAGCTTATTCTGGGCTGGGAAAACCAATAAAAGGCATTTTATGCCCACTCTTATTCACAACATGAGAAGCAAGGAAGGAATTAAAGGTCCAATTTTTCCAGGGGGCATGAGAAGAAATAAAGGACTGCTTTCTGAAGGAAAACTTGGCCCTGATTTAAACTGATAACAATTAGAGCTCCTAGTGTTCAAGAGCTGTGCAAAAGAGGTCTAGTTTCTGAGTAACATACGAGCAGTCACTGATAACTTACAACTTGCTTCTGGACTTAGATTTCAAACACCAAAATATAGACCCTTTGGGTTTTCTATTTTAATTGGTCCTCTTGAATGTTTGGATCTGATCCCAGTCCATTTACACACACTACCATGAGCTGGGGATGTTTGGGTTATGCATCCTAATACAAGATTCAACAATTGCTGAATAGCATTATACACAAAGCTGTTGGAGCTCCAAAGTTTTTGAAATCTAATTCTTCGTCATTAAAATCTCAAAGAGATTTTCCTAACTGTCAGTCAAGATACATAAAGCATGTATTTGACAATGAAAATAGATTGACTAAAGTACAGTAAATATGATCTGGCTTTGTCACTACTGTTTTGCTGTATTGTGCAATTCTTTATATAGTTATTTTCTTGAAATAAATACTTCATAAATACGAGAAACCCCTTTTTTTCCTTTTATGACAAATCAGCAAGAAACAGTGCTAAACCCCCAGCATTCAAGAGCGAATGAATGAGAGAGGGCTGTGAAAAATATTTTAGAAATTACTATTCCGATTTTACAAGACTGTAAGAACAACTAAAATGTTCTCATTTAAGTCATGACATATGGAAGCCAGGGAGTATGAGAAGAACTGTCACACCTGAATGTTAACTTTAAACATAATTTAATGATTACTGAACAAAAATACTGTCGCTGGTTGAACAACTTCCGGTATGTTCTGTAAAAATAGACTTTTTAACTAAAACTGTAAGACTCAGAATCATTGTTTGACTCTGCCTACCCAAAAAAATGAATAAAAATTAGTTCATATAACCTTTGACATTGCTGTCAGGTGGAAAAGTAGCTATGTAGAACCAGCACCTAAACCAGATACTTTCTGAGCTGTGTAGTACCCTGTTACCACCCTACAATGCATCCTTTTACTCATTTATGAAAGGCCTTCTAAGTGGCAAGAGATTAGCAGGCTTTTCTGCCAAGGCTAATGCAAGGCCAGTATTTCCTAGGGTTTCCTACTGTGGTTTTCCACCTCTGAGCCTGGATGGTAGCCCATGGAGAGCCACAAGAGAGCCTGCCATTCATGACTCCCTTATGCTGTGCTCCCACTCCTGGCTCTAGGGATCCTTCCTCAAAAGCGCTTTGTGGAAGCAAACATTTGTCCAGATCCAGTATCCAAAAAAAGAAAATAATAAATAATTTAAAAAAAAAAAAACCTGGCAAATATATAACAAAATATAACATAGCCTTCTCTACCCTGGCTATTACAGTACTTCATGCCCCAGAAAGGCTAACACAGCCTGGCGCATTGAGGTTTGGCAAGGTCTCCAGAGCACCAGTACCTGGCACATCCATTCAGGGGGAGGTGAACAGGTATAGGAGGTCTAAAAATGATGTTAAGTCAGTGGGAATTTGAGTACTCTGCTCAGAATTTTGCAGGTTTGTGGTTTTCTATGGCTCTCTTCCAGTGAATGGCAAGGATAGTCTGCAGAGGCTCAACATGGTCTCTGAGACACCAGCTAATTACTTTTAAGTCAGCTTGAAACAGGGTGTTTGGCAGTGGATTTCTGTGAGGGATGAAAAAAGGAAATTGTTGGGGTTTTCTCCTGATGCATCAATTCTTCCCTCTCTTTGAGCAAACAAAAAATTTATCTCTTCATTATCAGGCTATGCCTGTGATGAAACAAGCCCAGAGACACTGAGAGATCGAGGCAGGTTATCCCTTCTCCCCAGCCTTGGCTTTTCCTCTCTCCTTTCAGAGCACAGCCTCTGCCCAGCTTCATCCTGAATGTCAGGCATGCAGTACAAAGTTAACCATGCTGAGCTGTCTTACTCCCTTCCCACACATTTGCAGAGTGCTAGGACAATCCAGGGGGAAAGCAGTATTTCTGAGGACTGCCCAGGAACACAGAATCTTCCCACCAGTCCTCCCCAGCAGCTTCTGTCTTGTCCATAGCTGGGCCACCTTTGGGAGGCAGAGACGGATGAAAGCATTTCCTCTTCATCTTTCAAGATTTTTGCATTGGCTTGGGTTTCTTTCTAACAGGCTTTTAATTGAAGCAATGGCTATTGGTCAAGCAGATCACTGTTTTTCTCTGCTGTGATTCCAAAATTTCAAAGAGCTGCAAAATCAAACCAGGAAATACTAGAAATCTGGCAGAGGGAAAATTGATGCAAAGGGGAAATCAAAAGAAGCTTGATATTTACCCTCTCAGTATTAACAGTGTCCCACAAGCACAGTAGTACCTGCTTTAAAGCCCAGTTTTCTTTTTCATTCTCTGAAAATTTTTCTCTATCTGGAAATCTCTCAGGAAGAACTGTTGTTTATCAACTGATTATGTCTCACTTATCTGAGAGTCTCAGTGACTCAGAATGTACATTTCATGTAAGTGGGGACTGGGTGGAGGGTTGTTAATGAGGAAACAATGTACATTTATCCCTTTTCCTGTAAATTGAATAAACTTGGGTTTGTTTTTTTTTTTTTAAAGAGGAAAATCAACCAACTACACTTTCAACTGCAGATTTTCTATATCCATCAGTGAGCATCTGTAAGAGTAAGTTTTTCAATCAGTGGCAGTACCAATAAGTAAATTACAGACTGTTATTAATCTCTGATTCTTAGCCAGCTTCCAGACAGCTAAAACACTTTAGCCCTCCCCCTTTTTAGAGAAGAATGCCTTTTAAGCAGAGGCTTTGTCTTTCCCACTGTATATGGAAAAAATGACTGTGCAGTTCTATGGAGAATGCCCAGCTGAGATATGTTTATGTTGGATCCAACCCCATCTCTGTTGCTGAATGGCAGTTTGTTTTCCACTTGAACAGGGGAAGGGATAACAGTCTGGAAACTTTTTCAACACAGGAAATTTTTAAAAAATTAAATACAATTACTTAGTCAAGGTAATAGATAATGTTGCTGTTCCGCACAAAGCCATCTGGCTTTCAGCTATTTCTTGTTTTTGTGGGAGTCCCCAAGAGTCTGTCACTGCTGCAGTGGAGGCATGCACAAGCCCACCCATAGAATCAGAACTGAGAGTGACACTGGGCTGGGGAGGGGGTTCCTTGTCATTTTTTCCTGCACACTACGCTTTGCTTTGCTTATTGGCTTGGAGATTACCCGTGTGAAATTAGCCATATTCACTGTCTCTCCGACTGCTAGCTCTACCACACCACAGGGAGAAATAGAGGCAACATATTTTCTGTGTCTTCCTGCTAGCTGGATTGTATCTAGAATTGTAGCATCTAATTTCAGTCTTGCTAATCTTTATTTTAGCAATCTGTCTAAAACTTTGAGAAGAAGGTTTCTACCAGCTTCATAATCTGACCTTTATTATCATCAAAAATAAACTTCTATTTTGGAGGCTGATGAGTTGATAACTGATCAGGTAATATATAAATAATCCAAACTGTCATGGATAAGTCAGCAAATGAAGTTTTCAAGTTTAAAAGTTATGAAATTAGTGTCTTGTCCCATGTCCCTTAAGGCAATCACAGCTTTTCCTGTAAATTCTGAGGAGAGCTCAACCCTTCTGTATATACAAATGATGGAGAACTTCTAGTGTTTAGTCACTGCTCAACACAGCAACAGTTGGAAAACCAGACTAAATTCAGACATCAGATATACTTTTTAGCAGCTGCAGACTGGCCAGACATGATGAGCCTGGTTCTGGATCAGCCCTGTGCTCTCAGGTGGGACTATCACTGGGGATGCAGGCACAAAGGAACAATATTGAGATCCATGCACAGGGGATGAGTGAAAGGACTCTGGTAACAGAAAATAACAATTTGTTTAATCACTTATTAAGTAGTTCATTTACTGAAAAAGATTATAGGCTCACAACCAGTGTCACTGCTGTATTTATCATTGTTTTGGTGTTTGAAGATTCAAATTACTCAGATTCGCAAAAACACGCTGCTGCAGATTTAATGAGCATTTCATATCACTTATCCAGAACACTCCATTATTACATTAATTTGCCCAGATCTATGGCAGATGCACTCACTGGGGTTCTTTATTGAAACTATCTCATATTAGAATTTCATTTAAAAAATAAGAATATGCAAAAATATTGGAGGGCTCTACTGAATGACAATTTAAGCAGGAAAGAATTTGCTTTTACATTTGCAACTTAAATAACAAAACAGAAAGCTTCTCAGTGTGCAATTCACATAATTACTTTAGTTTTCAGTCTCATTAAATGCAATTAGAACTGAGAAACCTGTCAAGATAAGTGGATAAAAAAAGATTACCAGCATTGTGCCCAAATTTCTTCACCAGCTACTGGTTAATTTCTAATTTACAACATCAGTGGAACACTGGAAGCAATAAATATTAACAATTAACAATTGTTAACAATTTCAGAAATTTAAAAGAACTATATAGGGATTTAATGTACTATACCAGGGTGCTTATTATAAAACTCTCACGAACGTCGATTTGGAGACTAAGCTAAAAAATTTATTCCTCTCAGGAATGTTTACAGTTTTAATAAATAAATTTGAAATTTCAAATGGATAATTTGCATGAGGTTTCTATCTTTGAAATGGTAACTACTACAGAGTGGCAATATACCTAATAGCTGTAGTGTCCTAATAAAGGGGGGCAACTAACTGTCTAGCTGTGATGTCACACACTGAATTCATTTCTTCAGTAATAATAGTTAGAATGTGACCTTTCTAGTTCAGAAGAATTTGATACTGTAAACCAGAGGTAATGAAGGCTTAAAAAAAATTATAAATAGAGCTTGGAGGCCTAGGGGAAGCTGGCAAGCAAGCTTGTTTGTTTTTAATTCTCTAGTTTGCAAGGCTTCAAAGCTCAGATAAATTTAGCAAAAATCAACAGAGAATAAATAAAATTTCAGAGCAGCTGTCCACTTTCCCCTGCACTTTGTGAAGTACCTCATGGTGGAGAGCAGAACTTCTGTCATCTCTCTCTACAACTACTTTGATGGCCGAGCGTGTCTGGCCAGCAGGTCAGTTATTAACTTCTGAGGGCCTCATTCTCCAGGGGAAGACAAAGATCTTTCTGAAATGTCACTCCATAGAGATTTATATGTTCAAGTACAAAGACAGTCTTGAATTTATTACTCACAGTCTGGGAATTTAAAGTCCATTTATTTCTTCAAATGATAATTTAGAGTGAAGCATGACAGCTCTGTGAAAGGGCACCACCAGGGAATTTTATTTTTTAAATTAGTTATAGTTTACCTCAGTGGTTTGAAGAACTCATAAAAATCTTCTCCTTAGCCAAGACCTGGTCTAGGAAGGTGCATGGAATAAATAAAAAGAAAATAATGGGACAGATAAAGGGGAATTTACCAGCAGAATTAATGTTCTTTGTACCTTGAGTAAGAGCTCCTGCTCCTTATTTGTTTTTTCGAGAAGAGAAAAATGCTTTCATCATTGTTTCTAACAAAAACAAATGCCACAGGTGATATGCTAAAAAACAATTTCTATATCAAATAGGTTTTTCCATATTCATGTTTCCTTCCTTGTATGA
The DNA here is from genome assembly GCA_025920805.1 of Petroica traversi. Classification (NCBI taxonomy): domain Eukaryota; kingdom Metazoa; phylum Chordata; class Aves; order Passeriformes; family Petroicidae; genus Petroica; species Petroica traversi. The sequence continues at coordinate 12,965,156 of JAHLSL010000017.1, forward strand.
AGAAAACAGATTTTCCTTAAATATCTTTAAATCTCCCTTACAAAGTTAGTTTGAAGCTTTCATTGGAAATTTTATCACTGAACTGTAATTCTTTCTCTCTACACTCTTTGACTAATCCTTTTCATATATCTGGTATGCTTTGGCAGTAAATCATTGCAGGCTGCTCATAAAAATTACCCTCAAATATTAGGGTGAGGTCTAACCCTAAGAAAGAATGGTGGGGAAAATGGGGAAGGCAGCACAATGCCAAACAGGGCTGTGTAAATATCAAAATATCTTCAAACTATGACTGTTAAGCTGAAAGCCAAAAAAAAAATCTTTCAGGAGTGAATTAAGAAAAGTCTTGGGTCCAGAAACAGCTTTGTACTTTCTGCAGGCATCTGGAACAAGCAAAATACAACTTCCAGAAATGTCTGCCCACGTGGGGATATTTGGCATTCATGGTGGTTCTGAGCAGTTCTCTTAAACAACATGAAGTTGTTGAGGAGTGTCACTGCTGGGTACATTGGGTACCCCTGGGACACTGGGATTACACTGTGAGCTCTGCACGGATTACACTGGGTACACCTGGATACAGTCCCAGATAACCAGCTCTAGGCAGCCCTGCTTGGACCAGACAACCTCCAGAGGTCTCTTCCAGCTTCAGTTTTCCCATGATTCTGCGTGGCTGTGGTCATTATTCCATTATACTGATGGAGAAACTGAGTGGAAGGGTAATGTTCATTGTCACACAAGACATGAGCAGAAGAATGTATTTTTTGAGCCCCAGTATCCTTATGAACATAATTAGAGAAAGAGCAGCTCAAGCACAAAAAATAAGGTGAGGAGATTCTTTGATGTTGGGTGAGAAGGAATATTTTTTGTTATGTTAATTTCAAACACTATAATGAAACTATTGCTGTGGAGGTGTTTGTAGGTTAGACGTGAAGCATGTGTAATAAAGTGGGTGAGTGGCTGGGACCAGGTGCAGGGAAAGGCAGGAATAGCGAAGATAGGAGAGGAGGAGTAGGAGGACAAATGGAAAGCAGAACAGGGAGGACACAAGCATGAATAGAGAGCAAGGCAACAACAGAATGGCTGCAGGAGCCAGAGGGGGGCAGGGGGAGATCCAAACCCCCAGTGTAATGTTCAGCTGCTCCATTAATAGATACAGCCCAGGAGAAGCACCCAGGCCTCCCCTAAGAAGGGCCAATGAACAATCATCTCATCTGGTTGGCATCTACTGTAAGACTGTTTAAATGACATTCAAGCCTTGTTGCCAACAAGAGAGACATATAATATAGACAAGACTTAAAGGTAACCTATAAATAAAAGCTAGGGTGAGCTATAAATACAAACTGAGAAGCTGTGGATTTGATCAATGTCTCACAATATACAAACAGATTTATTGGAACATACTCTCTGCAGCAAACCTCTCATGGCTACAAGTACTCACTGTGCTTTTGAGGAAATTGTAACTACCTAAATCCCTGTCCATAGAACTATTCTTTCTCCATTGGCAAATTCAAATCCATACAAATTTTGGGAACACGAGGTCTAGAAGAAATCAATAAACAAATAATTTGCAGCTACATAGTAACTATTGTAAAAATGTGGCAGCACTATGAATGACAGTCAGGACAATATCAGAGCTGTCATCAAGTACTTGTACATAAAGAGGCCAAGGACATCTAGAAATATTTTCTCTTGGCTCAAAAAAACAGAACAAAACAAAGCAGAGAAAATTTAATTATACAAATTCTATGCCAAGTCATACACTTCAGGATGCATCAGATCGTAGAGTCATGAAATGTTAAGAGTTGGAAGGGATCTTAAAGATCATGTAATCCAAATCCCCCTGCCATGGTTGGCATTGTTGGAAGAGCAATAAAAATCAAAGTGTTTCAATAAAGCCATCTGTTATCTCAACCATTTCAGCTGATGAGGGGCAAAGAGCACTCTCTCAAGCTTCTTTCTTAGCAGGTATTTTGTGAAAAAAAATGCACAGTTTTGCTTTGCAGTTTCTGATTTCACATTTCTGATGATCTTCTGAACAGTCTGGTGTTCATGTGTCAAACAGATGAGGATAAAAACTGTGAAGAAAAGGAGCAATGCCAAATAATATTCAAAACAGAAAATAATATAACTAGCACAGTTTTCACGCAGTAATCTCTGGTAGGGCTCCTCTTTTGGAAAACAGGAATCAGTAACCCTTCAGAGGCATCTGAAAACATCTGTGCTGGGTTCAGTGATTTGTTATCTCCTAGTTAAGAAATGTTGCAAGTCAGCCTTTCATGGTTAGCTAGGCCAAGTTAGAAAGACAGATTACCCGCTGATGCACACTGCTCAGTACCTGTAAAATATGTACTGTCTCCTGGACACACATAAAAACAGCATAGTTCTAACTTTAAATTTTCTTAGCAGTGTTTCTCAACTATAGTCAGTGTTTTGCCCCAAAGCATTTTTAGCAAGAACTGGTGAGCTAGCACCACTGACATCCTCATCCAAAAATGTGGAAAAGTCCAGGCGTGAAGAGCACCAGAGCACATTAATTAATATACACCTTATCAGTCTGGTAAACTCATTCTCTGATGGGCTCAAAGCAGCTCCTTACACATTCTGAAAGGGGGGAAATGTGTGCAGGTTTTCCTGTCTGCTGACCCTATGCAGCAAGTGCAGTTCATCTGTTTTCTAGGGAACATGCAAATCCATCCATTCCTCTGGAACAAGGGCAAGAAGCAGCATGGCTCAGTCAGAAGCAGGGCCCTGAAGAGCAAATAAAGGTATATTCCTCTCTTCCACTTAGGCTTTGTCCATCCCCTTGTGCCCACATACTTGTGAAACCCATGCAGTCAAAAGATATTCCTAAAAGCCACACATACTGAATTCTCAACCCAAAATTTAACCTTAAAGTTAAGCACTTTTTCTGTGATCAATAAAATGCGTGTTGGCTGTGTAAGATGGCAAAGACCCCAGGAGACCCCTGGGCTCCTGAGTTTGCTGCACACCAGTCGAGGGGCTGACACTGGAGTTGCACATAGTGATTTCTGTTCATCTGCTGGATTTTATATTTTGGCAGCAAATGGAGAGAGAGGTTTCTCCTGCAAGTCAGCAAAGGCAGGAGGGTCAGGAGAGAGGGATGCAGTGTTATCACAGCTCTTTTTGTTAGCATAGTTTCCCAACAGGCTGAAGAAGAACTAAATCTTTGTGTCTATACTTATGAATAACACGTCTTTGACCTGAGGAATTTGAAATGTCTGTTAGTTTGCTCCCAGGGAGAAAGAAGTGGTAAAATGACCATCAGACTACAACTGGAAGAGTGGACTTTGAAAATCCATGTTTAAATGTCCTGGAAGTCAATCATGTCCTGAGCTGAAAAGCAGATGTTTCTGTCCTCAGTACCTTTTGATGAATGAAATAACAGAAGTGTATTTGTATTTCTATCCAAGGTAAAGAAGACAGTTTCATAGTTAATGATTTCCAAGCATGATAAGCCATAGATTTTGTGCCTGCTCAGAGCAGTTTTAAGACAGGATGTCCATGGATTCAAACACTTTGTTTACTTACATCCCAGTTTGGCAAAGCAGTATTTTAAGTGTGTCTTTTGGAAGGAACCAGAAGGTGCCTTTAGAATGGGGTCATTCTTCTTTCTAGGCTAGATTTTTCCTGCACATAGGGAGAGAATTGGTTGGGCCTATCAGACATCAATGCATCCACATTCTCTACCTGAACACACTGACTGGTGGAACAAACTCTAAGGAGCCCTTGCACTTCTCCAAGGATACAGTGCCCAGCAGTTTGGCCAGATCTGGGGCATAGCTGTTGCAGCCAGGACACCTCTACAAGGCCAAGGTTTCATCTCACAGACTTTGTGTACAGAGCTGGCACCTACACGTGAGCTACTCCTTCTCTACGCAGTGAGGAGAGAGCAGCAGGCACAGCTGACCTAATTCTGATGCATTTCCATATACAAGAAATCAAACCATGCAGCAGTGTCCAGCTGGCTTCTGGCCACATGGCATCCCATGTGGAAGTCTCCATGCAGACGACTCCCAGCTTTGCTGTGGTTTGCTCTTCCTACACAGGCAGCCCCAGCAGGCAGCTGCCAAATCCATCTTGCCCTCACACCAGCAGGGCCACAGCTGTGTTATCTCAGTGCTGCACCTGGGGCACAGAGCTCCTCGGGGCTTGGGTCTGGGAATGCCTTCAGGGCTCTCACAGATGCGCTGGGTGAGATCTGCGGGATACTGAGTGTTTGGCAAGATTTCTGTCAGCTCTTGGCTGGGGGTTGAAAGTGAAGTCCCTATTATAGGTGATCGAAACCAGGAATCTCCTTGGAAAAGAGTCCTACCTATTCTAAGGAAGCCAGAGACACTGAAATAACATCAGATGCACAGTAGAGGAGTGCTTTCTCAGGGTTGTCTCTCTAATGTTCTTATTTCTAATAAACAATTACATAAATGAAGGTACTGGGAGATATTCAAGCAGGAAAACATCTTTATTTTTAGGAAGGGCAATAGGCTATTTATCCAAGCTGGCCTAAGCAAACAATCTTCAAAAAGGCCTCAGAACTGTAGCTGCCAATTTCAAGTCCTGCTTATAAAGAAAAACAAACAAAGGCAAGCATGCTTGGGTTGGGTTTGGAAATGTCCTCAAGGAGCAGAGAGTTCATGTTTCCATGGTAATGCCATGTACTTCCAGCAGACTGGTCTATGCTTGAGACACAAGGATTTTAAAATGGATGGAGGTGATTTAGAATACTCACCCATCTCTGTATGGCAAGAGATGTAGAGTTTCAGAGATTTAATATAATTTTGAGTCCCAAACTTCTGTTTGTCTAAACTGTTCCTTCCAGATGGATGAAAAATTACAGACTGATGTGAAGCTGTCAAGAAGGAACATTGCTCCACTCAGTTTGTCTGATTGTTTTCACTGATGTGTTGAAAACTTGGACCTAAATTATCCATGTGTCGTACTTTTACAGGTATCTATAGATGTATATGATGCCTATTCTATCAGAAGAGCAACTTTTTCTGTTTTCTTTTCCCTGTATTCTGAAGCAAAGATTCACAATGTTCAAGTACGATTTGTTTTCTTTTCTTCTTTTTTTTCTTTCATTCCATAAGAGACAATGGGGACTTCTAAGGGTCCCATAGTTCCAAAGTTGTTAATCAAACTATGTCAAGTGATAAATATTATTATTCAAATAATTCACAATATGTATCCATAAATGTTTTGATTGAGAGATAGCCTCTCAGGCCAGAATTCATACCTCTCAAACTATGATTTTCATAGGTTTATGACATTTGACAATATTTTTGCCACCTTTACAGACCAGATCATACTGCAGAACAATGAAAACTGGAATGTACAAATATATTTTCAAAATTAAACTATGTGGCAAATTAACTTGCAACACCATCAAGATAAAGCAGGTAAACAAACTGTGGTATGTCAGCTGAACCAGAGATAGCTATGTCTGTATGTACTTGGCCAAACCCAGATGACAGGTAATGAGAATTAATTCTATTCTCTTCTACTGAAGGCTAAAAGAGCATGATCAGGGCAGTTTCTAAGATTTGAATAGCATACCATAAATGACACTGGAATCATTTATCTAACCTCTTGGCATACGAAAAAGTAATGTATGGAGGCTGACTGAAACTAAGAAAACGTGCTTTTTTTCCTCTTGCCATCAAAAACCACCCTTCTATGCAAAATATGGGTTTGTGATACCGAACTTCTTTGTATTTTCGTAGATGGATCTGGAAATTAATTATGTTAATTAAGTTAATTTTCATTTCATCTCAAGCCTGTGAATTCATCAGGCTCAGCTGTGCCCAGATTGCATTCACTTTTTCTACCCTGAACAGACTTTTCTCTCCAATAGTGAGAATCTACTAAGTAATACCATAATGTTTGACCTTTGCCCTCATGCCTGATCATCCATGTAGTTCCCTGAGGATCCTTCTCAGACCTGGAAGGAAGCACACCTTTGGACTTTCTCTCTAGCAGCAAAGACCATAACTGATGGGAGCTACAACCAAGGCTCCACTAGCACTAAACTTAGCAGTGACTTGGCAGCTGATGTGCCATGGCTACTACTTTGCTGCTCCTCAGATTCAGTTCTCCACATGCCCCAGCTCTTTCCTCTTTTACAGTGGTCCTGGAGGAAAGCACCTTCTTTTTCTTCTGGGTTTATTTTGGACCAGATGTAATTGGATTCCTGATCCAAGACTGAAAACAGTAAAATGGATGTTTCAAAGGCTGAGATGTCCTAATGCAGACCATTTAACCCCGAATACACAAGTTTTTGTGTACCCTAGCCCTTGGGAGGAAGCTCTGGAAATAACAAGCACTGGTGTGGATCCAAGGGAGCCTTTTATCATGGGAGAGACCCTCTGTGTGTTTGGGTATTCAGGAGAAAGTCACAAGTTCCAGTACTAGCTAAAGATACAAGCCGTGTTTTCTTACCATTAGATGAAAAAGTCAATGGCTACATCTGAAGTATTGAGCAAAGCAGTGTGGGGCCCCCCCTAGTCAAACAGGATAACATAGCCCATGGCCATGTCCTGGACTGCCCTCCCAGAGAAGGGCAGTCCTATAGAAGCTGCCTCTTGGGAACACATCCTAACAGATGCCATGCCCTGAGCTGGGCCTGGTCATTGTGAGGAACATCACATTCTGTCAAGGAGTAAGATCAAGGCCTGAAACCACACCTTGCCTTTCTTCAGCTGGTCAATGCAGATGTGACCACAGAGAACACCCTGTGTGTGTTACCAGCACAGCACTCTTCTTTTCACTGCAAACTCTCCCCCTGGCACAGCTGCACCACTCCTGCAGGAGCAGATCAGGAACAGCTCCAATGAAATTGGTGGAGCTGCTTGAATATAATATGGGAGTAAACTCATACTCTGTGTGAATTAATTGTCTTCCATCTTCAGTCCCATCTTGCACCCAGACCAGCAGAAAAGTCTGAAGAAGCAGACAATTCCTACAGGCTCTCCAGCACTTTCAGCATGCAGCTGGTTCTTGTTTTTAAGAAATGTAATCATTAAATCCAGATGCAGTGAGGGAGGTGGGGAATAAATGCCCCATGGGGGCAGAGATTTTCAGGAGATCAGCAAGGCCAACATTTGATTGGACTTTTCAGCTTGAACTGGAACAAATTTTGTCCCTCAGGGAAAAAAAATCTAATAATTGTGAAGACATAATTGCTAATGCAGACCTAACATTTTGGCCTTCTAATTGTCTTCACCATTCAGAAACAGACAGTGCAAGGAAATGTTCCTCACTCAATTGCCTACATAATGATTTTGTGAGGAGGGTATTTCCATTTTTTTCCAGACCTGCTTCTGCTTTGCGTGCAATAATTTTGTGCTCCCAGAACATTCAGCAATTTGAATCCCTCAATTAGCTCAACACTCTGACACTTCTTTTTATAAATATGATGTTGGCTCAAGCTCTGGAACAACCAACCAATCACTCCATTATCACTAGTAGGGCAAGGAGCAACAAAAATATATCAGAATAATTGAGAATGCCTGAGGAAACTTCAGAGCCCAAAGGAAACAATCTGGATCCCATTTTCCCTTCATTCCCTTTTCCCTCATAGCATTAATTGTCAATACCTCATTTCTGGTTTACGTTGATGCAACCCATGGTTTAAAGTACTGCTTTAAAATAGTGAGCATCAGCACCTTCCAAGATTTTTTTTGTGATTAATTGAATAACATGGGGAGAAAAGATTATGGAAAAAATACCCAGATTATTTCCCCACATCGCATTTTGAAGAGGGGCTCTGACAATGACAATAAAGGGACCCAGAATTGAGGCAGATGTCTTGAGGAACTCAGAAGTGTGTCTGTTAATAATAGGAGGTAAAGTGGTCCCCAGTGGACTTCAGCAAAGTCTGTGCAGCCCTGCCCTTGTGCTCAAACCAATGATGTAGCACTGACCAGGACAGACTTGTTACTGCTGGGTCTGTGGACTAGATGAAAGCTCACTCATGGCTGCAGTGCAGGCGTACCATCCCTTGAAGCATAAATAAGATTATTGTTATGGCTGACTAAAAGATTTTCATAGACACCTTTACATGCATTCCTGCATTTTCATTGTTCATATTCACTATGATAAATAAAAAATTATTCTGCTTAGGCCTGCAAAACCAAAAAAGCTTTTAGGCAGACACTAAAGGAGCACAGCTAGGACCACCCACCAGCTCTGAGGCATCAGAGAATAAAACAAGTCTTAGATGTGTATGGGTGGAAAGAAATATTGCAAAGGCAGACATTGGGACAAGAATCTGTTTTCAATTTAGAAACTAACTGTCTCCCTTCCACAGTGTGTGGTGTAATCATTCAGCTGCAGTCCTTAGTCTGGCAGGAGCCAGTCCTACCACTGTGTAAAGACTAAACAACTGAAAGAAACAAGCAGTACAAATAGACAGTATTTCTGCTATCCCAAAGAGTATGTGGTCTGAAGACTTCGCCTCCTAGTAGCTATTATCAAAGAAAGTGTTTCCAAAGCAAACCAGATATAATTCTGTGCACAAGAATGGTAAAGGCAACTGAGTTTTCCATTTATGTTCATCTCAACTTCTCAGAGCTCTCTGGGATAAGATTAGACTAATGCTCCATTTCTAAGCTTCATTTTCAAAGCCTGTTTTTAGTCATCTCGTAAGATACATTGTTTTCTGAGCAAGCAGCTTGTCTGGCTGGCTAGAAGGACCTGCCCACACTTGGGAATGGAAGTTAACACACAGACAAGACTCGAGATTGCTGGCTCTTGCTACCCAGTGCTCCACAGCTGTAACTACAGCATGATGCAAACACGCGAGTGCAGCTCCCAGCAGCAACATGGCCACAGAAAAGTGCCAGGACTGGCCAGCCCCAGCCATCAGCAGGGACATTTGGCACCACTGCTCACAGCACAGTTTCTGCAGCTAGGGCAGGTATTGCTGTGTGGCTCTGCATTTGGTGCTGCAGAGAAGCTGCTCCTGCCATAGCTTACCCTGGGCATGAGAAGCTACAGGTGCTAAACTATTTTGCTGCACTGTGCAGGAAAAAATATCATCTTTGATTTCAGGGCAAGCAAGGAAAATAAGGAATAGGAAGAGAAAAATAAAAGCTAATCCTAATTTGATCAGTAGAATACAATAAGAAGCCTCTTAGCTCACACAAATGCAAGAAGCTCACATACCCTTCTGAGCTGCTTAAATGCTACGCTTTTCCCAAGGGTAGGTGACCTCAGGAGTCAAAAAAAATGCTGTACAGAAAGCCACAAAAAATATTCCAGGAAATTCTACTGTTCCTCAAGCTCTGCCAGCCAGCTCAGGGTTGCTGTTTGTAAGTTATAGCAGAAATAGGGTGTAGTAAATAATATTTGGAGAGCTAAATGGCATGCCAGTGTTTTCACATCAGCTCTGCAACAGTATTGCAAGAGTTAGACAAGCATGAGATATTTATGATCCAAAAATTCGTGAGTCTGCATGGATCTAATATAATACACATGTCACAGGGACACCGGACAGGGTGAGCAGGGTGACACAGGGTGCCTGAGTTAACAGTGGCTGCTCCTGAGGTCAAACAGGTCCCACCAGCTTTGCATAATGAGGGAGAAGTTATTTGGTGAAGAACAAGAATTGATACATAACACATCACAAAAAACTAACCTCTTTAACTTTCTTGTTATTTTTCAGTCTTTAAAGGGCATCTTAATGCTTTGTGTGTTTCTGATTCCTTATATTGTTGCTCTAATTTTTATCCAAAAGAAGTTAACCAAGATATTTGCAATTTCTCTTTAACTTTAGTAATCTTTCTTAAGTTATCAAAATTATACACAACAGCCACAGCCACACATTTATTCAAAAGGGCATTGATCTTTGTAGGTATATTTGTGTTCCCCACAGGTTATTCATCTAAATTTCATCAAAGTTTTGATGTAAATTTTCTAAAACCTTTCTCTTTTCTTTTTCTTTTTTTGTTTTTTAAGTGAAAGCTATTCCTTTCCCATAAATACACCTTCTTTACCAAATAAAGATTTGCTGATGATTATGCTGGTTATGATTGCTGGTTAACTCATCCTCTAGTACAACATGCAACAAGAATCTGGCAGCTCTACACCCATAGCTTGTCAGGGACAGGACTCAGGCAGGAATGCTGACAGCTTTAACACTCCAAGGCAAAAAAGCAAGGACCAGGAAAGTGAAAGAACAGACTCAAGTTCAGCAGTGTGTGTGTGGTCTACTATGATGGGGTTGTACTGTGTGCCCTGGGGAGGCTTGATGGCTGTAGGTTTGCTTTCCTCTCCTCTCACCAAATCTAACTCTCCAGCTACATATACATAGGAAATACTTTCTTTTTCATTGCAGGAATGCCAAGAAGGATTTTATCGTACCAGCTCAGGAAAATGCTCTCCTTGCAACTGTAATGGTAATGCAAACAGATGCCTTGATGGATCTGGAATCTGTGTGGTAAGGAATTCCTCTCTTCTCTGATTGTCTGACTTTTAACACCAATGCTCAGTTTCAATACCCAGAAAATGCAGTGCCTGTACCACAGAAGCTTTTTGCTGAAGAATTATCATGAGTAGGGCCAAGACGGATACATTAATGAATTATCCTGGCCAAAATTCATTCTCACTTAAATTATCTCTGCAGATTCAAAACACTTCCCCTATGCAGTATTTGTGAGAGTTAGTATGCTGGCGAAAATTTTCAGTCCATCAGAAATATGGAAAGAGTTTTGTACCTCTGGAGAAAAAAAATTTATTAATTCAAACACATTTCATTCTCCCCTTTATGAATACAGTTCTGTGTATAATATAAACAATTTACAATGGTGAGTGACCCCTGTGAGTGTATATACATGTGTTACTCATAGCAATTCAGCTGCATGGCAGTCTCCTGCTGTGAAGGAACAACATGAGAAGGTTGAAACAATACACCAAGGGAAGAGTGCATGGAATTCCAAGGTACTGTTACAATTTCCCACATGTTCAATCTGACTCAGAATCACCTCATACAGAAAGCTGTGTGTTAGTGTAGTAGTCAAACATTTGTAGCTCTAGAGCAAAAATAAGTCCAGTAAAACTAATCCCAACTAATAGTGAGCAATCAGGGCACTAATACACTAAAAAATTATGGAAGTTAATACTGTATTTAAACCACATAGCAAGAACTAGGCACTAATACACTCTTTGCAGGCTCGTAAAGCAGAACCCCTTGCTCTGCCATGTGTTATTTTTGACAAGTCATAAACCTTTGCCCTCAGTTTATCTCTTCATAAAATGGACTCATAATATTCACATTCTTTGCATCCTTGGAACCACTATCAAGTTTTCAGTTATACAAATACATCAAGTCAATTTCCATGGCAAATTTCCTACCATTTTTATTTTTGTGGGAAGAAGACAGTGCAGCTGTTCTGTGCACGAAAGTTACTATGGCTTGGACAGTTTAATGTGCTTAGAATCGGCTGGATTCTGCAGAGCACATATTGGCTTAGTTTTTAATATTAAATTTTCATAAGTGGTTTTAGACAACCAGGCATTCCCAGCTATTCTCTTTCACATGCACAAGACTTTTGCTCATGGAGTCATTGTCCCCTTAGTGTCAAGTGACAATGACACCAAGAGGAAACTTTTAATGGAAGACTTGGGGACAAGACAGAGATCATGTCAAATGTCTGCTTCTGATGACTCTGGTCACCAGAGAGCTTCTGGAATAGAATATATTAGTTGGGGAAATGATTATATCCTCAGGTTACACACAAAACAGAAGACCTGTTTCCTATCTTCTACAAATATAAGGCTGATGTCAGGGGTTCAGGACAAACAAACAAACAAACCTGGAAAATTTACCATATCAGGAAGAAATGATCTGAAAGTAAATGTGCATTCCTGACTGATGTTTCTTCAGGATACTAAACTCTTGGAGCCAGCCAGGTAGTAAGGCATAAAACTAAAAAACTAAACCCTAGTTTACTATTAGAGTTCAAATAGCCCTTTGACAGGTTGTCTGAAGGATTTAAAAGCCATTAAGCTCAGGTTGTTTACTTCTGAATAAAAAGGAAGAGTGAAAAGGCTTAAGTGAAATAAAAGTGAAAGGTAGAGGGAAGAAGCAGAATGAAAAGAAGGCTTAAAACAGCCCCAGAGAAGTCTTTGGGGACGGCATTAACACAACCTTCCTGAAGATTCAGAAATTTCCAGAAGAGTTTGGAAGACTGATGGAATTGGTAAACAGCAAAATGTGCTTGAGAAAGCCTGGGAGAAGAGAAGCTTAGAGAAAGAAAGATGGAACTTGAATTACAGCAGGAAGAAGCATGTCAGATGAATGAATTAATTCAATTTAGGAAAAAGTAACTTGATAGTTGGTAAGGTGACTTGATTAGAATCAGTGGACAAAGCAGCCTTCCCTAAGAGCTGTTCTGAAGAAGGACATGAACGGATCTGGCTAAAGCCTACTGGGGCAGAAATGAGTCAGTATCTCTATAGCTTGGAGTTCCTGTGAAGAGGTAGGACCAAATGGTATGGAGAGCTCACCATTCTCTCTATTCTCAATTTTTTAAGCAACATACTCCAATAATTCTCACAGTGGAAAGCATCACACTTGATAGTAAGACAAGCTGTTCTGCATTCAGTTAGTTTTTAGTGAGCTGTGAAAAATTAAATTTGTATTTATCCCACATTACTGCTATTGTCAGCTTCTATTTCCATTATTATGAATTTGCCATCTCCCTGCTTCCTAGATGCAACAGCATTCTAAAGTTTTATCACTTATGGACTCTCCACCATAACCACGTCTTACGTCTTCAGATACAAAACACCTTCAGAAAAACAGATCTTCCCCACAATTAAAGTTTTCTATTTCTGCATGTCTAACAACATAATGAAATTATTTAAACATTAAAGAAAAAAAAAAACACTTTTTAAACTCTGCTAACAATGCTGGAAGAAATCATAACATGAAAGTAATAATAACACCGGGTTTGGTTGGTAGGTATTTTTTATAGTGTAATAACTAAGCTGTAAGACTTGAATAAATGGACAAGACAGTAGAGAAGGAAAAAGTACTCTGCTTCAAAAGGGATGAAATGAAATGGTCGGGCCCCATATGATGCTCTGAGGCCATCATATTATGCAAATCCCTCAAATCAATTTGGCAAATGTAGTTCCCACAGCATACAAATTAATGAAATTTTCATTGGCCTGTGTCCTGAATTCAAAATAAAATAAAATTAAACCCTTTTTAATGATGCCTTAAGGTAGACTGCTCTTTATCTTTAATTTCTGCTGACATATATATCTTGAGGTTCTGTTTCAAAACTTCTCTCAGCTTATTCATAGAGTGCAAATCAAATCCATGAGTCATTAAAAGCTTATTGAATGGCACAATCAATGAATCAACCATCTCCTTAGGTAACCAGACAGAAGAAATTATTGCAGACAGCGACTTTCTTGCATAGATGTCTACATAAAACTGGTGCAGAAATCAGCCACGTGGTCCTGTGACTAAAACTGAAGAGACATACAGTCCATTTTGTCAGGATAGAAAATCACCCAAGTGTTAGGAGAAGAATAGCCAGCACAGCGTAAGCTCTACTAATGATATATTAAAAGAGAAATGTCAAATAATGCTTCATTTCAAACACACTATCTGGTGATGCATGTAAGGCCACTGGGGGAAGAAACACCAATTCATTATGTTGATTTCAGACTCTGTATTTTTAACATAATTTTCTCAATCCTGACTACAAGAATAAAATCAAGTGTCTTGTCAGATCTAGCTTTTGAATTTGGAAATGTATATATGTGATGTTAACTGGGTGAAACTGCAAGAGCTTTGAGTGGCCATCTGCAGAGCCAGGGATGTGCATTTCCTCTGCACAAAACCCACTAAGTTTTGCTCCTAGTAAGATAGTAAGGTATGAAGGGAGTGTTTTGCCTCCTTCACCATTCCCCAGACCTCACCCCAGCAGCAACCTAGAGCTGTTTCTTTAGAGCACCTCCGCTGAGGGTTCAACAATTGAAAATTCAGACATGGGAGTGGTCTTCAAACAAGCCCCTCTGGTCATCAGAGGGGCTGTGATGGGCACCTCTGAAAAGATTGGCATATGGAGGTCAAACAGCTTTTCTAAAGTAATGAACTGTCACACTTGCATACAATTATGCAAGTAGTACAATTGAAGTCAGGGCTTTACCATACTAAAGAATTTGATTGCACATTCTAAGGAAGGAAGTTGCTTGAGGTGATTGCAATGTACTATGGCAATGACTCCAAATGAACACAACAAAATGGATTGAAAGGTTGAAAGATTTTTATTGTTTTTTTTAAATACCAAGCTGTTTATTCAGGCAAAATTTTTGTTATATCAGTGTCTGACATGACATTTCTACTGCAAATGGAGATTAGATCTTCCTAGATGCCTGAAAACACAGAACAGAAGAAATCTGGAGGAAATATTACAGAAGAAGGGTAAATTTCTTGTCACCTCCCTAAAACTCTCTAAGTGGCTTGTAATCATTTTAGTCCCATATATTTGATCAATCTTTATATAAGGCATCCAAATACTCAAAAGTAAATAAATAAATATAAATGTGATCACTTTGGGACAAAAAAGACCAAATGATCCCAACAGAGAAGAGGATAAATCCACTGGTATCCTTTCCAGCCTTTTATGGAATTTTTTACAATAGAGCATATTGTCACATAAGTGATTTGTGTTTAAGCGTTTGGGTTTACAGCTGAGTGGAAAGGTTGGAACAGATTTGGCAGTTCTGCCCAAGAGGATAATATGTTCCACATGGTTGCCAAGGCTGGTCTGGAGAATTGCCAGTGGATCTACAACCATCCATCAAGCACGAGCAAAAAAGCAGTAGGGAGCTAGCAAAACTCCCAGCTCGTAAGGTACTTCTGCCTTCACAAAGAGCCCTGCTGCTTAGAGCTCACTGCTTCTTTCTGTAAAGATGGGCTGCTGATCTCTATACTGCATTGGTGGTATATGTTTGAAAATCTAAAAAGAACTGCAACAATCTCATGCTAAAATTCAGCCATTATCCAGAGCATTTCAGAATGTAGTAATGGTCAAAAATATTAGAGTTAGTCAACACATTTTCTCAGGTATAGATATTTCCTCTCCTTCTTAGCTATATTTAAACCTACTATTTGTTGTCTTACCCAGTTTTCTGTTTAAAACATGCAACAGTGACCCCCAATGTGTGAGCATTTTGTTTCCACTCCTGCACAGCCGGTGTAAGAGGCACAGAGATGAGACCAGGAGCGCCAGGAGGGGCTGATGCTTCTCTCCCACCTGCTCAGCCACATTTGTCATGGTTGGCTACCACAAGTGATGGGTTGAGAAAGTAGTGGGCCAGGTGTGTTTGGCCAGGCATCAGCTCCCACTTCACTAATACTGGACAAGGTCTATAAATCAAAAATTTGACATAAAGGGGGTATTTTGACTTCAACGGCATCAGGAAATGAGTTTTGCAGCCATTCTCTTTCTTTTTCTTTTTTTTCTCTTTTTTTTATTATTTTTACTTAGACAGGTGTCTTTATTTTAGTAAAAATTGCACAATACTTTATTATTAAAGTGCATCATCTCCTTCTTCCATATGAAATTCTGAAAACTAGTAGTGCATCTCACCCACAATGGCTGGAGAGAGAAAGCTTGAAACCCTAAACCTCATAGATGGAAAAGATAAAACATGTACAGCTCTTGGCTTTCAAGTCTGCATGATGCAGTCTGTTTCTTATTATTACTATTTTTGGATAGCAAAAAATTCTGGTGTGCTGGCATGGGCAATGCTATTCAGTTCTGTAACCTCAGATATGAGACCATATATAAGGGGAGGTCTAAATCTACCTCCAAATACAGACTATACAGCAATATAAAACACCCGCATCTCTTTACCTATATAATTTATTTATCGTTGTGCAATCTCCTGCATTAACAGTTGTTGAAAGACTGTCTCTCAGAGGGACAAGTAATGATGGAGAAAAAAGGTAAACAAACCAATAATTCTAGATACAGTGTAACAATTGCTCTTATGTCCACAGTAAAAAAGTTGTCAAGTTTTGACTACACTTGCAGATTTCACAAACAATATTTAAGACCCTGTTATTTTAGGGGTTTTTATAAGTGGTTTGGGGGGGGGTTTGTTGTTATGCTAACTTCACCAGAGGCGGGGCTGAGTATTAAATTTTGATTGTCCCTGGAGTGTCTCCATGCCATCCAGCATTAGGTGTCTAACAGGTCCTCTGCACCACTCTGTGGCAGGTCCTGTCTTTCTTTAACCTCAGAGGGTACACAGATAATCATACTGCTACTAGTTGCCATAGAGAAGGTCCAGACTGCCTAAATTGCATTTTATTTTCTCTCAGATGAAATAATTTCCTTAAAACTGCATAAATGGCAGATTTAATGAAGCTGGTGCCTTTGAAGACCATTAGAATGAGCACTTCTCTTGCAAGTTCAGGTTCCTAAATGAAGGTGGGGAAGATTCTCACCTCAGTTTTTCAGTTAGAAATGATTACTTGCTGCATACTCATATAGAAGCCTTGAGAAACCAGGCTGCTCCTGATAATCCACTTAAAATGATCCATTGAGAAGCAAAACACTTTTCTCAAACTACAGTGCTGAGAATCACTGCAGGGAGCTGTAGGGAGGGTGTTCTCCCTGCCTTTAGAGATGTCTCTTGGGCTTAATGCACTCAGCAGTTTAGTTGGAGATGCAAAATAATGGAACATAATATATAAGGACACTTTTTCTATCACTGTAAAAAAAATGGTTCTAAGTACCCACAGAAGTTCTGTCTTGCTAAATAAGATAAAGTCACTTTTACATAATCACAAACCAGATAAAAAGTACAAAAGTGCACTCAGATAACAGAGTACCTGGGATAAAGGAGCCCTTTTTCATTTCCCTTCAGTTTAGAAGTTGAAAAACTGCAGATTTGAGGAGCAACATTTTCTGTCCTGCTCTGTCCATTGCAATCATATTTGAGCTTTGGAAAGCAGCACCAGATTTACTCTGTTAATGCTCATGTGTGGCTTGGAGAGCTTAGGACAAGCAAGGTGAATTGATCAAACACCATGAAGGCTACAAGCAAACACAGCCCACCTGAGGCCTCTGCCAGTGCTGCAGACACAGGGTGGCTCAGTCACTTCAGGTGCTCAGTGCCCACTCTCTCATGTCTCACTGGTGGTACATTAACATCACTTTTTCAGTGGATAATGATGAATGCAAAATATTTTTTAAACTATATTAGCCTTCCATTAGCCTTCTGGCTCTCACCATGTGCCCTGGGATTAGTGCACTTCTTTCCTCCTCCTCCTCCTCTTCTTCCTCACATTCAAACTTTCTCCTAGTATTCTTTCATTTTAGAGGCTCTTAGTTAAAATAGCCTTCCACATACAAAATACTTTATTCCTTGCAGTAAATATAACTAAAGAAAACCACTGCTCTAAAACTATTGATGGCTAATCTATTTAAAGATCCATGGAATAAAAATTGACTTTTTTTCCATTTTCTCATCACATTCTACTTGCTGTAGAGTTCTCTGGCCAAACAATAGCCTTGTACAAAGAAATAATTTCTGTGCAACAGGTACTCTATGACTATAAAGCATGCAAAGTCATCTAGAATCAAAAAGGATCTGAGTTAAAATAATGAGTCCTAATGGGAGAGCCTTTATGGAATTCAAGTAAGAAATATTGGTTAAAAAGAAATCAGATATATTTTCCCAAGTAAAATCTAAAACATCAATGTTACCAGGACTAAATTCTGCCACTAAATCAAAGTCATAACGTTTGGATACAAACCAAATTTAGGAATGCCTGTACAAGTGACGCTTGACTATTTATTTTCATTAAATGTCTTCCCTAATCACATTCCTCTCTTCTCATAGTCTTTTCTTCAAAGAACACACCATGTTTGGAGAAGAAACAGAGTTTCAAATCTGCAGGGCCTCCTGCAGGTGAACAGTTGTTTCCCTGAGCTCACCCACCCCCCAGCTATTGAAGTTCCAGCCACAGAGACACCAAGGTGCCCCTTGCCCCAGGTTAGGGAGCTCCCTTCCATTTGAAGCACTCCTGAAACCCACATACAGCTTCCCCATCAGTTCCTAGCTCCTGGGACAGGTAGCACCTCCTGAGTCCTTGGAATATCCATTTATAAATCTGTTGCCCATTAATTCATCTGAGGAATTCCCTTTTTGTCCCTGCAAGCACTCTCGCCTCCTGGCAACAAGAACCAGAAGTCCATGTTCTGTGTAGGGAAGTACCTCTTCAAGTAAGTGCCCCTCAGTTCTTGCATTGCTGAATTTGGGTGAAATATTCTATTGCATTCAGCTTATTTACAAACTTTCAACTTATACATAACCCAAAAACCCTCCTGCTTTGTGTCCCAGCTAAGCAGCCCTATATTTCTGGTCTCTGTAAAACACTGGTGAATACTGCACAAATCTCTTATCAGCACCAAGGCTTATGTGCTCTGAACAGTGACTCTTGCCACTCTGAAATTTATTGTTATATCCTACCTTTAATTTCCTACCCTTGTCAGCTTTCAGTTTGCAAAAGAAAACTTTTTCAAATATCATGTGAACTTAGTTGGTCTTTTGTGGAAGTCTAGATAGGTTACATCCTCTGTCTCCCCTTCATACCCTTGCTTATTTTCACCATAAAGCAGCAGATTAGTGAAGCAGGAGTTCCTCAATAAGATGATGCTAATTCATGTACTCGGAGGTCTTCTTCTTTATTATAGACGCTGCCACCTTCCCAGGAATGGAAAACACATCTGTTAATCTGCAGTTTCCATGATCCACGCTTTTAGCTCAGAAGAGGAAAGAATCAAGGAAGCTAACCCAAACATACAACAAATATGCACTGATAGAGTAGTTTTCCATATATGTCTGCTGTGGATCTGTCTCCTTGCTTTCTCAAGGCTGGCATAGTTGTTCACATCTGTAGTGTATCCATAAAAAGTGCTGTAACTGGAGAGTTCTGATTCAGAGACACTGCAAAACTCCTTGCACCGTTGCAAGAATGGAAGCCCTTCCTGCATCCTCCCTACTCTTCTAAAGTAGCTTGGTGAGACAGTTCCCAATGCTCTTCTCCAGTCACCAAGTCCCAGAAGCAGACTTGCTGAAACCTATGTCTGGGCTCAAGTCTATTGACATCATTTACCAGCAGATTTTTTTTTTTCTCCTTAGTTTTGGAGTCATTAAAAGGAATTTTTTCTCTTCTGGCACATGCGGTTCAAAACAGGGTTGGCAGCTACACCTGAGTAGCTCTGACACTTCTGCTCCAGCGCCTGCCAGTCTCATATGTCTGTTTTGTCCTGTACAGCTCCTTGTCAGCACTTGCTACTGGTCATTGTATTTTTATTTCCAGCTGTGTGAGCTTGTTTGCCCAAATCTGTCAATACCTTGCAAGTCAAGGTCTGGCATCAGCCACTCTTCTGCTTGGCCAGGTATTCAGCTAAATGAACTCTTTCTGAATGAGGCAACACCTCCATTTAACTTTCATCATTCTGTCTCTTCCCACTGCAGGACTGCCAGAGAAACACAACAGGACAGCACTGCGAGCAGTGTCCTGATGGCTTCATTGGTGACGTTGTCAGAGGAGTGCCCACGTTCTGCCAGCCCTGCCCCTGCCCCCTGCCAGCCCTTGCCAAGTATGTAAGGAGTCTTTGCTTCTTTCTGATTTGGGCTGGCTTTGGCCCTTTCCAAGGTGGGGTCAGCATCCCTTCCTAACTGTCAGATATAAAGGGTGCTGCCCTTGACAAACACAGGGGGAAATATGAGGACTACCAGCTGCTCATGTTTATAAACGCAGGAAACAACATTTCATTTAGAAGGTGTAAAACATCTTTAAATGCTCATACAAATTCTTACCAAGAGGGAGGAGAATGAACAAGGTCAAGTTCACCCTTTTATGTAGGAGAGATTATTCAGTTGTCTGGTTGATTTAAATATCCCTTAAAGAAAGATGGCATCGGAGATTTATGTGGCTGAGACAGCGAAAAGAAAAGAAAAGAAAAGAAAAGAAAAGAAAAGAAAAGAAAAGAAAA
>JAHLSL010000017.1:12985216-13137350 GCA_025920805.1 Petroica traversi
GAAAAGAAAAGAAAAGAAAAGAAAAGAAAAGAAAAGAAAAGAAAAGACAGATAGAAAGTTCAATCCGTGGCACCTGAAGGGTACAACCAACCACAAATTCCCATGACTTTGTAGTCCCCTGAGTCTACAGCAACTGGATCTGGTTAGCACAATAACCATTCAAAGGAAAGTGCTGGAGAACCCTTTGACAGGTATAGTGCCCCTTCAGCTGATGCCCAGCTACTTTTGAGCAAGAAACTCTGAAGCCTGACAGAAAACCAAGACCATGTCAAAGAACTCCAGATGTTGTGTGCTTTGTGCCTTACAAAAAAAAAAAAAAAAAGAAAAAAACCCCCACAAAACTACAAGCCACAGCCAGCCATTAGAAACAATTAGTGGCATGTAATGCAGCTGAAAGAAATTATCAACTTCCTCTTGCTCAGATTCATGCTCTGGGAGAGAGATATCTATGCAAATCCCACCATGGGGAGATGCTAGTAAATAGCAGGCTGAAGCTATTTTTCAGGGAACTAGGTATTCCTCTCATGATGTTTCCCATTCCACTTTTAGCAGGATTTCAAGGCAAAGGGAATTTCCTCCTTACTGTATTGTTTGTTGTTGCTATAGGATTACTCATACAACCTTAAGGTGGGATGAGCTGTGTTTTGCTCAGCTGCTCAGAGCTCAAACTGGGAAAGGAACAAAATCATTCAGGCCAAATTCCTGCAGATCCCTTCTTGGCTTTTGCAGTGAGCTGCAGACATGTGAGAAGGGCCATGGGGTGAAGAACAGCTATTGTTGAAAAACTTCAGCTTTGCCTGAATTACAGAGAAAATCCTCCAGAGACAGCGGAAGAACCTGGCTTTGCTCACATGTAGAAAAGCTTAGGAGTGAACAACCTCAGAGATGAAGCAGATTATTTCTTCCAGTTTCAGTAGCAGCTGTAGCGCCTGAAAAAGCAGAAATACAACAATCAGGCACAGTGCTTTTTCCTTAGCAAAGTGTTTTTTTAAACTGTTGGGCACTGAACAGCCACTTTGGTGTAAGAATCTGTACTCTGAGCCACAAGCTGGGCTTCAAAAGCCTGAAGCACTACCACATGAGCCTCAGGCTCTACCAAGCAAGGTCAGTCAGACAAAGTCTGGTATGTGCTCCCTACACCTCGATTGGACACAGCAAGACTGGGTCTGCATTCACCCAGACCCTGCCTCCTCCTGTAGCCCAAAGGCTCTGCAGCATTGCTATCTGAGAGCAGGGAACTGGCTGCTCTGCCAGGACACTGAACAGGGCTCCGTGCACTGGCACCAGCAGGGACTTCAGCTTCAGCCTTTGTCTGCCAGTGCTATGGGAGGTGGCAGCAGAGGCCAAGGAGCATTCCCTGTTCCAGCAGGGACATTATGCTTCTCCTGTTCCAGACCACTAAAGAGAAGGAAACCCTGAACTCAAAACTCAGCAGCATGGGATTGGGAAGGGAGAACAAAATTTGCAAAGAGCCTGAATGCAAATATCTCAACATTAGCAGCAGTACATGGCTTGGATTTGATGAGCCTCAGGAGTCCCTTCATCTCAGGATATCCTGTGTTCTGCAGTGTAGTCTCCCCTTTGAAACTACATCAGTAAAAACTCACTCCACTTCTTTAGTTTTTCCTCAGAAAAGTCCTGAAGGTAATAATTAAAGGAACATCCCATCCCACGTCACCTCATACCCCTATTTAAATAATGTGCAGAAATTGCTTGTTCAGCTTCTTGCATGAGAGACTTGACCACAGAAATAGTCTTCAGCTGGGGCTGGAGCAGGCAAAAAAATAACTGAGCAACATTAAGCTTTATTAAAGCTTAACTAAGTTCAAAGAAAAAATGCTCTTTATTAATTGTTTGGTTTTGGTTTTTTTTCCTTCGTTAATCCTGCTACATATAAAGTGTAAGGCAAAATAACAACTCTACCAGAAGCAGAGAAGCATTAAATGGCTTATAAAAAGGATGTTGTTTTTTACTCTGTTTTACTTTGGAAATAGAACACTGAATCTGTAAACTGACAGACTCATCAGATAGATATTTTTTCCATGAATTCAGCAGTGTTCCTAGATTTTCTGACCAGACTATCTTCATGTCTTCGGTCCTGGGAACTTTTGGAGTAACTTTTGGACATTACGCATGAAGTGTAATGTCATCTCTTTGGAACAAAAAAAAAGGAGGATGGAGGTTGTTTCACAGTCCAGCAGATGTTACTTCTTTTCAAGCCCAAGGGAATGGTAAAGCCTTTTTTTCCCCCTAAAACTTTACCAAAAGTATAAAACTTGAGGGAGATTTCAGTCTTACTTCATAACTTAGATCTACAATGTGGTTTTTGCAACTACGTGAAGGAATTAGACTTTGTTAAAGAAGAGGAAGCTGCCAAACTATTATGATTTTCTCAACGTGTTCTCGTAAATTACACACAGAAGTTAATTTGTAAACTCTGTGAGAAGAATTCATTTTATGTTCTCTCTGGTTATATCAAATGTTTTGAGACAGCAGAGATCCAGACAGATTTTTTTGCCTCTGATTGTCCAACCAATTGAGAAATGCTGGTGGGAAATGAAATTATGCAGGAATTCTCATCACCTTTAGATGCTGTTTGTTCCTGGAAAAAGCAGTGCACTGATCATGCCCTTTCCCATTGCCCTGAGTCTTTTGTCCCATGGGAAATGGATGCAATCCAGCCACAACTGCCCAGCACTTTGTGACTCAGGAGCTTCATTTTAGCAACCAAGGGCCTGCAGCTGGAAACTGCTGCCACTCACTACTCTGGTTGCATTCTAGTTCTGGCAGAAATTTATTCACACATGTTGCAAACTAACTGGAAACATCTTAGGACTGTATCTCTTTTTTTCCTGTAAATGTGTTTAAGTCATGTCCATCACCGTATTTGAAATGCATATAAAATTTGCACTTTCCACATCTGGCTACTGCTGTTCCTTGGATCTCATATTTAGTTAAACATTTGTTAAAACCTGAAAACAAAAGAAAACAAAGGAATGCATGATTTAGAATCACGCCAGTAGAAATTACAGCCCAAGTCATTACTCCAGTCAGCATCACTACCTGGCACGTTGGTCTCAGAAGAGGCCACAGCCTCTTTCCAGTTTACTTGGAAAGACAGCAGAGCAGTCTTGGTTACTGTGAGCTCAGTTACTGTTGAATGTGGACAGCAGTACTGAGGTCAGTTTTCACCACTAGGAACTTCCAGATTGGAATTTGAGAAAACTGTAAGATTTGGGTAGGAAACTGCTGCACCCATTTCAGAATCTCAATTCCTGAAGTGCTCACTGCAGTGTCTTTCACAAACAGTGAACAGTGAACATCCCATATTCCTCGGGATAATAGACAGAAGCAACTAGGTTCACATGACATACACGTTTATCTTAAGTCCCGTATCTTAAGTGTGTGTGTCAAAACCTGCAGATGCATCTGATCTACATTGCAAGACAAGAACTTTCATACATATATATCTGCATTTATGTATCTCCATAGTGCTATATACTAACCAGTTCTTCCTAAACTAATTTAAAGTCTAAACAAGGAGGAAATTATAAATTATGTAAAGAGATTAACACCTATTCAGCAATGAACAATCAAGAGCCAGAGTTCACATTGACTACAAATGTCCATACTGTAACAAAGAAACTTTCCCAAGTGTCTGTTATTGCCTGGTATTCTAACTATTCATCCTAATGAAATTCCAGCTTTGCAGTCTCCTGTTACAGAAAAAGTGGAAGTGTACGTTGTGTCTGCAAGGAAAACTATGCAGGACCCAACTGTGAAAGGTAAGAAACTCATAGGATGACTTGCTGGTCAGCAGTAGAGAAGTAAAGAATTTTTTCAGGTAATATTCTCATATTGGGGAGAAATCTTGTGCACTTGTTTTCATCAGGTTTAATCATGCCTGTTGAATGATCTCATTCAATTCCTTCTGAAAAGCACTAAAATTTGCTGTGGAAGACATCTATATATGATGCATTTTGATCTAGTTCTTGCACTTTGTATACTTTCATGTGGTGATCTTCCTAAAAGGAATGCAATTTAAAAATACAAAATACAAATCAGAAATAACAGCTGAAGTGAAAAATATCCACCACATCAATGTTTCTTGCAATTCGCCCCTCTAAAATATGTAGCAGGTTTCTACCAAATAATTTTTACAAAAGCAAAGGAGAAAATGCACTATTGAGTCAAATTGTTAAAACAGATGCAGGTTTTCTCAGTTTCCTTTTAAAGGTACTTCACAGGCATAATTCAGTAAAGTCAAGCAAACAACTATAGGCCTGTGTTGCTTTTCAACTTTCCCTTATATCCATAAACAATTTCCAGTAAATATTCTCTAAATAACAAAGGACACAAATAAATGGAACTCCACAGCAGAAAAAATAATTTCATGTGTTGTAAGAGGCTGTCTTGCTATGCGCACACAGGGATGATGTTGCAATGAATGTCAGGGGCCTGATTATAATTCAAAAATTGTCCTTGAGCAGCCAGTAAATTAACAGAGCTCTAACACAAAGACTGAGGGACATAGGATGGTTTAGACTATGATTTCCTGAACATCTCCTTTTGTTTTCCTTTAAAGCCCCTAAAATATTTAAGTATTTAGTCAACTGTCATTAATGGGCAAGCCTTGAATTCAAATGATACTTAATGTAACTGTCAGAGAAGGAAGAAAGGGATGCTTAAGATACAAAGAGAAATCAATATGAAAAAAGTGAGATTAACAATGAGTAAAGGTTTTTCTCCTTACAGATGATGCAAAAACATTGGTCTTTTACCTCAACATCATTAAAATGATAACAACAACAGTGAAAGCAGATGGCACAAAAATAAAAAACCCACCATTGTTTACAGTCCCACAGCTGTATTCTTTTGTTCTTTCAAAATGTCAGGTTTATACACAAAAGATAATGCAGACAATTAAAAGGTCATTGAGGTTTCTTAATGGTTATTACAATGTCAACCCAGACTACAAGCAATACAAAACCTATGAAATGAGTAGCAGCAGCACAGAAAGAGCAGAAGATAGCATCAGCTTTGTTTTCAATGGCCAATACTCAGCCTGACACAGTGCATCTGTCTCAAGGAAGGCAAAGCTGTGTAGAAAAACTACAGAAAGAACCCAGCCTGTCCTGGTCACCACATTAAGACCTTGACTAATTGCTGGGTAAGCTGCAAGCAGTGACTAACTTACCTTCTGGTAGGCTCCTGTTCCTACTCCCATTTGTATTGCTACAATCTAGGAAAAGACATTTACTGCAAGCCTCATGTTTCAGGCCTTAAAGTGCAGAGATGGAGCAGTGTGTTTCCAGCCAGTGGCCTCTCCTCTTCTCACATTCTCCCCACTATTCAAAAGAGCTAAAGTGCCTCAGCCCTATGAGATACACTACATGGCAAAGGGAAGAGGAAAGTGAAGGCAACACATTTATTTCCAGCTCTGGAAGTTTCGTTTTGCTTTAAACAGCTGCTCCAGATGAGAAATTATGGCTAATATAAGTGAGTCATTGAAGATTTTGGGTTGGGAGGGACCTTAAAGGTTATCTGGTTCCAGCACTTCTGCCATGGGCAGGGACACCTTCCACTGGACCAGCCTGGCCTTGAGCTCTTCCAGGGATGGGGCATCCACAGCTTCTCTGGGCAACCCCTTCTGGTACCTCAGATGGTCATAAAAAGGAGAACTTATAAAATATATCTGTGGGGATGTGAGGAAATGTTCCTGGCAAGTGAGCTGAACAGTTTATTTCAGAAAAGAAGGGGGGAAATGGCCTTGTCCTGATGAGAGGGCTGACATTGCAGCCTCTGCAATGGGGATAGCACACTGTTGTGGGTAGATGTGGGCAGCAGTGAGCAAAAGGCTGGTCTGACCCCAGCCCTGCTCTGTGGCCTCTGTGAATCTGGTGGCCACATTAGACAAATGATCATTTGGAAAATACCTAACTACAGAAAAACAAAAAACTGAAACCTTAGAAAAGCATAGCAAGACTTCTGGCATGACTGCTTTACCCATCACTGCCTGCTCTAACTCCCACAGGAATGGGGAATGATTCAACCAAATCATAATAATAAATGAGACTCTGCACTCAGTGTTGCATTCACTGTTCTTCAAGGGGTGCACAGAACTCCCAGCCACATTTTAATCCTTTACATCTGGGTCACTCAAATGATAAAATCTGCACCAAAGGTTCTGGCAGTGCTGCAAAGAGACAGAAAGAGCCTTTGTCATTGACAAAAGCAGTATTTGAGGCAGCCGAGTGGTTTATATTAAGATGCTTAAAATTTTATGTGTTTCTACTGTGAGGATTCAGGACTGGAACACGAACAAAGCAGAGTTGAGGAAATTACTCTCTCTATCAAAAAAAGTACAGAAAATGTAGGAACAGATCAAAACTCAAATTTTTATCAAATCTCCCACATTTTCATGGTTCAGACATGGCAGAACCTGGATTTGACTGTGTTCAGATTTTAGAAGACTACAGACCTTGCTTTAGGTACCCAGCCAGAATCTGGGAAAATTAATCTGAACTGCCTGAGTGCTCACCCTCCCTGATTACCAACAGAGGACAGACAACACAGCATCTTAAACAGGACTTTGGATGGGAGACAAGGACAACATGGTGATAAAACAGAATGAACTACAGTAAATTCTCCTTACCTAAATCATTGCAGCAAATTTTTAATCCTCCAATTCCTTCAGCCAGCAATTGTTACAGCAGCCAGTTATTTTCCTCCTGGCAGAAATTCTTCATTTCCAGTTTTGGGGTCCCTGATGTCTAAGCTGCAGGCTTCTGCATCATAGGCCCTCCTGCCACCACACAGTGACACTGTGAACAGTGTGGGTGGCTCTTGTCCTTCCAGTTGACCCTTCCAGTCCAGCAGACTTCTCCATGCTTCTCCAGATGCCAGCTCCTCCAGAGAATCCCTTGCTCAATGATCTAGTGATCTCTCGCTCCATGCCCACCCCAGCACCAGCTTTCCTGGTCTCAGTGGTTGTTTAGCAGAAGCTCTCCTTGCTTGTAGGATTAAGCACATTTCCTGATATCAGCAGAAACATCTTTAAATAAGACAATTTCTTTCCAAATAACCAAATCTATTACTACCTCTTAGCTTAGGGCCACCGATCATCTAGGAATGTTACAAACTGCAGGTATGTCTATACTCTGAAAAACCACCCCAGCATGGACATCTCTCTCATTTTAAGATGTAGAAAGTTCTCAGCTGAAACACTTCCCAACATTACAAAATATTATAAGAAATTTGAACCTATTTCAGGCCTCCACTCTGGTGCTTGGTACCCACTTCCCTCTCTCCCTCTGCAAACCGAGAGAGGAATCTTCCCTTCCTGGTGACTGCTCTCAGCCTTTTTCCCTCATCCAGGATAACATCAAACAGATCTGAAAACAGAGCCTGGTTCAGTGCCTATTCTGTTTTGCAAAAATCAGAAACCACACCAATACCTCACCACAGAAGTATTTCTATAAACCTTTCCTGGTCAGTACTTTTTATGTACATTTATAATAGAAATAAGGTCTGAACTTCCTCTGAATTTCAGCATCCTGAAATGCAGTCTTTTACCCCAGTTTCCTATATAACACAATATAGTTGGTGAGATACAGAGCTGAAAGGGACAAAAATAAACACTCTAGAGCTGCCTCACTGCCAAAGTAATTCTGTCACCGATTTTAAAACAATAGGGAGCAAATAACTGCACTGCTAAAGATATGCAGAAAAAATAAATTAATGCAGACTGGTATATTTGAGATACCAGGGGTGTTCAATAAGGGGAACATATATAAGAGTACAGAGTGAGATTAGAGCACAAAATAGCCTCTGTAGAAGTAAAGCTCCTAATTAGCTCTCTGTCCATTAGAAGCTGCAGACAGTGATCAATTCCTGGTAACATAAATAAGGTCAGAGAGAAAAAGGTGTTGCAGATAGGAATGTCATTGTTTGTCATTGCTGGCGTTGCTCTTCCTTTCAGGTGCGCCCCTGGTTACTATGGGAACCCTTTGCTAATTGGAAACACTTGTAAAAAATGTGACTGCAACGGCAACTCAGACCCAAATCTGATTTTTGAAGACTGTGATGAAGTGACCGGGCAGTGCCGCAACTGCCTGCACCACACCAGCGGGTTCCAGTGCGAGCGATGCGCTCCGGGCTACTACGGGGATGCCAGAGTGGCCAAAAACTGCACAGGTATTCTCCACACTTCAGTACCACACAGCTGAGCAACAGGCAGCACAGCCTGGTCTGTGGATGATCTCCCAGAAATCAGAGATGCCTGAACCAGTTGTCAGACACCTGTGGCTCTGGGAGGCAGGTGATGGGATAGTTTGGATGCCTGTTCAGTTGAATCATTCCAAGCGTCAGGGAAATATCTCTTTTCATCTCCCATAAGCGAGTCTCCGACCCCAGATTCCAACATTCTAGTGCCTGGGCAGGTTTAATGGAGGCACTGTAGTGTTCTCCTGAATCTTGTTTTAAATAAGTTTCTCTAAGAGTTTTTAAGGCAAAGTCCTTGCCTTTGTGCTTGCTCACACCATGACCACTCAGACTGATGGTGCTTAAAGACTTGAAAGTATTTTTTATGGGAACAGAATCATCCTTCCCGTCCTGACCCAATATCCACAAACTTTCTGCTATTTTCCACACTGGTAATATATTCTGCATTTCCTATGAATCCATGTAATCTGCAGGTTACTCTATTTTCACACAAGAGATGACTGTACTTTCAGGTCTAGTAAAGTGCTACCCAGAGTACCTTAGCAAAACATGCCAGCACAGAGGGGCCACAAAGCTTTATCTCCTCTAATATAACTATTCTTTCTCCCAGTTGGAGAATAGCGTTTGATGGAGTTTGATCCAAACAGGCCTTTGACCTCTACCTTTTATACTTGTTTTGTCTCTTGGAGAGAATTTTACCTCCTCTTTCAAAGCACTTAGGAGCTGCCACTGCTAAAGGCAAAATGCAGGTGCTCAGAGCAAGGACCTAGGGGGTGCCTCCCAACCTCTTCGTCAGGGGTCCCTCAAGGACCAGGACACAAAGGAGGGAGATAAATTATTCCTACCTCAGCCTGACTCAAAGGTAAGAGAGTTGAAGTACACACTCAGCCTGGACTTCAGAAGTGCTCCTGGGCCTCCACGTACAGAGCTACAAGACTCAGGGACATAGTAATGCCTTGATCCATCTTGCAACTCACTGTGTACTTGGACTTTGTTTTTTACTACCTTATTCTAAAGCATTTTGGGACACACAGGATGGAGATTGTGAGGATGCTCCGTAAAAAAGTGCCCTTTGTGCTGCTATATTCATTTGTAGGGAACCACATATGATGCCATGATGCCACTGCTGGTCCTTTCTGGTTTTATGTTCCAGTGACAGCTAGAATTTGAGTGTCCATCTCCAGGATGTAACTCACATCACTAAGTCACATGCATGAATTTCATTTAAGCTGAACAGGATGAGATGATGCTCATGCACAGTGATCCCAAAAGTTGAAGCCATGAGTCCCAACCAGCTAAAAAGATATCAGCTGTGGGGAACAGCATGCCCCAAAACTCACCTCCTGCCTGGATTTAGGTAGCCAAGACATTAGTGAAATTTGGCATGTCTGTGATTTTGAGGTGACAAAAGAAAATCCTGTTTATGAGCTTCACTGCCCAATTCACTTCACCTAAGATGGCTTAACTGCAGTTCTCCGGAAAGGAATTATAGGATCCAGTCTGTGACTCCTGAATTCCATGAGGCAGGAGAAACACTCTCAGCACTTCAACTCTGTAAACCTCTGTAAGCAATTGTGCCCTGCCCATGGCTTCAAAGACAAAAGGCTTCAAGAACCTAAGAGTAACTTTGCCAGAGGTCTGAGTGTTGCAGGGCATTCCAAGTGTCTGAGCAGGTTATGCAGTAAGTGATTTTGGAAGGCCTCTCTGAACATAGAGTTTCAAAACTCAACTCAAACTTTCATTGCCTCAGTACAGTTTTTTTGTTTGCACCCTTAAGGAGGCACACAGGAGTTCTCTGCCCAGGCTGTTTACACAGACTTCAAATCAGCATGGTAATTCTCCTTGTTAGCAGATTTTCTTGCAGTGTTTGATCTTTACCAAAAATAAAAAGTGCTTGGGCACTTGAATATGTTGTGAGAGTTACAGCTTTTCTCTTTTCAGAAGTGAATTTAATCTTGGCGTTCGCTCTAGAAAATCCTGATTTTGCAGTATTATGTTTCAGAGAATTACGCACTTCTCGTTTCATCTTCATTTCTGCTGAGCACCACAATGTGCTGTGCTTGACAGTATTGAGTAGACTGCAGTACATCAATACATCCATGATATTCAAACTATTTGTGTAGTTCACAGGGAAAGCTTATGCTTTGTTTGGCTTTGTGGAAAAATTAGGAACTATTGTTTAGAGTTGATTCCAAAATAAGTCAAATATCTTTTTACACTAAAAAAACAGAAACAAAACTAATGTAAGAATCAAGACAGTCTGCATAAATGGATTCTACAGAGCGTCTCAAATGGTATATAAAATAAACTAAGGCAAGAGAACTAAATAAACAAATAGCTCTATAAATCTAAAATAATCTTTTTTTCTTTCGAACAGAAGACAAAACCTGGGTAGCTGTGAATGGTAGTTTTCAGCTGCTTTTAAATATTTTTTTTTTAAACCATATATCCTTTAGCTACACTTCAAAGCTCTCCACAAATTGCTCTCAGAAATAAAGGTAAATTTAGAAGCTTTCCCCACCAGCAAACTATGGTAGCACTGACAGTCTTAATTCCCTACTAAGAATGTGATACTTCTGAAACCAGTCATTGAAAAATGTCCAGACTGCTTTTGAAATTAATTTACTACAAGATTTTGTGTACCAATCACACAGGCATTCATATAAATAAGAAGACACATTTTCTTTTCTTGAGCACTGATCTCATCAAAATTTTAACCTTTTAACCATAATCTTGCTATCTGGGGATAGCCTAGTCCCCATGATATTGGTAAAGAGAAATCCCGACTTTCAACTGATATTTTCTTTCACTTCATAAAAGAAGAAATAGCAAACTAAAAATAATTGTAGATCCAAAAGCTGGGAGGCAGCTTGGATTGGAATCAGGTCAAAATACTGACTGCATCAGGAAATTCATAACCAATTTCTGTTCTCACATTAGTACAAAAACTGATTAATTCTACTAACACTGGTCCACTTACACAAAATTATACTGACGTTAATGCATGGTGTTGTCTTTGAACTTGTATTAAACATTTTCACTTGAAAAATCCTCAAATGTGCAATGGGAAATGTAAATACAAGGGCAATTCATAGATAACAATGAATGGACTGCAATAAAAAGGGAGTAAAATATTTTGTTATATGAGATTCTGCTGAAACCATGAATCACAAGAGCAAAATAAATTCCAGATAGATTGCTGCTGTTCTTATGTTCTGCTTGAGTTTTTGTTAGTATATCTAAGTGTTCCAAAAATACTTTAATCTTTAAAATAATATCTCTTAAAAGGCCAATTAAACCTTGAAAGAGGTTTAGACATGGTAGGTTAAAAATTGGAATTTTTAAAAAGCCACTTTTGCTGGCAATAAAAATGTTGCTTTCTCAAGTTTGAAAAAATGTAAAACGTCATTTATTCTTCATTGTAAGTGGGAGGAGATATTTACTTTTTGATATGTTCAAGCTGACAGTGTAACTGGAGTCCACTATCAATCCCTGATAGCTGCAAAGCCTTTTTGGTGACAGCCTGACACAGTGCTGATAAATTCCACAGGGCTGTGGAGAGATTTCTAACTAATAATTAACTTTAGTTGCCCTGATTTTCTTAATACATCTCCTAAATGTCACCCTCTCTAGACATTGATGCACAATGGCCCTTCTGGACAACTCTGGCCTCACTGACTCTACTTGTGACCAGACTTTGAACAAGTAATTTCAGCAGAGGAAAATCAGTCCAAGAAGTTCTTGATACTGGTTTGAATATCCACACAAAATCCTAAATATATTAATTTACTAGTCTTGGGAGGGAAAGTTGTACATTCTGAAGATTCACCTTTCAAATGCCTTTCTTTTTCCCCCAGCATGTAACTGTGGAGGGAGAATGTGTGACAGCCAGACTGGAGAATGCCTCGCAGACAGTCCTGAAGCTTCTACTGACACAGACTGCCCGACCATCAGTAAGAACATTATCATGAAAACACCAAAAATTAATATTGCTCTTATATTTAGAAGCTTACAAATGCTAACTTAAGAGCTTGGTACTCCAGTGGGCTCAGGATTTTGACCATGGCCCCACAAGGCACTTAAGTGTGTGAATATACACAATGTCCTGCTGATTGAGTACTTAAGCATGTTCTCACACACTTGTCTGAGTACAGGCATATTTCCAGAGCTGTGATAAGGACTGCACGTTCAGGTCCAAACTGCAGAGCAGTAGGGAAGTATCACCAAAGCCACTTCCATAGACTTTGAGACACACTGCCTGAAAAATAATATTCTGGCCCTAAAAACTGTCCTCACAACTTTACCTGTGACATTCTGCATATAATTTTTTATTTTCTAGTTGTGTTTTAACTCCATCAACCATGTAGCTGCTCACTCACTCCAGCTGGAACAAGGAGAGAATCTGAAGGGTAAAAACCAGAAAACTTGTGCAAATACAAGCCATGCACACTTTTGCAAACAAAGCAAAACAAGGAATTAATTCACTGCTTCCCATGGGGAAGCAGGAGTTCAGCCATCTCCAGGAGAGCAGGATTCCACCACACATAATGTTTACTTGAAAAGAAAAATGCCATCACTCCAAATGTCCTCCCCTTTCTCCTTCTTCCCCCCTATTGTATTTACTGATCATGATGTCTCATGGTCTGGAATAATCCCTTTGGTCAGCTGGGGTAATAACAAAAACATCTCTACTTTATCAAGTCTGTGTTCAGCACAAATCAAGAACATGGCCCCATACTAGCCACTGAAATTAACTGTGCAGAAAATTACCCCAATCAAAGCCAGCACAACATCTAATCCAGATTGTTGCTGTTGACAACTTGGCATCTATCCACCAGTCAGCTCCTTTCCCACCATCTCCCATACTCTAATGATAGGAAGCCTGGGGAGTTTCCAGGAATACTATGTTGTAACTATTGGTAACCACAGGTATTTTTTAAATATTAGTATACTTATATTTGTATATAATGCAGAGTGCGTAGCACACATGGGTTCCTAAACCAGCTCACAAGAAGAGGGGTCACGTGCTTGAAGAGCAACCAGAAGGGAAATATTTGGGACCTGCCAAAATATCAAGCAAAAGTGTCTGTGAGAATCTGTTTCTCACATTCCTCTAAGTCTCTTGCATTTAGTGATGGTACCAGTGTCATTATAAACAAGGTGGCATTGCAATCATTCAATAGGAACAAGGATACAGTTCTGCACAAGCACGTTCCAAGGACATTATAACTGTGTTTTTAGAAGCTGCCCTCGTAATCAAGTAGGCGGCCAAGAGCCCATGTGCTGGACATACCTTATTTATCAGTAAATTTTAAATTCAGAGTTTGGAGTTCTGACAGAATACAGTTGTTGGGGTTTTTTTAACCCTCATCTGTTGTCCTTCACGCCACAGGCAAGTAGAGCCTAGGGAATAGCCAGGAAATACCTCTCCCTCTCTCCCAACTGATTACAGAATCCCTGTGGCAGCCTCTTTGAGCAGTCCCATCTGGTGCTGCTCAGCTGGAAATGTCATAACTGTACTGTGGGACCTTGGAAGTGGGAGGATGAAAGTGGAAGAAAAATGAGTATCCATCAGGAGCCATCAATGACAAAGAGAGGGAACACCATGGGTCAAGAGCACTACTGCATGAATTTAAGATATTTACTCTTAACTGACACAAACACTAAAGAAAAAATTTGGCTGTCTTATTTTCTTATCAGGCTGCGATAAATGTATTTGGGATTTGACAGATGACATCCGATTGTCAGTTCTGACTATTGATGAAAGCAAGTCCACTTTGCTGAGCATTTCTACAGGTGTGGCAGCTCAAAGGCGTTTGAATGACCTGAACCTCACCACCACTCATCTCCAGGTACAAACATTGATGCTATTTTGTTTTTTTCATGTAGTTTGAATCTTTGACTTTTTACTCCATTCCTGTAAATTTCAATCCCTGTCTTCACTAGAGAAGGAGTTTGTCTTCAGATGCACTGACAATTTTTTCCCCACACACAGGAGGCCATGTCCAAAAAAACAGAACCACGCTATGCTTTGGACCATCCAGGTTGATGATGCTGCAGACGAGATGAATGATCTCCTCACAGAAGTAGAAACACTTGATGAACAGGTTTGTTTACAGCCTTCTGCCAAAGCTCTGAGGGTTTGCACTTTGTCATATTCACCTGTTGGCATAAGAGATGAGTGTAGAATAGTTCCAGTTGGAAGGGACCTAAAATGATCCTCTGGTCCAACTGCCTTGCAATACAGGGATGACCAAAAGTTAAAGCATGTTAAGAGGCATTGTTCAAATGCCTCTTAAACCCTGACAGACATATGGCATCAACTGCCTCTCTAGGAAACTCATTCCAGTGTTTGACCCCTCTTCATAAAAAAAACATTTCCTAACATCTAATCTGACCCTTAACAAGAGTGACAGCTGGAGGAACTCTCTATTTCTAACTTTCTACTTTAAATCTGAATTAAAAGCATAAATGACTTCTCAATCTTCTTCACATCACAGGAAGGAGGTAAAAAGTGTGTTGAGTGTGTTTGGACATTTGTCACCAGTCACAAAAAGCTTTCCCTCAGGATCTGAGTTCCCACCTACCCCCTACATGTATTTGGTCTGGGATAGACACATTGGCTTTCTTGATTTCTAATCAAGTGAAGTAACTGACACTAAACTAATGCAGATTGACTTTGTATATTTCTATTTTATATGTATGCTCTCTTAAAATTAAATCAACCCCAATTAGACATTTCAAAATATATTTCAAAACTGCCAGTTTAAAAGGTTTTTCATGTACCCACAGAGATGGGAGCTTGATCAGCACTCAGGATATTTTTAACACAATTATAATCAAAAATGTTGCATCCACATCCAACTGCCAGGCTATAAAATTAAGGTGATCAGTCCCCAGATCCCACAAAACTTTCGTTGCACCCTAGAATACTGCTATGATATATGTTAAGAAATAGGGTTCAATATTGCTCAACCTATCTTTTAAAAAGATAATATCTTTCTGTTTCTAGAATATACATACATTAATAAAATATATCATTCTATGCTATTATCAAAGATAGCCACAGCTGTCGTGGGATGAGATTATATTTCATGCTTATTGCAAAATGTCAGACCTTATATTCACTTTACCAATTTTGTCACAAGACAAATTAATATTATACCTTAAACTAAAACTCAAATACAAGAGCCAATAGGGGGCAAGAAAAGCAACACAAAGGAAAGTGGAAGAGAAAATTCAGGTTTATGTGTTTTTAATCAACACTTACTTAGCAAAAAGGGCACTTAATAATCATACAGACCATGCCTGTGTTTAAGAGAGCTTTGATTAAATGAACTCACACTCACAGCTCTGTACCTGTGAATATCTGCCAGAGCCCACATGCCTTAATGTCCCTCTCTGTAGTTGGTGGGCAGCATGATTAAGGCATTAGGTTTTCTATGAATATTTAGTGAGTTTGGATAATATTTCATTTGCTGTACTCTCTGGGGATTTCTTTCCTCATTCCTCAATTTTACTGTCTGTGAATAAATAAATTCTGGTCTTTTCTCCCTGATTACTTCTAATGCTTGTTCCCAGTCAATACTTGTGGTTGCTTCTAAAGGCAGGGAAATAATGACCCCAGACTCTGACAGTGGAAGAGCCCTTTGCTCTTTCATGGCATATTTATGGGTGCTAAGGCTGTGAGTGAGTTTTGCAGAGATATGAAGCATTTTCTGTTCAGATCAGTTTATGTGCACATCCCCACATCCCAGGGGTGTAGATTCTTGCCTCAACCACAAAGGCAGGGTGAATAGACCAAGTGTAGGCAAATCCTCCTGCCAAATGTAACTCCTGTAACTACATGTAACTCCCCAAGTCTGCATGGGATGAGTTTTGAGTAAAACAGCCCATAGCTTGATCCCGAATATTTGCACAATGAGAACCAGAATCCTTTCTACTACGCTCACACTTGTTTTATCAGTCTCATAACCCTTACAATTTGTTTTATCATTATACCCATCCCTTTCAGAGGTGCTGCCCACCTGGCCCTGCCTTCAAATGCCACCTGAGGTCTCCACAAACCCTAAGTAAGGGAACACAGCGCAGAGTGCAGCCCCCCAACACAATGTAGTACAGGACTGTGTCTATGTTTTCCCAAGTATTTTCAACCCTCAGGCTTTTTCTTATTTTAAGTTGCAGAGCTTACTATGAGGAAGACATAGATTTAAACAAAGTTGTGAGCTTTATACCTTTTTCTTAATTCTATTTGCTTACTCAGGAAATGCCATACCCAGAAAAACGACCCAGCCCCACCGAATGCCTAGGACACTCATCAGACAGTGTTTTACAGCTGTACATAATTCATGAAAATTTGATTGCAGCAAATAATGGATAATTATGGGACAGATTTTAATCTCTCACTCTGCAATTCTGAAAACACTGACAAGACAGATCTTCACTTTGAACACCTTTAAATACTACTTTGTATGATAAAAAGGACTTCCATGTGCTCACAGGAGGAAGAAAAATGTGTGTTTATACTGCTCATCCTCACATCTGAAAAGAAATCTAATGTTTACCTCTCATGGTTTATTCATAGGGAAATGAAGCATCCAGCAAAGGCCGACTGGTACAGAAGGAAACCACAGAGATCAACAGCCGTGCTTCTGAGCTTGTGCAGCAGCTCAATAATATGAGAGATAACATTGAAGGTAAATAGATTCATTTCTGGTTCATCTCAGTGTCAAGAATGTATTAATGAAACCTTCATGTATTAATGGATCATCAAGAACTTTTACTGTCCTATATATCGAAGGAAAATCTTTCAATGCATAGGACAGTATGTAATTTATGGCAACAGTGAATACCTTCTCAGGCACAACTGCACTTAAAAAGTATTTCCTAGTCAGAGATAATCATCTTCATCTGGAATATCTATGACATACCATTATCATCCTGAAATATAAAAACGAGATTAAACCAAATTGCAGCATCTTCTCCAGTACCTGCAGAAGGTAATGAAACCCCAAATCAATGTACTCAAACACACCCCTGTCCCCTGTACACCTGCAACATGAAAGCCTCCATCCTGCTGCAGAACACACTGGCTTCCCCCAGTCTTCAGCAAAACCAACAGTGTGCAAAAGCTTCCTGTGGCACCAGAATAGAAATGCTGGCTGGTAGTAGAGGTTAAATAGCCCTCTTCCAATGGAAATATCTGATTAATAGATCTGAGTAGTTCTATCTTGGCAGTTATTGCAAACCATGTGTCAACTTGTGTAAGGAACAGTGGTTACATATCAACTCTTATCCTTGCTTATGCTTACCTCCATGGGTGCTCCTTTACTTTGTCTCAGGAAACGTGGTTAATATGTCCCATCACACTAAAGAGGCAGGCTAAGACCAGGCTCATAGGATGTTACGTTTGTACCGTCTTTTTATGCCTCTGCTGCTAAAAAACCTTTGACTGTCTGGCCATCCATCACAATTTTTTTCTACAGTTGTTGAGTAAGAGTCAGCATGAGCCTCATTGTATATTCCTAACAGTCATGGCTGATGTCTTTGAATCAACCTTTTTCTATCATTAATTGGTTTGGAGCAGGACAGGAACCACATAAGGCAGATATGCATCTAATTTGACTCACAAATAACAAAATCACTTTAAGCTGTTATAGAAGAAACAATGTCCTTGGCTGTGAATAGAATAAAAACAGTTGGAAACAAATAGGTGAAAATTATTTCCACTGCGCTCAAAACTGTTCTTATACAGAGGCATCACCCATCCACTCTTTATGGAAGAGAAGGTATATGTGCACACACACACACACACACGAGCCAGCACAAGGAAAAAGAAATCCATGAGCACTGGTGGTGATCAGTCACAGCTCAGTACGAGCCTTTAAAGCTTCACTAATGAGCTCAGGGCCCAGCAAGAGCAGGAATAAAACGACAGTCTGCCAACGAATCAGTGGTGTCACAATAACACAGCTATTTTTTATAAAAATCTTCCAGAAGAATAGTGCTGGTTTTGCTAGCTTTGGTTTTCAACAAAGCTAGAGACAAGCACATGCCAAAGGCATACACATCACAGGGCATCAAAGAGGAGGTGATTGGTATTCAAGGCCAGAGAGTGAGAAGTGAGTAAACTTTGTAATGATTACACTGGGAATGAGTAAACTAAATTTCAGCTGCAGGGATACAACAATATTTTTTGAACTGAGACCAAAACCTTGAAATAGCATCTATCTCCAAACCAGCTAGGCAGTATCAGACCAGAAGCCATATGTTATCTCCTTAGGGTGCCTCAGACTTCTGCAGATGGAAAATGAGGTTACTTCAGTCTCTATAGCATTGTTATTATAAAATAAACAGCAGCACTTAAAAACCATGATCCTAGATGAAAGCCCCAAGCCTTCTACATGCCACAGAACACAATATTAAATTATTATCCCAGCCTATAAGACACGTCAAGCCAAATAATGCACACAACCCACATCTGCTTGATCCCATCCTCTTCTAATGAGACCTCCACATATGCCAGAAAGTGTGATTTATTTACAGGTTTAATTTTAAGACTGGATTAAACATAATAATTATCTACTATGGAGTTGAAGATAATTAAAACTTTCTTTTGCCATCAGTATCATCAAAATTCACAAAAGTAAAAGTAGTCCACAGTATTTATTTTCTCTGTAGTCATACTGAATCAACCATCTGTTCCCTTTTCCCCCTAGAAATCAGCAGCAAGGCAAAATACTATGCAATTCAACAAGAGCTGAGCCCTGAAGAAATTGCCCAGAAGCGGAGTGTGGCTGAGGAGATGCTGAAGGAGATCAAAAGTCGAAAGCCTTTCACTAACCAGAGGCAACTTGCAGAGGAGGAGGAAAATGCAGCACAGGAGTGTGAGTTTTAAGTCAGTTTTCCTTTCAGGCATGTGCTGATCCTCAGCTGGCAGGTGTTGGGCAGCTCTGTGTTGCTGATCCCCCAGGGAGGGCCAGCAGGCACTTGGCAAGCACCAGCTGCTGTGCTGGAGATGCTGCTGCTTCCAAACTCCTGCCCCAAGCCCCTGGTGCTCCCCACAGGGACGAAAAGGTCTCTCTGTGTGCCTGTGTGTCTGTGCACTGCAGCACCTCAACAATAGCTGCTCAGGAAGGTTCATGGCAGGGCTGGAATTGCTCATGTGAGCGTCCTCCCCCCTGCCAGCTCTGCCATGGGGACAGCAAACTCCAGCAGAGAGACAAAAACTGCTGGCATGGGAAAGAGGGGCAGCCTAATTCTCACAGCTTAGTCAACATGAGTCAGAACATTGAGGCATTAAGACTGTCTTCTCCAAAACAGGCTGCCCAGGTTTAACAACGAAAAACAAACAAAAAGCAGGGAAAGACAGACCTAGTTTCTTTTAATAAAATATCTTTCAGAGGGGGAATTAATAGGATTAAAATGAACTATTAAAATTAAAGGCATCTTTCCTTCTCAAAAGGGGAGAGAAAATTAAAATCTAAGTATATGGTCTCTCAAGTGAGCTTTACAAAATGTGTTTTACTGTCGCCAGAGTAACAGCAACAGAAATTGCTGTATAGGTATGTTTTGTCAGAAATCCAAGCTTTGGATTTATTGGCCTCTTATTTTTCTCCCAGTGCTACAGCAAATTGAAGCATTTCATGAGAAGTACAATGACACCAGATCCCTGGTAATTGATGTGCTGGAGCAGCTCAGCGAGCAGGATGTGAAGCTGTCAGACCTGGAAGAGGCATTAGACGAGGCACTTAACTATGTTATACAAACAGAGGATATAAACAGGGAAAACACAGACAGGCTCCAAAGGCAGGAGGTACTGTGCACTACATTTATCATAAGTGTTGACTCTGAGCACTCCATCTCTGACACCGCTTAAAACAGCAGATTGCACACAATTTAGATTCAGGAATCACCATACAAAAAAATAATTTCTTGGACCACTCAGCAGGATGAGTTTGACTCTTCAGTTCTAGGAAACAACTTTTGGAAGAGCAAGGTACTATTATCTATTTGAGCCTCATCAGACCAAGGAAGAGATGGATATTTATGCCTAGACTAGAGAGGAATGTTCAGTAGAAACCAAAAAGCTTGAAATTTCATGTAGCATGGCCGCTATAAATATCATGGTGGGATTGTTTCATCCAATTATGTCCTGTCTTATAATTTGGGAGGGCCACATGTTCACAAAACTAATTATAGTCTAAGAAAACAATTACTTATTAAGACTCTGCACTGCATTTGTGCCTTGGGCTGACTGCATTCATACTGTCTGACCCAAACTTCCTCTGAACCACTTTAAACAAAATGCATCCCCACTTTTTCAGGAGGAGTAGACAGTTGACCTTGAATTTCAAGACCCAATCCATTGTCTAACTGCTCCACAACTGATACTTTAAAATTGCATTTCCTACTTGCTAGGTGAACTTGCTCGCTTAGCTATAAGGCTACAACAGTTTTTCCCCGTGCCGTGTCCAAATGAACGATTTCAGGATTATGAACAAAGTAACTACTCTGGACAAGAGCTCAGAGGTGACCTGACCCCTGTAGCATGGGAGTGGGGCACCTTTGCCTGTAAGTGGTGGCATTAGGTTCAAATCCCACATGGCTGATGAGAAAACTGAATTTTCAGGTTTCATATCCCTGAGAAGTACCCAACCATTCAGCCAAAAAAAAGAAACTATTTTTTTCCCTTCACAGCAGTTCTGTGACTCTGTTTTCATAAATTTCTTTTAAGGAATGCAGAACCAGAATATCCCATCTAAAACTTCTCATTTATTTCTTCTACAAGGAACAAAATTACAAACAAAACAATTTGGGGCCACTTGAAGCACACTGTTTTCATTTCAGTGGCTGAAATTGTTTGGATTCTGGAAGAGAGGACGTTAGCAATCAATTTTGTGATTTGAAAAATGATCTTGCAAATTCAGGCCAGCCTCTGGGTTTTATAGCAGCAGTGGCTGAGTTCTTGAGTTCTTGAAATTTGCATTGCTAAAAGTTCATGCTGATGTGGAAGGTCTAAGAATTCAGTAGAGAAATCAGGCATGCTCCTCTAGGGAATCCTTTCACAAGAGCTTGAGATCCTTAAGTACAAAGCCTCTTCTGTTGTTCCATTGTTTCATAATTAGAGTGCCAAGCTGCAGCCTGTCTCACAGTTATGAAGCAAAGCCTGAAGTGTGTAGTTGCATTTGTTCACTGTTTTCAACCATTTGGGTCTCCATTATTCCTTGCAATGGAGGCAGATGCTGTACAAAAGAGATTGTTCACATTGGCTTTACTACTGACAAGGAAAAGAGATCTCTGTAGTGTAGATTTTTTAAAATCTTCAGAAAAAATAGTCTCCAGATGACTATGAAAAATCCATGTTTAATTTGTCTCTGCTGTGCACTGAATAATGCTTCATTCCAATAGCTTCTTATGCTGTAATAGAAAATTGAATTTTTTTTTTTAAATCATCCATCCAACATTTCTTTCAAAAAAGAAAAACAAACAAAAAAATAATTCACATCATAATATGTAGCAATTAGACATGTCTTGGAAAATCGGACTCCAGGTATGCCTAAAATCTATTCAACTCACCACTATCTTTTGAATTAACTCTAGCACATTTAACAAAAATGGTAACACTGTATTTTATCAAAGCACAAATGGTATTGGATGTGATTTATGTTTTGAGCTTTCTTTTTAGAAACAACATGAGAAGATAAAAGAGCAAATAGATGAAGTGAACAGCATTCTGCTCAGTGCCACAACTATTTTGGAAGGACCACAAAAGGTCAGCTCTGAATTAAGTGAAATAATAAAGGTAGGTGCCTCAGTGGTCTGTTTAAATGATACATCCAGATTTTTTGAAGTCATGTGCTCAAATCATTAATGGAAAAACTCATTCTTTGTACTGCTTCTGTGCAATACTGGTTTATATCCCCTGAAAAGGTTGATTATTTTATTGGATGAAAAGCTCTGTAATTCCAATTTACTGCCTAAAAAAAATAATTATATTATAAGGTCACCTTACTGTGGGCAAAGTTTAATGAAAGGTTTTGCTGTACAGTTCTGAATTATTTCATTACAAGCAGCTGTCAAAAGGTGTTCTGTTAAAGACTGCATCATATGCTAAATTCCTTTCCTAGTGCCTACAAGTGAACATGGAAGAACACTAAAGATCCTGGATACCAGCATTATAACCAAGCACTGTGTCAAACATATATAAACATATATAACCAGATGGTCACATAGAAATCCTTTTCTGGAACTGTAAACTACTATCCAGGGTTTTGAATTAGGCATGGTGCTGAAGGAAATTTTTAGAAATTTTAAGGGTTTGGCTTTTCTATGAAAAGATGAAGAAAACAAAACTGGTAATTTGCTAACTAAAATATTTACCAAAGCTGCATTCTATCTTCATGATTTGTTTTAAAATTTTGAAATAGTTGAAGAAAAAAAAAATTTCCACAAGGATTCATTTTGGTCACAGTTGCCCACTTTTTGACACAAAATCAAATATCATAGGTCCTTAATTTTTCTTTGAAAAAGTAATTTGAGAAAACAGAAAGACAGCTTACTTTGTAACCATCCCTGTGATCAAGCAGTATGCTGGGGTTTTTCTCTGGTGTTTTGTGCAAAACTAATTGCTGCAGTTTATCATTTTGGGTTCCCCACCGAGTATGTTCACACTGCAGGGAAGGAAGTACTATGTAAACATCATACATTGTCCATCCTCATCAGCAACAAGTATTTTCACATTTCACTGATTCATCCTTCTTCCCTCTCTCCATTTCATCCCCTTTCATGTATTTCGAAACACATTTATAATCACACTTAGCCACATTTATCATCTTCAAACGAATCAGCAAGCTTGTGTGCTGGAGAGAAGGTGAATTTGGTCTTTCCTCAAGTACTTCATGTAAGAAAGAAGCATACTAAGGCAAAGGGATACTATTTTTCTTTGCCTATACATACATAGGTAGTATTTAGGTAGACTGATTTACAAATTAGACTAATCCAAGATCCTTGAGGAATCTCTGTGTGCATGGAGGCAGAAAGGGGACTTCACTCTGAAAGACTTGTCATTGGCACAATTCTGGGATAAACATACAAGACATATAGTGAGACTTTTACCAGCTTTCTTTTTTATTTTATGCATCTCTCTCCAACGCCTTCCTGGAATTTTTGTTGGTTTTTATCTTCCTGTCTCCATACTGGCATTCACCATTAGATCTTTGCTCTTTTTCTCTTAAACATGTAAAATAAAGCAACCAGAACAGAAATAAAGGAACATTGTAATAACTCAAAGGGTAAAACAATCATCAAAAAACAAACTTGGTATTTTGCAATTTTCATCTTCTTTCTTTTCTTCCATTTTGTTCAGAACGCATCAGGGTTCTACGCAGAAATAGATGGAGCAAAAAAGGAATTGCAAGAAAAAATAGCCAATCTGTCCCTGTTTGATGATGATTTGGTAGAAAAGGCTATGCATCATGCACACAACCTAAGAAGACTTGCTGATGAGCTGGACGGGTAAAATTCATCTTCAGCAGACTCTGTTCACACAAGTGCCACTTACTGAGCAGCAGAAAAGACAAGCAGAGACACGATGACAATAAATAGGCACTAAGCAAATCAGTGTTCAGTTATGTATAGAAGGATTTGTCACAGTCCACACAGGACAGCTAAAGTTGAGCTAAGCAAAATCTATGAAACTTTTTAAAGAATAAACATAGATCTTGCTTTACATTCTCTCCAGTCTAACTGGGCATGGTCTCTTCTACCTATAGCAAAAGAATATAAAAGGTGGATTAGTGAAAAGTAAAATAATACAGGCAAGATTAAATGGGGTCCGCAGAAATTGCTCATGTCAGTAAGTTCATTAACATTAAAAAAAATTTTAGCATTACAGGGTGGAAGATGCGCTTTGAGATAATTTTATTCCAAAAACAGTTTTACAGATGGAGTAGTTCTGATGCTGAGTAGGTGGTGTCCCAATGAAACTGGTTCCCAATAACATCAAAAACTTATTGTAAGTCTTTCTATTTTTCTGGAAGAGAGTAAATGAATCAACATTGCACGAATTTACTGAAAAATCACTTCTAGGTACTTTTAATGATTTTATTTGCAATTGGGACTACCCATGAAAAAAAAATCACTGCTGTAAATGAATCCTTTAATAAAATATATCTCCAAATTCCACCTTAACTAACATTATGGGCATATGCTTTTGGAAGATAAGCTTAAAACTACTCTTCAAGGATATTATCTAAATACCAGTTGTTTCTTAATATTGTATGCCCTAGATAGGAGATTAAAATAGAGAAAAATAT
The DNA here is from genome assembly GCA_025920805.1 of Petroica traversi. NCBI lineage: Eukaryota > Metazoa > Chordata > Aves > Passeriformes > Petroicidae > Petroica > Petroica traversi. The sequence goes on from JAHLSL010000017.1 coordinate 13,009,756, forward strand.
AACAGATGGTTTTCTTTTATAAAATTGTATAAAGCTGACATCTGAAACTGTTCTATAATGCCACACAAACTGCAGAATCATTAAAACCAAACAATACATTCAGTTTGGGATCAGCTAACTGGGGACAGCAGACTAACTTGAAAGAAAATACCCCATATGGCTAGCCTTCCTCCCTTAGAAAAATAATTTTAAAATTATTAACCAGTTCTACACATTAAGAATTTCACAGAAAGCCAACAAAAGTAATTACAAAATATCCACATGGAAATATGCTGACTCTATTATTTGTTGAGAAGATTGTCCTGCAGTGAAACTTTAATCCTTTAAAACATTTAGCCTGTCTTCAAAACATCTTGGTTTTATAGGTTTGCTTTATTAGCCTGTTAGGCTTTTATTTGATAGAGTTTATTGTTTTGCCTTAAGGGAATTTAGCAGAAAATTGTTGCAATAATGCTGAATCTGAAAATTTAATAATCCCTCAGTGTGGAAACCCTTTGAAGTGAATGAACACACGTGCAAATATATCTATATTTAGAATGTATTTCTAATATATACTTTAAAATCTGCTTATCACCAAAATATTAAAAATTGTAATTATTCAAAATTGTTAACAGATGAATGTTGAACCCTGAACTATATTCTGTTTGGAATCTTCCCTGAAGACCAGTTATCACCTAATACACTGATCAAAATGATGCCATCAAGGGTTTCTTTCAGTTTTTAAATCCAACTTCCTGCAAAGTTTCATGACTAGGGGTAGTTCTTCACCTGATTCTCTCCCTTTTCCCACCTACCTTTGGAAAATATAAACAGGCCAGTGACACAGCTGTCCTGGTCACTGGCATACATAGCTCTTTCCATTCAGGGATAGGAATTATTCCTAAAAGGGATTACTGACAGATGTGTTATCCTGTTAATTTATGGAATATCTAATCTAGATTTTTTTAAAAAAGTTAAAAGCTAAGTAATCATTTGTTGCTGTTCACATAAATGTTAAGGGCAAAATTCTCAGAGTTAAATGGCTGGGAAGTACCTTCTATCCACACAGTTTTCACCTGCTTCAGATTGGTTCAACTCCATGAGGAGAATACCACTTAGGCCAGGTACATTTATGTGTGTGATTATGTAGTCAGAAACTACTTTGATTCAATTTGGTTTCTTTCACCTTTTGCTCTATTTTTAACAGGAATCTGTATGGTGTTGATTCAAATGGTTTGGTACAAAGGGCAATCAATGCTTCAAATGTGTATGAAAACATTGCTGGTTATATTGAAGAAGCCAATAAAGTTGCCTTGCTGGCACTGAACACAACAAATCGGGTCAAAGAGGTAAGTAATTTCCATAATACCAGCTTTACTTTACAATGCTTCAGGGACTTCAACATGTGAGTGTAAAGAAAAAACAAATTAACTTAATTGGGAGCATTTAACCTCTCACTGCACTTTTTTTTTTGTTTGTTTATTATTTCCTGAATTAAATCCCATGCAGTTAATTATTCTCCCAATCTGAAGTCCTCTGGTATTTGAAAAGACACAAGAAGTTCTTCTGTCCCTATCCCACAGGGTGATGCTGCTCTGTGTTGTCACTCACATTGAGACATTTCTGTGAAAGTACAGACAACTCCCTGTTTCTGTAGGAATGTGAGCTAGCCTTCAGTGCTTGAGTCCTCCTGCTTCACTCAGTGCCATGTGGGAGGAATGTGGTCAAGACATCACTGTTTCTCATAGAAAATCAGGCTGAAATGGAACAAAGCCGACTCATACCCTCAGTGTAAGGATAAGGAGGCTAATTTTGTCTATGGCCTTCCTGTTCTAAAATACTTTACACATATTTTTGTATACCTATAATTACCAATCTGTATACATGCTATTTACTAGAAATTTTTTAGAGGGATAGCAAGAGGGTTTGGGTAGATTAAAGGGGCCTGAACGCCAGAGGGCTGTGGGATTTCAAGTCCAGCCCTCTGTTTCCAGCATATTACTGCAGACTGCAAGGCAGCTCCCCATCAAGTGAAAGCTTTAATCACCTATCTGATATTCCAGTAGAAATGAACAGTCACAGTGCTAAATAACACATAGCATTTTGTCACATTGACTAAACTGGAGCTGATAAGTTAAGAGGATTTTCTCCATCTCTGTTATTCAGTGGTGTTTTTTGGAAAAACATACATTTCTCTAAACATTCTTAAGACAGAAAGTTGTACTTTTCAGACCTTTTTTCCAATCCAACTGCCCGTCTTAAATGTTAACAAAGCAAATGAAACTGCAGTGACTTTGCAGTTGCATTTACATGCAGGTAAAATGTCATCTACAATTAAACACATTAAGCAAAATATTTGATAAGTATTATTCTGACTTTCTTTTCTGGAACATGCTTGTAGGCTGCAGTTGGAATTGATACTCAGGTCATTTACCATAAAGGTAAAAGTGAAGAACTTCTCATCCGAGCCATGCAGCTACAACGGACAGCACATGACAGTAAATATACATTCTTTCTACTTTCCCAATCAGCTTATACTATGCACATTAAAAGAAATTTCAAAAGCACATCACTAAGCAGAACTACTGCTATAACAGAATAAATTATTGATTGAATGTACCTTGAAATGGCCAAGGGCGCAGTCTGAGTAGCTCATGTGTTGTCATCCTCTTGGATACTGATAGTTTAGTTCATTCATGAAAAGTCCTTTTCAGATACAACTACTGCTTAAATATGTGACCCTACGGAATGTTGTTCACTGAAAAATATACTCAATTAAGTAGTTGAATTAAAATCAAATCACAGCAGTTTGAGTGTTCAGAAAGCTGGACTTCACCAGTGGAGGATATTAATAAATGTTATTTTGGCCTTTCTTCACTGTAAAAGCAAGAAAGCTCTAGAATTACAGCCTCACCTTTTAAATTTTTCAGGCCCTTTTGAGTTCCTTAAGACTTCTCTGTATTAGTTGCAGCTATTCTCAGCACTTCTGGTAAAGCAAGGAGAAAGAGAACTGACTGAAACACAGCTTTCCAGACTTTTGTAAGACACCCTGTGGCAAGCAGGGGTGCTGCAGGGCTGCTTTTTCCTTTAGGTTATGTAAAGTCAAGAGTGCAAGCTTGTCCTAAATTAAAAGAGGCCATGGTTTATAGTCTGTGGTATATTAAATGCCTAACAAATAACTTTCCAGGATTGAATTTCCCATTTTAGATGCCACTTTGCTACCCCTGAGCTGCACCTGCCCTTTTGTTCCCACAGGCAGCAGTTACACCATTGCAGACACCAGCTGGCAAGTCAATGGCACTTTTGCCAGAATGAACGCCCTGCGGAGCCAACTGATGAGAGCCATCGCAAAAATGCAGTCAGCAGACACAGGTTGGAAGGGCAACTTCATCTTTGTGATGCTTTATTTTCATACTCTCAAGAGCACATTTTTACCTTTGAATATGGATATGAAGTTGGTGTTGAGAGTTCAGCACTGTGGACACTTAAAAGAGTTTGACTGAAACTTCTGGACCCAGATAGCAAATATCCAGCTTTAACACTTTCATAAAAAAATTAAAAGCTTTGCCACTGGAATTATTTATATTCTTCTTGAACCTTGTGCTGGTTTCGGCTGGGGTAGAGTTAATTTTCTTCATAGCATGGGGTTGTGTTTTGAATTTGAGTTGAACACGGTGTTGATAATACAGGGATGTTCTTGTTGATGCTGAGCAGGGCTTAAATAGAGCAAGGCTTCTTCTGCTTTTCATACTGCCACACTGGTGAGGAGACTGGGGATGCGTGGGAAGTTAGGAAGAAGCACAGTCAGGACAGCTGACCCTGACTGACCAAAAGAAGATTCCATTCCATATGACATCATGCTCAGTGTATATAAACTGGAGGGAAGAAGGGAAAAGAGAGGGAGAAGACAGAGATTGGGAAGGGATGGGACACACAACACACTTGAATATTTGAAAGAGTTCACTTCTTATCATTCCCTATTTTTCCTGCAGTGGAGGTCAGAGAGCGTTTGGAGCAGGTTCAGCTGAAGACTGCAGAGGCTGTAAGTGATACCACGACAGTGACACAGGCCACGACCCCCATGGATGAGAACGTGAGGTTGTGGTCCCAAAACCTCCAAGACTTCCAGCAGAATTCAGAGGCATATGACAGTGCCGTGAATTCAGCTGGGGATGCAGGTATGGTGACCTAAAGTTTGCCATTCCTCAGTGCTAAAAAAATCAGGAAATCATCACTATATCATGTTGTATGCATTGTTTACATTGCATATTCATTGCATACAATCTCCTAGCTTTTTACTCCCATGAAAAATTTCAAAAATTAGCAGTTGTCTAGAGCCTTGACTATGTTTTAAAAACATTGGATACTCAGGCACTTCCAAAAATTATTCAAACACTCAAGTGCTGAAGACTTACTGACTTCTAATTCATTTTTTATCAGGGTACAGAGGTCACACTGAATGGTAAATAGCTTGCTTAAACACTTCTTGCTGTTATGATTGGTGATTCAGTATTGTTTGTTTGCTTTTTAACATTGAGAGGCATTTTAAAACAGAGCCCTTTTGTTCTCAGAAGTACAAACATGGAGAAGAAATGGTCCCTCACTTAATGAGCTTCTAGTCTAAATGAAGGGGTCAAAGAGGATAAAGGAGGAAATAAAATATTTAAGCAGGGTGATTTCTGAAGAAGTTTCATCAAAGTAAACATCACATTAATTCCACTTTTATTATTGGAAACACTGGAAAACTTAGGAAAAAATTAAGGCAAATAAAAAGACAAAAGAAAAGCTAAGGCAGACTACAAAATTGAAATGAAGATGATAGGCAAGAGTAGAAAAAGAGATGTGAAAATGAAGCTGAAATGAAGGGACTGTAAAAAGAAGGAAAAGAACAATTGGGGAAGAAAATAATCAATCTAGAAATTAAAATATTTGGAATAAAAAATTGATTACAGCACCACTATTATCGCTCCATGTATTCTTGACTCTTCTCAGAAGCTTCACTAATCCTGAGATATTTATGGCTATGGAGGTTGTAAATGCAGAACAAGTAATTTCCTTCACACGTTTGATGATACCATCACCTACAGACCTGTTCAGTGATGTCTTGCCTCCTCAAATTGCCCAGAGAAATTCCATAACTCCACTGACTCTTTCTCCAGAAAGTCTGAATCTCAGATCTACTGCCCTAAATCCCTCCTCCTTCTGTCAGGAAGTTTGCAACTCAAGTGTCATTTTACTGCTGAAGGTGTTATGAACACCAAACACAACATTGCTTCTAATGTTCCAAAGTCACAGTCTTCCCTCTCAGCTTGGGAATTCCAAGAGTTGCATTATTTTCAGAATTCCAGGATCAATAAGACCCTTACCCTAGTATTTTTGGTTAAGTGACGGCTTCCAAGAGCTGATATAGAAGGTTCCCTTCACAAGAAGAAAGTCAGCACCATTCAATATCCCAATTTCTGCCTCCAGAACTGGAGGAAACACAGATTTCACTTTTCATCAAAAGGGAACAGTGAAACTCTCCCTCTGGGAATGGGTAAGCTCACTGCTAGTCACTGCACAGAGCTCCATAAGAGTGTAGTTAATATAACAGCACTTGTACTGCATTGCTGTAAAATATTTTGATCATCACAGAGCACAGTTTAGGCTACGGGCTCTAATTCCCATGTAAAATAATGCAAATGTGGATATGATTGGCCTCCCAGGAGGGAATGGTATGATGAAAAACATCCAAGAGAAACAGTGTGCTGTAGCTTACACGTGAAGGTTCCTGTTTTTATTCACCTTTACATTTTATTTACATTTAACATTTACCAGTGCCACCTTAGTAGATAGAGCAGCAACACAGACTGCATTTGGCTCTTCATGCTCAAAATGCCAGCAGACATTCAGGATTCAAAAAAATCTGCTGATATTAGCTGTTGTACCAGAGGAAACATTTCCAGCAGCATTTGAGGTGCTCCATAAGAGGGACCAGAGTTAAAAGGGCCCAGCTCTCCTTAGGTTATGGTCCCAAAAAGGAACAAGAACAGCTCCTATGTAATGTGCCTGGAAAAAAATGTCTTCTCTGTGATGGTGGGTTTGCAGGCAGGGAGTCACCTTGAAAATACTGTGTTCATATCTGAGCTCCTGGAGGGCCTGCTGACCACAAACTTACTGGTGGAGAGATGCTAATACGCAATGTACAGCAAAGTGTGCCCTACTATATTTGTAAAGAAAGCTTTTCTGTGGCATTTTTGTTCTGAAGGCATTTGATTTCTTTGTTTAAAGGCATGATGAGAGGTTTTTTGCCATTCTGTCTGAGAATAGCCCATGTTGCCATTGTGAAGGGAACTGGTGGGCTTTAGCAGAGAGGATATGACAGACAGTTTGGGAAGGAAAACATGAAAGGGGAAAGTGTCTTGAAGGTTATAGTCAATGTATTTCCTCCTTGGCAATTTCCTTTCTAGTTTTGGGGGTTTTTTTAATATATTTTATCACTGGGTATGACTAGGTTTTTTTTTCCACTCTAACCTTCACCCCATCTAAATCTAAATCAAAATCAGTGTTCTTCTCTGTTGAAGAATGCCATTTTAAAGACAAGAGGAAGAAACTTATATTGAGATTTCACAATAGTTCTAGTAGTTACAGATGTTAGTTTTGTGTTTTCATGTTATAGTAACATTTCAATTTTAATACATCAAATTTCAAACAGAAAAGCCAGATTCTAAGACAGCAAATCAAACACAATTCCAGTTCAGTTGTGGTTGTTTTTTTTTTTTAATGTGGTTGAAATTTGCTAAATCATCTTCTGATGCTGCAGTATTTTTGCCTTAAAAATGGGAAAAGGTAAAGAAAACGTCCTATAAGTTGATTCGGGTTCTGTTGGGGTTTTTAAAGTAGAAAATTTAATGCATTCTGGCATCACCATTTTGTCCAAAATCTACTTTAATTCTTTGAGGATTCATTAAAATCAAGATATTTTAATGAAAAGTAAGCTTTATATAGAACAGCTTATTACTAATTCTCAGCAAATTAGGCCTTTCAGGACTAAAGGGGAAAAACTGAAAGGTCTAAAGTTCTATATGACCCAGTCGCAGACTGAACTTGGAAAGTAAAACACAGATGAAAACAGCCGGTCAGACCGAGGTGATCTTTTAGGTCCCTTCTAACATAAGCCTTTCTATGAGTCTCAGACAAAGGTAAAAATGTGATGAGAAGAACACAAGAGCAGGTGGATGTAAGTTGACAACCCCTAAAATACAACTTCAAACCCTACAAATCTGGTCTTAACCTTTACAGTGAATCCATGTCATTAAAATTAACTCAGAATGCTGGATCTTTCTTATATGCATGTGGCTTGCAGCTAAAATCGCATTCCATTATACTCAGCTTCTTGTACCTACATTTAATTAAAGATGAAAAATGATGTGATGTGTAAATATCCTTCAAAGGGCAGCCTGTCACTGGAATCGGATCTGATGAAACTGGCTTATAGCTAAGGGTAGTTCTTTTTCTTTCTTGATAATTTTTCTGTTTATCTTTCTGGGGAAGGATCTCTCTCACTTGGGACACAACAGAGCCCCTACATTTCCCTTCACTAACAATGACACTTGCACATGTAACAACAGAAGGCACAGCAGCAAAAGACCAAAGGTCCAGGACTCTCACTCATGACCCCTGGCAGGTGCAGGCAGGAAAGCTGATGAGGTTATCAATCACAAGAGCTGGGGCAGGTAATAAGCACAGTTTAGGTGCACAGGCATCATCATCATCATCATCATCTAAGGCCTTCTATTGTACACTACAGGCCTGTTATCCCAGCATGAACATGGCAGTGTTTCTGTCAGGAGAGTGGACTGTGAGCCACAAGCAAACACTCCTGTGCAGCCACTGCTGCTATCTGGGTGATGACCTCTGGAGGAGATGCACAGCTGAAAGCTGAGGAAAACAACCTATACATCCCCCTACAGTGAATTTGAAGAGTTCATGAACCATAACTCTTAGATGCAGTTCCCAGGTCAGCCACGGATATCCAGTGAGATGCTGAACAAATAACCCTTCTGCTCCAGTTGCCATAGCTGTAAAATTAGGCTTAACATTTATTTGTCCTCAAGGAAGATTAAAAGGTTAAAACTATTAATGTTTGCAGAGTTCCTTGAGGAAAGTTTTACAGAGGCAACACACTACAGTATTACCTATGAGTCCTAAGAAAACACAGTCTCCTTTGTGCAAATCAATTTCCAAAAACTTTAGCATTACTAGATTCTTAGGAATCACTAGACTTTCTGAAATCATGCTTCTCACACATCACAGTTATGACTTGTTAAGACAGCAGAAGGAGACAGGTGAGTAAACCTAAGAGGATAGGGTAGAATTTTCCAGGTGCAAAACCAGTGTTTCAAAGAGGGAAGAAAAAAAAGCTGTCTCTTCTTTTCCAACTGCAGTGAAGAAACTTACAGAAGTTTTCCCTGAACTCCTGGACAAACTGCACAGAGTAGAACAGAAGGCACCAGCAAACAATATTTCTTCCAGCATTCAGAGGATCAGAGAGTTAATTGCTCAAACCAGGAGTGTAGCAAGCAAGGTAAAACTTTTGGATGGGACTTCTGGTTACTAGTGCTAATAATTGAATGCATCTTACTATAGCTTCCATTTTCTTGGGCTGTGCTAAAAGCCCAACCTGGACAACTTCACCTCTCCAGAAATGGATGAACAAAGCCGTATGGAGGTGATTCAAATCTTTACGGTTACCATTTACAAGCAGTTGACATTATCATAGTATTCATGGTAGACTATTGTTACTGAGGTAGTAACTTGATAGTAAAGATTTGGGCACAATGCATAAGATAGCCAGAACAGCACAACCTAATTACCTATAATTTGTAGGCAAATTACCTACAAAGCTAATTACCAAGAGTAATAATTACAGCAATTTAATGTGAGCTTTTCTGAGATGACATCATTTCTTTTTTTTTTTCTTTTTTCTTTTGAATTAATTTTCTTCAGGGTAAGAGAATCCTTGGATCACACATATTTAATAGAAAAAAAAAAGCTACTTTCATTACCATACATAAATAATGAAGGTTTTTTCTATAACAAAAAAGCCAAGGTCAAAAATTAAAACAGTATATTTTAATCCATTCAGAGAAATAAAAAATTCAGTGCTTCATTGTATGTTCACACTGCTAGAATATAACTTAGGAAAGGAAAAATCAGTTTGTCTGTACTGCTTGACTGTTATTTCAAATGTATTTTGTGATTCAAATGTACTGTGTTTAAACTTGAAAACACAATTTCAGTTATGTTGAAAGCATTTTGAACTAAAATGAACAGTTTTACAATTTTATTAGTGTCTCATAAATATCACTGTAGTTTCAGTGATATTACACGATTACTCATGAACAGAAAATGTTCATACTACTCCTAAAGCAAAGAAATAAATTATGGGCAGAATTTTTATAGCTGTGTAAGAATTTCATTACATGCCATACATAATGATGCAGCCCTGATTCAACTGAGCACACATCTATCTCCCACTGAAATGTAATTTACTTTATGAATATGCTTAAGCAGAGTTAATTAGGACCTTTAATTAATTTTAAAATTACTTCCCTTCATATTCTTTACAGTGTCTTCCAGAAAAGATTGTTACAAACATACAATTTTACATGCCAATATATGGGTGCCAACTCCACTCTCACAGTAAGCAAGGCTGCTGGCTCAGTATTTTTACACACTTACCTCAAGTAATCACCCCAGGCAACAGAAATGTGTCTCACTTTGCACATTTGCAACTGCAGGTCCAAGTTTCTATGATGTTTGAAGGCCAATCAGCTGTTGAAGTCAACCCAAAGATCAACGTGGAAGAACTGAAATCTTTCACTTCCATGAGCTTGTACATAAAGCTTCACAAAGACAACCCACAACTGGCAGCCTCTCCAGACAGATTCATTTTGTACCTCGGAAACAAAAATGTAAGAAAATAACCCAGTTAATTTTTATGCATATTTTTAAAAGGTAAAAAAATTAAATAGATTTGAAATTTATTTGCCCTCAGTTTTTCCTCTCACTGTTTCTTCTTGTTTCAAAATTAGAGGTGTCTACTCTATGACCATCATTGATTTTGTGACAAGCAAAGAGTAAGGGTTCCTGAGACCCCTGTCCTTGAGAGTTGTCACCCCAAACAATGAAGGATGCTCTCTAAAAAGCAAATTAAACTGCCTGGCAGTGTATTGCTTTGATTGTCACTGCTGTGAGCCACACTTACTATCTCCTCTGCCAATACCAAGCAGTTAATGTCACCTGCCTGGCTTCTGTGAGATATGCTTTAATCAGTTTATGCTGCTGACAGTGTCAGTTCCAAATCTCTGAGGTCACAGGCCCACAAGATAAGCAGGCTTCTTTATGTGTGGCTTGTGCTGCTGCTGTACACTCTTTTGATCACTGCTTTGAAATAACTGTTCTTTTAACTGTGGTTCTGAAAAGAAAAAAAAAATCACAACTCACAAGCCAGGTATCATCCTGGCAATCTATTACTTGGGAAGGTAAAGAGGCAGGCTTTCATTTTTAAGCTTTCCTAAAAAGAATGTCTACTGAATATAAATCAAATGAAACGCCTCTTGGCAGAATATTTAATTGCAGCATAATACCTCGGCCTTAGACTATTTCCTGCACATGGCGCTGCACACTAAATAATGATGAACAGCTTCCCCTTGAACATGACTAATTCATGGTCAGCAGAGCTCTCATGACCTTGAATTTACCTCAGTCAAAATGGATATAAAGTAAAATATCAGAGATTTTTTTTCTGTACAGTTTTTTGTGGTGAAAGCAACCAATTAGAGAATGAAAGTTTTGTTTCTATTTAAATAGCTTTCAGTAATATTTAAAGGTGTCATTCAGTTTATCAAAGCTTGCTTTACTTCTGTCCTGCATTAAATCTCTTTCAATGTTGTACCTCTAACATCCTTCTCCATTGGTGTTTTAGGCAAAACATTACATTGGTCTTGCAATTAAAAATGACAACCTTGTGTACATTTATAATCTGGGGGGGCCAAGATGTGGAGATACCTCTGGATGCCAAGCCAGTCAGCACCTGGCCTTCTTACTTCAGCATCATCAAAATTGAGAGGTAAGGTGATAATGTGTCTTTCCCCAAAATCAAACAGTTAATAGGAAAAATCAAGCAGAAAAGGCTGTGCCACAACTGCACATCAGGAATTTTCAGTGGCTGGTTCTACTCCTGCTGAAATAAAAGGAAATTCTCTCTGCTTTTGAAGAGCCAGGACCCAAGAGGCCACAAGGGGAAAGATAAAGTGTCTGTGGTCCCTCCCTTTTTTTACCTCCTGATTACTAGTCTTCTGCTAAGGAAATAAAAATCTTTCCTGGAGCTAGAGGCATGCTTGTTCTTTTGTAAGTCTAACCAATATGAAATTCTCTTACAATTCTTTTCTGCAGGATTGGAAGACATGGCAAAATGTTTTTAACAGTGCCCAGTCTTACCAGCACAGCTGAAGAAAAATTCATCAAAAAGGGTGAAGTTCTTGGTCCCGGCTCCCTTCTTAATTTGGAACCTGAAGATGCTGTTTTCTATGTTGGTGGAGTGCCTCCAGGCTTCAAGGTTGGTCAGATAAATATTCTCTATTCAAAATTAAATAGTGCAAACTAATCTTGCTGGACTTCCATTTAAATACAGAAATGGTAGATAAAGAAAAACTTCTTATTTAGTCATTTATCATCTTAGGACTCCATCTTTTAGCCATGGTGAAGAAGTTTTCTCTACCATATTTTGTCACACAAGTAAGATGATCAGGTTTCTGTGAGTTCAAGTTTCCTGAAAAGTACAAAAAGGAAGGCTTGCTAGCTGTTAAATTGCATGCATAAACAAAGGCCTTTTAGACCAACTTACCAAAGCTTGCAGGCTACCAGTATTTTTCAATGCGAATAAGTTCTTGGAACTTAGAATTTCTCTTTTACAACTGTCACAAAAATGAAAAGTAATGTATTGTTAATATTAGGATCTTGTGGGAAACAGACAGTATATTCATTTGTTTGATTTTAAATTATCAATGGTTTAAATCTAGACTTACAACAGCATTAAAATTTGCCTGTGCAAAATATGTTAGAAGACCTGTGTAAGACACTTGCTTCAGTCTAGATCTTAATAGTCAGTGTGAATTAACACCTCCCTTACCTGCTTCTGAGAACACACCAGTCCCTCTTTTAGGATTAAAAATTGCTATAAATTATCTTGACTGTGAAAATTGCATGGCTGAATAAAAACATATCACAAAAGACTTTAGAGAATGCTAAATCCTTTAAACTAACTGTAGCAGGTGCTAAAAAGATCCCAATATTGATCCTCAAGCAGCTCTCTTAACAGTATCAAAACAAAGAAATATTACCTCAATACACTTATGCATTCCTGAGCTTTGCATTTTTGTGACTACTAAATATATGCCATGGTCTGAATTTTGGATTGTTGAGCCCTAGGTGCAAACTGCGTGGGAAAATTAGACTGAAGACTGAAAACTGTTGCATACTTATACACACATGCAAAAATTCATTCGGCAAATGAACCCTCCAGGTCTATTCCAGAACAAAGCAGAGGAAAAAGAAAAGAGGAGAATGAAGAAAAGTGGAAAGGGAAATAGGAAGAGAAGTTTTCATTTTATTATTTGATAGGCATATGGGTCCCTTCCCCCTTAAAAAAGGACACCTCACATTTGTATTTATTAATGTATAATGATTTTTGTTTCACTATTACATATGTTTTATATTATAAATATTAAATGCACCACTTAACCACTAGAATTCCCATGCTTAACATAATTTAAGAGAATAATGGAAGAAACAAAGGGAAAAAAGAAAACATGATCATTTACCAAATGTAGCTGTGCTGCAGACAAGAATATAATTTTCTTTTACAGCTACTTATATTCTGCATTGCTGTATTAACATTATTATCATATAATAAGAAAATGGAAATAATGAGAAGATGAAGCAAATCTACTCACAGTGATCAAACTCTGAAGTACAATAGGCATTATTATTAACACACCTATTCCACAGGGCAGAATATTTTAGTATAAAAAGAATGGTCTAGGTCTGTTAGCTGTCTTCTTTTGTATTTTTCCCCCACCACCGTGACTGTTTAAATTCCATTTGCAGTGACCTTTGTTAAAAGAAGAAGTTTCTACATCCTGTTAACTGTTCCAAATAATACCTACTGAGGATTACCCACTGGCACAGATTTTGAATCCCAGTCTCCTGGGTTTAAAGAGCACTCTCATTTCTCTCTCTTTAATTATGATATGAAGTTATTTTTCTGGCTGGGAAAGATATCTATGCTTCAGATATGAAATATCTACTGAGTGATTCAAATACAATGAGTAAGCTCTGTTATTAGTCAAATCTTAGCCTTTTTCCATGTTTCCAAGCATGCTTCGATCAAAACTACAAAAGAAGTTTTTGTTTGCAGTTGCCTTATCTGGCTTAATTCTCTCACTGTGAGACCATTTATGTGCTCCCTTTTCACTTACAGCTCAAATGCCATATCACAGTAAGGACTGTGAAGACTATTTGCAGTAGCATCAACCTTTTTTTTTTTTTTTGAAAATTCGTGTTGCAGAGAAAGAAAACTGATCCCAGGTACAACATCCAACTAAAGTGCGCCACCTTTCTCCTTTTTTACTCTTCCTTGTCCTCTACACAGCTCCCTCCTAGTCTGGACCTACCTGGCTTCATCGGCTGCCTGGAACTGGCTACTCTGAACGATGATGTGATCAGCCTGTACAACTTCAAGCACGTCTATAACATCGACACCACCACATCGCCACCTTGTGCCAGGTAGGGGACAGTCCCATCCTCGCTCTGCCGCTCCCGTTTGCTACAAGTGCAAAGTTCTGATGGCTCATTCCTGCTTTCGATTAAAAAAAGTGAAGGTGGTATTGAGATGTTCCAGAAGGAACTTGGTTGCTTTTAGCTCCTAATTGCATCGGCAAGTCATATATATATATATAGATTTAGCTGGCCTGATAACCTCGAGTGCAGTCCCACCCCCAGCTAGCAAAGCTCATACAGAAGTTTCTTCCTGCCATACACTTAAAGCCATAACAGATATTCCTTAGGTAAGCCGTTCACAAAGTGGGAAATGCAGCTCCTAAAGCAGAAGTGAGCATCATCTGCAGCATTCATTTAGCACAGACACAGCAGACATTTTGCTCCCACAGCAGGCAGCCACTGTGGAACCTCTCTCTGGAAAGAAAAGGAGAGTGATTTGAAGCATGCACTCAGTAGAAAAGCAGGAAGAATTGGGATAGAGAAAATTAATTTCCCACACTCTTCCCACAGGGAGCACAACCTGCAGCTCTCCAGACCAGGGCATACCAGAGTCCATGCTCAGCTAAAGTTCTTGGAGAATTCAAATGAATTTCTGCACAAGCTGAGAATGACCTTGATAGAAATATCCTTATAATGAGGAAGTGCTGTGGGCCTATCACTTTACAAGGATGAGCAAAGAATTTTGCTGTCCTCTACATATAGCACAGGATAAAAGCATTATGATAAAGGAGTTAAATGCATCCTCAAAGCTACACACTATTTTTCAGGACAAAAATTCCCAGAAAAAAATATAAAAGAAAGTCATCAGGCTCACCAGAGCTAGGCAGAAGCAGAATTTCAGAACAATTATTTCAACAAAGTATGTAAAGGCCTTTAAGTTCCCCTAAATTAAAATGTGTACAGTCCAACTAATCCTTCCCTGCTTGTTTTTTCATAGAGATAAGTTGGCTTTCACTCAGAGCCGGGCTGTGAGCTATTTCTTTGATGGCTCTGGCTATGCCTTGGCTAGAAACATTGAGAGAAGGGGGAAGTTCAGCCAGGTGACTCGATTTGACATTGAAGTTCGAACGCCTACAGACAACGGGTTGATCCTGCTGATGATTAATGGGGTGAGTACCAAGTCCTGCTGGCACCCTTTATCCACTAGCACCACAAGTTCCCCAGTACTTAGAATATCTTGAAAAATCCAAAATGTTTATGCCCATACATTTAACTTCTGGAAAGAGGAAATGCTTTGTGTTTGTCAGGTGCATGAATACATTAGGAGGGAACTGGAACTTGCTCTGCAAAGGCCTCAGGAACACAAGGCCCTGAGTTGGACTCTGCTTTTATCCAGAGACAGTCAAGACTTCAGACTGCCCATATCATTGTGATGATACTTTGAGAGAGGCTCCAGTTAAGCCAAGTTGTTGTACTTTTATTTAAATGCAAATGAACAATCAAAGCTTAGGAAATTTCTATGAAGTAACTCCCAAAAAGCAGTCACTTTGTTGTAGCTGCCACTTTATAGCTGTGCCTCAGGGTATACTAGAGTTAAATATTTAAGTTACTGAAAATAGAAAGCAGTCCAAATAAAATGGCCTGATCCAAATGTCAGGAACTTTTCTGAAGTGTGAGAGTGATGCAATCTCTGTAAGAGTTTGAAGACATGAAAATATCCTCTGAAGACAAACATCTATGCACATGCAGTCCACAGACAGACACTTGTGTAGACACCTACATGTAACACTGCTTTAAGCATTTAGAAGAAAAAAATATCCACTCTTATTAGAAGAGCTACCCTCTAGTGTTTGCCTTTTGAGTAACTTCCAGAGAACAGCTGTGGGATTTGCTCTGCAGCCTAGCATGCTACCACTGACCTTCATTCTTTGGAGGTTTTGACTAAGCAGCTGCTGTTAAAAGTTTAAGTGCCTTTATTGCAGAGTACTTAATTTTCTTCCAAGCAAAAGCACCTAGGGGTTCCTTTGAGATGTATGCATTTCATGTTTGTCAGTGGAAACTGCAGTCAAGTTGTATATCAGCTTTTGGAGACCATCCCTGCCCACAAGCATATTTAGAAAGTCTGGGTAACCAGGTCCATTACTCAATTCTGCAAAGACAGATCATAAAAACTCTGAATGAAATCCTTGTTTCATTTTCAAACTTAAGCTGTTCAGAACAAACCCAAGTTGCAGTTTCATTTGGAAGAGCTAGATTAAAACCTACATCTTTAAGTAAGTGACTTCTGAAGGTGAGCACTTTTATGTCAAAGACAGCAGTTCTTGGTCTGCTGTAGTGTTTTGAGAATTACTGTTCCCATGTTTCCATTAAGCATGAACACTAGGAGAGAAGAAAAACATTAACATTGAAAGCATTAACCAAGATACGCACAGTTTCTGTAAACTGTTCACTCTGTTTATTTATGTTCAATTTTGGAACAAGACTAACTAATTCTAGGGTGAAGATCTTCATTTCAAGCACTCCCTAAAGATTTTCTAAAGTACAACTCCTGTTTATAAAATTTAGGTTACCCAGCCACAGAACAGAAACCGAATCATAAAGTAGGAATAGTCATGAGTTCTAGAAACCAAATACATAGTAAATACACTCTATATATTGCTCACCTTTCAGTAAATACATCAGTGCTGCTTAGGGCTGTGAAAGGACAAAATCCTGAGTGATCACAGACATCATGATAGAAGCTGCTAATGCAGACAGCCATTTTAGCACAACATTGCTTTTACCAGTATAATATCTTTCATTTAGGGCATGTGGCATTATTTTAACCGTGACTAGAAGTGTTTGCATCAGGAATACCCTTCTGGTAAAGAAAAGTGATATCACTGTTCTACCAAATAGTATTTCTATAGGAAAAACATTTCACCAAGTCTTCCAAAAAGTACCACTTTTAAAACGATTGTGTGTGCATGGGCATATTATATTATATATAATTATTATAATTATATATATATATATATATTATATATGCTCATATATTATAAATATAAAAATATGGAAACTGTTATATAATTTTACAAATAAAAATGTATTTCCCAGCATGTTTTTCCCAATGTCAGTCTCACAAAGCTGTTCATTAATTTTTTGAAATTGCTGCCACACAGTCCTTTTCTGACTGCTGTTTTGTTTCACACAGAGCATGTTCTTCAGCCTAGAGATGCACAATGGCTTCTTGTACCTCCGCTATGACTTTGGTTTCAGCAACGGCCCCGTGCTTCTCGAGGACTCCATGAAGAAGGCTAGGATTAATGATGCTAAATTTCATGAGGTACAGATGTGGTTACTATCACAGCCATTTGCCCAACTATCCCAGAAGCTCCAAGCAGAAATAATTGCTCCAATACCCATGAAAGGCATAGAAGGATGAGGGTGTAGGTGGTGATACGGTAGAACAGGCAGGTAGCAGCAGAAAGGGAAGGCTCTCCCTGCCTCCTCATAAATCAGTGCTTGTAGACAGACTGTGGGCATTACTAGCCAAGGACAGGACCATTTACATGGTAGAAAGTTTCATTAATTCCCTATTAAATTATATCAAAGACAACTCTCTATATCAAATACAAAAACTTCCCTCAAGTAAAACCATGTCATTAAGCTAACTTGGCCACCTTAGTTGTTATGCATTGTATTACAAGAATTATAGCATTTCCCATTTCATTTGAAAAGAGAGTTGATTTGGTAGCAACCTTCTATATATGCACAATATTTGGCAGATGTAAAATATCTACCTGTATTTGGTTTCAGGGAATTTGCTTTAAACCCGTGTAACTATGTTAGTAGCAAATCCCCTTAGTGAGTTGTTTCTCCTGTCTTTTACGTGATATAAATTCAAAGTCTGATTCATGACCAAAACTACAGCTATAATTCTGTTTGTGTTTAAGCAGAGAACAATTAAGCTTTTAATGCTTTGACAAAGAAATAAGTTTTTTAAGAATTATGCCCTAACTTCTGGGATAAACCAAGAATGCGTTCTGAAGTTTATGGAGCTTATCTATTTGCCACAGTGCAGAATTTGGTATGAGTACTTTAATTTGCTTTATACATAATTGAAATATCCTGAGGATTCAGTTATCAGAAAAATAGTGACACCAAAACAAACTTCTTACTAGTAATTGTCAGCCTCTCCCAATTTACATACAATTTCTCTGTTCAATGGGGGGAACTTTTCAAACAAAAATATATAAAGATGCAATCAATTTTGCAAGATCACCATAACAGCTTGCAAAAGATGACATTTTAAAGCACATGCTTTTCTTTTCAGATTTCTATTATATATCACAATTCCAAGAAGATGATCTTGGTAGTAGACAGAAGACATATAAAAAGTGTGGACAATGAAAGAACAGCAATGCCATTCACAGATATTTACATTGGAGGAGCACCTGCTGACATCTTGCACTCCAGGTTGGTTTACAAATGGGGTTCAATAAGAATTTTCAGTTAATCACCACATGTAAGTTAAGTTTTATGGCCTGCCCTTAAGGAGTAACAATAAAGCAATTTCTTTGGCATTAACCTTATATAAAACAACCCTTCAGACACTATTCTAAGTGTGTCTCAGAGCTCTTAAGTGCTGAAGATTAGGCTTGATCCAGCACAGTTAAATTCTACTGAAACTGGCCCCATTTTAATAAGGGTAACAGAAACATTTGTGTTCTTAAAACAAAAAGGTATTTTCAAAGAACATGTTAACATATAAGATTACTACTGCTCCTTGTTCTGCAAGAAGTGGCCAAGATCCTTTACCAATTGCATTTGCAAAATCTTTTTTTTCCCACTAAGCATTTCAGTTCTGATTTGTCTCAGGTTCTCTTTGGATCCAAGTTAGCTGGCTCTGTGTAGGCATGGAAGAAAAGAAAAGGCCTCATATTCCCATTTTGTCATTTGACAGAAACACAGTTTAATCTCAGTAGACAGTGCAACTCTCATTTCCTGGCCTAGGAATCTGACAGACCCCAGGGTCATGCTCTGAGAGCAGACTGGCTGCTTGAAGAAGGGTGTGCTCTTCTGATAGGCAGTATTCATTCCTGGGGTCACACAGCAAGGCCAGAATTTTCAGAAGGGCTCCAGCTGCTGTTTCAAGTGTCACAACCGCTAACAGGAATACCCTCCATGTTAAAAAAAAAAAATAATCATAACAGTTTCTAGGACTTAGTGGTAAATCTCCTGAAATTTTATTCTTTATCTTGTTGCCGGAAGAAACTGTTGACTTGAAAAATAACTTCTGATATATGAAATATTTAATCTTTAAGCTTTTAAGATAGGGGCAAACTTCATATAAAGAAAATTGATGCCTTTCAATCCCATGTAATTACTTGAACATGCAAGCAAAGTGGTGAGCAAGGGAGAAACAGAGAGTATAACTTATCTGTCCTTTCAAATAGTACTTTACAAAGGTCTGTCATAAGGGGGTATTAAGAAATCTAGTGGAGTGGAGAGAGAAAAGGCTGCAGTAGATTAGAAAGCAGCTGGGAAAGAGAAAATAGGACATAGTAGTAACTTTTCCATTTTCACAGTATAAAAAATCTACAGCACATGCTCAAAGGATCTCTCTCAGGGTTGGTATTAAATACATTAATGATCTAGAAAGAAAGTAGAGAAGGATGGTGAAAATTGCTTTCATTAATCAAGCCTAAAGAACTCTGAAAAAGCCCAGAAGGACCTAGAAATCTAGGCAATTGAGCAGCTCAATGGCAGATGAGACTTGTTCACAAATGTAGGATAAAAGATGAATCACATGAATTATGCCTGCAGTTTTCCAAGCAGATTATTCTGAAAAAAACACCTGGAAGGTACTGTCAAAGCAGGAAAAAATAACATCTCAAGCTGTATCAGAAAAAAAGGACCATTGGCACTGTAAAAATATTATCAATTATAATGTTGAAAAATAAATACAGAAATTATTTAAGCAGAGCTGCAACTTTGATATTGAACTTAGCTTTCATTCTCTTGACAAGAGTAGCAAAAAAGTAGGGGCCAAATGTGGTAGAATCATTCTATTTTCATCAGAAGCCTAAGTTAGTATCTTACTGATGAGGTACCACTCTCTCTCTACTACTACCATCTACTACCAATATTTATGCTTCCTCTTTGTAGACAGACTTACATTTAACCGACTTTGCAGGGCAGCAGCAGCGTGGGGAAACTAGCTCTAGTCTTAGAGGAGTCTAATATTCTTCTAAAGCAGTGTATTTTCACTCACTTCAAAAGCACTTTTCTCTGTCAATTGCCTTTTTTCTCCAATAAATGAAGCTGGAAGTACCACTATACATTTTTTTTTCTGCCACCTCAGTCACTGTATAGAGCAGAAAGCTAAGGGTAGGTAGCAGAACTGGAAACTTAATTCTTCACTGAGTTAAGGACTGAGCTCAGAGCCTTTCTTCTATAGCCTGTTTCTAGAAAATGTTGTGGCATTTAAGAGAAAGGCATATTTATTGCATCCAGCCAGCCTCATGGTCAATCTGAATAAGGAGGTGAAGAGAGTCCCACTGCTAAGGTACATTTTGCTTAAAGGACAAAGACTGTTTCCAGGTCAAAACCCTGGATTTCACATTCACTCCTTCAGTGTATTTGCTCCCTAGTTATCTCCTAGACTGGTACCCAGTAGCCCCCACATAATTTCCTTGCCCCTGTCACAGACTCACTGTGATTTTACGCAAATTACTTCTTGATGCGCTTTGAGAAATGTGAGGGTAAATTCAATTATATTCACCCTGTGCTGTAATGTTGTGGTATCTTGGCAAGGTGTGGAGTTGGAAAACTGATAGAAATGAGTAGGAGCAATTGGGATACACTGATGTGCTGTCTACCTCAAATCTGACATTAAAAACATCTTTGAAGGCTAACCACTGCTCTCATTTAAAAATATATAAACCCACACATAAGCAAGTAGAATTTACTCTTACTTCCCTGACCTCTTAGTATTTTTATTAAGAAATAGAGATCCATTTGCTTGCAAAGGCAAAAATGAAGCTTGCTAGTAAAAGTAAGGCAGGAAACCTAAATCAGAACTTCTCTTCAAAGCTAAAAAACTGAGATAAAAATCCATTTATTTGTCACTGAAAGTAGTTATAAATACATAAATATTTACTACAACTGGTGCATCTTGACTTTTCAAAACACAGAATGTGGCTCATTAGTTGTTTTACATAAAGATTTAAGAATTGGGCAATAGTGAGGGAAATGACTTAAGTTCTTCCAGCCCTTTTAGAACATCTTGGCAATAAAAACCTGTCCAGAAAGGCAAGAGCTATCTAACTGCAGCTTGTTTGGCATTGTTGTCCAACAGCATTAGTTCACATCTGGCAGGAAGTATCGGCTTTAAAGGCTGCATGAAGGGTTTCCAGTTCCAAAAGAAGGATTTCAACTTGTTGGAAGAACCAGGAACCCTGGGAATCAGCTATGGGTGCCCAGAGGATTCACTGGTAAGGACAACACCATTTCTAACATAACAGCAAATTTTGACAATGGATATTGTCAAACCTGGGAGCTTGAGTTTTACTCAGTGGAAAGACAGACTTCCACCAAGGAAATTACCGTGCACTCATTGACTGGCAGAGGTGTGGGGGTTTGTGTGGGTCTCTTAAGTCTGTTGACATAATACCCAGTTCTTACTCTGAACTACAGCACAAGGTGTTTCACTTAAAATTCTTCTCATATGTGAAATTGCACTGTGAAAGTTGGATCTGAAATATATTGTGTGCTGTATTCTGAATAGAAATACTCCAACGTAATTAATTTTTTCTTAAAAGTATGAGGAGAATCATCCTTACATGCATCCTAGTACAGACGTGTGTAGTGGAAAAGACAGCAAAATATTCACCCTTCAAATGAGTTTTCCCCTTAAACCAGATCAGCTCTTCCTCTGTGACACACACTCAACTGCTCCAGCTTTAGCTCTGAGAAAATTGCCATTTAGCTCTGGTCCCTTCCATCATTCATCATTTGCCCACTACAATACAAGGCTGGCAAATCCAGACAATGCTTGGGATCTTCATCCTGTGGTCACGACTGTCAAAAGCCATGCTGCAAACCTGTGAAGAGGCAAGATTGATTGTACAACTTATCACATAATCTCACCCTCTATCAACAAGGAAGCTACCGGCAATTTGTCCTACCTTGGACCTAGTTTTGCTCGTGAGGGTCAGAGGGTTATAGACCACCACATCCAACACCCTCCGCCCTACTCCACTAACCAGCACAGCACACAAAGCAATATATCACATGTTGGAAATGTGACTCAGTGCCACACAGCTCAGACAGGGTGTGAGCCCCTCTGCTCCTACTTTTCACGCTCACTCACATCAGCAGACTTAGGATGAGGCTAAGATCCCAGGAAACTGAGAATAATTTGACTTATTCTTAGTCTAAAGTTGCTATACTTTCTCAAGTTTTTTCCATGATGTGAGAGAAAGCCTATATAAATTAGGTTAAGATATGCAGGGAAAATTGAAGTTTTTTTAGAACTGAACTGGCTGCAAAAGAAAATTACTGGAATGTTTTCTGAGGTTTACTCATAATTTGTTTTATTTACTACACAGATGTCCCGCAATGCATATTTCAATGGAGAAAGCTTCATTGCATCAAGCCAAAAAGAGTCTCTCTTCACTGAATTTGAAGGAGGCTTTAATTTCCGGACACTGCAGCCCAGTGGGCTGTTGTTTTACTATTCTGAAGGAGTAAGTATCTATTTTTTTTACAGTTTGTTTTATTTTACCTTTGCATTTTTTTTTTTCGCAAGAGACTACTAGGGCAATAATACAATTTCTCACTTTATGGTTTCATGATGGAGAAAGCAGTCTGCAATATAGAAGCATTCACTGGTGACCTCATTTACACAGTTTGCATTTGATCTACAGATGAAAACCAGCAATGCTTCGAGATTATTTTGACGCTGAGAAGAGAATTGGATCATTAACATGAATCCAGCTCGCTGGAGTCCTTAGGGCAGAAATGCACAGAGCATCTTGCTGTGCTCAAAAGCACTGCAATCCCTATTTGGACCTGCAGGTGCTACCAAAGTACAAATAATATTAAGGACCTGACATTTGCCATCCAATCGCCTAGAAGCAAAGTTTGTTTGAATTAGTGGCACGGTATTCTGAGCATTGCTGAGCTGACAGAAATCAGTCAGAAAGCTGCCTATATTCCCAGATGGCACTCGGACCTCCATGTGTGACTGGGAAAAGCTACACTTGAGAATGGCTCCTTGCAGCTATAGGAAGCCAGGCTGCTCTAAAAACCCCCTCAGAAGTGTGACACGGGCAGAAATATGGACTTGCACTCACAAAATGTTGTGTGAGACAAAGCGATCCAAAGATCCTGCAGGCTCAGACTGACATCTGCAGCAAGCATGAGCTCAGATGACAGAACATTTGCAACCACCCCCAAATGTCTGTTCTGCTATGCTTGCAGAATATCATCAGCAGTGCAGCAGAGAAGGCTGTGTGACACCGATAACCACTTCTAAACTTTCACGTGTTGCAGCCTGGAGTATTACCTTAAATTGAAATCAGTAACCGTGTCAGTTCCCCACACAGTTTGCATAAATGAGGCCTCACACACAGCTCTTCAGGTTTTAACTCAAAAGCTCTAATCCTATGAGGTGCCAAGTGCCCTACTTAACAAACGGAGGTTCAGCTATTTAGCGCTTGGCAGAATGAGACAGAATGCCAGAGCAAAGTGGCAGTGCTTGCTCTAATGGAACCGAGAGTATTCCTGCTAGTGGCACAGTGATCCCGTGTGCCTGACCCAGATAGCACATCTTATCTCTGAGATAATTTTGAGTGATTGAACGGGTCCGATCAGAGGGAATTAGGAAAAAAAAACCATCTTGGTCTTATGACAGCAGGAATCTCGCAGTAACAGCTGCTCAATACAGTACTAGGGTACCAGAAATACATATGAAATGTAAACATCATTCATTTGTGCTACGTGGAAGGAGCTCATGTGACAGACAGATAATCAGCAGCAGAATTCAGGCTTTAAAAAATGGCAAGAATATAAATTCTAATGATATCATCTCTTGTTTTGCTTCTCAGAGTATATCTTTTTGCAAATTAAGCACAAATGTGGAAAGCAGCCGGAAAGAAAATAAATACAGCAGGAAAATGCACACTTTTTCTGTGTAATACTTGCTTATGTCAATGCTTTTGTGTATTTCAGTCAGATGTATTATCCATCTCTATGGAGAGAGGTGCTGTGGTTTTAAATGCGAGTGGAACCAAAATTCAGTCACCAGACCGAAATTACAATGATGGTAAAACCCACTTCATCATTACTTCTGTCACCCCAGAAAGGTAAAGCTGCCCAGCATATTTTATTCCCTACCTTTAGAACATAAATATTTCTCATAAAGAAATTTAACACTCACTTTCAAAGAGAAACTTGAGTGGGGCTTTTTTTAAGTGACTGATTTTTAAATGTGATTGAAAACTGGCCTGCTTGGCCTGAGCTCAAAATGATGGGAATTTTTATTAAAATTAAAATAATAGTGTTTCTGAAAGCTTAGTCCTTTTTTGTTCTCAGGTAAGAAAGCAGTTTAATATCATTTAAGGCTGGCCTGAGATTCATTTTTTAACAAGATTGATTCTTCTAATTTGTTAAAACAATTCCCAGTTGACCCTAAAGTAATTGAGGCATCTTCATATAAAGCATTCATTTGGGATATAAACAGTGAAATGTGTTAAAAATATTTTTAGCCCCAGCAGCCACAAATGTGACTGAATACAGCAGTAGGGAATAAGTCTCTCTCTGAGCTCCTTGAAAAACTTGAAAGCTTTGGTTTATTGGTATGTTTTACTTTTATTTATATGTTTAAATTTTTTTTAGAAGGTCACATAACCAAAGCAACTTTCTATAAGAATCTTGCCTATGAGATACAAGCAGATCATTCTTACTTTCCTAATGGAAATGAAGGTTTGTACCTATGACTTCTGACATCCAAGAATCACAGTTTGAAAAGCTGAAGGTGTGAAAGGTGCTTTGCAATATCTTTGGGGATTGTCATATCTCCCTGAGTTTGCCAAACCAAATCAATGTCTGATGATTTAGTATACTCAGTTTCTTGTTAAAGACAGAGAATCATTCCTGACCTCGGCAACAATTAATGGGTTGCAAAATCAGATTAGGTGAAAGCATTGTATAAAATCAAACACCAATGCACTGTGATGAAAGAGAAGGGAAAAGGGATAGGGGCATAGACAATTTGGGTCTTATTTTACCCAAATAGTGGCTCCAACCCTTCATCGGCAATCCCTTGGTTATCTTTCTTCACTGTACATTTTTGGACTTCACAATTAACTGCAGGGTAATATTAAATCCATGGGCCTCTGTACCAAACTTTGCCAGTGTATTGCTATTTATTGAACAGCTGAAAGCAAAAAGGTCCTCTCATGCCTTTGAGCACTACTAAATGATGTGGAGCACTTTGGGTGCATGTAAGGTGGTGTCTGACCACTGGAACTGACCTTTCCAAAGCCAGCCTGCAAAATGGGTGCTTTGCCCTCACAGGTACGAGCTGACTGTCGATGACAAGAAACAGAGCAAGAAGAATCCAGCAAAGGACAGAGCAGGGAAAAGCCCAGACAGCATCAAGAAGTTTTATTTTGGTGGCTCTCCGCTCAGAACGCAGCAAGCCAACTTCACTGGCTGCATAAGTAACGCCTACTTCACTAGGTGAGTAACATCCTCCCAAACACATTAACAGGCAGTCACTGCCCTGCCTGACAGCTTGAATAGTAGCTCATGAGAAGTGATTTATTGTCACAATAAAAATTCCTGTCTCATTTTGTGAGGCTAGACAGCATGTGTGAATAAGATTCTTTCCTTGTTTGCCATGGAATCTGTTGGCACAGATCTGCTAGGTTAAGATATTGCTAAGGTGGGAATAACTTGATGAAATAAGCTTTCAGTGCTGCACCTGCAAATTCTTCTGGGGCAATGAATAATTTGCATAGCTGTAATTTACATTTATATTATGTAGCTTTCTGGTCTGCCTTTGAAACAAAATGATATCTCACAGAAGCTGAGGAAGGTAGATGTTTGGTCACGCAGAAATAGTCAGAATGTGTTGATCTTAATTGCTTTATGAAATGTTCTTATATAGATTTTGAAGCTGAATTTGATGCTGAAGGTTGACAATCTCTGTTTATGCCAGCATGTATACAACAGGCAGAGGCAGTATAGGCTGTCCATGTTACCCATATGCTGACTGATCAATCTGTACTTTTTCCATTAGTCCATTAAAATATTATTTAAACTATAAATGTACAGTTCTGAGATTTTTATTAAGACAATTCCAACACTTGGGGGAAAAAAAAGAAAAAAAAAACAGCTGCTATTTTCATGTCCTCTTTGAAATACAGGCTGGATCAAGAAGTTGAAGTAGAAGATTTCCAGAAGTACTCTGAGAAAGTTCAGGCGTCTTTGTATGGATGTCCTGTTGAATCTCCTCCAATTGCTCTTCTCCATAAGAAAGGAAAAAACTCGTCAAAAGCCAAAGGAAACCGTAATAAAAAGGTCTGATAAAAATTGCTCCAGTATCACTCTGGAGTTTTCCAAAATTCTGGATCTCAAATGCATAAAGACAATGTCACATATATGAAGGAAAGGATCTTGTTCCTTTATATATTCCATTTCTGCAAATTATTGCCCTGACACAATCTATCGGCCTACACTTGCATCATTCTCTTTTGCTGGAACTCTAAAATAAAGTACCTGACTTCTTCAAAACAGTACTTCAGAAACAAGCCTTTTTGATTTCTTCTGTAATATAAAGACAATATCCTTGCTTCTGTTCTCAGCTATTTCTGCGTTGCTCTACTGGGTACAATTAGAACACATTAATATAAATGGGGCAGAAACTTTCCCTCAGCATGCAGAATTTTTAGTCCTAGCATATCCTCTTATGCCTATAGTATAGCTGATATCACCAAAACTGGAAAGGAAAAGATTTAATTAGGAAAACTGCAAAAAAAATTAATTGCAATATGTTAGCTACACAACTATTTTGTTTATCCCTGTTCTGTATCACTGTATAAATTAGCATTTATAATAGATCTGTTCAAGGAAAGTTTGACTTGGAAACAATCCTGGTGTTTATGTAGGGAAACAATATATTACTAGTTCAAATATAAAGGATACTGTTATTTTATTATGTCCAATCTTAGCTAAAAATTCTGGTTAACAGTTCTTTTTGTATGAAGGTGGGAAGAGATAAAGACAAGATTTCACAGCCTTCATCTGGCCTCAAAAAAACTGTATCAAGTAAATTTGCAAAGAGACCCTCAGTGCCACTTGCCCATGAATCCCAAGGCAACTGAGCATGCCTATCAATTTGGAGGAACTGCAAACAGTCGGCAAGAATTTGATCATGTACCAAAGGATTTCAGTCAAAGGTAAAGTGAAATAAAAATAAAATATATTGGGGCAGAGAAAGATTTATTTCAATTTTTTTTTTTTAAAGAACACATTTCTGCTGTTACCCTGGTTTTCCTTTATATCTTAGGCTAAATTTTGTGTAAAACATTTTGTTCTGTTATATTAAAAGGTGCTTCAGCTATGTAAGAGCAAAACATAGAATATGTTTCCAATTACAACCCTCTTGTGGAGTCTTCATCTGAATTGCATATTAACAAAATGTGTCTCCTTGCCTATTTGTATGAAGCTTTTAAGGATGTCAATTCTGCACAAGTAGTGGAAAATAATCAGTCTCTTTACCAAAAAAGCAAAGACATTAGAGCAGAAAGAAAGCCATAACATGCTGAGTCGTCCTTGTCAGTAGTTTAATTGTTAGGAATCTTCACAGTGCAGTAGGACATAAAGCTATGAAAACATTGTCCAATTCAAGCCATAATGGAAATCTAAGTAATAATGAGTCCAGATACGTCAACAATTAATTTTCAAGCTCCCACAGAATATGTCATGCAATATTCAAAATTCAACAAAGATTTTGGTTTAATACTTTCCATTAAAGATTATAAATTCAACAATACAGCACTTCCTGGAAGCATACCAGACCACTAACTCAGAAAAAGGAGTGTTCATTCCTGATTTAAATTTAAAAATCATTATGTTCATTTTAATTCAATAGCATTTTACTTAGGGCAGTTCTGATGGTACTCGTATGAAGGAAAATCCAAATTCTAATATCTCATTCCACCTTCACTCCTACAACACATATTTACTTGGCAACCGTTATTAAAACTTCATTATTGTAATGTTCATTTTTAAAAACCAATGAGTTATGTAATTTTAAAACAACTGATATTGGCAAGGGAGTGAATATCTGTGGAATGTATACACACATGCAATTGGGAACATGCAGATCCTTGAGACAATATGAAGACAGGAGACTAGGTTAGTCACCTGACATCAGAAGAAGGAGGAATCAGTTCTGGCCCTGTTGTGCACCAATACAGCTTTGCCATGTTTTAGACCATGAGTAATATTAGCAACCACTCCAGAAATTTTCACTGTGAGAGTGTCAAACCAACAATGGTATAACTTCGCATGTTGTTTTGGACTTCACAAGGAACTACAAGGAAGGGGAAGCTTAAATCAAGTCTGGAATAACATTAAACATCAGGCCTCCAGCCATCCCACTTAAAAATTCCCACAGCATTGCTGTTCAACATTAAAAGAAATGTAGTGTATATATTGGTGGTCTGCATTGAATTTATTTGCTCCAGAGTCTTTGAATTTTGAAAGCAAATTCCTTGCCAGTCAGCTTCTTCTCCAACTTTGACTTCTGCTCAAAAAACCATCACAGAATGTTTCTCAGAAATACCAGTTTCATAAAGGAGAAGAATATTTTTTTGGATGAAAGGAAAATCCCAGTCTTCCTTTGCCTGATGTTTGATTTAAATCAAATGTAGCTGCTTTAATGTTAATAATGTGTTTTTATGTGCCAGAGCTCAGTTCTCTATCAGTCTGAAAACTCACTCATCTCATGGAATGATTTTCTACGTTTCGGATCAAAAAGAGACCAACTTCATGGCCCTTTTTGTTGCTCATGGCCGACTCGTTTTTGTGTTTAATGCTGGTCACCAGAAGATAAGGATTAAGAGCCAAGAGAAATACAATGATGGTCTGTGGCACAATGTAAGTAAAAGAAAGCAGTCATTATGATGGCACATGCTGTCAAGGCTGCAGTAAAGACACTGCTCATGTGACAGCTCAGGGAGTTTTCATTCATGTATTCATAAACACACTTACATGTTGAGAAACTTTCCTCAATATTTTTAAATCTTCCATGCAGCATTTTATCAAGTCATTTTCTAGGGATGGGAAAGCGAGTCAGTTATAAAAATCCAGCAATTCCCAACACAAACAGCTGAACAGAAATAAAGAAAACAAGCAGAACAGTAAGGCAATTAAGAGTTAAATGAGCTAGGAAAGGACAGGCTAGAATCATTTTGTTCAACAAATGTCTCTGAAGTGCCTAAGAAAAGAGTACAGCTGTCTTAGGCTACCTCAGTGGACTATGAAAATAAAAAGACAATTTTAGGAATCAAGGTGAATTTCTCTCTGTAGGTATCTCTCACTCTCCTCATTAACTACAGAAGAAGTCTACAGTTACAAAACTACTGACTTGGGCATTTAAGATTTTAAAGCAGGTTGGATGAACCCATACCATAAAACTAATGAAGATGTGAAAATGCTAACAGTGATACTAAGCAATGAATCATATATGCAGATATAAGACTGTAGATCTCAGTAGACCTTACAACACCTTGATTACCTCTGTCTTGTACACCAAAATATAAGAAAGGCAGCAGTTTTATTGTCTAGCCTTCACACAAATGTGTAAAAAGAGGGTTGTCCAGCAAAGAATACTGGCAGGCTTGTAGAATATTGCTTAAACGCTTTTCTTCTCAAGTATCTCATCTTCTTCCACTGCAAAGCAGTGATCCCTTAACAGATGAAAGTAAATTTACATATTTTTTTCTTCCCTTCCTAGGTGATATTCATTAGAGGCAAAAATACTGGTCGCTTGATAATTGATGGTCTCCGAGTGCTAGAAGAATCTTTTAATGGGAATGTGAATACTTGGCAAGTCACTGAACCCCTCTATATTGGAGGTGTAGCTCCTGGAAAAGCTGTAAAAAACATCCAGGTAAAGCAGAACTCTGTGTGCAGATCCCACTCCTCTAGGTAAAGTGAATACGAAAGCTGACTGTAGGGATGAGATAGACAAAAGCTTACTAAGATCTTGACCATCATCCTGCTGAAGAGCAGACTGCTCAGTTCATACAAAGAGCAAAGCTCCCACAGGGCTGGGCTGGTGGTATCTGGGTTGGGTTTCCACAGCCTTGCAGCAGCAGCTGGGAAACCAATGGTTCATGAGGAACAGAGAAATCCTAGTGACATCCAAAATCAGATGAGACGACTAACATTAGATGACATCAATTTCACCCCGAGGTCTGAGATACAGAATGAGTTTTGGAGACATTTTGATGTTCTCCTAGTTTTCAGGCAATACCTAGAGGTCAGGATTCTGTTCTACAACTTGGTACCAAAGTGTATGGAAAGGAGTGTTAATCCAAAAAATGAATATAACAGTGTCTTTCAAGGCAACCTTTAGTGTTATGTGCCTAACAAGATAGATAAATGTCTGAAAAAGTAGACCCCTGTCTTGCCTTGAGGCTTTGAGTTATATGTATAGCTCTGCCTTGCCCTAGTTGTGCTTTGGTTCTCACAGTTCAATAAGGACTGTTTGAGAACCAACACAAACTGGAATTACCTTGAAGTCATCAAAAAGACATGAGAGGTCATGAGAAGCATTTTCCTGCTGTCCTTCTCTGGAAATTGTTTCTTAATTCAAAACTGATGTGCCAGACAATCACAGCCTTACAGCTTATAAACAAGTGAAAATAAGGACAGAAGAATTTATTTCCTTCTACAAAGTTTATTTACTAATCAAGGCTTTTTTTACCCCTCAGATTAACTCTGTCTACAGCTTTAATGGTTGTCTCAGCAATTTACAGCTCAATGGAAAGTCACTTACTTCAGCTTCGCAGACATTTAGTGTAACACCTTGCTTTGAAGGCCCATCGGAAGCAGGAACTTACTTTTCATCAGAAGGAGGATATGTCGTCCTTGGTAATATACTCCTAAACAAATGTATCCCAAAATAGGACTGTAGTATTCGCTGTGCTTCAGAATGGCATTTCTCACTAAATGCTGAGGTAATTTCTGAGGCTGTGAGCTGTGAGGATTATCAGAAAGATCACTGTTGTGGTAAGCAGACGATATTGACAGGTCACAATGTCACCACGAAACTTAACAAGTTGTTACATAAATACATCTGTATTTCAAATAATAAGAATAATTTACCAAGGAAACAGTCAATAATATGCTAAAAATTGTCACAGGAGTCAACGTGGCTAAGACCAAGTACACCATCCAATGGGCGCCCCTTATTGTTTTAATTAATAAAACAACATGGAATTAAAAAATCCTGCAGGAAAGCTTTCTGCATGACTTGATACAGAACAGCATGACAGAACACATCTTTTCTGTCATTTAGGCCTGCTGTGTTCCAGGAAGAGTTTTATGAGGGTGTTTTGGTCACATAGGCTCTGATCTGAACAAGAAAGGAAACTGCACAACCCTATTCACTCACAGCACCAAGAAGAATCAGACAAGTGTTTCTAATTTGCTCCCTGGCCTGTCACCAGTTTGAAAAAGGGAGTTTCTCCTACAAAGCTCAAGTGAACTCCCACTCAGTAATGACTGTTGAGTGTCTAGGAAATTACACAATAAGAAACTGCCAAAAAACACAGATCCTTTACTTTCTGCTGTTCATTTCATTGCTAAGAAATATTTTTAAGCAAAATACGTTTTTAAATAATGAGAAAAGTAAATAAACCTTTATTAGTACTCCAAGCAAACACAATCAAAACAAAAGATGAAATGGGTCATTGACAGCACACCATGCTATCTCATGTTTCAATAGTTTTAAGGACAAATAAAATCCACCCTGGGTTTGATCTTCTATTTTGACTTTGAATAAATGTCCAATTTCATCACCAACTCAGTACAAAAAGAATGTTATTCTTTTTACCTCACAGATGAATCCTTCAGTTTAGGCCTGAAATTTGAAGTTGTTTTTGAAATACGTCCCCGAAGCAGCTCAGGAATCCTATTGCATGGTCACAGTGTGAATGGAGAGTACCTGAACATGCACATGAGAAATGGACAGGTATAGTGAATGTCACATCTCCTCCACTGCCTTGACTGGTTCCTCTTCCACCTACTTGGGCTTTGCTACAGGCAGATTTTGTCTTACAAATTTGCCATTAACTGATTCTCATTTCTCTCCTAAATGTAATAACTGCTTAGATTAGGCAAACAAGGGATTTATTTTAAAATACTAAAGATAACACTTGACAAGTCAGTCTCAGTCTGACTGAAACAAGGTCAGATCGCTTTACTGATACAAGCTTTAAATATTCTGTTATAAGCTAAAAAGAAGCAAAAGCACTGACTCTTTGACACTGCTCTTTTACCCACACATTAAAAATTTATCACAGTTAGAAGCAAGGTAACTATCAATATATTTTTATTTCTTATTTCTTAAAAGGTAAGTCTGAGACTCAGCCTCTTCTTTCCTTATCAGATATACATGTTATGGAAAGAGTGAAGGAAAGGAAAAGTTCTGATTTTCTGTTGGCCTGTTTTCCACAGGCTCTGGATCTAAAATGAAAGAGAGGTTTGAAATTAACTCACCAGATAGTTGTTACTATTGCTATTTTCATTGTGTCATTGATAAAATCTGGATCTTTTCATGCTATGCACTGCACACATATAGTAATAAATTCCAGTTTTAAGTGGACAACACAAGCAAAGATTTGGAGCACGGAAAATCTCGGAAGATTTTTGGTCTTGCTTGCAAAGGAGAAACTCAGGGCTCTCCAGGGAGTAAGCAGTGTGGCTATTCTTCAATCACTGCAATGCACTACCTGTCAATCAAAATGGAAGGGTATTTAAGTGAGGCTGGTTGAACCTCAGTTAGAAATGCAACACCTGAGGAAACACTCTCATCTGTTCTTCAAGAGCAGGCACCTACAGCAGAGTGACTGAGAAGACAGTTTAATATCATGGTTCATCCTGTCCCAAAGCAGGTTTCTAATTAGGTGACTAAATGGGCTGTTACTCAGAGAATTTATTTTTCTGTATTGGCTAACTTTTGGCACCTAACTTTTGACAGCTGATTAGGTAAGATGAAGCCCATTCTTACCCCTCTATCTAGTCCTTGGTGAACTAACAGAGAAATTCTTAAGTGCATTGTGCTGATGTGTATCATGCCACAGTTAAAAGCTGAGTCTGTATAGAACCAGTCCAGTATAGCCCTTCTTATGTAGAGTTTTAACCAAAGGTCTGCGCGTCCAATAATTTGTCTGGTTTTCCCAACTGTATCAGTTGGTCTAACAAAAGGTGCTTCACTTACTGCTTCACACCTCACTTCTTCATAAACAAAATTCACCCTGGAAAAGCAGCTCTTCCCTGCTTGTCACTGCAGCAGTACCTCCTTAGTAAGGATCTTTGTTTGTTTACCATTAACTATCTGCTCACTTTGAATGCATTGTAAAAGATCTGATTGTGAAAATTGTTTTGCTGGACAAATAAGACCAGCAACTTTAATTCATTTTTTAAATGCATACTTCTCTTTCTAGGTGATTTATTAAGGAGTCACTTTCTACAGTGATTCTTTATTCGTTTTAATCCACACATTTTGTTCAAGGGTGGATAAAAGAGAACATGAGGATCATTTTAAGTGCTTTGATTAGTGCCCTTCTGGAAAAAGAAATTAATATCTCTTGGCCACAACTGTATCAAAATATAGACCCTCTAGAATTAAATATTTCCTTGTGAGAGATTATTTACAAGTGTCAGGACAAGGGGGAATGGCTTCAAATTGAGAGTAGATTTAGATTTGATATTAGGAGGAAATTCTTTATTGTGAGGGTGCTGAGGCACTGGACCAGCTTGCCCAGAAAAACTCTGGATGCTCCATCTCATTAAATGTTGAAGGCCAGCAACCTGATCTCATGAAAAGTGTTCCTGTCCATGGCAGGGGAATTGAAACAAGATAGGTTTTAAGGTCCCTTTCCAATCCAAACCATTCTCTGATTCTGTGATTCTCAGTAAACATAGTGTCAGCATAATCAGGGACAACTTCAACATTTGAAAAGCCTGCATGGTTGGACTCAGAGTTTGGTGTTCTCTGGCAATCACCGCTAGGAATCTCATGTACTATAACAGGACCCCACTGTTTTGCTGCTGCTGGAACATTTCCATATAAAAAGATATTAATCCATTAACTAAAGCAGAGGTGCAAAATTCAGAATTATGTTCACTTTCCAGCTCTGCCAGAGACTTACTGTTAGCTTAAACAACTATTTTTAAAATCATACTTAAATTTGCTATCTATTCCTTTCCCATATCTTTTCTGTTTGTTTATACTTGGTTTTTTCATTACTGTTTTCCTTATTAAGCGGCTAGCAAGATGCCAAAAACATCATCTGATGCCTCTAAACACTACTTTACCACACAGGAAATTATAGAGTAGAGGTACTAGTAAATGAGTGAAATTAGCTCTTATTTTTAAATCTTTTTTGAACTCTTCCTTGAGATAATTAGGAATGTCTCAGAACTATTGAATCTGAACAATTAAAAAAAAAAAAAAAAAAAAGCCAAACTAAATTTGGATTTAAAAGCTGATTTATTTTGAAGAATTTAATGAAGTCATGTTTTCCTTTCTCTTGGATACTTTACATGTTTTGAGTGGGGAATACAATATTATTACAACAGAAGGTAAAAAAAGGAAAGGAGGGGGTTTACAGTGATGATTACATTCTTTTCCCTCAGGTTACTGTGAAACTGAATAATGGAATCCGGGATTTTTCAACTTCAGTGACATTGAAACAGAGTCTCTGCGATGGCAGATGGCATCGAATTGCAGGTCAGTAAAAGGTGATCATCCCCAAATTAAGGTAACAGAGCCCATCCCTCACTCCTCAGATATCCATCTCCATGGGCTGGAGCACTGGCAGTGCAGAAGGATTTTCAGTTCCTCTTCTTCACCTGACAAGACCCAAGTTTGTCTGACTCAGTCTTATTCATCCCTCAGACAGAATTGTAGGACTTCCTCCCAGGACAAGCACAGGCTCCTACAAAGACAGGAAGAACAAAGAAAGATGGAAGCTCCTTGTTCAAGGAACAGGAAGCAGCCTAACTGAAATGCTGGCAACTTTTCCCAATTGATATATCAGATTATATTCTTCCTTTCCCAACTAGAGGTTAAGTAAGTTGATAGAATGCAGTAGGTACAAGTATATGCTGCCCTTAAAAGTCAAATAACCATACAGATGTGGGAAACATTCTGCTCACAATAGAGAGATGTCAAAATGTAATTCTAAACCCTGGATATTTTGAACCCCCTCACCTTCCTGTCTAGATGCTGACTTAGGATGTCTTCCACTATCACTGCAGAAGAGATCTGAGTCTGCACCCTTTCCACAAACATTCTGGTTCCCTTCTGAGGGAAATACAGGCCAGGGAGAAGCCTCACTGCATTCTAATATGTCCTCGATTGGGAGTGATCAGGCAAACAGTTTTTCTAAGCCCCAAGCCATTGTATGCTCATAACCTGGAGCCTAAACACTGTCACCAGTGATCAAGAGTCCCACTCAAAAGCACCCTTGCTCCCCCTGTATCTTCCATTGGCCCTGTTCTGTGCCAGAATTTGCCCACAAACCGTCACTGATGGCTACGCCCAATCTAGCAAACACTAACTCAACTACTCACACCAAACAGGTAACTCCTGTCTGTCATGGAAAACTCATGTGCTACTTCTTGCTGATCCCTTTTCCTTCTCCTTTCAGTTATTAGAGATGCAAATGTGGTGCAGCTGGATGTAGACTCTGAAGTCAACCATGTGGTAGGGCCGCTAAATCCAAAGGCAATTGACCACAGGGAGCCAGTGTTTATCGGAGGTGTACCAGGTATGGTTTTGGTATCTTTGGGGTACATTTTTCTCAGATTTCAACTCTGTTTCCAGAGAAAGTGTAAAGGCTAAGTTTTCATCTCAAAAAAGAACAAAATATGTGAACAACCTGGTAAAATTCAAAGGCTCAAGAGCTGATCAGAAATGTCCTGCCTCAAGTTCTCAAGAAAAATATGTGGTGCTTCATTGAAATTAAAGCATTCTGAGCTGCTAGAGGGTAAGGTATGGATTCAGAAGAGAAGTCAGCCAACTAAAAACAAAATTTCTCTTTTTTTCTATCTTATCTTCCCATGTGGGCTTACTGGTTTTTTAAGAAGTTTTTTATTTATTTATGGGATTGGAAACTCGCTGTAGCTGTAACTGGAGTACCAAGTTTTAGTTGCTCATAGGCTTCTTTCCTCTTCTTCAAGCAATGGCATCTTTGAACATAAGACAAAACATGGAGATTCTTTTTCTGGAAAGGGGTTTCCACTAGACAGATTTCTGCTCCTGTGTATTTGTGACTCATAGACCATCTGTGTAGCATGGGCCAAGATTACTACATTTCCTTCCCTTATTCAGCAGACGGAGCTACTCTGTTGGGGTTCATATACAAACTGTAATCAACACTACGTGATTCAATTTTTAAGTCAACTCCAGTACATTTCTCATTGAAAACATGCAGCATTATTTCTCTGAGCCTTGCATGTCAATCATTACCAGCTCTAACTAAAAAATTCATTATACTGCTTATCTTGGATTAGTGGCTTGAGTGCGTCGTGTTCACATCCATCCCACACTACCAGGAGGTAAAATGAGCCTAAAGGGAATAATAAAATCTATGTGCAGATGCCTGTTCACTCTTTAAATCCAAACTGGAATTTTATTAGGACAGAACTCTTCCCATAGAGGTAATATAAAGGGGTAATTGCAAATGCTGTTCTGCTTCATAACGGAGCCTTCTATTTCTACATTAATTATAGAATAGTAAAGCAAAGCCATACATTGGCTCTGTAATGCTATTATAGCCTAGCGCAGGAAACTCTTACACAGAACTTCACAACAACAAAGAAGAGATAATACTAAATAATGCCAGGCAGATACAGCAAACCGGATGCAAACTAACAAATCAGACACAAATGACAGTACATGTGATGTTAAATTAAAAAAAACACTGGGACTCATCTACTCTGTTACTTAAAAGAAAATGCAGTTGTCAAAAAATGCAAAATTGTGTCTCTATTGATCAAGAGTTTTACATGACTAGATAACTAACCATACTTTAACAGCCTCTAGGACACTGGCAGTAGGCCAAATGTTTTAAAAGAACCATAGAAAATTCAGACAAGCTACATTTAGTAGCAAAGTTAAAACAGGCTGTCACCAATGATTATTTTGCCCATCTTGAGCTCTAAACTTTTCTTTATTTTTTTTTTTTAAATTTCCTTTATCCAGAGTCTCTGCTAACATCAAGCCTGACTACAAGGAATTCCTTCATTGGCTGCATTCGTAACTTCATGATTGATGAAAAGCCAGTGAGTTTTAGTAAAGCAGCTTTGGTTAGTGGTGCTGTAAGCATTAATACCTGTCCAGCAGCCTGAGAGTGCACTGCATCAATTCTGAAAAGTTCCTCAGACCACAGAGAGAAAAATAGAATAAAAGAAACTGTGTTCAGCAAGAAAAGAAGAATGAAAATATCACAGCTACATCTAAAGAAACCAGGAAGGGGGGGGGTCACTTCTTATATTTACACGCAATCAAAAATCACTGAAGAATAAAGGGCTGTTGCTTCTGCACTTCTCTTAATATACCACAAGAGTGAGCTTTACCATTTCTTATAGTGTATGTGTGGCCAGTCTGTTACATGAAAATATGAGATTATAAAAGAAATTAAAATTATATTAAATACATTACTTTCAAAATAGGTCCTCTACATAGTTTCATTCCATATCTTAGTCACCCTTTCTTCCACAGAAAAAGATCTGCAAATGCACATTAAAGAATAAAGCTAGGTAATAGACTTACATCACAAATACTGTTCAAAGATCTTATTGTATATTTTTAATTTTCCATTCAACTCATTTATATATTCCTCAAATAAAATGGGGGGAGAGAGTATATTAATTATGTAAGCTTAAAAACAATGAAAAATTAAAATTTTTACTCCAATTCTAGACTTCATGGATATGTTCTAGCACAATATGAAGACATGTATATCTTTTAAGAGAGATGCTTTATATATATGCTCATTTACCTAAACTAGGTAATTTTAGAGTAATGCTTGCCTTTGAGACAATTCCAAATTTCAAGTTTTTCTCTGAATTTTTTAAGTGCGCTTACATACAAACGCAGCACTAAATTCAAAATCTCATTGTGATCTCATTTGCACTAATGTTACACAAGTAAACACAAAGCACAGAAAACAGAATCACAGTCACAGTTTCAGGTGACTCCCTTATCACACAAAACCCTTATCACTTCTCTACGAGACTCCTGCAGGACTTCAGTTTACAGAAGTAATCCTCAAACAAGGAACATGTTCCTCTGGAAGATATGCTGCTGCAGAGGAACTGGGAATGAAACAGGAAGATGCAAACAGTGCAAAGGGCTGCAAACCTGAGCTGTGTTTTAACTATAGAAGGTAGGTAGAAGTTAATGGTAGAGTCCAACCCACACTAGGCCTGCACACCAAATAGACACAAGTAACTTGCAAAACTTAGTTCCTTCAGTCATCACCTACAAAGAATCAAAGCCATTGAGCTTTTTTTAAAGAATAAACTAATGTTACAGAAAATTTTATGGTTGCTGAGTAAATTATTGTTGGAATCAATTTGAAACATGACCAGCTGCAAAGCAGGAAAGTATGAAATGCAAAAATAAAGAACAACACCCTAGAGACCAAAAATTAATAGGAATTCATCTGGAAAACACATAAATGACAACCGGAATCCAAAGATCTTGAAAGTATGGACAGAGGGAAGAACCACCAGAATAAGATACAAATGTAAGCACTAATCAGCAGCTCCCCTACTACTCTCAGTAGGGGGAAAAAGGGTTTTGACACAGTGCAGCAGATTTGGCTTATTCCCAATAAAGAACTGCAACCTCTGGATATACAGGCACAGGAAGTATCCAGCAGCTGGGAGCCCATCACTGACTCTCCACTTGTCTCTAGAATCCAGTGTTGGGTGGTAAGTGAACACAGTGTGGCTCCAGTAGCCACTGCCTCTCCTTTCACCAGCCTTGTCAGCTCTGCTCATACTTTCAGTCCCATTCCTGTTCTGCTTGCCCTCTCCTGAACTACATCCCCTTTCTCCTCCCTGCAGCTCTCAGGCAAGGACTGATTCCCTTTCCAACTCTAAGCTTACAGATGTCCCCTACACACAGGAGCGATATACAGACCCTTCTTTTCATCACTCCACAGCCCACTGTTTATACTTGAGAAGCAAGTAGTAAGATTATTCCTCTGCAGTCTCCCTGGATCAGGCATGGATCCCTAAATCCAGTTGCCTTCAAACACAATCTTTGTCTCAGGCACCAAAACCAGTATGCTTGCTCGGCTTTTTCCTGCTCCCAGCTACTACCCAGACCTGGAACAGAAAATTTAGGACTTTTGCTTTGGGAATTTTTTGTTATTGGTATTGAGGGTCCTCAGATCAGTGAGCTGGGTTCCCAGAGGCCATGGATGATGTCAGAGCAATGCAGCTGGGAGCAGCAGAAAAAAGGAAACCTCTCTCCTCCCAGCACCAGTGAGTCGATAGATTGGCTCAAAAAAAAGCTTATGACACCACAACCTGAGCTAAGCTTCCTCAGACCCTGGTCTCCAGGACCCTGTTGCTGGAGAGAAAAGAACAGCAGATTCCCTGCTTAGATAGGTTTCTTACAAGGATTACTGAAATTCCTTTTGAGTTGCCTGCAGCTGCTCAGCAGAGATAGCCAGGAATAGCAAATGCTTGTGCCCCCTAAGAGCACCAGAGTTTAGTGGATGCTGGTATTAAGTGGAGCATTGTATTTTAACTGGTACGCACATGCTTGGAATGTTTTTCTGCCTTACACCTACTTCAAATCAAAGCATATTTTCTCATATCCACATCCAAGCTCTGTGAATAAACAACATTTCTCTTAGCCATGTTTGCTGCAGTGTGATTTGGTTTCATTCTGTGGATTTACAATTAAGAATGACTTTTCTGATTAATCAGCCCTTTACATACTTTATATATGGAAAACTAAAAATACACTAAAACAGTATGTGAATAAAAACCAATTAAAATTCATAAACTGCTACTATTCAATTTACTTCTCTTCACTATATCACCAGCTAATCAAATGCAGCAATATTTTGGGGGGGGTGTCTTCCTCGATTTTTCTTTCTAGGCTTCAGAGGTTTAGGCGTTTCCTCTGCAGAACAGGGTTTCCAAAGAAAAAACACCATAAACCAGAGGTTACTTGCTCAGGAGACTCAGGAGAGAGCAGAAAATAATGCAAATTTCCCTGCCCCCAACATCCACATAGACCTTAAAATTACCATTTCATATGTGCCAACAAAAGGCAGTATGTGATGCATTACACTGCACATACCTCTGCAGTCATTTCAAGGCTGCTGCTGTTTAAGGGAAGGCAACTGCCTAAGCACAAATCTTCCCAGAATTCAATTTCTCTTCTGTATCTATCTTAAAAATTACAGCTTCAAAGTACAAAACCCTTCATCTACAAAGATTTGGGAAAAACCTTCAAGTTCTGAGCTACATTGTCAGATTGTCCATTTCCATTTTTAACATGAATGTAACTATCTAAATTCTGCAGAAAGCCTACAAAAATTGAACAGTGACCCTAAGAGATTATAACTTTCCTCTGCCATCTTCTAGGTTTTAATAAGTGTTGTTATAGCCATTATCTAAATCAGGGCTGCAACTACGCCATTATTGTATCCCGAAATATTCTGAAATTGGACATTTGCATGACTATCTAAGAAAAAAACCAATTTCAAGATGAAATGCTCAGCAAACTGCTTCAGAATAGAGGATTGAAATGGGGTCTCAACCCCCTCTATCTCTTACATCTCATGATGTGTAGAGAACACTATTCTCCTCAAGAATCCAGAGTATGAACAACAGCCTGACCGACCAGGAAAATGAAAGATGAAGTGCTACAAGCCTGTCAGTAATTTCCCAAAATCCAACAATTCTAAATTAAAAAAACAAAACAAAAGAAAAAACTCTCAAACACATAAAAGTCGGGAAATAAAATAAAATTACAAACTACAAACCTTCCTATGTGAAGACCTCATATAAATCAAAGGATAGCATTAGTTCAAATTCCACTGTATTCTCCCTACAGCAGCACGTGGCCTAAATAGTCAAATGACTGTTATTAAAAAGATGCTGAAAGCATAGCACACATATTTAACTTGTGATGTACTTTTGGCTCTCGTTACAGCATGGGATTTAAGGCTTATTCACAGATTCACTGTGGTCCATGGCAATCCATTTTCACTAAATAACATAGCAAGTTATTTATACAATTATCCATTTGTGTTCCAAAGCTGTGGAACACCATTCCTGTATAACACATCAACAAAATGTTACTAAGATGTTAAGAGTAAGAAACACACATTACTGTAAGTCTGTTGATTAAATTATTAACACAGACAAAAGTGTCTCCAAGGGGACCTATATAGATTCCTGCATTTTAGACAGAAAGTCAAATGTGTGACTATTTCTTTCACAGAGTTGAAATCATTAAATCTCTGAGCAAATGCATCAAGCCAATCTGGTTACTAGGTGTCACCTTCCTGCCCTTGGATCTTCTTTGGCTAAAAAATATCCCCACATGAACATGAATCTAAGTTGCATCACAAATTCACAGTGTTTCCAAGCTCAGACAGAATAATCACTTTACATTTGCCTTCACAGACCATTAAAGAACACTGGAAGCCAAAGCAGTGTCTTGCTGCATCATGTTCAGTAGAATCCCACTAAAGTGAATCTTGATGGGACATAGAACACAAAAACTACAACTAACTTAA
The DNA here is from genome assembly GCA_025920805.1 of Petroica traversi. Classification (NCBI taxonomy): domain Eukaryota; kingdom Metazoa; phylum Chordata; class Aves; order Passeriformes; family Petroicidae; genus Petroica; species Petroica traversi. Next base: position 13,051,569 of record JAHLSL010000017.1, read on the forward strand.
TAAACAAATAGAAAGTGAAGCTCATTATACAAGAAGAAAGCAAGCCAGATACAGTAATATTAAGAGATCCTGTGGAATTTACATTAAGCTTTAGAATGCTTATAAGCAATGTTGTACTGCTTTTAACCTAAGTCAGGCCAAGATGACATGTGAAGAGAAGACTTTAAGGACATGACAGTAAAGTAATTCAAAAAGTACAGAAGCAGTTTGACATTTAACAGCAAGAACAGAGCACAGCCCACAAGTTTGGACCGCTTCAAAAAACCACAGGGAACAAAATTAAATTATAGGTTACATCTAGTCTGTCCAGAGAGAAATGACTACCTACTTTCCTGATTAATATTCATTTAGTTTTACACCGCTGATTTGCTAACAGAAAAGACTTGTTTGAGGCAGTATTACTCTATTCATGCTAAGCATGCCTATAACACTAAAGCCATTGGTCCTTTTCACACATTTCATACATGACACTTGAGTAAGCTTGGGCCACTCAGTACTTTTTCTTAAGAACAATATGAATTTCAATTAAGTTTTACAAAAGTTGTCTGTGTATCCATTTCTTGTACACATTCTTATATCGTATTGTACAATATTTTATTTGCTACAATACATATATAATCTTTCCAGGAAGGTTTTTTTGTTGTTGTTGTTGTTTTCATAGTAATTTACTACAACTTTATTTTCCTGTAGGCCTACATTTAATCTCTACAGGATATCAGGTCATGCCTAGGAGCAAAGAAAGGATTAAAATTTTTATTTAGCAAATTTTGCTTGAACACCAGTATTACAAATAATATATTTGGGAAAAGAGTGTTTTGTTGGAATCTTTTAGCCATAAAACCTAATGGACTGGGTTGCATGAAAGTGCTTTTTTCCTCCCACAGGAAGCAGAAATGCCATCTCTGTCACAAGACAGCTTTCTGCAAGCTTTGCATGTCCCACATTCTTTACTGTTTTAGTCCTGGACTTGGCAGTGCTGGATTAGCAGTTGGACTTGATGGTCTTAAAGGTCTTTTCCAACTTAAACGATTCCATGGTTTTGCAGCTGCGCTGTGTTCGGACCAGTCCTGCCATGCCAAGAGAACAGCATCTCCACACTCTTCGTTTTTTCACTGCGATCAATTATACGCACAAGAAATATGAAACTGAGCTTAATGCACAAGCCTGGTGGGAGGGTACATTACGGCATTTCCAAATGACCGGTTTTTCATTTAATTTTTAATTTGTATTTTCATACTGTTTCGCACATTTCACACCAGCTCCATGAATGATGTATTTGGGGAAAATAAAGCGCTTCTTTATCGCACCACTTTCAGCCATAAAGGATAATGAACTGTAGTATATGGAAATACTTTTGCTCTCCCGTACAGAGACTTTATTTTGGCTCTTTGTCAGGCCTGCTGTACCTGGGCCTCAGCCGAGACCCTGCAGCCCCTCCCAGGCTCCCCCTCAGCCTCACCGAGCGCCTGACAACCTCCCCGCGCACCCGTGTTCCCCCCCCCGCTCCCCAATGGCACATCCCACCCTCGGCGCGCCCGCAGCTGGGGCAACCGTTGGGACGTTCCACCGCAGGAACTCAGGGGGCGCGGCTTCCGGGCGCCGACTTCGAACCAGGGCCGCGCCGCCGGTTCTGCCATGACCCAGTCCGTGGTGGTGCAGGGTAAGGGGGGCCGTGGCGCCCAGACCTCCCGCCGCCCCCTGCCCGAGCCTGAGCCGTGTGTCTCCCCTTTGCAGTGGGACAGTGCGGGAACCAGGTGGGATGCCGCTTCTGGGACCTGGCGCTGCGGGAACACGCCGCCGTCAACAAGGTAAGGGCGCCGCAGCCCCGCCGGCCCGGGACAGCCGCCCTCGCTGCCTTCCGCGTTTGTTTGGTTAAACTGAGGGCACCTCACTGTGAGCACAAGCACCCCCAGCTTCCTGTGCCGCTTAACTCATCAGGAAAACAAATCGTAAGGCTAAAAGGGGCTGCGTTAACACAAGAGGGTGGGCAGTCGCCAGCTGTGTGAAGTTTAACGGGGGTTGCCGCGTCCTGCACCTGGGGTGGGACAGCGCTGGATGTACGGACAGACTGGGCAATGATGGGCCGGAAAGCAGAGCGGCAGAAAAAGACCTGGGGCTCCTGGTCAGTGGCAAGTTGAACATGAATCAGCCCTGGCAGCCAGCAGGGCCAGTGGTGTCCTGGGGTCCATCAGGCACAGCATCACCAGCTGGGCAAGGGAAGGGATTGTCCCGCTCTGCTCAGCACTGGGACAGCCTCACCTGGACTGCTGGGGGCAGTTTTGGGTGCCACAATATTTTTAAAAACACATTAAGCTGTTAGAGAGCGTCCAAAGAAGGGCCACGAGCATAGTGAAGGGTCTTGAAGTGAAGCCGTATGAAGAGGAGCTGAAGTCACTTGTCTGTTCAGCCTGGAGAAGAGACTGAGGGGAGATCTCATTGCAGTCTGCAACTTTCTCCTGAGGGGAAGAAGAGGGACAGACACTGATCTCTTCTCTGTGGTGACCAGTGACAGGACCCGAGGGAATGGACTGAAGTTGTTTTAGGGAACATTTAAGTTATAGGTTAGAAAAAAGTTCTTCACCCAGAGGTTGACTGGACATTGGAGCTGACTCTCCAGCACCAAGCCTGTCAGAGCTCAAGAAGCATTTCGACAACTCTCTCAGGCATATGGTGTGACCTTTTGGGGTGTTCTTTGAAGGGCTAACTGTTTGACTCTATGTTCCTTCTAGGTGCCTTCCTACTCAGAATATTCTGTGATCCCTAATTCTGTTTAGCTTTCTCCAGCATTTCCACCCTGGGAAGCTCAGTATGTCTCTCCCTACAGCCAGGCATTACCAGGTCTGAGGCAGTTAGCAATATGGTAGGGCTGTTCCGTGCTGACACTTTGCCATTGTCACTAAAGCAAATGATTACACCCCCAAAGCCCACCATTGTTTTCCACCTTAGCTCATGCCATGACTTGCTGTACAGTTTTACTGACCAAAATAGCAACATAAGGAGGGCATAGGATTGTCCTGAGTGCTCTGAGCAAAAACCACACTTATCTTGCTTGACTACAAAGCACTTAAGGTATTTAAACTTGTCAGAGCTCTTTAGCTTTACGTGGGGGTAATTAATTTCCATGCTATCCCTGGACAGGGAGTTCAAGAATTAGTGTGCTGTGCTCTCCTTTTTGCAGAGCTCCAGGGCATTGATATCACAGGCATGGAACCCACGATGAACTTGGACTTGTATCAGTGACAAACTGAGTCAGCTGAAGAGCAGCTCTTCAATTTAATTTGCATTGGGATCTTCAGTAAACTACTACAGTTGCTTAATCTTATGCTGAAAAATTAATTTCCTAGTTACATTCTCCTCTCAGTTGTTAACAACAAGCTGATGTTTCAATGAAATGTTCTTTTCACAGCTGACTAGAACTAGCTGGATTCAACAGAGGTGTTCATTCGGTTTCAAGCAGTGTGGTTTGTCAGGTGTCCTTCAGAGGTCCCTTCCAATTTAAATTATTGCATGAAAAAGCGCTGAGAATTTTTGACATTACACATCATTTTGTGTTATTTCCTTTTAGAAAGGAATTTATGATGAAGCCTTAAGCAGTTTCTTTAGGAACGTAGATACAAGGTAAGTTTTTATCAAGCAACTCATGAGTTTAATATGGTAGATCAGCTCTTGTAATATCTTCTTTTAACCTAAGTTATAGTTTTCTTTAAGTCCTATTTAGCTTGTGCTTTTTATATTCTCCTCAAAACCTTGTCTTTGCATTTCCATTTCACATAGTTAAGCATGTTGAAGGTGTGTGGGTTTGTTTTCCTTTCCTTTTGTACCAAGTATGGACAGTCAGGATCTGATAGCTTTTGCCATTGCAAATCACAATCAGATTGTGTGCCCTCTGAATACCAACTGAGCAGCATTTCTTGAAGAGGTGTAAGAGGAATTGAATATAAGATAGGTAGAAAAAAATTAATATTTATTTATCTGAGTATTTGGTTACCCAGAGTAGTATCTATAATTGTCTTTTATAAGTTAACCAATTCATACCTTCAAACCATTCAGTCATTTCTTCTCTATCAAGTTACAAAAATCCTTGTAGTTTGCAAGAAGAAAACGTGTACTTGGGATAGCCTGTTGCATTTTAATTAGTGAAAAACCATTTAACCAACCTCTGTTTCCTTCCATTACATGAAAAGTTGTAGTACAACATGTGATGTTAGCTAGAACAACATTGAAATCCAAATTGCTTTGTCTCAGATTTGAAAGAACATTGCAAATGTATTGAATTTTATTATTGTCATTACTTATGGGTATTTCTGGAATTTTTTTTTTTCTTTTTTTTAAATCAAGAAAGTTTGATCATAAAAAATATCTGTTTCTGTACATGCTCGATGAAACTACCAAATTTGTAATTGGTGGGTTGGCTAGAAACATCTATTTTCTCTCTGAGCAGACTGCTCTAGTGAATGGTGTTCCTGCCCATGGCAGGGAGGTTGGAACTGGATGATCTTTAAGGTCCCTTCCAACCCAAGCCATCTCATGGTTCTAGGAATGTGAGGAATTTTTTCAGCAATTGAATCCAAGTCATTGAAGGTTTGGTCTGGAATGAAAGGCCACAAAGCCAATAGTAAGAAAAAGAAATGTTTTGGGGTTGGTTTTATTTTGTCTTTTGATTTTGTTAGTCTCTGAAGAGAAATTCTCTAGGTGGATTTACTGGTACAGTAGTGTACTCCTGCAGGTGTTGGATAGGACAGAGGAATCACATGAGCATTGGAGTCTGCTGGCCTTCCACCTAATGAGAAGCATCTAGAGACCATCTTTGAGTGAGAAGGTGGAAAATCCTTGAGTAATCCAGTGCAGCCCTGTACTTTCTTCCCCTTATTCCTGATGGGACTCAGTAGGCTCAGAAGATTTGTGCTGTAGTGAATTTTAGTTGATATTTTGTGAATATAATGCTGGTTGAATGTAGAATGGTCTAAGACGTACTTTAAATTTAGACTTGGCCAGCTCCCAAATTAGGGAAATAATGGAAGAGAAAATAAGATCTGTCTTCCAGTATCCCTGCCTTTTTTTCCCCTGTGTTGAGTACAGTTTGGCCAGACCATAGTATCTCATCCTTTGAGTGGGAAAAAATGTGATTGTAACAAAATGTGTAGTCTGCTGTGTGGGCTCGATACAACCAGTCCTGGGGAAGAAGGAAGGTTTAGCTATGTCAGCCCAGCAGGATTTCTGAACTGGTAAATCATAATAAGCAGAATAAGTCAAGCACAGCATTGTTCTGGTGCAGTCACAGGCCTTTCACACCTCGAGCACAAGCACATTGTTGTATTACCCCATTGAAAAGCTCATGGGAAGCATTTTTCCATGGTTTGAAGTGGATACACATATCATGTGCTGATAAAAGATAATCCTTTCCAGTTGTGGCAGTGCTTGTAGAATTGCTGCAAAGCAGAGGCTGTATCTGAGAGTAAACTTTTATGCTTATTTTTTACCTTCTTGAAGTAATGTTTAGGATAATTCTGTTTGAGATCATGTCCTGTATCGTATTACTTTCAGGAATTATGAGGTCTTAGCAACATTTCAAGGTGTTTCTGTTTCTTGGCATTGTCATAGTCCTCTAAACACAAAATATGAGAGAGAATATTTTATTGTATATATTTTATGCTACAAATCTGATCTTAGATTTTTATGTTACTATTTTTTTTTTTCAGAAGTGGTGATAATGGTCCTGATATTTACAAAGGAAAAATCTGCTCTTTAAAAGCACGAGTAAGGCAATCTATAAAGGTCACTCTTTTTATATGGAATATTTATGTCCAACTGTGTGGGAATTCTCATTAAGTTCTTAAAATTGCATACAGGTTTAAATACTGCAATTTCTAATATTAATTTTTATTAATGCAATTACAGTTTGCTGGCAGTCTTGTTGAGTAATTTATATTGGAATTTTAATAAAATTATTGCAGATATTATTAACTAAGAGTTGGGTTTCTTTGAGCCACTTTAAATGATTAAGAAGCAAGGAAACCTGAAACATAAAAATGTTTTAATTTTTTTATTCCTAAGTAGTGAGGCAAAGCATTACAAAATTTTAACAAAATTTCATCATCTGAAATGCAGTTCAGTAGGATTCCTATTGAACTATTTCTAGGAAATAAGCTAAGATGAATCTAGTTGATCTCCTAGATAACAGCTGGGGGAGGAGAGGATTTCTCTGGAGCAGAGTAGAAACAGAATTCCTGTTATATTGTAAATAATTTTATATTGCTTTGTGTGATTATTTCAAGGGTGGTTTGCTTACTGACTGACTTTTAATTCTTTCCATTCTCAAAGGCACTGTTGATTGACATGGAGGAGGGTGTGGTAAATGAAATTCTACAGGGACCGTTGAGGGATGTGTTTGATAGCCAGCAGCTTATCACAGATGTTTCTGGTTCAGGAAACAACTGGTGAGAACCTCTTTAGAACACATTTCTTAGCAGCTAATTAGATGGCATTTGAAGGGGGAAATGATAACTGTAGCTTTCTGTGTTGTTCTGCACCTGGAGAGCTGCAGCATTTTACCAGCAAACTTGGAGTCAGTGTTGCCTGGAGGAGGGCTTTGAAAAGGCTCTTACAGAAGAATAATTCTGCTGATATATCATTTTGTCTTTTTTCCCCCCCTCTTTTTTGATTTTCTTTACAAAAGAACATGCTTTTTATTCTTGTTTCTTTGGCATTCAGCTGCTTTCATTGCTTAGTCAAAGCTATAATCTAGTTTGAGATTGTGCAGCTACTGTGGAAATGAGATATATGAACAAATGCACTTCTGATTTCTAAGCACCAAAGAGTCTGGCTTTGTGCATATTAACTACATTACCAAAAGAGAAATTCAGAAAAAGATTGATTAACATAATGAATTCCAAATTTTCACAGAGGCCTTAATGTGCTCTAATAATATTCAGTGCACTACAGACTGGGAAGCAAATCACCAGCAAATGTACCAAAAGAGAGTGCAATATGGAGAGTAAAACATTCTGTAACTTTACCATCTAGCAGACAAGTGTGTTGAAAATGAGCTGTTTGGGGGTTTTTTGTTACTAGTAGCAACTGACTTGCATAGTACTCAAAAGATGGTCTGTATACTTATTACATAGGGATATCTTTATTGTTAAAGACTATGTAGCTTTCATTTCATTACTACAATTAGATCACCCATTGTGGGAGTTTATTTCCTTCTTAGTACAGAATAAGTATACACTCCAAAGTTTTGAACTTGGAGCTGTTTGCATCCTCAAAGTTAAATCCATGTCATGATTACCATATATTCATACATAGTCACAGCTTAGACACTCTCACAGATGAGGTGTTGCACCTCTTTGGACTCTGAACTCTAAAATGTCACATAGAAGGAGTTAAAATTAAAATTGAAAGTTTTATTGTTGGGATTTTTTTTTGAGGTACTTTTCATGTCCTCAGGGCTGTAGGTCATAAGATATATGGCTGTCAGTACCGGGAAAGCATAGTGGAAAAGCTGAGAAAAACTGCTGAACATTGTGACTGTCTGCAGTGTTTCTTTATAATTCATTCCATGGGAGGTGGTAAGTAATCTTTATATGGGGAGTATTCATTTTTCACAGATGAAAAGAAAAATCAGTATAAAAATCTACATCATTCAGAATGCAGATTAAAAAGTTAACATACTACAATTAAGTGTAATTATTTATCACCTGTTTTGTTAGAGCCCTGAGGAACTCTAATGTGCTACCCAGAACACAAATGCAGCTAAAATTCTAAAGATGAGGCAGTGCATAGATCAAGTCTGGTACCAAAGACAAACACTGAAATATTACTGATCAGAAGAAGGATCAGTGGCCTCTAAACACTGACAGCATTGTCAATCAAGTTGGTTTTAATTGTGGGGAAAGAATTTTCCAAAAGGCTTTGAAGACTTCTAATGTTGCTTAACTTTGGAAAAACTTTGTTTTTCTCTTTTCTTTCCACACAATTGGTTTGAATCCAATCTTGTTACTTTGTTAATAAGCCAAAAAAGATATTCGTTTGCAGTGACAATTTTGTCATTATTGCGTTGCCATTAAGCCTTCCTACCCCAGAAACCTGAGAGCAGCATGTATTAGAACTGGTTATGATGTGGAAAAATACACAGAAAATAGCTCTAAATATGAAGCAAGGATTTTGTCAAGGGCCTTTTTTGTGGCCATTTGCTTAATTTCAGAAACCCTGCAGGTACTGTTTCTGTTATTGTGAAAACTGCTGTCTTGTTCATAGATTAAATTGTCTGCCACTGAGAATGCAGCTGAATATTCAGAAAAAGACCACTGTTCAGTTCTATGTTTTGAACTCAGGGCTGCATGCTTGGTTTTAATGAGGAAAAAAGCCTGTATGCTGGGGGGAAGGGGCAGTTCTGTTTTTACTGAAGACTGAGTAAATTTCATAAAGAAACCCTAGATGGAAAATTGTATTGTTTGGGGCAGTTCAATGCTTTTAAGCAAATGTTGTGTTTCATAATTCAAATTAACAAAAAGTAGAAATACTAAGTCAGAAAAATGTTTGTTGCATAATAGGACTTTGTGGTTTGCAGAAGTTTTTGAGACTGCATACTTCATCCTGACTGATGTACTGTGGGAAATAATTTTATTACTTAATTATTTTCCTGTCTGGGAATATCCTTCCTGCCTTAAATACATTTGAATAGCCTCTACTGTCAGCCAAACACTTCAGAAAATATTCATTAGCATATTTAGTTGAAAAGTTGTAGGTCTGCTACATAAGTCTTAGAGTCTAAGATAACGTGGGGAACTTACCTTCTCTCATTCTGTCTTCATTCATAATTAGGGACAGGATCTGGTCTTGGAACTTTTGTACTAAATTTGCTTGAGGAAGAATTCCCAGAAGTATATAGGTTTGTTACTTCAGTTTATCCCTCTGGTGAAGATGATGTTATTACTTCTCCATATAACAGTGTTCTGGCTATGAAGGAGCTTAATGAACATGCAGACTGTGTACTACCAATAGAGAATGAAGTAAGAAATAATATTCTGTTTCTGTAATTTTTTCTTATTAGACAGTGGAAGTGTCTCTTCCTTTTATTTACTATTCTGAGTACCAAGTCTCCAAAAGCATAATTTCATTTTTTAAAATAATAATTGGACTTCTAAGACAAGCTTTTGACATGAACGTGGGTATCTCTAAAAAGTTGCTCTGCCTCCTTCAAACTAAAGTGTAGTCAATTTTTTCAAGTCTTCTTTAAAGGTAAACAGTGAAAGGTTTCTATTTACTGAGACAGAGTGTCTTCTATTCTTTTAGCAATAAATTTGTACATGGTATTAGCAGGGTCCTGCTCTATATTCTAACAAACTTAGTCGTACTGGTTAGTGATATGGGAGTCATATACCTGACCCTGCAAAGTGCTAGATTCATTTGAATCTAGCCTCAGTGACTGTCTTGCTTATGAAAAAAAAGCAAGAGGAAGTGAAATGTAGTTAAAGACTATATTTTTTGTTTCACAGATGTTATCTTCTAAAAATGTGTTTTAAATTTTCACAAGGATTTTGAATAGTTGAATAAAATTAAAGCTTCTGAGTCAAGCTGTGTACATATTTGTGATACGTAAGGCACAGACTTTTAGAAACACTTCAGTCAACTGAAATTGCTCAAAAGCTGGACTTAGATATATCAAAGGTATAATCTTTGAGCTAAGAGTACGATGAGCTTTCAAGATTATTAGAACTTAAAAATTAGGGTACTGATTTTCAAAGTTCTGCACTCAGGACTACTTCTCTGGTTTTTTCCCTCTCTCTCAAAGTCTCTGTTTGAGATAGTTAATAAAATTCATCAGATGATCAATTCTGGGAAGTTAGGATCAACTCTGAAGCAAAACAGCCTGGTAACATCAAGTGCAGGCAGTGCCAAAGTACTACAAGAGAAGCCATTTGATGCAATGAATAACATCGTAGCCAACTTGCTGCTGAACCTGACAAGGTAAAGTTACAGGTTATTCCCTTGTAACAAAGTAGGATTGCTGGGGGTGGTGTGTGCTGTAAATATGTAGGCCTGCATCAATTTGAGTAATATTAATTGGTTTTCATTCGATACGAGTCTTCTCTTTTTAAGAATTGGTTACTAGATGCTGAAGTATTTGGAAGTATTCAGATTCGAGTGATGTTCCTTGAGCTGTGATAGTCTTAAAACTAAAGTAAGTTTATAGACAGAAGGATATTGTCTTCCATTAGTGCTTAATGGAGCCCATAGAGGTTTGCCTTTGTAGGCCAGTTGTATTATTTTATAAATATTGTCAGATCATTTTTGCTTCTAAACTGTCTATTGCTGCAAGAAATATACTTCTGGAGTATTGAACTGTTTTCCTTTTAAATAGCTTGTCAGGAATGCTAAGTCACATGTGTTTTATTATAGCATGTTTAGTAAAAATGGTTTTAATTAACTGGTATTAACCAGCTGGTATTAATTAACGAGTATTAGTCATTATTAATGATAATAAATCAGTGCTAAAGACTACAATTGGGAAACAAGGAATCATGCTTGGTATTTTATTGTTCTTTAATGGGAAGTATAAGCAAACAAGATATAGCACTGCTACTTGCCAGATGTGAAAGTTTTATAATTCTACTTGAACACTTGCTTGAATGCTGTGCATATTGTTTTATTGTACAAAACAGCTGAAAAATAGATTTCATGGAAGTTTACAATATAGAAGTGATTTACTTAGTTTCTAGCAGTTTCATAACAGTTTGTTAATTTTTCAGCTCTGCTAGATTTGAAGGTTCCCTCAACATGGATCTTAATGAAATCAGCATGAATTTGGTTCCATTTCCTCGGCTTCATTATTTGGTTTCAAGCTTGACTCCTCTGTATACACTGGCAGATGTTAATGTTCCTTCTAGAAGGTAAGAAAACATACTATTGAAGTTTCACATTTAAAGCTTCATTTCTGATTCTTCCATAGTTTTAATTTAAAAATTCCATTCTGTAGCAAAACAAGTCGTGGAAGTTCTAAAACTTGTACGTCTGCCACATTTTCAAATTCATCCTGCTGATTTATGGAACATCTGTCGTCCCTTTTCTCTGCAATGGTTGGGCCAGTAAACTTGACATCCTTTTAATCTCTGCTGGAAGTGTTTCTCTTGGGAAAATGTATTACTTAGAAGCCACACCACAAGTTCTTTTGAGTAACATTTTGCACTTGGCTGGCAAAATACTCTAAAGACAAACAAGGGATTAGCTAGGCTCTTTGGAGAAATAACAGGATCTTACTTCAGTCAGGAGATGCAGTGAGTGTAGTGACCCTATTTAACATCTTATTGTAATGATAAGCTGATGTGTCAAATTTTGTGAAATATTTATCCCCCTGAAGTATGCAAAGTGAAGAGGGCAGGACCACCCTTATTTTCTGATAGCAAGTTGTGATGGTCAGATCTGTTGAAAACAGTACAGGGCTGGGGTGGAAGGTAGCAGACTACAAGGAGATGGTTGGTCAAAGATGTTTCAGAATGAAGTGGGAACAGTAATATGTTTGTCTCCTTTATTTAGCTATTTTTTTGTAATGTGCAGATTGGGGCAGAGGTGATACAAGAAAAAAGAAATAGAGAATATAGATGTACAGCATTTGGGACAAATGGAAAGAATAGCTTAGATGTTGTAGATCCACAGAACACCATCTTTGGTATCCCACAGTACAGTGAAACTTGGTTAAGGAAGTGAAGAGAGAAAGAATATGATCTGCAGTGTCATCTTTAGCAGCAGTCATGTGTGATAAAATTAGAATAAGTAGACTAGACAAGTATGTATAGCCTGTCTTTTCCCAAATCATTAATCAAAATTAATAGACTTCTATGAATCATTGTTCCTTTTAGATAATGAAGTGTAACAGGCAGATAATCAGTTCTGTAAGGGTCAGCAGCACTTTGATATTCCTTGTCAGATCCTTCCCGGTGAGATTGTCTACTCAAATTGCCACATAACCAGAACCCCAAAGAGTTAAATCCTTTTACATAATTTTAAGACTTTGTAACCTTTAGCCTCAAATTTGCTTTTTAAAGGCAGGTTCTCTGACTCAACAGTGGCTTATAACTGGAGGGTGTGGAAAAATGAACCAGATGTGTTTTTAAAAACTTCTAATGCCAACATATGTACATACAAAGGTTTGAATCTTTCCTATCACTTACGGTTCTGGGTTAAATGTACCTTTATCCAGAATTTTATGAACTTTTAAACCCTGAAGGTGGGCTTTCTGAAGAACTTCTGTATCCTGCTTTAGTAAGAGTAGGTCACTGTTTTCTTTTCACCCAGGTTGGATCAGATGTTCTCGGATGCATTTAGCAGAGATCATCAGCTAATTCAAGCAGATCCAAAGCACAGCCTCTACCTCGCCTGTGCACTTCTTGTTCGAGGAAATGTGCAGGTTTCAGACCTTCGCAGAAATATTGAGAGGTTTGTGATACCACAGAGTAGTCATGGGACAGTTGTCCAGAGCCTTACAACTTTTCATTTGAACAGTTTCAGTACCAAACCAGTTTACTCCAACCTCCTTTTCTTAATTTTAGAAGCAAAGAAAGCACACCTTATGTAAGGAGTGAAAATAAGTCATATTTTTCCTGGATTTCCAAATAAATGGAGGTGCTCTCTTTCTCCAAATTGCAAAAGAAAGCAAAGCCAAGCTTTTCAGGGGTCTCCCAGTAGCAAAGTATGTAGGAGAAATAAGTTATGTAGTAGAAGTTTGATTTTGCTGAACAGAAGAGCCCTCTCTTTTGTGGTTACTTTGATGTAGGTAATCATCTTTCTGTGTTATTAGGACCCATTTTCTACCTTTTACGCTATTGAGCTACATGGATGTAACAGAAAAGGCAGGCAAAATGAATTTTATAGGAGTGCATGGGGAAAATTTCTGCGATTCTATAAAGTATTTTACTTCAAAACTACAGGTAGACTGATTGCCTACACACTATTCATCTGCCCCTTTACTAAATCTCAGAATGCTTGCTATCCCTTTTATAGAAACAAGTACTTGTAACTTCACTTTTCAAATCCCGATGCATTAAATTAACAAAACAAAATTGAGTTTACAATTTAAATTTAAAATAGAGACACAGTGGTTTAGTCTGAAGTCTAAAATATCTTATTCACAGTGATAGTTATACCTGTCCTCCTTAATCCTGAGTGTTTGAATGTTAATCTGTTAGTTGAAACTGTTAGTGTTTAGCCTTTGTGTTCTTTATATTCCTTAGATATCTAAATTTTTGTATCACAGGTTGAAGCCTTCTCTGCACTTTGTCTCCTGGAATCAAGAGGGCTGGAAAACTGGTTTATGTTCAGTACCTCCTGTGGGCCATTCCCATTCCCTTCTGGCTTTAGCAAACAACACCTGTGTAAAACCAACTTTCATTAAACTCAAAGACAGATTTATGAAGCTCTACAAGAAAAAGGTACAACTTTTATCATTATAACATCCATAGTTACTAAGCATTAGCATCTTGCATTATTGGAATACAAACCTTCGTGTTGCAAAGAAACAGCCCAAGGGTTTTGTTTGTGTGACCAGGTGGCTTAAAGCCCCATCCAACCTGGCCAAGAACACTTCCACAATTTCTCTGGGCAACCTGTTTCAGTGCACAGTAAAGAATATCTTACTAATATCTAATCTAAACTTTGGTGTCCACCAAGCTTTCTCTCACTTTCCTTCCTCAGCAGGACAGGAGAAAAGTACAGTGAAAAAACTGTGAGTCAAGATAAATACAGGGAGATCACCCACCAGTTATTGTCATGGGCTAAACAGACATAGCATAGGGAAAATTAATTTATTTATTGCCAATCATAGCAGAGTAGAGAGCAAGAAATAAAACCTCAACAGAAAACACCTTCACCCCTCTCCACTGCCTTCTTCTCAGCCTCAGAATTCCACTTCTGTTTCTTCTTTGCTGATCTTAGTGCCTGCAGGGCTGTTTCTCTCACATTTTCCTGAGTCTTCTCTGTCACAGCTCTTGTGCAGCATTTTTACCCCTCAATAAATACATTCTCACAGAGGCATTGCCAGCATTACTAACAGGCTCAGCTGCAGCCAGTGGCAGATCCATACTGTTGCTGCTGGGATGGTTCTGTTTTGTTACCTTCTCACAAAAGCCCCCCCCTGCAGCCCTGCACTCCCCCTGCTACCAAAACCCTGCCATATAAACCCAGTACACAGCTGGTCAGGTGCACCCAAGAAGACACTGTGAAAAGATAGGTGTTTAAGAAGTCAGTAATATCGACTGTGATTCTCCAGGGGATTATTACTAAAGTTGCCAAGTGTTTAAACAAGGGATGTCATGACACGAGTCTCTAAATGCCCTTTTGACAGTGCTTGCACTCCCCCCTTCAGTGCAAGCTAAATGGTACTTACTGAGCCAAAACAATTAAATATCAAGAAAAGAATAACACTGAATTTTTTATTCTCTTAGGCTCACCTTCACCATTATCTGCAAATAGATGGGATGGAGCAAAGCTGTTTTTCGGAAGCTATATCCTCTTTGTCTGATCTAATAGAAGAGTACAATGAGCTGGATGCTACAAAAAGTGTGCCTAGAATAGATCCTTCAAGACTGAAGATAGCTGTTTGAAGATGGAGGAACTGATTTTATAAAAAACAACAACAGAAAAGCACTTTTCCTAAGCATCCAGCCACTTCAGTTAACCAGAATGACTCGCAGCATGCCTGGCTATTGTAATTCTAGGACAACAGCTTCCTTACCTCAAGAGCTGATCTTGCGTAGTGAGCCATGTCTGTAAGAAAGATGTGAAGGCACCTAATTGTGGCTGGTATCAGAAAGGACAGTAATTCTAACTGTGGTGTAAACTGACACACCATATGCTGTGAAGAAAAGAAGAGGGTGTAGCAGCCAAAAATGTAATTCTTTTCTCCGACTTTCAACTTACAATAAACTAAAGGTTGGTCTTGCTTCAAAGAAGAGTCACCGTTGCTAGATTTAGTTTTTAACAAGTAACTGTGAAGAGAAGAAAAGCCCATGTAGTCTTTTCAAAGATGAAAGCAAGTCTCTAATGAAATTGCTTTCTTACACTTCACAGTTGACATTTCAGAATGCTCTAAGCTATCTTCCTTGCTTTAGTTTTTTTGCTTCTATGTTGTACTTTGCTATATTAGAGCATTCTCAGTTGATACAAAAATTTGCAATAACAGAAAAATCCAAAATATAACTTTTGTTTCAAGTGATATACTTGGAATTTTAATTAATATTTTAATTATTCATATTCATGAATTCCGAGTTGCACTTGATAATGAGATAATACAGAATACCTCTGAGCAAAACATGCACTTATGATGAAGTTATAATGACCATTTGGAGAAAAACACTTATAGCCTTGAAAGAATGCAAATAAAATAGATGCTTTAATATTTATAATTCTTGAGGTAAGCAGCTTTTTATATTACAGTAAGAACTTTTGCAAAATAGAATGTACAGCTATTTCCAGTTGCTTGCCAGGGAACTGTTCCAGATCAGAATGGATTGATAGAATGATTTCTTGAAATTTGAAGTCCTTCTAGCAGAGTTGGAATGGATATGTAAGTAAGCACAATTTTGAATGTATAAGCCCAGAAGTATTCAATAAAGTATTTTGATAACTTTTTTCAAGAGTATTTTTTAAGAAAATGTTCTAAAACTAGCAATTTTCTTAAAATTTTGAATCTTTTCTTTGCAGTGCCCACTTTTTTGTTCCTTTTCACATGCAGTGTTTATATCTACAACACTAGAGAAAGTCCATCTGTTGCAAAATGCAGTCCGAGTTTAAATTTCTGTTTCAAAAGCATTCATGTGTTTTACTGCAGATGTATAGCAGAAAAGGTTAGTTTAAGAGTTAAGAATGATAGGTGAAGTATGACAGGGCAAATTTTTCCTAATAGGTTAGAACATGTATTTGTGGGCAAAAACTTGATACAGTGGGGCATGAAGCTGTCTTGCTGTGCCTTCCTTTGTTACCAAAAGTTCATTTTTGGGCAGTACTGGCATTAGATACATTCTTGAGAAGGATGTATCTCCCCATGTAAAAACTAGTTACATTTAAAAAGATGCCCTCTGGCGTTTGACAGGTGCTATTTAATAAATGAGTGAATATTCATGTGTGTAGTTTCATTATAAACACTGCTGTGGCACTGCTGACTGCAGGGTGCGAATGTGCTCTTGCACTCTGTGTGTAACAGTCAATGGTGTAATTCATCATAGGAGTTTGAGTTGGGAAAATATATCTCCTGGAGCGCTGCAAATCCTTTGACACACACACGATGTTATCCACATCATCTTCCACCTGAAGAAGCCTTCGTTAGGACACTCAAACTGTACAGTGATCATTTTGGACTTATTAGGAATGCAGCACCTCTTGTCCACGCACACTCCACAGAAAGTTAGTTTGTATCTTTGAGTAGTAGAGCATCCGGAAAAAACTATCTTCTCTGCTTTGGGAAGCTGGAAAGTTGGTTGACATGTTTTTCCCTTTGGAATCTTCAATATTAAAACAAAGAAAACCATGAACATTAGAAGCAGATCATGTAAGAAAAAGCTGCAACATTTACTTAGAAATATCTTGAAAGTTACTCAATCTGAAAGCTGCCTGATTTTTCCTTTGTCAGTCAGCAAATAGAAAATACTTTCAGAATGACTGTGCATCGGAACAACATTAGCAGCACTTATATTTCAGGACATTACATTCTTGTGTTTGAAATTGTACATCTGTAGTTTGCTATTGAAACCTGAAGATTGATGGTAGAAAACATAGAAGAGTTATTTTAAAACCCATTAAAAAGAAAGAAGTAAATGTTTTATTAATACTTGCTAAAAATTCATCCATTTTTCCATTAGTTCCAATATTTTAATTTTCTATTAGGAATTAATTTTGTAGCAGAAAATACCTTTATTTTCTTCAGCATATTGGTCAGGCAAGGCTGGATGAAGCACAATCTCTTTTCTTTTTTCATTTCACATTTTCTGTTGTCGTTGGTCACTCTGCTGGATATGCCTATGCCACAGGTCCTGGAACAGGGTGTCCAGGGAGTTGCCTGTATGAGGCACTTTTTCTTCAAAACTAGTGGTAAGCTTCTGTAAGCTAAGACAGCAATATTTTACTTATGCAGCCCCAAAAGAATTAATTGAAAATACAAGAATAAGAATTTGATTTCTGTTCATGAAGGTACTTCTGTAGGTAAACCTAAAAATGAGACATAAATAACATTTAGACAAAATTCAGCTGAGCTGCAGTTAAACTTTGCTGATACTGGATACTCAGATCCTAGCAAAGACTATGAAATTGCATGTATTATATGGCCTTCCAGTTTCATGTGATGGGAATGTTGTGTGAAGAGAGTTAATTGTGGAATTTTTATGAAATGTTCAGATCTTTATTTTATTTTAGGCCAAGCATAGCTTGTAAAGGCTGCTGAGAAAATTAATATTTGTGTCTTTGTAGATATTGATAAGGCTTTAGGTTTTGTAGTGAGGAATAAAATTCTCTGATCACTTTTACATACCTCTAAAAAGCCTGAGGGCTGGATTAGGTGGAGTATACTTTAAAAAAAGAAATAAAATTGCAGTGGAAAAGTTCTGCAAAGAAACTAAGTGGAATCTGTACATTTATGTAAGAGTACAGGCAGAATTACCTGGAATTACAGAACTGCTGTCTACTTTCCAGAATACTTGGCAAGTAGACAGCAATTTAAAGATCTCATTGAAGCAAGCAGTTTAAAAGCCTGTCACAGATCTGCAACAAATAAAAGAAAGTTAAATGGTTGTTTATACTTGGTACATTTTTTAAAGTATGACCTAGTTACATCCTTGTGTACCTGAATTACATAGATTGAAATGGAAAGGCAGAAAGCAAAGCAAGGGGAATAAAATGAATCTTACTATCCACTCTAGCAGAAAAGAGACTTTTCAAAACACATATTAGCCCATTGAGCCATCCATGGAGTTCATGGTCAGGTTGACAACACACTTCTGCTGGACTCGGAAATGGGAGGGGGAAGGATTTACTTGGAAAAAAAAAATTCAAGGTGTCTTTTTTTCAGAAGATTCACAAAGACAGCATCCTACAGCACGTGCAGCCACCACAGGGACAGCGTGTAGGTCCCTGAACTGAGCCCACCAGAAAGTGTGCTTTGCCAGCTGAGTGACTGCTCTCAAGGTTATGCTGTGCAGCTGATGCAAATTCCAGAATAAATGATGTTGTGTTGCAGTCAGTGAAGGAGTTACTGAAGGTTGAAATGTCTGAAATACATTAATTGGGTTTGTGGTGAGATGTATTTTATAGGCTCACATGGTTTGGTTGCCCATGTTTTCAGTGCATAATGGTCTCTTCAATCAGATTAGCAAATTGTTCTCTGGAAATTAAATCTGTCTTCACTTGAAGTCAGTTGCTTTACCAGGTGTGTGTTTATGAAACAGAATTAAGTGTATTTCTGTTGAGGCTTTGATACCTTGATGATTATTATACAGGTATTGTATCATAATTATGAAGTAAAGATGACCTTTTATTTTTATTTTGGCTTGCTTGTGTAACCATTGTTTACATGTGAGAAGTTGTCCAAATTGGACTTCAGATTTTGTGAGCAGATTTTGTAATCTGTTTATCTGCAGATTGATTGACTTATGTGCATCTACTCAGCAGCCTTTGATGAAGGTTTTCTGATAAGCTTTGTAATCCTTTTAGTTTTATTTTATTGATCCATGATGGTGATTCAAGCTGTCACCAAATAAATGGCTCTGCTTTCTGGTACCTGCATTAGCTGTAAGGAAGATGAGTTTCACCATGGAAAGTTGGATGTGCACAGGGAAGGAGGTGGCACAAGCATAGCAGCTGTGGCCAGGGAAGGGCTGGCATAGCTGCTTCTGGCAATGGTGCTGCCTTAGAGTAAAAAAGAGAACTAGAAGTAGCAGCAGAGCAAGAATGGAGTTATAGGGAATATCAACTGGCCCCTTGCAGAACTGCATGGACAAGCTTATTACTGCTTTTGATCAGACTGAATAAAAAAACTGGGGGAGAGTATTGTTCTTGCAGTGACCTAAAATTTGTGAATGTGGGAAAGCCACTAAGGCAATTTTTATCATTTTCTGCTACTGAAAGAAGAGACCTGCATTAATGTATGTATAAATGTATGGATGTGGAAACAAGATTCCCTAGCACCGCAAAGCACAAAAAAGTGGGACAGTTCCCAGGCTGCAAAATGGCTGTCCACCAACATCCCTAATTGGGCTGATCCGATGAGTAGTAAACCTCTGCAGAAAGATGCTTTGGCCAATTCCCTGGTGACAGAAGGCAAAAGCCTTTTTGCTTTTCACTTTCATTAGGTTTAGAGAAATGAGTCTGTGACCTGAGAGTAAGAGGGGTAAGTGGGACACAACAGTCACCCTGGCAAAGGCTTTGAGCAAGAATTGGGCAAGTGCCAGTGTGCTGCCTGCCTGGCTGCTGGAGCCAGGGACACTAAGTGCAGAAAGGCTCATGTACAGAGAAGTTTACCAGTGTAGTCTGCCTCACCTGACATCAGTCTGTAGTTGGTTGATTGAAGTTGCTTGTGCTGCCCCAGGCCACAAATGGATTGTCCGGGTTTCTTTCTGCTGGCACAGGGACTCCCTGCTAATCTTGGTGTGAATGCAGGGGTACATCCGATTGTACCGCTGACACACAGGCACTTATAGAGTGGGTTAGGCTGAAAGGTCTGCCCGTTGGCATAATAAACTCCACTGAGCTCACATCCTACAGCTACCAGATCTGAAAATGGTGAACAACAGTTACTAACACAGGAGAAGCACGGGGTCTTGCTAAGCAGAGTGCTAAAATGTGGTCAATCTTCATGACATCCATATCTTTTCAAATCAGACATCAGTATGTCTGCAGTGTACATTGAACTGGTCCCACTAATGCAGGTAAATTTAAATACAGTCCCAACCCTACTCTCAAATTCTCTGACTGAGCTGTTGGAGGACTAAATTAAGCTAAATTCCTTAGCACAGAGCTGTGCACTCCCTGCAAGCACAGTTTTCCTCCAAAACCATTTACCTGCTGGTGCCCACCCCCTTGGATTTCAAGAAGGGAACGTGAAAGAAGAACTTACATGCACACACGCCTGTTTCATACCTAGGCTTGTCTTCTGAGTAGTCACAGTAGAGCCCTTTGTGGGGGTCACAGACATCTCCTTCATTGCAGGGCTCTCCTGCCTGTTTGGCACAGACCTTGCAGCAGCCACAGCCATCCTTCACCAGGCTGACCCCGGGGGTGCAGGATGGCACCGGTGGGCATTGGCACGGCCAGTGGCAAACCTCCTTGCGCTGCACTTCAGCACTTTCTGAAGCTTTGTCTCCAGGCTGCTCTGGTGGGCTGTGGAGAAACTTATACATGGTGGGCTATTTTGAGCACTGAATGTGTTATGTGTAGCTGGAATAGCATAAAATGAAGTCAAGATGGAAAAAACTGTCAAGCTGCATGAAGACACGTAACATTTCTCATCTCACATGATCAGAAAGTGAGAGAGGCTGTGAGGATTACATAGAAGGCAAAGGACCATTTTCATCAGTTAGTGTCTTACACTGAGATGTTTTTCCACCAGTGAACCTTGCCTACTCCTTGTACAAAACACAATTGACGTGTCTTTCCTTTGCCTTCTATGGAACAAAACTGAACAGAAGTAAAAAAAAAATGTTTTAAATAGACCGTTGTTTTATTGTAAGTATTCCTTCCTAAAAACCTTCTATCAAATTAATTAGCTTTTGATTCTCTATCAAATTAATTAGCTTTTGATTCCATTGTTTTGTAGCCAGCCATAGTCCTGTGTGCCAGTTCTGATGGCGAGACCCTTTTAAAATAGGGAACCTCTTTTGAATGTTACTCTTGCTCCAAAATTTGAGTAGATGCTGGGGAAGGAGCATTATAGTATTTACAAATGCTCTTGTGCTAGATGCAGAAAATTAATCCTAATAAGGAAGGCTAGTAGTTGTACTGAGTTTAATAGGTCACTTTCTAAGAGTGCATTTATTTGCATGACTAAGCCTTCATTGAATCCAGGGCTTAGGGAGCAAAGACACATCTCATTAAAGAGATTTGTATCAGCAGTAGGAAGTCAAGTTCTAGCCAGAATTCACTGGTTTACACATTCTGTCTCAGAATTCATGTATTTTTTTTCTTTTTTTATCTATTTTTTTCTGTTGTTTTTTTTTTAAGTAAAGGAAGACTGAGCTAATTCTTGATGGGCTTATTTTTCTGAAGCATGGGGCAGGTTAAGTCAGCATAGTGTGAAACGATCTATTTGAGAAACTATAGTCAAGCTGCATTTTTTAAGAATTGCATTTAAAACTTAGGAGTTTAGATCTTAGCATTAAATCTTGTCATGCTGCTGATTTCAGCAGAAATGCAGATCATGGTATAGTTGCTCTCCGTGGGTGACTGGTTCTGTAGTTAAGTGAGGGCATGCACAGCACTTGGACACTCTACAACACAGGCCTGAGAGCCACTCTCATCACAACTCAGCCACAACTCTGACTGCTCAAAGAGCAAAAGGGAAAAAAGACCCAGCCTCTCATCAGGTACCTGTATCACCATCAAGCTTGCAGAAAAAACCCCAAAACATATATCCTATTTTTTTTTTTCTGGGCATATGAAACCCAGCCTATCAATTTCTCTCTGTTCCTACAAACTGCAAGGCTTTACTGGTATGGAAATCACCTCCAGCAGAGATGCTGAGGGAAAGCTGTAAAAGGGGTCATTCAGCAGGGGTTCCTTGCTGCTCAGCTTTCAAACTGGAAGTATCTGCAGAATTCAGTATTTCTGATGTCATAGAGCAGGAAATTGCTCTTGTAACGTAATTGAGCTGGCTTAATTGTGTGCAGTAGTTAAGCCTTTTTTCTACCCCTAATTTCCATTTTTCATGGTCATTTGCAACTATACTTATGATATCTTAATCTGCAGCTACTAATGAAGCTCCAAAGTAGTAGCTCTCAAGTTCCTTTGGCTGAATGATTTTTAAGCTAGATATTAATTTACATAAGCAGTTCATATAGAGAAATGGATGTTAAACAACGTCATGTGGTATTCCATGCATATGAAGAAGATAGTTTCAGAAATGTGTCATTTGTTAAAGGATTTCTTCTAATCCTTTTTACCTAAATGCAGCAATAATACAGAAACAACAAACTCAACTATGCTTTTTTTTTTTTAGGCAGCTAAGCCTTTCCCATGAACCATAATGTTAGTTTGATGAATGTGTGCATTGGAATATAAAGGTTCTTAAAGGATTGTTCCAGAAACAAGACATACAGGTGTTCCTATTCATTTAACAGTGTTTAAGACAATATAGTTGCTTTAGGAAACTCTTATTTGCTGCTTTTTTCTTTAGAAGCAGAGTATT
Organism: Petroica traversi; assembly: GCA_025920805.1. Taxonomy (NCBI): domain Eukaryota; kingdom Metazoa; phylum Chordata; class Aves; order Passeriformes; family Petroicidae; genus Petroica; species Petroica traversi. The sequence goes on from JAHLSL010000017.1 coordinate 13,073,950, forward strand.
ATTATTACCATCACCAGGAATTTGGCCAAATGCCAGAAATATGAGGTTATGTGGTTTGAATCAGATATTATGTTTCAAAATGGGTATGTGTAGCAGGAAGTAATCTTATGTGCTTCAACCAGTATGTTTAATTTGTATTACAAATTGAAACATGCTTTAAACCTGTAGACTTCTACTTAGAGGAGTTTTTCTCCTGTTTTTAAGGAAACATGTCAGCTAAAAGGTGTGAGACTACAAAGTTCTTGCAAAGTAAGAAAAACACCATCAGGCGAATATCTGACAGTTTTAACTATGGAATTACTGAGAACTTCAGTTTACATGAAAAAGCTTCACGTATTTATTAAGTTACAATAAAAATGTAAAGTTTGCTTGTACAGTTTAGAGGTCAAATATTTTTCTAATTTGTGCTTGCCCAAGTTTCTATACCAAAGCTATTCACATCACACAAGCCCCTTGCATACTTTTCCTGATCCTATGGGCAGATCAGAAAATGAGACCATTGTGTAAGAACCCTACATGTGTTGTTTGTTTTCTTATGTTTTAAAGATTGAGCAAGGTCAGTATGGCATAAATAAGCAAATAGCAAAATAGGCAATGTATTATGACTAATGTTTGGTTATCTTAGTCTGGCTTTAAATACGCAGAAAGTCAGTGGAGGGGGACAGCCATTTAAAAATTCTCCTGATGACATTCATCTGATTGTAAAGGAAAAATACACTGTGTACACACAAAGTGGAATTTCAAAATTAGGTAAATAAATAATGAAATTGGGTTTTTCACAAAATACCTTCAGAAAAAGCTATCACTTAAAATTTTCTCATAATAGCAAAGAAAAACATAGCCCAAGTGACTTTCTCATTTGTAAACCTAACCTGAAGTCAGATTGCTGTGTGTGTATGTATACATATTTGCAAACACATATAAACATATATATATGGAATATGAGCATATATAAGATGTTTACTTTCTTACTGCATCAGATAGTCATTTGTGCTTATATTAAATAAATAAATAAATAAAAAACCCACAAAAGAAATCCCACCAAGGTTGGTGACAATTGAAATTTCCCTGGCACTTTTTTCTTCCCACCAAGTCATATTCATGTACAGAGAGAAAAAAATTACCAAAACATGGCTGATGCAGTAAATAAGCTGCAAATGAAATTTACTCAGGAGTAGGGAATGACTCCTTATTCTTTATGAGGAGTTTGCTTCTCTGAAATTTAATTCATAATTAAGCAAATAAAAACTTTTAACCAGGACAAGGTAAGGAAGGGAGAAATCTTTTTCTTCTTTTTAATGAACTTACCTGTTGAGTACAAGGGATGATGAAGAGGGTGGGAACAAGGAGCCACCGCATGTTCCTGCACATTCAGAAGTGAAACTGGGAGATAGGGAACAGGCTGAGCTGTGTCAGAGGAAGCACTGAACACAAAGCTCTCCTCTGTCTCCTTTGCCAACCCTACTTTCCCCAGCACATGCACGAACACATACACGCATTCACACTTGAAATTCTCCACTTCATACTGAACCAGCTTCACACTGAAATTTCCAACTGGTCTTCTTTTCTCTGCCCACTGCTAGAATACAGATTTTCACACCCTGCTTGATCCCATCCAGCTGATTCAGCCAGACTTAATTGAGGTCGGGTTGGGTGACATCTGATTCTTAAAAATCTTGCTGCTGGAAATGCAGTGTTATTTTTAACTTGTCTTTAAATCTATATTGAAGGAATTTATGAAATTTGAAGGGCAGAGCCCCAAATACACACAATTTTTTAGGATGGAGAAAACAGAGTTCTTCAAAATTTCTAATTTTTTTGCCTAGTAAATCATTGCATAAAAATTCACAGTCAGTGCTCTCTAAAGAGCAAAGGAGATGCTATAAAGTGTTACAATGCTGCTACATATTCTGCACTGTTTTTTTCCATGGAATTCTAATGGGAAATTCCAAACTATAATATACTTTTCCCTGAAATATGCACCTTGTCTTATTGCTGTGTCACCTCACTTAAGCACAAGATTGTTCAAATCTCTAAATTCCTTCCCCCTTAATATTATCAAGGTGAGGAAGGGGAAAACACTTCCTTGCTGCTTTGTTTGATGTGTTTGATTTTTAGGCTAACAAGTGAGGGCCTCCAGGGTAAGATAAAAGCTCCAGCCCTGCAGCAGTTGTGTTGGTGGTGCCCTGGTAAATGCTCCTCCTTTGCATTTGTGCTTGCTCAGGCACCTCCTGTGAAGCCCAAGAGTTTCTAGGGGAGGCTGCCAAAGCCCACACTGACAGAGCAGCCGTGTGTGGACAGAGGCAGCAGTGGGAGTAGGGGAATCTAATCCACTCCAAGCAATTCTGTTTGGCTCCTGGACTTGGAGCACCACATGCCCCCTGCAGTTACAAATGCACCCTGAACTCCCCCGTGAAACTCTTGAGCATTCAGCTGTAAAACACTGAAAATCTGCTTTTCTTTAGCACAATCACTTTGTCACATAACTCAAGATAAAATCCAGGCACTTGTCACCTGGGTGAGGAGGGGATGCAGCAGATCAGTTCATTTCATTATGTTACTCTTGTGTGTGGCACTGCAGACTCAAGCCATCCTTGTGCTCCCTTTGAAAGCTTATGAACATAGCACACAGGTTTTTCAAGAGTCTTGCCTGTATAATATCAAAACATAGCTGTTTCACAGAATCAGAAGATAGTTGAGGCTGGAAGAGGGCCCAGGGGTCTCTAGTTCAGCCCCTGCTCAAGTGGGGCTCATTCTGAGATCAGCCTGGGTTACTCACGTCTGTCTATTTGGATCTGGAAAACCTCCAAGGGTGGAGGCTGCTAAATCTCTCCTGGCAGCCTTTCAGAGGGAAAATAATGAACAATGCTGACTGTCTGAGCAGATTCCAGGTACAGTTTTCTCTTGCAGCCCCAAAGACACCCCTTTCACTCTCCAGCCTGCAAGAAGTGAGGAAGGTAAGAGGACTAGCACATCCTTTCTCCTTCTAGGACTGCAAGGGGAGCACACAGCACTCATCTGAAATGTGTTGTTTCTCTTTGCATTGAAGAGATAAAGAATGTGACCAGTGCAAGACTGGGAATGTTCTGTGTGAGCTGGCGAAGACTGGTCCAATGTGAATAATGGTCCCTAGTCCTGGGAAACAGGAGAGACATTTCTGTAGGATTACCCATTGGTTTGATATGGTGTATTTTGCTGAAATCACCTGGACAACATTATATCTGAGCTTCAGAGGGTGAGACTGAAGCCGTGGTTAGAGTATAATTAAGCTGATTGATAGAAAATGTTGGATTTGGAAGGAGTGGGAGGAATACTCCACCCCAAGGAAGAATTCTGGGGGTATAACACATTAAAATATCATTTTAGATGGCTGGATGAATGCTCACATATGTGCAAATCAACTAATGTACCTCTTCAGCCCGAGAAGGGCCTGCTGCTAGGAGCACCACTCCTGCCAGTAGGACTCAGCTTTCCAAAACAACAATGTGACTTCACTGCCCTTCCCTAATAAATGCATTTAAATGAGGCTGTCTGGACCTCAGAATATCTGCAGTACTGACCCCTACATGTATAAGTAGCCACAAAGACCACAGAGACATCAGCACTAACCCCTATGCATAAATAGTGCACCAATGCTTTCAATACAGAATGTTGGAGCCTGTGTCTCTGCTAGTATTGGCTGTGATTTAAATAAATTGAGGGGATCTGCCCTTTTCTTCTCCTGCAGGTCTTTATTGAACTCCCCACAACTTAAAAACTAATGTTTTTAATGCCATGTCCAGACTCAGCAATAATTTCTCTGTATGCATCCTTCTTGCCAAATCTCCCTTGCAGATTTGATTACATAAAGCATCATTCATTTCCTGAAGTAAACCTGCTCTGCTATCTGGTGCCATTCTAATACCACCCTGAACGGAAATGTAATTTAGTTGTATATTGAGTGACCTCTACATACTGCACGCATCTCTTTGGTGCCAAAATATCATCTTCCTGTCTGTGAAATACGCCATGTAAATCCATTGTTTTAAGAGACAGAAAAGTATGAGTTATAAACCCATAAATTAATATAACCATGCATTCTATCTGGATACAAGGTCTTAGACAAAATGCCAGAGGTATTCTTTATTGATACTTGTGGGCCAGGATTTTCAATACTCCTTACTGGGTTTGGTGAGGTTACTGCAATAAAATCCATCAAAGCCAGGGTTGGGTTTTGTCATTCCTAATAACTGGGTATTAGTTCCGTACACACACCAGAGCTGGGTTTTGGCAGGAAGGTTTTTGCACGTTGTCCTGTTTTGTTGTTCTTTGGGCATGGATGTTACAGACTCCTCAGTTTCAGTCAAATCTACCGTCTGTGTCTCCCTATTCAAATAAATGAACGGATGGGTAAAAAGGAACAGGAACATTATATGACAACACATTGCCCTTGTCTCACCTTGTCTCACATGCTGCTTGCTCACTTGGGCTTTGGAAGGAAGCTGCCTTCTTCAGAAGAGCAGTTCTCCAAAAACACTGATGGATTTCAATCAGAGGTTTGCTTGCTATTGCTGGCAACTTGGGCACACCGAGGTACAGACCTATCCCTGCTGGGAGTGCCAGGGTTTGTTTCCAGGCAGCATGGCATGCACCAGGTCCTGGGATTAGCCATGCCCAAAGGCAAGGTGAAGTTCCCAGCTGGAAGCCTGGGGCCAGGAGCTGTGATGGTCGCTGCATAGGAATCACCCGCCCACCACCATTGCACTATTGTGAGGGTCCTCTCTTCTCTGCTGGTCAGCTGCTCAGCTTTTGTAAATTTGGGCCATTTTTGCTTTTCAAATTGAGTTTCAGACACAAGTTGCATTCAAAATTGTTCCATACCTCTCCTCCTGGGGCATGGCCAACAACAGCACATTCTCAACAAGCTGAGTAAGGAACTTCCCCCAAGGTGATGGGGGTATTTCCAGTGGGACAGAAATTCATCTTGTCATGCACACCCACTTCAGCAAGAGCATGTGCAACACCGAGGTCACTGCTGGCTGGGTAGAAATGCTTCGTACAAGGGCACCTATACCATGTTCCCCTCAGCATGCCACTGTTTCTATTTCAGCTGTGGTCTGCTTCTAAACTAATTCATAAAGCTTCTCTGACAGGCTACCTCACATACGAGGATATTTACATGCACTTTTAAGACTAGTCTCATTTTCAAAACTGATTTATGCAGGTAGTTATCTATATCCTATTTTCTTCTAACAGGCCTTAAACACAGAAGAGATTCCATAAAGTGCCTGTATTCCTAAGCACACACCTCTGAAATGTTACATCTTTCTGTGACTATCAACCATGCAAAACTAGGAATTCTCAGAATTTTTAAAGTTGAATATTTGTCATCAGAGACAGCCTGAGTTTTCATGTTTCTGGTTAACAGATCATTTAAAAATATCTGTACACACTGAACAGGACCAGTCTGTGCTCTGCCTAGCTCTGTGGGGCAGGTTCTGTGCAATCAATCCAGAAAGGCACAGGCTGCAAAAAGCAGGCCAAAGTGGAAGTAGAGACAGGAATAAAAATGAAGACAAATTGGGGACCCACCGAGCAAGGCAAAGAAGTGCAACTGTGCTGAGCTAAATTATTACACGCTGGAATTGGCCGATTCTGCACACAGCACAGCAGCTCCACTTTCTTCAGTTTGATGCTGAATTCACTGAGACAGAATAAACCCAGATCAGCCCAAACCATATTTGCAAATCAGCTTTTCTCCTTACAGCCCAGCTCTATGGACACCCCAACACTGGCTGCTCCAGCCTGCCCTGCCTTTCTCCCCCACAGCTGGGCTGCTTTGCAGAGCAGGCAGACAGCTGCTCCTCAGGGAGAAGCGCCGTCAGGATAAATATTTGAGCAGGGCAGATAATCCTGCATGTCAGGAGACATGGGAATGTCCACCGAGGCTTGTACAGCTCTCAAAGGGCTCCCGTTGTTAGTTATGGGAGGAAATAGTGAAGCAGCTTCCCCAACTCCTGGGCTATTTACACATGTAGTTTGTGTGCCAGCTAAAAAACATTCTTGATGGAAATGAAAATAAGGTCCCAGCCAACGTCCTGCCCAAACCTTCCCTGAGGGTAAGGCATGGGAGAGACACAAAAAAAAGAGTCGTATTTTTTCCCAAACTATCAGTTGAGGATTTTTAAATTTAATTTTATTTTATTCCATGTACATGCTTTATTAACATTTTTAAAAAATCCCACATAAATACTGGTGCATTCACATTGCTATCTCCAGATTTATTTTGGCACAAAGTTGTCCAAAAGACAAACTCATGTCTTCGTTCTACAGAAAATGATGCTCTCAGAGACACATAAATTGTAGGCCAGATCTGGTGCCTATTTTTCATCCCAAGTGTCTCAGGAAGTGAAGCAGCCCCAGAGAGGGGAAGGAAGGCTGCACCTGCTCCTCTCCTTCCTGCTGGTGGCATCATCCCTACTTCTTTCTCCTCATGAATGAAGAAGGTCACCACCACATCCCTCCTCCTGCATACAAGGAAGCTACTCCAAGTTTCAGGGCTGAAAATATTTATCCCTTCATTGGATGGATTAAAAATAGTGGAAGCCAGGGAACTGGTGGTGGAAAGTCCAAAGAGCAAATGCTGGGTGGGCACAGCAGATCTGGCCAAGGTCCAGGTTTCACAAAGGTGGTTACAGACCATGTCCAGGTTCCTGTAAGGGAAGGCATAAGAGAGTTCTTGTCCCAGCCCTCAGGCTGTGTCCTTCAGGGTTTAAAAAGCAATGAAGTATCCAAGAGAAAAATAATCCATACCTCTTTATGACAAGAGTATGGAGAATAGTATGAAATTTCTTTATTTTTCTACTTTAGAATTTCATGTGAGCATGGAAGTGCAAAACCTATGGGAAACTCAGTTTAAACATTCACACTTGCTTTCTTTTCATCTTTCTTTAGAGAAAAAGCATCAAAACATACAAAACATCCAATCAAAACCCCACATGAACTCAAACTCGCCAGAGGGCTTGCAAGCTTGCCCAGCCTGCAGGAAAATGTAGCTGAGTTGTGTTGGGTTGACCCCCTCAACAGTTCAGTTGTACAATTATCCTTCCTCTTGTATGCCTACTGCATAATTCCCTGTAAATCATCAGGGGAAAAGCAAACAAACACCTCTGTTGCATAACTGTGTCCATTTATTTTATCCCAATGCACCAGTTCAAATAATGTGTTCACCACCACCACCAGGATGAAAGAGAAGAGATGGCATGAAGGAATCAGCAGGTGGCTTGTCCAAACCTCATCTGCCATGTGGGTGGAAGTGGAAGGGCTGAAAAAAACCCAAAGCAAACAAACAAACGAACAAAAACAAACACACAAAAAAAACCCAAAACAAAACCAGGAAGGGGTTAAGGCAGAAGTCTCCCAGTGAATGACTGCACCTGAGTCAGGCATTTCCAATCCAGAAAAGCCTACAGGACAGTTCAAACATAAACAAGTAAATAATGTGTCTGGGATCCAAGGCTTTCAGTATTGTTTTGCCTAAGGGATTATTTCATTTGCATTTTCTATAAATGAGTCATGACCTATTGATAGCTACAAAGCTCTCCACATTTATTCTGCAGAAGTTGCACCTCAGAGATGCCACCTTATGGCTTTTTCCCTCATTAAAATTCTGGCTCCCCACGTGGTGGCAGACATGGTGCTGACTCCAAGTGGGACAATGCAGTAGCAGAAAGCAAAACCAGGGAAATCTAAACAGAAGAGAGAAACAGAAGCTTTAGTGCTACTGGAGCCAGATCATTCACGAGGCTCGTGTCCCCTCATCAGTGCTCTGATCTCCTGCCCAGGAGGGGTGCAGGCACTGCCCTCACACCTCATCCTGTCTTTCCTGCTGACCAGTTATCAGAGGGAAGATACCCTGGAGTACCTGGGCAGACACCCAGGAGGCCTCTGAATAAACCAGGCAGAGCCCTGCACTGCAAAGCTAATTAGGAAAAGGAAAGGAAGCCTTCCCAATTTAATTGCAATTTAAAGCAAGAAAGATATTAGGTTTTTCTTCTATATATTCTCAAAAATGCATCTATCCCTCCCCACTTTGCCTTTTTAAATCTCTTTCAGACCACCTTAAATTCACTGGAGAAATGCTCAGTCTTGCATTAGGTACAGCCCTGCCATCTGTCAGATTTTTTTTTAAATTAAACGCTTGTTTAATATCAGGGGGGGAAAAATTACAGCAGTGGCTTGGTTTTATATTTCAGTCAAATACATGTTTGCTCTCCTAAATGAGTTCAGAAACAAGCAGCAACCCTGACATTTCCTGGGGAATCCAGTTCATCTGAGACTCCTGCCTCAGGACCTGTCTTGCCAAAACTGTAAACCAGCTTCAGATATGGCAACATCCTTCTTCTGTGGGCATCTTCATGCATGAAAACGAAATGGTTCATTTTAAGGGAAAAATGTTGGGGTTTTCCCTCATAAGTCTAACATGTCATGTATGTTTATCTATGCTCCAGAGAGATTCTGTGAGGGAAGATTACCAAGGTACCAAAAGACCATTTAACCAAATTGAGAGAGTGATAAGAAGACATATGAATGGGAACCTCAAGCCAGACAAATTCTTGTATTTAACAGAATGAGCTATAATCAAATGTATGGAGGGATGTGGCAGTTCTCTGCCTTTTTGTTAGGTGAGATTCCTCTAGGTGTCCTCCAATGGGGACAGGTATGTGCCAACTAGGAATCCTTTCTATTTCTGGAGAACCACAGGTACTTTCATAGTCCATTTCTTCAAATGGACACTTCTTCTTCAGGTTAAAATGAATTGCATCTGTTTGAGTGCCTCTGTACCTTTTTGTCTCTGGTGACCATGCTGGGATCTTGGGGTGACATCTGATGAGACAAGTGTGTGTTTTCTGTCTCAGCATCTCTCTGGCACAACTAGAATGAAATAAATAATTATTCCCAAAGCTTAGGTGACCAGGTACAGTGTAAAACTTGATGCTTAGATATTCTCAGGTGACCTCAGGAGGCCATCTCTCTGAGATTCTGGGGCTGACACCACAGCAGAGCCATAGGCATGGTGGACCCTGCTGTGGGGTTGGCATAGGCAGTCAGGATCAGCTCATGATCCAGATGATTTTGAAAAGTACGTTTGGTTGCTTGCTTTATATGAGGGGCAGTGAGAAGGGATGCCCCTTTGGTAATGCCCAGGTGAAGTCACAGGAGAAATCAGCCACCAGCAAGCACTGACTCAGCAGCTCTGCCCAGCACAGCACCCTTCACCAGCTTCTTCCTTTCAGTATGAAGAGGGCTTCAACAAAAAAATAGACTCACAGAGAATCTCTGAGCACAGAGGATTAATTCATTGTCACTGTTCTGATTCAAGCCTCTGAAGATTTTGAATATGCTCACATTACTCATTCACTCTGTGCAGAAGAAATGAGCACTCTGGCTTCTGTTTCCATATATTTAAGCTACATTCAACAGAAAAGAAGCCCCAAGTGGTTTTAGTTGACGGTCCCCGTTAAGGTTATATAAATGGGCAACTGGATCTTTTTTCTTATTAAACTATGAAAGGTGGAATTTAGAAACTGCTAATTTAGATGCTGTTGCCACTGCAGACAAGAGCAGATGTTCCCTGAAGTATGCTGCTTGGAAGTAGGCTATTTAGAACAGTTGCTGTATTCATGGTGGGGAGCTTGCATGGTTCTTCCAGTAGTCTTGTCCGCTTTCACACCATAACTCTCATTGTTGTGTCAAAACACAGGCAAATTTCCTCTCTGACAGCCAGCAGGCAGATAAAGGGAACTACTGCAAATAATGCTCTGGGGTTTCTATACTGACACAGAAACAAGAGTGATACCGGAATGATTTTTGTCTTTTATATACCTTTTACACAGTTCTCTGTATCCACAAGTATCAGCAGGCATACTTGTAACCGTTTACTTAGTTTAGTGCTTAGTGTTTTGTAAGTGTTCTGCAGGCCCTGAGACTGAACAGCCCAGAACTGCAGAGCCAGGGAGACCAAATATTCCTACTATCTCAGGAACCCAAGGTCTCCTGACAGGAGGATTCTGTAAACTAGGGGTTAGCCCACCCCAACCTCATTATTGGGCCCCTTGTTAGATACGCTAATGTGTAAAAGTCTATAACTGGTGTGTGTGATTGACGGGGGGTGTGCATTTTGCCACACTTCACCTGGGTGAAGTGGATGCACCAAAGAGGATCATGATTAAAATACTGAGGTAAAGACCCCAACCCTCTTAACCGTGTCTAGCTTCATTTTCGTAACACTAGGAAAAAGGCATCACGAGGAAATAGCTCATACCTAATCTGCACTTAAGAGGTTTTCCCACCCTCCAGAAATTCTTCCCCACAACAGACTCAGACTCATTCAAAGTACTTTCAGGGAACTTGGTCCTGCCCCAGTTGCAGCTGGATCCTACCAAAAATAATGGAGAGCTGAGGCAAAAATGCTTCCCTGAGTCATGCATCCAATTCAAGGCAAGGTCGCAGTGTGCTGGGAGACAGCCCGGGGTGCACACGCATGGCTGAGCGGCACTGCCTGACACCCAGCCCTGTTATGACAGCAGAGGGACGGTGACATTAAGTGAACCACAGAACACGCGCTCCAGACCTTGGCCGTGGGCAAATGCACTCTCACAGACATAGCCCAGAGGATGGAACTGCAGTGCTACAGAAGGACAAAGCTCAGCTGTCAATTAAAATCCCAGCAAAGTCTCACTCAGCAGCCACGTTGCTCATGCACATGTATGGGCGGCCTGAACTTTGCCCAGACGGAGAGGAGGCTGCAGGGGAGGGCGAAAAGACACACCAGCTCAGGCAGGGTGGTCACACCCCCTAAATTAAGCAGCTCATGGATTGTAACACCTCAGCTCCATGCACAGCCCACACAGTCTTCAGGCATCTTCAAAGCACTGAACCTAGCTCAGCCTTTCCTCAGTGATGCTGGACCAGCTGCTCATACTCTCCCAGACACAGTCAGGACTCAGCATGGGTCTGGCACCCTCTGCAGTAGTCAGGGTGGAGACACTGATCCAGTTTTGGGGGGAAGTGAATTTGCTAGTACAGATACAAGCAGTGCTGTGCCTGCAACCCTGAGAGCCAGGTAATGGTCTCTGCTCTGTTTTATTATAGTGGAGAGACAGCCTCTGGGTCTAAAATGTACCTGGTCATTTTTCCATGTACCTTCTGCTAATAGGACCCAGAGTGCAGTTGCCTATTATGCATTAAATCAGGAAATTACTACCATTAAAAGTCAGTTTATTCAATCAGTTTTATAGTCATCTGGCAGTTGCCAACTTCTGTCTTCAACTGCACAGTGAGACTGTGTCTACGTGACTGTCAGCCCTTTGTAGATCTCTTGGAAATACTGAGCACACCTTTAAAATGTCTAGCTGGGGTCCTGCAAACAGAGTTGCCATGGCAGCACGGAAATCTGGCCTAGCAGAATATCTTTGCCTTTACAAAGGTGACAAACCATTCAGAGCATCCAATGGATACTTCTTTAAAACAAACTGGGCTTAAAGAAAACCTGGTTTGTCCCTCTCTCTTAAAACAAAAACCTGAGACCTAAAATCTGTAGTCACACAGAAAAGGGGGAAGCCAGTGGCATGAGAGGCCTGACAGGGTCAGAAACCTGTGTAAGCTTGTCATGAAGTCAGAGCAAGTCCCCAGCAATGAGAAGATAGCCAGATCACTGTCAGTGGCTGGAGCAGCCCTCAGCACAGCGTGCCTCAGTTCTCCCTTTCTCTTCTGCAGGTGACTGTCACAATAGCAACTACTGCTGTTGAAAATACCTGACTTTGTTCTCCTTCATTCCTCTCCTTCTGACAGGATAAATTACTGCACTCAGAAAGTAAACAGCTCATGCAGTTCTCCTGAATATCAATGCTGCTGAGGAATGTTTAGAAAAAATGCACACAATATCAGAAAGTAATACTGAACACCAGTTGTTAGTATTTTCATCATGCCACAGGAGTGTCTAATATTTAACTGGTATTACAAGCTGAGAGAACCTTCCCTCCAGGACCTCAGGCCTTGGGTCTTCAAAGATTTCAGGATGTGCTTTCATCTGACCAGTGCAGTTGCACAGAGGGACTATTTGATGTGCATAAAGGTTTGTATCTAAGTATTTGTAGGGCTGAAGCCTGACCTAATGATCACAGAAAATTGGAGAAAACTACGAGGAGTAGCAGATCAGTTCAATCTTGACTGGACAAAATCAAAGCTGAGACACTCAGAAGCACCAAAAGCTATTTAGGACTGGTAACTTTTGTCCCTTTGAGAGAGAAACCCAAGAGTTCTTCTTAATGCTCAGACTATTGAGTCCCATCAAGGTGTCAGGGATTCAAACATCCCCAGCTCCATCAAGTTGCTCACGTTATGTGTCCAGTTGTACAATGATGGACAAAGGGAAGTAACAAAAGGAATTCCTCTTGATTAATGCCCTGTCACTTGACCGGTAATTTAAAAGCTCTGAGATCCCTACATCTTTATATTAAACTTCACCCAACACAGAGCTTTATTTTGGGTCAGATAGCTCCAGAACTGAGTGCAAAGTTCTGTTGACCTACAGCATTTTTGTCTGCAGACTGTCCAGTCTGGATTTGAGGAACCCTTTCTCCTGTGTAAACAAGTCCAGTGTATATCCCCAGCCTGCCTGAATGTGAAGTTCAACCATTTGACTATCTTGCTCCTTTTAAATAATGGCACTTTCAGTCTTCTCTGAATGTATCCCAGACATTTATTTATGGGTTATAAGGAACTCCCTCATTCATCTTCTCTTGTGCAGGCTACAGGACTTGTATCTTTTCTGTATTTATCTATTTATCTATTATATATTCTATATGCCTTCCCCTTTTCTCCACCAGCATTTTTATCTTCTTTTTGTACTTTGGCTCACATCCAATCTCTGATGGAGCTCCTGCTTGTGAGAGTCCCAGGGAAGAGCACTGTGCAGGGTGAGGGGCTCCCTTTGGCCCAGGCTCCCACAGCCACCATTTCTCACAAGTGACTCCTTGTTCCCAGCATGGACCTTGCACATCAGCAACACAATAAAATACGGGGACAACTAAGCTGCAGCTTTTGTCCAGGTGCTGTGTTCTTTCCTCTAGGAAGTGATCTCTTCTCTTACAAAGGGTGGGAGGGAAGGAAGGAGGAATAGAAGCATGTCTGGGTCATATTTTCTTTTTTGGGCTTTTTATTACCCCTCCCTTTCCTGAGGACATATCAGTAATTTAGAAGTCCTCTAGTGAAATGCTCTTGTTGACAGTCAGGGTCAGAGCAACACATATTGGAAAAACCAAACTAGAACAAAAGTTTATATAGGTTTTTTCCAAACTAAACTGCCATCCCCAGCCAAGACTAGCTGCTACCCAGCAGCCCAAAGCAGAAAGGGAAGGCCTGAGTGCCTCTGTCCCCATCACCAACTCCTCCACCCTCAGCACAGGCTGGCCTTGGCCAGAGACAGCGTTTACTGCTTTGTCGGTTGGGGTTTTTCAGAATTGCTGTTGATTAGCTAAGCTACTCTTCCTTGAAATCAAGGCAGGAATTACTGATATGCAGGTTTAGTAAAAGACAAGAAGGAGAAGCAATGAACCAGCCCAGCATGGGTACCTGCATGCCAAGCCAGGGAGGCTGCTCAGAGGTGTCTCTCCACTGGCCATGGCAACTTGGAGATCAGGGCTTTGGCTTCACTGTCAGTTCCACTGTCTCCTGGTTTTGCCCAGGATCTTGTAGACAGCTGCCTTGGTGAGGCTGGCAGGAGACTAAAAGCTCTTGTTCCTGAGGCTGCCTCCTTTGTCTAAGTGTGGGTGGCAGCACACACTGGTTCACAGTCATTGTTCCCCTTTACAGAGGGGCAGGAGGGGAGTTTGGGCTGAATTTTGTAGTGGGGAAAGACTGAATGTTTCACAGTCCCCTTTGTGTCTTGACATGGTCTTATAGATCAAAGAAATCCTTATTTCTGCAGAAAGTAGAATATCTGGTGGGATATAGGAGAGAGTAATTGCCCCATATCCAGTAGCAAGTCCGGCAGATCCTACATTTCTCACAACTTGGGTTATTAATGCCATTTTGGAAATGTCAAACAGAGCACTGTGGAGAAGCCCATAATCAGGAAAAAACCCACAGAAAATGTGAAAGTGGCTTTGCTGTGATATTCTTGGATGGCTACAGCTCTGAGGGGCAACCACTGAAGATTTCTTTTTATAGCAACAACAGCTCCAGTGCCACCTAATGGGGACTGAGAATTTGGGTCATAAGCTGGAGCTCTTGCAAAGAGACTTTTCCAAATGTGGCTGTGCTCCATGCAGAGCTGCACACTGAGCTCCAGCAGGTAGGAAAGGAAATGGCAGAGCTGGGGCACTCAGGTAAAAACTGCCCTTCCCACTTTCCTTCTCTGAAGCCTTGTGTGTCAGTGGCCAAAACTCCCAGAGGGACAATTTTCCCATTGCATCACGAGGCAGCACACAGGGAGTATTAACAGCACTCGGCTGGGAATGTTTGCAGTAGGGTTTGCAGGCACAGCTCTGCTTGCCCCCCTAATGAAGAGGGACAGGACACGGATGGTCCCTCCTGCACTCCCTGCGGTGGTGGAAGCCTTTCCTTGAACAGTTCCTTCCCCAGGAAAAGCCCTTTAGCTGCTGCCTGATCAACTGTTGGTTGACACTACAAATCACAGGGGGTGAAAATGTGCTTTTTACAAGGGTAATGGTGGGAGTGTGCCAGCTCACAGGCTGTTACTGCTGGGCAGTGAGCTGCCCTGTCTCTGCCCACCTGCTGCCAGCTGTAGCTGTGCCACTCATGCCTCAGCACCTGAGGAGAGGGGAGACAGCTCCAGGGCAGGCAGGTGGTGCTGGAGGTGACTCCAACCAGGGCTTCAGGCAGATGCCAGTACAATTTATAAGAGAGAAGTACACGCTACCCTTGATTTAGCTGTTTGCTTTGTGCTGTCAGAGGGAAGCGGGGAATTTTTATGGTATTTGCCCCATGGAAATTTTTCAAAAGCTGAGTAAGTAAAGAGGAAGGCGTAAGCAAAATATGTTTTGAGACAAGAAATATTAATAATGAATGGACACTTTCCAGAGAGGAAATAGGTTTGTAAAACAGGCTGCTCATCTGACCAGTGGCAATTTGGGAAAAGATTTAGACAGCGATGTGTTAATTTGGTTAAGAATAGAAATACATGTAATTTAAACACAGCTGTAATGTGCCACAGAAGCTACAGAGCAGTTTCTACAGCGACCAATGCTTCAAAAGAAAAAAGTTTTGAGATCTAGGAGATATTTTGTGATGTAACACTCCTGGTTATCCCTATGGGCTTTTGGGGGAGGGTCGTCTGTCATCCCTATTCCCAACAGTCAGACAGAAAAGGTGGCTGCATTTCGGGAATCACTTCAAACAGCACAATGTTGAAGAAAAATACACAGTAAAAAAAGCCCAATTTCTTTCATTTGAAAAACTGTCCAAATTTCACTCCATGACAATGATGGGTCTGACCTCTGATCAAAATGAAGGAGCATGAGCTGGGTTAGATACCCCAATCCCTCTTTTAATCTAGGGTTGCAGAACACCAGCTCCCTGCCTCAAAAAGAACAACAGAACTCCACAATTTGCCTGGAAAAACCAAAGATTTGGGCCCACAGCCATAATTCCTTGGAGCATCAACTAAGTATCCATAACTGTCCCCAGCACAAGGAGTGGTGCCATGTTGACACGCAGGGAAGAAAGAGCACATCCTCCCAAATGTGAACTGATACTCCTAAATTAACACACTCTACAACCATGCCACAAACCTCAAAACACAAAGTTGTTTGAAAAGCACATGATTTCAAAAAATTAACATTTTTTATTATTTTTCTGTTTACTCAGTCTCTAGACTTCTGGTCCCTGAGGTTAACTCTGCAGCCAAAGGGCTACAGACTCTTTCCAAAACTGAAAGCCAAGTTTGCCAAGGAATTGTTTAGTCACACAAACTGAGACTGTAAGGAAAAAACACCAAAGATCACAAGACTCCTGATAATTTTCTGGACTTGTCATCACACATGATTTGTCATGTAAGCCTGTGGAGAATGATGGTTTCAAAATCCTCTGAAATGCTCTCTGGTTTTATGGAAACTCCTGAAGAACTAAATACTGGATTTCCTTTTTAACCTTTTATTTTATTTTTCCTTTTTTCTTTTGTTTTTCTGTTTTTTTCTTTTGTGGGTTGTTTGTTGTTGTTGTTGCTGCTGTTGTTGTTGTTTTGGGGGGGGATGTTTCTTGTTTGTTTGGCGTCGGGGTTTTTTGTTTTTGTTTTTGGGAGGGGCATTTTTTGGTGTGGGTTGTTGTTTAGGGTTTTGGGGGTTTTTTGACTAGTGTAGTACCTGAAGTACTTAGAGTGTTTTTATACTTAATATTTCAGAATCTATGTAAGGGAGCATTCAGAAAGAAGCAGTTTTCTGTCCATCCAGCTGGATTCAGCTGGGAAATTTTCTGTCCTGTTTTCAGCATATTCCCTAGATCAGATTTTCTAATAACACAAGAGAGAGTACTAAATAGGCTTCTTTTATTGGGCAATTGGAAAGACAGAAAATGGAAATAAATGCTTAGTACATGAAAAATTAGTTTGTAAAATAGGTAAAGGTAATTTTGTCAAATTCTCTAACTTTTAATCTCACTCACAGTTCTGTTAACCTGCCAGTGGGTTAACAGTTACTTCAATAAGAAATGAGAAGCAGCAAAACATTTTATTATTTTGTCTTCTCTTTGTTTGTACTGTCAGTAAGATAGCAGAGAGGAGTAGCTAGCTGTGCAAATTAAACACCCTCTTTTCCAAAGTCTGATCATGTAAAAAATATGGTACCAGTCACTAAAAGTGACCCAACAGATGGATTTTTACAGATCTGGAGTTTCTGTATCTGCCACCAAAATGTCTTTCAGGCTGGGATGTGCTGAGAGAAAGGCAAAAGGCTCAACCACGCCAATGCCTTTTTGTGTCCC
Source organism: Petroica traversi (assembly GCA_025920805.1). Taxonomy (NCBI): domain Eukaryota; kingdom Metazoa; phylum Chordata; class Aves; order Passeriformes; family Petroicidae; genus Petroica; species Petroica traversi. Next base: position 13,090,930 of record JAHLSL010000017.1, read on the forward strand.
AAAATTTCCGCCTGCAACCAGTGCCATTGCCCTATAACCTCAACAAAGCCATGATCACACCAGGTCTGTTCCCTCCTGCTACCTCCCAAGCTTAGTAAATAAACTTCCTGCTTTTGCTGAAGTACAGACAAACACACTTTTCAGCAACATGACAGTGAAAGCTGCAGTCCCTCTTCCACTCACCAGCATATTTGTAAGAACATTCAATTAATGTGCCTAGCCTTACCACTAAAGTGAAATTCTGATTTTATCATAATACACAGCTTGACAATGTCTCACTAATAGAGTCAAAAGCTCCACAATACCTGCCCTCCCGAAATCAAAAGCCACTTCCTCAAGGTTAAAAAACTCACATTGCACTGCTGTCTCCACTACTTGCATGTAATTATATCTTCTGTGTAAGTTTGTGTGTGTCTTCCTCATCTCACAGCAATTCATAGGGACATACTCAGGTGGCATACTCTTGTGCCAGCCTTTGGAAATTGTCTGTTTTCTGTGAGATTAAGTTCTTCCCACCTAATTAAAAGAATTGCTCAAATTTGGCAAAATTAATTGAATATACTATTAGCTAATTTATTTTTAGTTAGACCTGAGGGAAAATCCAATTATAGATGACAAAGTTCTACAGTGCATCTCCATCTTTTCCTTTCCTCTCAAGAAAATATTTCGGATAAGCCAAATCCTTCTAACATTTCCCACCTCCAACACACTACTACCACTGCAGGCTGACTGGAGAGCTGCATATGACCAGCCTACAAACCAGGGTGACCCCAAGGAACTGAAGTGTGGGTGGTGGACATGGCTCTGGGTGCTGGCAGCTCCCTCCACCAGCTGTGCACCACTTTCTATAGCAGCACTGTCTGCCCCCACTGGTGCACATATGGGAATTTAGAAGAATCCCATGATGGCTTAATTGAATATTCGCTTAGGAAAAATGTCTTTGAGGGTAAACATTCCTTTGCAGATTGATGGGTACCACAGTTCTTCATTCTTCTTCAGTCTTCATAGTTATCCACCTCAATGGCCTTTAGACTCCCTGGTATTTCTAAGTTGAAGCTCTTCTGATGCTGCATTGACAGTTTCCCCAGCCAGAACTTTTGTCTTTGTATGAAAGAGCAGCCCTATCAGCCAGGCTTTGCTGGGAGTGCAGTGAGGAGCACAGTGGATGGACTGCACACACACAAACTGAAACTTCCCTGCTGAAACACCTCAACAGCTCAGTTTTACCAGCCAGCAGCTGATGAGCAGGGACATGATTCTCCCCTCACAAATAAGGAGAAGGTGAAATAAAAACAGTTCTGCTGTGTTACCACTCACCTGAGAGGCATCTGGCGTTCAGGTCCAGGGCAGTACATGCACCTGTCAAGTCCACCTCCTTCACAAGTGTAGGATGTTTTACACAAAAGGGCACTGCTCCCCTCCTGAATGTGAGGGATTTTAGACATTCAGGCATGTGGAGATACGGAATACACTACAACTTCAGAGACTCCTCCTGCCTGAATTTGCCTTGGATTATCAGCAATGCAGCTTCTTCTGCTGTTTGCCCTCTTGTTTGATCCAGCATGTGCTGAGGGAAGGAAGGAAGTTTCAGTGTCACAGTTTTTATGCACAGGTAAAGACAAGCTATTAGTAGCAAAGGTGTGTTTCCAAAGGAGGCTAACTAACCACACCAGAAATATATACACAAGACAACTATGATGTGTTGCACGGTATAGCTAAACTCTCAGTTTATTCAGGTGAACAAAGAGGAAAAAGAAAGAAAAATTTTAAAAAAGGAAAAGAAAACAGTGAAAAGAAGATATCAGGCTGCTCTCCCAAATGCACATCATAATTACACTGGCTGGTTGCTGTGTGCCCTTCTGCAGACTCAAGGCCAAGTTCACAGCCTATCCAGAGGCAGAAAATGTCAATGACTATCCAGAGGGTTGTCATTCTGCTGTGAGAAGTTTCTCTGCCCAGACTGAAAATCTTGTATTCAGTAGCCTGCATGAAAACTGGATGATGCTGTTTTTATCTGGCCATCCTCTGCACGTGGTTTCCAGACCACATTTGCTTCACTATAGGGCAAACCACACCCTCACACCACTTCAGCATAATAGCAAGTGACCTCAGGACTCTACAAACCCCTCAGGGCTGGTGAGAGCAGCCCTGCACTGTAGGGTGAGGTTTGTTGCCTTTTGAAGGGTCACCTGCAGACCTGGACCAGCACAGGCTCTTGCAGGCACAGCCTCTGCCAAGCAGCTCCCCACAGCCATCTCACCAGCTCCCAGCTGAGCACACCAGCCACTGTCCCGAGGCCTGGAAACAAAATTCCTCAAAGACTTACTGATGCTCCCAGCAGCTCTGCACAGCTGCTGAGTGTCTGGCACTGGGGAGAGATGGTTTGCAGCTAAATGTTCTGCTGGTGCCTGCAGGGCAGTGGTGACCCACTGGAGCTGCTGCTGAACCATTTCCTCTGACCCTGCTGTGGGTGTTATCTTCGTGTACCACTGCAGTGACCAACAGATCCTGCCTGCTGGGACGTGGCTCCTCCACTGGGAAGGCTCGGGGCTGTAATTTGTCAGACCAGATGCAGCTGTCTGTAGGGGTTTTTTTGGGTTTTTTGCAGGTCTCCAATTGCAAGCATGGCAGATGTCTGTTCCAAATACATATCTAAGGATATCCACCCTTTGTTTGTCCTCAGGGGATAAAAAATATTCTTTGGATGCAGTTTGTCTTCTCAGAAAGAGGGGCCTAAGCAAGTTAAGATGACTCATATGCAAGAAGGATCTACTCCTGTCCTTCAGCTGGAAGGAGCACAAAGGGTGCCCAGGGCAGCAGTGGGCACCAGTAGTGTGTGGTCCCATGCAAGCAGCAGAGGTGTTCCCCAATACCCCTCCTGGCTTCCAGGGAATTCTACCTTGGAAGTGCACAGATATCTACTTTGAACACCAGCAGCTTTTCCTCCTGTGAGCACCCTCACAAAGCCCAGAGTACAGAGAATCCTGACTGTAGAAACAAAAATGTGCATTTTTTTAATACACTCAGTGGATATAGTAATTACATGCATCACCTTTTTATGCATATCTTCTCTCCTGGCAGCTCTTCATCAAGCGCTATGTCTGCCTGGGTGAAATGCTGTCGCTTCTCTACTGCAAAGGGATGCATCTCCCACCATCTGAGCTCTCGTTTTCCCTGCATGCCCAGAAGATCTCGCCTAGCGTGGAGAATAGCCAGACATCTGTGCTGTGTGCAGGGTAACAAGTGTCCTCTGTTTTCTCCCATAAGAATGATAAGGCTTTAACTGGATGTACTCAGAAAGAACAAACCTCTTGCTTTGCTATCAGATGTTCTCCCTTATGGAAAATGCAAGCCCCAGGAAATAGTTATGGCTCTACATCATTTCAGACAGGGCCTGGCCCCAGCTAGATTTTCAAAGCCCTGTTAAAAATAGATTTTCACTCCCCAATTTCATTTTCTGTCCAATTTTCTCTCAGTGCAGCACCACGCCCACACTATTTCTCCTTAAACTGAAATGCTTCCCACCACTGCTTCCTTTCAACACCCTTTGCCAGGCTTGTCATTTACTGTACATCTGCATTTTGCAAGCCACAGCCAGCAATCAAAATGACCGAGCCTTTAATGTTTTGCTTAGCACTGGAGGGGGAGAAAGCAACATGTTAAAATGAGCACCAGCAGCTGACAAGGCACCCCAAAACAGGATGGGTGTGAGGCTGAAGGAGCTGTGTGGGAATGCTCTGGTGGCTCTACAGTACTTAAGCACAGAAGACACTGGGGCAGTCTGACACATGGAGGTTATTTAGGGCTAAGAGCCTTCTTAAGGTAAATGTTCTTCTGCAATCACCAGAGAACAAGGTTCATAGACAAGTCAGTATTGCAATTTGGAGAAGAGACTTAAAATACAGTGTGAGCTGGATAAGCTGTAGAAATAGAGTGCAACCAAACTGAGACTTAAGAAGACAGATGTGAAATGTTTCCTGTCTAAAGGAAACATCACTTGCATTAACACAGAAAGCAGGGATGATGCTTTTGCACAGCACAGCCCAGCCTAAGACAAGAGTGGATCCTGAGCATGTGCATCCCAAGCAGGAACATTGCTCATGTGTAAAACTAGCAGGGGCTTCTCCCAAGGCAGAATGCCACAGGTAGGTCTTGGTGTAAGCACAGCATTTATCTGTGGGGCATCCTTCTGTCACAATTGACCAAAAATAATGCTGGAGTAAATTCTGAGAGATAAATTAAAAGAAGTTTGAAATAATCTGACAATTGAAGAAGGTGAAACTAAATGTGTTCAAAAGAAGTAGTAAGATATCCAAAGAGATCAGTGAGGTGTAGAATATTTCTACAATTGCACAGACCACACCCCTACGCACTTAACAAGGACAAAATAACAAGCAGGGCACAAACAGCAAAGACAAGGATGAAATCATATGTTCTTCTAAGAAACCATGCAGAATGTATGCAATTGATAGAAATAAATGTAACATGCTGTGTAGCCCAGGCAGGGCTGTGCTCCTGGCTGCTGCTACTGTGGGCACACCAGCACAGCCCTGATGGCTCCTGCAGCTACAGGGTGCTGCTGCACCAGCTTGTGCCAGCCAGGCCCCCTCCTCCTCCCACCCACGGGAGCCTTGCCCCATTGCCCCTCTGACAACACTTCCCACACTTCATTCAGCGTAATTATCTTAATGAGCATTTTCAACACAGATATCCTTAAAAGGATTTGCTTGCTCAGAACTATAAGCACTTACAAATGTTACTCATCTTGCTTATAGAAGCTTTTTCTCCCCCTTTAGTTTGTATCACAGGTAATCTGTTGAAAATCACATAAATTTATTTTTTGTGGATATCCAAATTGATACATCAGCCAGCACGGAGACCTGCAGAGGGACCTTCCCACAATGTGACACTTCAGTGGGTCCCTCTGTCCTGTGCTGGAGCCAGACACTGTATCTTGCAGAAATGGTGAGCTGTTGTTTTGAAATGCTCAGGAGAAATTGGTAACCCTTTTCCTAACTTCAGGGCTTCCTTTTTTCCCCCAAATGGTGTACTGTGGATATTCTGAAAGATTTATTTAGTTCTTCAGGGGGAAGGTTATGCTATGAAGTAGCCTCCTCCCACAGCACTCTTCTGCAGAGGCTGGGGACCAGGATGCCCCTTGGAAGCCCCAGAGCTTCACAACTCCCCAGAGTTGCTGGGCTTGCATGGCAAAAGCAGATGGATTCATTCACTGGAGCAAGAGATCTGCTGGGAAGTGTCTCACGGGCTCAGGGAGAAAGGACACAAGAGGACTGAATTGTTTATGGTTACAGCTGCCAAATTTTATGTCTGCTTCTCTGTAGTGAGGGTCACGCTGCTCTTGTTTTTCATCAGGCCCTTTGCTGTTTAGTTTAGCCAGCACCCTCCATAGCAGAAACTACTGTGCACATGAACTGGGCTGGGTTATCTCACTTGGAGGCAGGGGACACTCTGCCAAGGTGTAACAAATGCCCATCAGATTTTAAATACCTGACCATACCAATGCACCAAAGACCCTTCTTCTGTACAATGATAATGAGAGGCCTGCACATATTACATGGCAGAAGGGGTGTCTCAGAATCCCAATAGATTCCCTCCAACATCTGCTCAAGAATAGATTTTTCTTCTGCTTTTAGTATTTCTTTTCAGTTTGAAGAGAAGAAAACAAGCAAAACCACAGGGTACAGTAAACTGCTCAGAAGGGCAATGATCTGAAGTTGTAGAAATCACCACAGTGCTGTGTTAGGACACTGGGAATTCAAAATGTTCAACAATAAAAGGACAGCTTGCATTCAAAGGTGACATTCAAAGCAATTCAAACGGCATAATAAAGCAGTAGGTAATGAGGTACACAGTTTGTATCAAATGTCCTCTTATTAAAGAGCTGCTGAGTGTGCTATGCAAAAGGATTTAAAATAGACATTTCTGGTTAATCAAGGACTTGTTTCTAACATATCTTCCTTTTTGACTGTTCCTGTAGTCAGGGAGGTCATATCATAAGGCTAAATTTGTGACGACATAGCTGTTTCCATGGTAGCAAACTATTGTCATAAACACTGAGCTTTATGATTTCACAGCTGGATTAAGAAAAAAAGAGAATCAGGCTGGAAAGGGAGGAAGATTTTTATTCCAACGATACTTAGGGGAATACAGAAGATTGCAGGCAAAGAAAATTGCTTTTTGCGTAAATGTTCTTTTTTAAGTTTACCCCAGTGTGAAAGCCCTTTATAAGGGATATAATTTGGGTAACGATCCCTCTCCTATTTAAATGCTCACAAGGCTAATGAGCAAGCTTGTCTATTTTTGGAACACTTCAGCAGTAAGGCTGGATGTTTTGCAGCGGGAAGCCAACAGTATTGAAATGTGTTTTCTGCACTTTCTTGAAAGCTCCTGACCCCTTCCTCCATGATTTTCTATCTATTAAGCAATGTACAGGTGAGGTTGGGTTATTTATGAAGGTGAATAAACCCCACCAGCCGCCCTTCACCTCCTCATTACTTGAATTATGGCTTCTTTTTGTCAATTATGTTGACAATTATCTGTGACTGCTGAATGGAAATGACTGTCAAAATGGACAGATTGAAATGCAATTGTGTTTTCAGGAAGAGTTGTTTTCCTGACATGGTGATTTATGTCCTTAAGTTAAATCAGTATTGATAATTATCAATAGCCCTTGAATATGCAAATGCAGTCAAAGAGATTTGGTTGTGGGAGGCCAGAAGTGGCCTGTGCTGCCAGACCACCAGAAGGTGTAATATACCATCACACCTTGGATGACAGCACTCACTCTGCCAAGGGCAATACCCAGGACAGCTTTGCAGGCATGAATCTCCATTCCTGTGTTCCCAGCCCCTCTATGGGTAAGAGTAAGGCCTGGAGAGATCCCTGGTGCCCATCACTTGCCATGGGCAAGCTCCACTCCAAGCCCCATCCAGTTCTGCCTCCAGGGGAAATAAGGATGGGGTGACTTGATAAGTCTCTCCAGGGAGAGGGGTAAAAGACTCAGTTGTCTGACAGCCCTCAGACGTCCCTGGAGGGGTTTTTGGCAGGTGACTGACTCGTGTGAGAGGGCTCCCTTCATGCAGCTACAGTGGAACAGGGCAACCTCCATCCTCGCTGTCTGGGAAGCAGCAGCATCACACAATGAAACATACACTATTCCTATAGGAATACAAATGATAAAGCATCCTGTGTTGGCCTCCATCAAAGACAGAGCTCAGAGCTACAGGAAGATTATTACTGTGTGTCCTAGTGATTCCCCTGGAATTTCTACAGCAGAAACAAATTAAACGTAATTCATCTTACAAATAATTAGCACATTTCATTTCAAGAAATCCCAGCTGACTTTACCTACTAGGCACTAGATTAGTATGTCCTGCCCTAAAAGGCATCTGACATTTAGCTTTCTAACAAAGAAAATTCATGTGCAGGTAATCTAGCTTGTCACAATATAAAATATCAGCGCAGGCAGTGATACAGGCTGCAGAATTTCTTCCTGAGCCACTCCAAAATGAAAATGTTTTAGAGCATGAAGGCTGGGCAGTCACAGATCCAGCGTGCTGATGTAGCCCAACTTTATTGAGTATTAAAGTCTCAAGGGAGTTTTTTATTTTCTGTGAAAGAGATCCAAAATAAACAGAAAGGTCACTTTGTAAGGCTGCATCCTTCCCATGAGATGGCAAATGGCCTTGCTCTGCAAGCTGGAATTTCTAGGTCTGGATACAGAGAGCTGTACACTAGAGGTCACTGCTATAATAAAGGAAAGAGCTATCTAGCAGCTAAGGCACCCTATTTATTGTAAGGTGACTCACAATGAAAAGCAACAGCTAACTGAATTATACTGTATCAAGTGTAAAGAATCACTGAATAATGCCTATTCAGCTGTGGATGGAAACTGAGATAGAGATTTTTGGAGAAAGGGGATAAAGGCAGATATGGGGACCCTTTATTTTGAAACACCAGTTCACTTTTATCAGTTTCTATTGTTTTAATTGGAACTGGATAATTATGTCAGCCTGTAGGATTTCTGTCATACTAGTCCTCTTCCTTTCTTTTTTTTTTTTTCTCTCTGAAATGGGTACAGCTGGGTTGGCTTAGTCTTGACCAAAAGTCCAATTCTGCCTTTATCTCTGACATTCAAGTTCTGCTAAACTATATTTGCAATAAATGGCCACAAGGAATTTTAATATGAATCTAAGATGCAAAGAAGTGCGTAATTAGTTGAGGATTACAGATGGGATGCCAAAGAAATAGTTTCCTGTAGAGAGATTGCCACTGCTAACTGTGTGCAAGTCAACTTATCCCGAAGCTTCCCAAGTCTCCAAGCATGCTTGCTTTCTTGTATCTGTTTCTGTAAGCTCTTAATTAGTATCTGGGACTGTTTGTTTAATGAGGCATCCCACACTGTGGCAGTGTAGCTTCTCTTGTTGCTGAGCAGAGATGATCAGCCTCACTTTTCAGCCTCTATTTTCCAAGCTTGTGTCATAATGTTATGGTGCTATTTGAGTCTCTTTTTTCCCAATCTAGCTGAATTATTAATTTCATTCAGGATCAAGCCATGTAACCTGTCCAGAGCCTGTTTGCTGATGATTCATGACATTTCCTGTTTTGTTTCCTTTATAGGAACCGTGGTTCCTGATGATTTTGCACATCTTCATGTGGCACTTCCTGTGCAGGGAACTTCTTATCACAGTAGACAACAACATATTTTGTCAGCTGTTTCTCCTTATTCAGTCTTAGTTCCAGCATTTCACATCCTTCTGGCATCATTTTATCCCATGCTCATAATTTTCATAATTTCATTCTTCTCTTGCATCAAATGGCATGGCAGGGATATGACAGCAAAAGGTATTTTTGTACTGGGCAACATCTCACAGTCGTGGCCCATGTCTGTGCTCACTTCCTGTAAGAACTCTCATGCTTCATCTTGGTCAGGTGTCATATACCAAGAGACAAACTCATCATGACTACAGAAGCCACCTAAGCTCTAAGCAGTTTCTGCACAGATCTCTCCATCTCTATAAACTCAGTTTTATATATTTGTTTTGTAGCTATCATCTTTTTTATCCCTAATGAATCTTCCTTTTTCCTTGCTTGTTTTCTGTAGCTAAGGAATAGTTTAAGAATTACTTTTCAGTTCCTCTGACAATACTATTCAAATATCTGCAAATTATTTCTTTCCTTCTGAAATCTGATATGCTGTTACACTTTTTAGGCTTCATATCTTCAACTGAAACTTACAGTAACTTTGTAAAGATACTTCAAATTATAGGTTCAGGTACAGTTCAATCTTTGCCTGTCTTTTATTTCTCCTATGCCTTTTCCAGCATGATCATTTCAAAGGTTTCTTACATCTTCTTGAGAGTCCACTTTCACTTTGTATACACCAGAAACTGTTTCCACATTCATCTCAATGCTATGAGTCTCTCCCTGCCCAAGAAAAGAATTATTGGAAAGAAATTATTAGGGTTTATTTTGGTCTAGTACTTTTCATTTAAAGTAGCATGTGTTACTTAAAGCATGCAGTGTGCTAGAGCAAATTTTGGGAAGAAGCAAACTAGACCTACAAGTATTGGTAGTGTATTACATGAGTATCAAGACTGCTTTCTACCAAAATGTCTCTGGTTGTGTCCATTACCTTCCTACACTTCTTTGTAATTGAAAGCAATCTTGCTGTGAAGCTGTTGAAAAGTAGACAGGCTAGGGGGGAAAAAAAGATTACCAATTCTTTTCTGGGCCCTGAGCTGAATTAGCAAGCTGTAATATGTTGGCTGTTTGGAGGAATTCCCCTCATAGCAATTCCTCCAGCATTGCTCAATAATTGCAAAGTTGTTCTAGCAAATACATAAATTTTTCCTGCCATGCCATACATCTGCTGTGAAAGGAAGTCCCCACGACAGCCCCATGAGCATCCCAGGGTGTCCTTCTCTGCTGTTCCCTCTGCCACAGTGCCTGTTCCCCAGCCCCAGGGAGCCTGAGCCAACTGGTGCTGTTGCAGCCACCCAGCCACTTCCTCCTCTTTGTCATCCACTGCCAGGCACCCTGCTGGCACCCAGCCTGCAGCATCTCTCCAGGCCTCCCTGCAGTACAAATAAATAATAAGCAAGGGGGTTGCCTCAGAGCTGCTGGCCAGACGGTGTTTCCAGGTCAGCAGTTCCCTCTCTTGGAGCTGTGAGCTTGGAAGCACTCATGTCAGTGACACTGCCACTTGAGGCCAAGGAAGAACAAGGTCATGAGAAGACAAGTTTAAAAATCAGTGCTTCAGACTGCTCATTTTTCTCAAATGGGGCTTTCCTTCAAATGCTTTTATAAATTATTGCTCACTCTCACATGTCCAATGTGTTATAAGAAATAGGGGAGACTGCATTTAGGTTGGGTGTCTTTTGATGCTGTTACATGCAGTAAATCCAGAAGCTGACTCCATTTCTAGGCCGGGGTGCTGTAAATGCTCTGAATCTACACACACTCTCCATTCTTTCATCTGTACATCTCTGCATACATGGTTTATTCAGCTTATACCCCTACTCCGGCTCTTTATTTGAAGGTACTTGGGACCCTGAGATCTCCAGGAGATTTTGCACATGAGCAGTCACATTGTCTGGAAGGCTTTTTGGTGACGTGCACATGACACCTAGGGAGGGCAGAGCATTTGTCAGAAAACCACAACAGGAGTGATTCTGAAATTTAATCTTAAAACAGAAGCAGGCTACATAGCTGGCACCTTCATTCATTTTTCTAATTCATACAAATTCAACCTGCAAAGGAGTGGTTTGGAAGACACTGGTAAGCCTTGATTATAACCTAGCCTACATTAAATTCCAACTCCACATTTTATATAGTACTTTTGTTATGTGTCTATTTTTCCCTTTTGCAGTAACAGAAATTTCAAGCTTGTATAAAAAGGGAAGAATAAGTGAATCATTAGTTGTGCTGCTTCATCACTTATTTACCTGGAATGCATGAAGATACATGGCTGCATTTTTAATCTCAGATCTAAATGTTTCCAAAGCAGGGGTGGAGGAAGGACAAACGCCCTAGTTAGCTTGAAGATGGAGCTGGGATGAGATCTGGGACACAGCTCCCTGCAAGCACAAGGACCTGACCTTAGTGACCTCCCAAGTCCTTTCCAGGCTGGGATTTCCACATTTGCTTTATCCAAGTTCCCCAGCGGGTCAGTCTGATCGCAGCACATTTCTCCCCGAGCGAGTTCATGCTCTCACATGGTATTTGTATGGATGAAGCTTTTCATTGTTTTCAAGTGTTGTCAAGGAGTAGGATTGCAACTGTACACACGAAATTTCATCATGTCACTTGGCTGCATGCTCCTCGGGGCTGGGATGGAAGCGTATGATGAATTTTTGGATACTGAACAAATCACTATTTATATTTAGCATGTTGTACTGCTGAGCCATGTAAATTTGTGTGTAGAACTTCATTGTTTGAATGGTTTCGGTTTTATTTTTTTCCCAGGTAGGCTTTTGAAAATGCTAAGGTCCTGGCATCAACTTCCTTATTACCGTGTTCTTGCTGTTTTCCAAGGATGTTTTTGGAAAGTTCTTGGAGACTAATACCAGACTACGCAGACAGACTCAGAAACCACAGAACTCAGTCATTTGAGACATTCTCAAGCTTTTGGGACAGGAAGCTCTAAAACACTTAGATTCCCCCATAATCTAGGTTTTTCAAGGGAACAATGTGTGCCTATGTTATAAAAGCAGCCATGTGGCCCCAGGGCACTGTCTCTTTAAGTAGCACATGATGGCCACCACTGTACAGGACATCTTTATTGGGAACAGCAAGTAGGGCTAGTGTAGAGCCCTTGGAAAAGTCTGAGATTACTAGAGAGGTCCTCTGAGCAGTAAGCCTTCTCAGAGGGACTTTTACAAACCATTTTCAAAGCTCTTTATGTTCACAGACTGTAGCCAACACAGGGCTAAGCTGTGGAGGCTCCTGAGCCTCTGTGACTGTGGAGGGAAGGCTCCCCCTGGTTTGCAAAGGATCAGCAGTAAGCCGGCTGTTGTTCAGCCAAGCCATGCATTTGCCCCACATTATAAAGGAAAGATCATGGCTCATCACAAGGTCTTTCATTTGGCTCTCACCTGCTATTCCTCCTTCCCCATCCCATTTTTCCTGACCAAAATAAAAGTGCATTGATTGTAAGCATATTGCCATCCTTCGTGTGAGGAAAATATGTCAAAACAACAGCAAGCTATCTGCAAAGGGTAATATTAACAATGTTTCTCTGCCTCAGAGGATCCTGGAGAAATTAATTAATTTATTTGCAAGATGTTCTGACTGGAGTAAGGATCCCATAATTAAATTCCACTTACGCATTGTCAATGCTTTTATGTGCTCTTTGTAGAAAACAAAGAAAAACATAAACATGCAAAGGTACTCAATTTAAAATAAAACACACAAGAGACTGTTGTGCTCACAGAGATTATTTTATTTTTTCTCAGGCTTTGATTGCCCAGATCACTTTCTACAGACATGTGACATTTCATAAACTGCAGCTCCGTGACTACAGGGATGTGGGATTTCTTGGGACAGCGCAAGGTGACATGTGCCATCCTTACCCATGGCTGTGTAACTCTCTTTAATGGATGACCACTTGCTGCCATGCCACCCTGGCAGGACAGGTGCCTCATCCCCCAGCTGCAGTCAGACTCCCCTGCTGCAGGAGACTTGCACCATGCCCTGTCTCACTTTGGGAGACCCTTAGCTCTGAGGGGCTCTGACAATTAATTACTAGAGTATCACCAAGAAATTTGCAGAGACAAGGATGGGGGAGAACACCCCCCATCTCAAGGCTGTGAAGAAGTATTGCACAAGCAAGGAGGAAGGAAATTCTAACAGCAAGGTCCTGGGACTCCCTGCCTCCATAGGGGATGTGCTTTGGGACCATGAGTATACATGTATAACCAGAAAACTGGTTAATCAAGTCATTTAAGAGATGCACAGGATAGAAGATACAACATCTCAGTCACTAATCTGAAGGACTTTAGTTTTAGCAGAGCTGCTGAGGCAAAGTCTTAAGAAGTCTCTTAATGAAAACCATTACCTGCAATTATCATCACCACTGACCCCAGTGTGAATCTGCATTTCTGTGAAGTGTGGATCAAAATTTTTGTTTATCAGAAAAATAAATTTTTGCCACTGTGTTTCACACAGAATAGTGCTAGGTTACCTGCAGATTTTAAGTGGGAAGCACTGTAGAAAAATTAGCTCAGTGGAAGGTGCTGATGGGGCTGATCTTGACAGCATCTGAAGGAGATAGACTGCCTGCAATCTAAAATCAAACTAATTTTTTTAAAACGTTTCAGGGAAAAAGGTGAAGGAACACACCACAAAGCACAGCTCTCTCATGGCAAGTCCAGAGAAGCACGGGGCTTGAACTTCTTGGACTCATTTGCTTCTAAGAAATACATGTCTACAAAAAGCAGCTTTATATTGGGCATTTCTGTACCCACTGTTTCCTTTCAGACTGGACAAGGATGACCATTTTTCTGTTTGATTTGAAAGAAGTCTTCTCAGAAGAATACTCTTTGTCCTAACAGCCGGGCAAGAAAAATGTATATGTCAACACAGAGGAACAGAGAGAGTCAGATCATCAGCTCTGGTAAAATTAGAAAGCAGCACAATGAAATCTATTAATGCTATTCATAAGCAATAGGGACTGTAATATAAAACTAAAGAAACATAAAAAGCATAAAGATTATAACAAGTTAATCAGAAATAACAGCAGCAGGGGACTTGCTATGCCAAGAACGTATTTCACTTCATTGAATATCATACTTACAATGAACTATTCTGGACAATAAATTGCAATATGAGCATGAGGAATCTGGAAAGTTAGAGAGCTGTCCCATTTTAGTTTTTGGAGTAGTTTTGGTTCGGAAAGAAAGATAACAGAATGGGATACATCCCTCAGTTTGTGATCACATGGAGGATACCCACCTACAAGCAAATCTGTAGGTCCTTGAGATTGCTCTTACTAGCAGAGGGCAACACTGAAGGCACTGCCTGAGAAGCTGCCATCAAGAAAAGAGACCACTAATCTTCTAATGATCCATGAAGAAAACTCGACACAGAGCTACAGCCAAAAAGCACAGTCAGCAATAGGTACTTCTTGCAAGGAAGACAGCAGTACTTTGACAAAACACAAGAAAAGATTCAAGCTCAGAGGTTAAAGGGGTCATCCGATGGTGCTGCTTGACCACAATGTCAGTGATTGCATCCTGTTGTGGTCTCACCCCATCCAGCAGCCAAGCCCCACGCAGACACTCCCTCACTGCCCCACCAGCAGTATCAGGGAGAGAATCAGAAGAGTAAAAGTTGGAAAACTCATGAGTTGAGATGAAAGCAGTTTAATAGGGAAAGCAAATGCTGCGCAAAACCAGCAAAGTAAAACAAGGGATTAACTCACTTCTTCCCATGGGCAGGCAGCTGTTCAGCCATCTCCAGGAGAGCAGGGCCCCATCACATGCAATGGTGACTGGGGAAGACAAACATCATCACTTCAAATGCCCCCCCTCTTCTTCCTTATTCCCTCCACTTTATATAATTCTTATTTACATAATGAACATGATGTCTCATGTCTGGAATATCCCTTTGGTTCGTTGGGGTCACCTGTCCCAGCTGCGTCTCCTCCCAATTTCCCATGCAATCCAAACATCCTTGCCAGTGTGGCAGCATGAAAAGCAGAAAAGGCCTTGGCTCTGTGTAAGCTCTGCTCAGCAATAACAAAAACATTGCTATATTATCAACCCTGTGTTCAGCATAAATCCAAAACACAGCCCAATACTAGCCCCTGTGAAGAAAATTAACTCTACCCCAGCCAAAGTCAGCACACATCCCCAGTCTTCTCCTTTGACAAGTAAGAAAGAAGTCATGAGGATTTGGAGGTTTGTTTTTATTTTTAAAAGAAAAGGATTTGGGCATTCTCCCTTCAAAACAGCACAGACTTAGAACTTCATGGCTATGCTGCATATGTGTATTTGTGTGCTGGGCCATGGGAAGCAAAATGTGTTAGGAAACCAGAATAGTAAATTTTAATTTAATTTACCCTACCCAGTGTAGAAAAGGGATCTAACTGTTTCCTCACTACTTAAGCAATCTTTCCCATTGAACACTACCTCACAGGTCATACACCTCTTTTCCAAACATAACACTGCTTCATAATAAAACTTAGGAAAACATATTGAAAGGTCAAAATAACAGTAACAAGTTCTAAACTATTTTACTTATTCGAGGTTTCTATTTCCAATATCCTCTCTTTAATGTTCCACTTTCAATATTTACATATACTTTTGCAAACTTTATTAGGGTGATATTTTGAGTTTGGGTGGACAGTGTTAAAGTGTTAATCCCTGCGTGCATTTAAACACCCCAGTCAGACTGTGTAACTAAAATATTTAATGTCTCTGTGTCTCTCTCCACTTTCTTGTGAGCAGTTTTCCTTAAACTAACCCTGAGTGCCCTAGCAGAAGCTTATTTCTCTGTTGAGATGTTCTGTCAGCATCAGTAGGTATTTTAACCTCATCACAGAGGGGCTAAGCTGGGATTGGTCCAGATAATGGAGAGCTCCCAACATGAAGTATTCCTTCTGATGGAAACCAGACCATGGGGAGCAAAAAGAGAGTTACCTGTGTTCAGGCATTGTCCCCACTAGTTTGAGACATTCTCCAGTGTCCTGCCATCAAACACAAGTTAAAATATCTTCTGGGAGGTAATCAGAGACACTCATGGAAGTTGCATCAAAGGAAGTTTCCAATTCATTATTCTGAAAACTGTGCCTTTAAGCAATTTTCCCAAGAGCATAAAAGAGGCCAATGCATAGCTAGAAATGGGATTTTGGTCTTCTAAAGAAAAGCATAAAACCCACCCCAGACTTCAGTTCTTCAGCATCACTCACTTTTCGGAGACTCAGACCAAGGTCTCATGGTTGAGTGTGAATCCCACAGCTCTGGCTTTAGGAGTTGCTGCCCATCTGTGGAGATGCTGAATTTGTAGTGTGCAATATTCATAGAGCACATGCTCTTCTCAAACTGCTTATGATCTCTTTCCACACTGTTTATCACCACCTCTCTGTCCCTGGTTATCTCCTGCCATAACAAAGCAAGCAGAGTAGAACGTACTGTCACGAATCTTTCAGTCCCCTGCGGCAGCTCAGTCTTCATCACTGGATGCTGCATTGAGAAAGGTCAGATTTGCCCTGACCTGTCCCACCCGTCGAGGAAATAGCTCCCCAAAAAATAGGTGATAGAACATGACAGGGGTAAAAATGTAGGAGGAAAATTGCAGCAGAGTCTTATACTTCCATGTGTTGCTATTATGATAATATTTGAGGGAAGTGGGCAGATTACAACCTCAGACTTGCCCAAAGGGAAAGTAATTCTGCTTTAGGTTAATCCTCACTGAAGCTTGGTAGAGCAATGTTACCTTGTGCTGAGGAAGGTTATAAATGGGACTTTGACAGCTTGGCTAACAGGCAGGTATAAAATGAATTTCTGCTAACATGATTTTGTGCTGTCTGTTCCTTTGCAACCAAACAATATTTCTTATGATATCACATGAAATGATAGTCTCTTAATTGTAACCTAAAAGCTCGGAGTCCTTGATGGATCCTGAGGCTTCTGTGACAAAAAAAAATTTTGGTAATGATTCCAATATGAATGAAAAATTTCAAATAGTAAAGCTTCTCATACAATTTCTCTGTTCTAAGCTGTCTCTCTTATCCCAGTTTTAAAGCTTTTTCTGACTCTGTCAAGGAATGCAAAGCCCTACAGGATTTTTGCTGCAGTCTCCAAACTTGTGTGGCTATTGTAAATTGAGAGTGCTGGTGGATAGAAAGAACTGTTCATTTTCTGAGCACTACACCAGCTTCTGCATATCCTCTCCTATGTCCTACTGCTCTGCCTGAGCTACAAGTGGAGTTACACATATGCTTTGGCTGTGGTTCCTGCGTCTTCAATGAAATAATTAACACTTCCAATTGTGCACATTCAGGATGCAAATTCAGTAACTTCAGCTTTCTCTCTTGGACTACAGGCTTCAGCACAGGGATGTTACTACAGGAAACCTTTGCACCTTTGCATAAAGGACGTTACTTTTATCTGCAGGAGTAAAGGAAGTCACAGTTTCCCCTGCACATCTGCAGTGCTTCATCTGCTCTCATCAGCACTTCGGTACATGGAACACAAAGACATGTTTTCCTCAAAGGGGAGCAGTGGGTCCAGGCTGAGGCACTTCTGTGGGCATCCACATTGCCCCTTGGCACTGACCGGTGATGGCAGCCCAAGGCACCGGAGGCACCAGCACCACGGGGAAGCTCACACAGCGCGACCAGCTGCTCACCAGCAGCGCCTCCGGTCACTCCCACAGCTCAGAATTTCCCTCCCCACGTCTTCTTAGCACAAACAACAAGGTCCTGTCACCTGTGTTTAGGAAGAAGGGAGGAAGACCAGGAAGAGCCTTGCAGCCTGCTCCCCAGAGACTCCGCCTCGCCCCGGCTTCCGCTGCACACTTCGGACGTGATGGATGGAGGGGTCGGTGCTTGGAGACCGGATGAATCATATTTTCCATGTTCAGCTGTAATCTGAGTAATTTCTTTATCACAGGGCAAAATGCATTAAAGCCCAGGCGGCTGCAGCGCTCTGTGGGCTGCATTCTGGTTTCCTTTGCCGCCAGGACACAGTGCCAGCCAGCTGCTCCTCCTTGTGCATCCCGGCACTCACCTCTTGTCTGCTGTCTCTCTTCTTTCCCTCTGGTGCAGCAGGGCTCAGGGGTGCTGAGAGATGATAACTCCTGCTCAGTTGCTCACCTTTGTGCCCCAGTAATACGAATCAGCTGGGAAAATAACACAGAGAGCATTAGCAAAGTGCTTCTCTCATCTGCAGCCCAGAAGCGTATTTGGCTTCTCCCCACCCTGCCTTTCCTTTAGGAGGTTTTGGTTCCTCCTGCTGAACGTTGCTGCAGAAGGAGATGGACCCTGAAAACAGGGAGCTGAAGCTGTGTGATGTTCCCTGCTCAGCTACTCCTACCTGCTTTGGCTGTGGAGACAAGAAGTGGCTGTACCTCTGAACTGAGCATGAAGTTTCCACTCCTGAGCATATTGCCAGGAAATGCTGTGTGCGTCTGTCAGCCTCACCAGGGCCCAGAATAGCTGTGCTCTCTGCCTGCCCCAGATCTTCACCACCCGTGTGGATTTGCTTTTTTAATCCTGTCACAGCCCTCACATGAGCTGCCCAACTTAAAGCAAATTTCTTAGTCATCTCTCTATCTACCAGGCATAATGTCACACCGGTCGCTGTGCCTTTCCATGTCAGGGAGTCCTAGTTTTGACTCTCTAGCTACCCCTCCACTAGTTAGCAATGTGGTGTCATGGCTCCTCTCCTGGGGTTTTTCCACACTGTCAAACTCTCACTGTGGTTATGTTGCACAATTCAGGCCAACACCCCACAGTACCCAGGACCAGCCCGGGGTTAGCAGGGAGAGGTGCCATCCTTAACAGACAGAGTGGGTACAATTAGCCTGATCTGGAGGGTGAAAGTTTCTGCTCTGAGAACACAGCCCATGCTGTGCCCCAGTGACAGCAAACAGTCCATTTTGTGGATTGGGATAAGAACTAGAGAGCCAAACTTCTTCCTCTGTAGAGTTGCCACCCTCTGACCATCACTGGATGACACCCCTAAGTGGGCTTCACCTCACCAGCCTTTGGCTGTTTAAATCTAATCATCCACTAGTTTCCCTCTTAGTAAAGGAACAGAAACAGGAACCTAAAATAGATGGGGTGAGTCACCAACAGGAGACATCTGTTACTATCCACTAATTAAAGACGGAGCCAAGAGAACTAACTCAGACAACTTTCTTCACCCAGCTACACTTGGGTGACATGAATCTTCCTTTATGTGGTTTTCCCTCTGCCTAGCCTACCGAGTCCTAGGAAAAGGCTTTGCAACATGCATGTTTAACAAGCTCATTTGTACAAATGTAGAAATGCAGAGTCTCATAGGGCCTTTTGAAGTGATCATTCCCAACCTCTGAATAACTATTTCTGCAGAATTAACATTCTGAACATTTGCTTTCCAGAGGAATATATGTCATGCCATACAATCTGTGATGTGCGATATTATAGATTCACATAATAAACTAATTTCAGATATATTTTTAACCACTATGTTTGTTCTCTGAGTTATACCACATGGCTGAAGGAAAATACACATTTATGTTCATCAGAACACACAGCTCAAGCAGCAACGTATCAGTAGTAGTAACTCTGACCAGCATATGTAAGAATATGTTAGCAGTGCCATCATTTTATACCCACTGAAGGTGGCATTTGTGACAGAATGAATAAATGAGAAGCTAAAAGTGGTTCTTCCTGAGTCGTGTTCTTTTCCATTTTTCCATTGTTGCAGCAGGGATGAGAAGGAGCATCAAAAGAATGCATGTTTCCTTCTCCAAACTTTTGGTATGACAATTCTCTTTGAAACAGGAAATAAAACTCATTTTCCTCATGTCTCCATGTGCTCACAAGTGTGTGAATAAATATAAGCTGGCACTATTTCATTTTGCACCGTCAAGCTTTTGGCACATCTCATGAAGAAAGGAACGATTCACAAACCATGTAAGTCTCCCTAAAACACACATCATAAAACCTGTGGTGTGTTCCTAGCCACTGTACACGCTGTTTGTTCCACTTACTCTCTTCCAGTGTTAGCCTTTCAAAATCCTCTGATTTTCCCCCTCTCACTGAATGACATTAGTTACTATGGAAACTGATCTGTGGATACGGAACTTGGTGATACCCACATGGAAGGGATGCTTCCCAGGAACCTAAATATCGACTGGATGGTTTTATGCCAACACTGCATATGGCATAGACTTTGTGAAAACCCACAGAAGGTCACTGAGGCAAAAGAGGTATCAGCTGAGGTTGTGATGAAAGAAAACCCAGATCCACCCACTGGTATGTTTGGCAGTCCCATGACCTTCCTGGTGACACAGCCCTGTGACTCAGAGGGAGAAGAACCAGAGACAGGCTGTGCTGTACCACAGGACTGTGGAATCCTCCCAGGAACTGCTCCTTACGGAGAGAAACACACAAGGTCACTACAGCTTTTGTGGTGAGCTTTAATGATGCTTACCAGAGAACTGTTAGCTAAAGTTAATAGTAATTAAAGCAAAAAAAATGCCATACACAGCACACCAAAAATATTTGTGACCTAGCAGTTTCAGGGAGGTCCTTTCTCATAGCACAGAAATTCACTTATTGCAAAAAACACTTTGTGAAGATACACTTGGATGGGTGGTACTTAGCTGTGTCACTACGAGGAGAGAAACTTCTTAGAGGGATTAGGTTCACCAGAAAACAATGGCAACAAAGAGAAGAGCACCCTGCTCTCAAGTAGGCAGCACCCAGCAGGGGAGTAGAATCAGGCAGCAGCAGGTACCAGTCCCCTGGTGGGTGTCATTCTGCACTTCCCTGGAAATGACCAGCCCCACCCGGCCACGTGGGGTTGCCTCTGGGTCTCATTGCTCAATAAACGCTGTTTTCTTGTAATAAACTTACCAGACACCACCTCCCTCAGTGCAGGCCAGAGACCAGGCAGAGGCATGTAGGGAGGATAGGGTTCCCTTTGCTTCTGGGCAGAGGGAAACGTGAGGGGCAGGCAGAGAGGCAGCACTGCAGGGAACATGCCAAAAGACTGGGATTAGGGGACTGGACTCAGCATGATCTCAGCCCAGATTTATGGATTCCCAGCCCTTCTTTTTGATAAAAATGTGAATCCTTTTCTGGAGCAGAGACACACAGGCTGAGTTGACATGACACACGGGCATCATGCTGCAACCAAAAGGGGATGTTTTGGAGCTGCAGTTTTTCTAGCTGTGTTTCCAGAGGAGTAGGAGACATCAAGTGTGTATCAGCACAAGTCACTGCCAGGGCAAATGCTGCCAAATGAGTATTTAGGGAGATAAAATCCTCAGAGTGGAGGGATCATTTGACTTGCTTTGGGTTGGGTTGCTTTTTATTTAGTATGAAATGCCAGTGGTATTTCCATTCACCTACAAACCAGATCAGCTGGCTGCCCTAAAGTATTGAAAATCCCATGTATTTACCTGGATACATAAGGAATAGGTTAGGGGTGCAGGTTCCCTCCTCACCCTTTGCTCCTTACCCCACTGCCTGAGTGTGGATCACTCAGGTTGCCCTTTCTCCCCTTGAGTAGCTCAAGAGGAAAAAGGCTACAGTAGATTTAGCAATCAATGGCTGAGAATAAAATCTGACCCAATTTCAAGCTCCTCTTGAAAGATTAAAAAAAAAAGAAAAAGACAGTCAGTACCTTTTGGAAGTTGGTGCCATTGCGGCAGTAGCAGGCCTAGTATAGGCAGTAAGGTAAAGAGGTACAGATTGCATATTTTAAGTGGAACTAGTCTCAAAAACAACCAAGTAATTTAACACCTTGCGCTGTTCTGTCACATTTTTGTTTAGTAGATACGTGAGAAGTCATCATGTCCCATTTTTAGGTGGCCACCTCCCTGTTCACACTGATCTTTATAACAAGCATACAAATGCCCATCTATATTTAAAGTTATAGAAATTTCAGTGAGACAGAAATTTTAGGCTGAATATGAACAAGTACATAAAGTGATGAGTTTTGACCAGTTTACCTAAACTTTCAGGACCTGTTTTCTCTCGACAGGCTTCCCTCTGGCATTGTCCCCATCCTCCTACTTCCCTACTCCTTCAGGGCATTACAGAACACAGGCCACCCTAGAGAGGGGAGTGGCTCTAACACACTCCCCTGTCATTTCCCAGTGCATCAATTGTAGGGATTTTCCAGAGGGCTTTTTTAGATCCACCTGTTGTTTGTTCAGCCAGCCCCACAGAAACATATAAACCTGTTTTACTTGAAAAGGGAAAGCAGGCAAACCTCTCTGCAATTAGATTGAGCTGTCTGTCTCCTTTCAGCCAAGAAAGAGTTGCCAACCATGTCGAAGGAACAATTTACCTGACTGACATTTGAAGAGGAACAGAGTGAGTCCCCTAAATGAAACTTTCTCTTCAGCCTCAGGAAAAAAATCTGCTCTATTCCCACGGTTTTGGCTGATCCCCTCTGAGTCTGTGTGAGGCATGATGGCTCTGAATTGTTCTTGCTTGAAAAAAACTGTCTGGCCCATCCCTAACCAAAACCAGTATCTAGAATGTGACAGAGGAGCAGCTGTCCAAAAATTAACAAGCTGATGACTCAGATGTAGAAATTAACTGTCAAAAAGTCAGGTTCTAAAATACATGTATTCAAAATTAAGATTAAATAAATAATGGTAGATACCAATAAATAAGCTATTGAAATAGCCTTGATCTGTTTCTGGTATTGCAGAAATCTTGTGTCCTACATACACTCACAATAATAAAAGAGAGAGAGAGAAATTAAGCAACACCAAAAAATAGCAAAAATTGCACTTGATGGGCAATCAACTGGCTGAAATCCATGCTAGTCAGAAAGAGAATTACTACATGTTATAATAAGTTGTGCTGAGGAATAATTGAGTGGAGAAATGGAAAGAAAATTGAGCAGCAACATCCCCCTGTCTTTTCTAACAAGATGTCTCAAAACTTAGCAATACTTTTGAGATGGTAAAAAGTAGCTTCAAAGCAATCAGCAGGAGATCTGACACCCCAGAGCTGCAGAGTTCCAGAGTGAGTGGAAAAAAAGATTCTGAATCTGATTTCCAGCATACTCTGTCCCTATACAAGCAATGCCACAGGAAAAGGCAGTGGAAATTCCAGAGCCAAGACTTGCAAAAGGGTCAAAAAGAAAAGCCAAGACAGGAAAAAGATGAATAGAAGGGCAGCAACATCCTCTGCTCACCTGCATCAACCAGCAAGACCTCTCTTATTTGCATCTGTTTTTGCATACTGATGTGAGCTCTAGACTGGGAGCCAAGGGACTGAATTTTTATTAGGCACAAGCTGTCAGAGCACAGACAGCAGCAGCATAGCAGGGCTTGAACAGCCTCAGTTTAGCTGAGCAGGACCGTGCTGCTCTCTATAAATACACCGTGTGAGGCTAAGCACCAGGGGGAGGGGAGAGCTATTCCTGATGAGAGAGATTTCCCAACGAGAACAAATGGCTGTAAAGGCAGGGCAAAAGTCCTGCCTGCAGAGGGGACAGGCTGTGCCACAGTGGGAGCAGCAGGCCCTGATGCAGAGGATGGGCACGAGAGGCAATTCCAAGCCCTTGGATTTGCCTTGGGCAGCTGTGTGCTCACAGGACTCAGGGCAGCATCCCTCTGCATGCCAGGGGCACCAAGGCTCCCAGCATGGGGGCATTGTCACATGCTGGCACCCTGGTCTCATGTGCCTCTCCAGCAGCATCAGGGATGGTCACACATCCAGAAGGACTTTCCTAAAGACTTTGTCTGGAAAGCCCAGATTTCAAAAGAGGGAATGGGATGTCTCTATGCTGCCAGCAGCAGTGACTGTGAAATGAATATCAAAAATTAAATAAACACTAAAAATTACTCAGGGAAGCACTGCAGCATGATTCTTCACTGCTGGTGTTCAGAAACACTCAGTACACAGCTGGACAAACGTTCCGCTTGAACAGCCAATTATCAGACTTGAATAATAGCCATGTTTCTCTTTCCAGGACAGCCACAGAGCAGAAGAACAGGGAAAGAAGGAAAGCCCCACCACAAAGGATGGCAAAGAAAGCAACAAATGGGACACC
Organism: Petroica traversi; assembly: GCA_025920805.1. Taxonomy (NCBI): domain Eukaryota; kingdom Metazoa; phylum Chordata; class Aves; order Passeriformes; family Petroicidae; genus Petroica; species Petroica traversi. The sequence continues at coordinate 13,114,683 of JAHLSL010000017.1, forward strand.
TGACAGGGGAGATCCTAAAGTGCCTTTAGCTCAGGGCTCTAGAGAGGCAGAATGGTGCGGATGGGGCCATGACAGGGAACCACACATCCCTTCTGCTCCACCAGCTTGTCCCTGGGCTGCAGGGGCTGCTGGGCCAAGGTGCAGCTGGCCTATCATGCCTTCAGCCCCACTGCTGAACCCCAACAGGAGGGCAAATTGGTGGCCACAGACTCACAGTCCTCATTCAGGACAGTCCCCAGGTATCTGTCTGCAGCACAGGTTTTTCTCTCACCACTGTTAGGCTGTTATCATAATATATAAAAGGCCACTGTCAGCTTACAGACAGACCCCTTCTTTTTTTCTCTTCTTTTTTTCTTTTTTTTCTCTTCTTTTTTTTCTTTTTTGCCAGAACTTGAAGCAAATAGAAAAGGTTTAAAATGTTTGCTGGGCAGGCGCGTTCTGTTCCAGTAAAAACAGCTGGTTCAGAAAAAGTAAATATTATGTTACTATGTAGTAGCCACACCACAAGCAAGACAGCACAAGGAACCTAACAGCAAAACTACCCAAATTAAATACTGCATTTCATTACCCAAGCTAAGAAACAAACACATAATGTAAAGGAAAAATTTTTTTTTAAAACTCATCTCAAATTTATTAAGTACAGGTACTTCTGGTAGCACTAGTAAAGAAATATGTGTTTCAAATATATATTTTCAATACTAAAAGCAAGATTGTAGATTGTAAGGTATAAAAGTTTCCCAAAACAAAATTATTCCTTTACAAATATGGAAGATATCAGAAGAAATCTGATAAACACTGGACTCATGAGGACTCACACAGGCCTGATCTGAAGTATTCCTGCAGAACAGGGAAATAATTCTGTAAGAAATAGTGATCTCTAGGTTGAATCCTTTTGTTGCTTTCCATCCAAATTCACTTAATTCTTAATTGTCAAGATCACATCAGAAAGCAGGTCTATGATTTGCAACTGTGGCTTAGCAGTAGAAGGATTGTAAGATATAAAATAAAGTTGTCACCAGACCTATCTCAACTCCCATTGCAGTTACAAACGTTCACCTTAATGATTTCTTCTTACTCTGACTGCACAATTCTATCTAGAATTTAGAGACCCCTCAGAGGAGTGATTTGGAGACCTTCACGGCTGGAGGTGTTCAAACGAACAAAGAAATGGTCCTTGCTTGTAGTGGATTTGTCTATATTTGGCATCCATCTCCCTTCCTGACAAGACCATCAATTACATAATCTGTAAAATGCATAGTTTTATGATGCCTGCCTGGAAATTACCTCACGTAAAAAGTCTGTTTCAGCTGATTGGTTTGAAGTACAGTATACTGCAAAATACTCTTCTTCAACCATGTAATCTACAGCAAACCCAGAGCTTATCATCCTCCTTATCTGACTTCCTACATCCCATATCAAAGCCCTTCACTTCTCTGGTGATGCTTTCAAAAAAATGTAAGAGGCTTTTCCTAAATGTGGGACTTATTCAGCAGGTCACACTGGGATCTCATTCATAAGATAAATCATTCTGTAATAGAGATGGCAAAGAGACAAGAGTTAAACAGCTTTCCAGCTGGGGGTATGAGATAATACAGTTTTAGGAGGTGCTGCTGGACTGAGGGAAGACTTGGTAAGCATCAGCCCATTCCACCCAGGACAGTACATCTGTGTAAGTGAGGTCTACAACTGCCTGGGAGGAGTTTTGCTGCAATTCACAGCAGAAATCAGCTGTTCCCCTCAAATTTTGGTGATGTCACCCATTCCTTCTCAACATGCTGCTTTCTGAAGCTCTGTCTACCAGAGTTTTGAGGAAAAGCCTCAGGATAACTGAATATTTTCCCCTTTTATCTCGAGCAGGCCCCTTGATGAAGTTCACCCAGCATCAGCCTTGGCCAGGATAATTTGAAAAGCTGATCTAAGCTGTCAGCTTCTTGTACCTTCTAACCAACCACCCTCCTCTCTCACCCCTCAGGACAGTGATGTTTATTGTCACAGCTGATTTTGATGGCAGTGTGGAGACTTGTTTTCTTTCCTTTTAGCTGACGTGCTGCAGGGGTCCTGCTGGGAGCAACAAACATCCCCATCCATTCACAGGGACCAAAACCCAGCCTGAGGTGATATTTTGGGAGTGCAAACAAACAACTTCCATGGAAAATTGACCAGAAAAAACATTTCTGAGCAGTGCTGCTGATTCCAAATATGTAGAGAGGAGTTTAGCTGTGTTAATAAGATCCCAAGGAAACTGCCTAATAAATCGTTCAAAGGGAAGAGTAGCCCCTATATCCCTCACATCTGCTTTGCAATGGAGAGCTTGGTATTGCTGTGCCCCCTGCCCCCATGTCTCCAAACTGATCAAGAGTTATCAGTGATGGTGAGGGCTTTTTTAGATCTACAATCAGCCTGCATTCAAGGACCACCTTGTCTCCATCATCGCTGGGCAGAGATATCGTGCATGTTCCATGGGACTTCACCACGTGTGGGCTCCTCATCCCCAACAACCAGCTTGCCCAGGCAGCAGGGGGTGAAGTCATCTGTCACATCCACCTGTGTTCAGAAATGAAACACTGCTCTGGCACAGATTTGCTTTTGTAGTTATAGCAGTAAATAATTTTAGAAGTTTACTATTGCATATTAACTTTAAGATTCTCTTGTCACTCTTATAGGAAAGTGGCAGTCCTTCATTTTAATATGAGGGAGATATTCACTTTCCTGAACATGGGCTATTGGACCTCTCCCAGTGACTGTTCTTACCATGTGATATAAAATTCCGGTTTTCCTTCCCCCAAGCTTGCAGCAAACAAAAGCATTTGTTTAGGGGGAAGCTTCTCTAGAATGACACAGTTCAGAACAGAGTCCCATGGAGAAGAGAGAGGAAGAAAACATGGCTTAGGCAGGAGAAGGGGAAGGCTAAAAGGTTTACTCCAGGCTTTCACAAGAGGTTATGAATATGAAAAGATGTACAAAGCCATGCAAGAACTTTAGCAGCTCATGTCAGCTCCATCACAGCTGGTCTCCTTCTAGCTCATCTCTTGCCTCATGGGCCACCCCAATCTACATATAAATCCCAGGAACAGCTGCATGAGGAATACACTGCCCATTTTTTAGCAACACCAAGCCTGTGTCAGTGTGTGCAAACCTAGAGAGGTAGTAAAAGGCAGTGGAAGTCATGCCGGTGTGTGACAGAGTGGAATAGCAAGATGAGCAATGCTGGAAAGAGGTGTGACTCCACTGAGGTCACAAGGGCTTCTGATTGCCCCCAGTCGGCTCCAGCCCCAGACCTGGGAGGATCTGGGCATATGTAAAAATAGGGTGTGGAAACAACCTTATCTTTTTAGCTGCTTTCCTGTATTACATTTGCTGCCTGCTTTAAGCCACATCCCAGGGGCTGGGTAGGGTTAGTGCAGGGCTGTTATGCTAACTCATTCTTGACTCCCTGGTGCAAGAATCCCCTCCCTTGCTTTTTGTAGTGCCCAAGGGCTGCCAAGGGATCATCACAGGGCTTAGCACAGAGCTCATCTTGCTGTCTCACTATATATTGCACCGTGCTGTTATTCCTTCACTTTTCTGCCTAAGCAACAAAGGCAGTAACTTTCCATCCCAGTCTAATTCGCCAATTAATTCAAACTGGGATTTCCATGAGGTCACACCCACCTGTATCTGGCCATATTTTCTTTGTTTGCCTCATTCAGTGCAGGCAAGCGATGGGAAAGGCTGACTAACGATTAAATCTGCCCCAGCCTTTTGCTGTCAGCTGGCAGTCAGCAGGCAGACTCTGGGCACAGGGGTAACGTGTCCAGATGTGTCACTGCCAAACTGCCTGGTGCCAGAGAAATATCCCTTGTCACACCAGGCTTTTTTTAACCTCTCTGCACAGATTAAAATCCCTGTAGCCTAACTAACGTTGTTTGCCTCAAAACTGTTTCCGTCAGAGGAAAGAAGAGTGGACCTGCTTGGGGACATCTGCTGTACACAGTCACTTCAGGCAGCACAAAGGGAACTGCAAACAGAGGAGCCTGCATTCCAAGACTGGCTGCCATACATTTCCCAAGGTATTTTCACCTTCCTCTGCTTTCAGGAGGCCTTTTTGGTCTCAAGTGTCCCCATAACCACACAGAGAGAGGAGAGGAAAACTTGGATTTTACACTGTTTGGTACTAACCCTGGGAGAGATCCCAAGACACATCCCTCCTCATCATCAGCAAAGAGACTCATCAGATTTATGCTGAGTTTTTATGGAGGCTCACTGCCAGTGCCCCAACTACAGGGGTCTTTTATGTTTAAGGGTGCCATGGGATTCACATAAGGCTGAATTGCCTTGCTGCCTATACAGTTAATGGGAGAAAACAACCAAAGCCCACCTGAAGCCCACAAAAGGTCACAGGCACTGTGAATCACAAGCTGATGGAAAAAAAGCAGGATAGGGACCAGTAACCCTGAGAAGTTCTGCCTTTTTTTGTGTGTGTGATCCAGCTACAGCATGAGCTTGGGATGATTCCCCTGAGGAAGGAGGGATCTCTCTGAGAAAGGATTTCTAAAAGAGGCTTGAATCCTTCAGCCACACAAAATTTGAAAACTTGCAGCACAAACCCTTTTGAAGGCTTTCCCCCCCTCCTTTCCCTGCCCCTACCACAGAATGTATATCATGCCCAGGACCCCAGAGAGCGATCAGGGCAGGAAAACAGTTTGACTAGGAAATCTTTCCAATGTCAACATCCTCTATCCCGGGGCCTTGCTTTCCGTGAAAAAATGGACTTTGTGTACACATTTGCGTGGTCTGGGCTTAAAGGCAAAGACCTGTCCTGAGGGTTTAAAAAAAAGTTAAAAGATACTTTACAGCCTAAAGAGATTGCACTCCCTGAGCACTCCAGTGATGTGTTTAGCAGCATTTAGCCACATGCTTATTTAGACTGAGCAAAACCTTGGGCATTTCAATGCAGAGAAGCCCTGGGGCCACAGGGTCCTACACCAGACCTCATATCCATCAACACTGTAAACTGTTGCTCCACTCCTCAGCAGAAGCTTTGGAGTGATTTTGGGACTTCCAGGCTATTCAGGCTCCCAGAATCTGGACTAGAACACCCATGGCTAAACAGATCCCTAAGGCTTTTATGTCCCCACCCTTAATTTCTACTGGACCAGGAAAACCCTGGCTTGACCAGTGCTGTGACTTTTCCATGTAGCCAGCCCAGCTTTGGCAGAGATGAGAAACAGAACCAGTGCTTTAAGGCTGAAAGGCAGACTGGTGGTGGCTGGTCCTGCAGAGTGACCAAGCAGGATCTTCTGAGCTGCACCAGTCAAGCTGAACCACGGGTTAGGAATTGCCACAGCATCATTGTCTCTCTTCCTTGCCTCATCCCTCCTCAGCCTCAAGGCTGATGAAAGGTAAGCCTTGATGCAAACTATGCCCAAACTATGCTTCCCTAAGGGACACATATCCCTGCCAAGAGAATCCATAAAACAGGGACATTCATGACTACCATGCTGAAATGTTGCCATTTCAACAGAAATATTATTAATTCTGCAAGGCAGGAAGGCATGAGCATTTTGAGAATGCACAACACAAAGAAGCAGCTTACTTCACAAGACTGACATGAGTATTATTTTGAAGGAAGTCGTATCCATGACTAAAAATAAACCTGTGCCATTTCCCTGCTTGAATTTCCGGTAGATCTTTAAAGAGTACAGAGACCTAACCAAGCCATTCTCTTTGAAGGAAACATTTGAGATCATTAGCAACTTGCCTGCTGGGAGGTTCTCAAATCCAGATGTCTTTGTGGTAAATTTGCACAGAGGGTTTGATACCTATTTATCCCCTCATTTACAAACCACGTGCAACTCATAAAGTCAGCACTACGCTAAGAGAGGCATAACTGGCAATTGCTGTGCTTGCCATAGACAGACCTTGGATTAAAATGAGGTTTTGCTGTTAAGTGAAAATTTAACTTCCAGGCACAGTTCTTAATTTAAAACATCTGAAAAATTAACATTCTCATTTGGGCATTTTTCCAGGTGAGATGGTAGTGCCTGGATATTCTCTCTGGACAAACTACCTCATTCACAGTAAGTGTCTGAATATTTGGCTCACTTTTCTAATGTATGTAAGTGAAGAATTATGTTGGTTTTATTAATCACCCCAGAATAAGTTCGTCACTCCTCACCACAGGTTTTTGTTCCACTGCTGCATCTGGGTCACTAAAAGCAGACCTCTGACAGTTCCCACACACTTTGGTGGTTTCTTATTTGGATGACCCCAGTTGCTTTCATTTTGGATAATTTCTTGAATCTTTTCAGCACCTGTCAGCTCTAGAGTTTAAATATGCTATTGGTCATGGGCTTTTTTTGTTTGGTTCGTTTGGGTTTTGGGGGTTTTAGGGTTGTGGGGTTGTTTTGTTTGGGTTTGGGGTTTTTTTTGGTTGTTTGTTTAGGTTTTTTCCTACAAGTTAAAATCTCTTAACTCATTTATATTCCATGATTCCAAGCAAATTTAAAACACAAAGGGACTGTCCACCCAGTACATCCTGCAGTGGGTACCCGCTCTTTTGGTTTGTTTTCCAGGCTCTTCTTATTATGTCTTCAAATAGGACCTCATGGTCATTGTAAGCTTGAGCAGCCTTTTTAAGGAAGTGGCTTGTACCTCATCTTGGTGGAAACTTGGGCTTACAAAACTGAAGACTTTTACCTGGGGTCTAATGGACTCCAGTATGCCATGCAGAAGAACTTGTATAAAAACACGTAAAATAATCTTCATGTTCTATTTGGTGCCTGCTTCTAATGTCTCTGATGGAGAATATCAACCAGTTTGGGGCACCATCCTTCAAAAAAAGACAGAAATGAAAAAAATTAGGGTGTAGGAAAAATGACCTGCTAGGAAGGGTTGAAGTTGATTGGTCTAGTAGGGGAAAAAAACACCTACAGAGAGATACTAAGAGCCTTTAAGGACAAGACAGATGCAAAAAGGGAGAAAAGAAATTATTCATATGTTCTGTGGAGATAGGACAAGTGTAATGTATTTTGATTGCACCAAGAGAGACTAAGGGTTGGTGCTACAGACAGCTTCCTCTAGTGATAAGGACAGTAAACAGTGGAAAAGATTGCCTGGGGAGGTTGTGGAATATCCATCACTCTTGGTTTCTAAAAGCAAATGTGACAGATGTGAGTTGGAATAATTCTGGTATAGCTGGACCTGCTTTGGGCAAGGACTGTGGATAAGTTTATTCCTCATGGCAGTCTACCAGAACTATTTTTTAACACTTGGTGATAATGCACCTCATAGGCAGAGAGGATTAAATATGTAATCCAGTAAAAAAAGCCTGTCTCAAGAAAAGAAAGAAGATAAAAAGGCCTTGGATATGGCTAAGTTTTGGGGAGCTAGAGGTGTGCTTTAGTCTTCAAAGAGTCCTCTGATCTCTTTTTGTTTTGCATAAAGTTAGTATAAAAGATCACTTTGTAAGCAGCATTAAGAAGCCTGTTGACTTCAGAAAGGTCACTTAAGGGGGATAATTTGGGTGGGTACTAGAGTCATTTCAGATACCTCATCGAGTTTCTTGTATCCGTCCCAGTGCTGGGCCTCTTGAGAGGAAGTGCACATATTGCCTGGCCAAGCAAAAATTTGTGCTATAAAGTTCAGGATCCTTTTGGAAGAGATTCAAAGCTAAACGTAACATTTTTTTTTAAAAGAAAAAAAAAATGCGGGGAGGAACACAAAAATTCCATTTCCAGGAAACTGAACTGGAAGTTTAATGACCACGCACAGAATGGGAAAGAGAATTAAGTGCACCATAAATGTTTATGATGAAAACATTAGAGATCTGCTCACAGTGCATGTCATGGAGACTCAGTTTGCCATGTTTCATACTATGGACAAGAATTACAGATATCCAGGTGGGGGAGAAGGTTGCTGGAAGAAACAAGAAGACTGTGTCGCAAAACCAATAGGACCATCTTTCAGAATTCCAGTTGGCTTCTCCATAAATAATCCAGTACTTTTATATAAGCCTCCTAAATGTTCTTCATAGTTAATTCAGTAAAATCCAAAACTGCATGCTTCATATTAAGGTGCCCTCCCCAACAGCAACTCATTAACAGATCTTCCAAATTCTGACTTCACTGACACAGTATTTAATGAACTGTTGGGATTCAAAGCAGAGTTGAAATGATGGGGAAATTGAGGTCTAAAACAGAAAAGACATAAGATGACATATTTCCAAGAGCTTCACAGCCTTTCTTTCTGTGAATATTCTCATCTGTGCTAGTATGAACTGGGAGAAACTCCACTAAATGTGGCAAAAAGCCCCAATAATTGCACATCAGCATAGTCCCACTGTGACATCAGGATCAGTCCTGAAAGTACTCTCATGAATTACCATTTAGATCTTACCTTTTTTGAAAGCCTTTTGCAATAATTGAGAAGAAAACAACTTCAATAAAAGCACTTCACAGTTCTTCTCACTGCATAATGACATTTGATAAGAAGAGAAAATCTATATTTTTTTGTTTATGAAGCTGATGTGCCTTCCTAAGGCATACAGCAAAGTCAAAATACTTAAAACAATAAAGCATTTCCAAGATAAATGTTTCTAGTTACAGGATATCATATGAAAAGTGGCTGAGTAGAAGAAAAAATGGTATTTGACAGGTTATGAGTACATTTGAGACAAAGAAGAAAAAGACTGCTTAAAATGGCATACAGGCTATTTTGATAGTCAAGATTTTCAAGCCATGGGAAGTGGACTTGTAACAGCAATTAATGCTTCCCTTTCCTTTCCAAGACACTCAGACCTATGACAAATACCGAAGTCCATCCAGAAGCAAAAAAACTTGAAGAACAGCCCTCTATCCTGATACGAGTGTAAGCCTTAAACTCACATCTGACTAACTGGAATGGTCTGTACTTCTTTAAACAACTTTATGCTAGGAAAATTTTGATCAGGATTTATGGACCACTTAAGTTTCATAAACAATATGCAACTTATTTGATTTTTTTAAGCTGGAAACCTGGAAAGAATGGAGTTTCCAGCAAGTGTTAATTTCTTAATTTTTTTCCTTGAAACAGAAAATCACATTTTTTCCATTCAGTACAAAGCCAAAGAATAATTCTCAAACATACCTAAAACACAGCCTAAATCTACCAAGTTTGCATAACAAAAGAAAAAAGGGGGGGGGGGGAGGTATCAGGGACATTGGGAGAAAGAGAATGGCTTTGGAGTTGAATGACAGCAGTTGGTGAAGATGAACGAAGAAAATTGAATTCTGTACATTTGTATTGTGTGGATTAATTTATGGAACTTGAATGTCTTGCAATGTTCTTACTATGGGTATATGAATACTTTTGGTCAAGAAAAACACCCTTGGTGAAGAATAAAGAAATTACTAGATTTCAAACTCTGAAACTAAACTCCTAAACTCTGCATGAAAGGCCCATGCTGAATAAGAACAAAAATCACAGATTCTTATAAACAAGTACAATTAGTCACAGTTATGTAGACAGGAGTATATATTCAATTTGTAAGCATATTTTAAAAGGAAAAACGTTTTTAAAAATTTTCAGAATAAGACATAATATACTGAGCAAAATCACAGCACAAATAGGGAATTTCTTTCCCAGGAAATGTCATTACACTAGAGGATCCTGGGGCTGGCAGCATGGACTGTAATGGACTGAGGGCTCACCACAGAGTCACATTTCTCTTTCTTGGCCACCAGTGAGGGTGCTAACACTAACATCCCTTTCTCTGGAAGCAGTCCCACTTCTGTAGAAGTATGAATAGCTAATTCCATATGTGCTTGCTCTTGGGGTTTTGTTTTGTTTTGTTTTGTTTTGTTTTGTTTTGTTTTGTTTTGTTTTTTGTTTTGTTTTCTTTATTTGGCCCTGTGAAGCACAATTCAGGTGGCCAGGACAGCTCACTCATATGTATTTTAACACTGAAGAGAGGCTGTTCAGGTAATGAGGTGTCTATAAGGCAAGGGACTGCTTGGTCCTTTACTTCTTTTATTTGCTATGCATCATGCATCCTGGGGTCCTCTAATTTGTACCTAAGCCTCATATTACTGTTCTAGGTCATGAATTGTCAGGTTCTTACAGCTACTTTCTCCTCTCCCTTTGCTCTTATGTGAATGTTCTGATAAAAAATGCAAATGTTGTAGTTTCTAGATATCATACAACCTCAGGTGGTACTTATTAAACATTTTTGAGCATCTCACCTTGATGTTTTCACTCATCAAACACTCTTGAAAACTGTTTCTAGCATTTCATTTGTAACTCCATGCAGCTATTAATTAAAAAGAAAATCCATACTACAACACTTTAGCTTCCTTCCTTGCAAATTTGACACTGTTCTGTAATTCTCCTAGCACAGATCATATCACTGTCAATAGCTGATCCTTAGACTGGAAAATGCAACATGAAATATTCAATCTAACACCAGCCACAACATTTGTTGACTGCACTTCCAAGACAACTTTGCTCTTTGGTGTGCAAGTTGGTGTCACTGCCAGTAAGGCCAGAGGGGTTTGTGGTTCTACAGAGGCTCCTTTGTGTCAGCAGTGAGCATGGAGTAAGCCCAGTGAGCATGCTGGAGTGAAGGCTGGAATACTGACTGGCTCTGGAGGCATGAGAGAGCTGGTAGAGGAATGCAAGGTACCTCTTCTTCTCTGCTCCTTCCCCTTTAGTTTTACCTAGGCCTGCCCTCCAGTCTTAGTGTCTGCCTTTCTTTTTCAAAAGGATCTTGTTCAGCAGCTTTACTTGCTTTTACAGGTGGATCTACTCTGGAGACCACACAATTCAAATGCCTGGACTCACCAGATGGCAAAAGTCTTGCGCAGAATTACATGACATGAGGCATACAAAGCAGCTGGCAGAAATCTTTGCCTCAGTTCCCAAAGCATGCATGAAACTGGCAAATTTGTTGGGAAAACAAGCAGCACAATGATAAGCCTTCTGATTCCAGAAGAGCTCATGTGATGCTAACTGGTGGGGCTCTGCTGTGTGCTGCACAGTGCTAAGTGATAAAGCCTTTAGTTTCACAGGGTCATTAATGCTGATTAGACATCTTGAGTGCCTGAACTTAAAAAATATTTGGGACAGGACAAAAGTATTGTGCCAGCAACAGCTCAAAACAATAGCACAGACCAGAACAATGGGAGAAGCTATAGATTGCTGATTTTCTGGGCATTTAGGGTTGTTTATGGAGGGTTTGCCAGCTCCATAATACTATTGTTATAGTATTTAACAATACCTGAGAAAACCATCCACAGAAATTCATGAGAAGACTCTGAGTAAAATACACACCATATGTGTTGTAATATAAAATACTAGTTTTAACTGATGCTGTTTCTTGACATCCATGAGACATGCTCATAGGGAAGTCCATTGCTTCTCTCACTGTGCTGCCTATGAATTCCCTTAAAATTCCCTGGGTAATTGCAAGGAGTTTTCATAGGGCTGAGAATCTGTTCTGTTTGACTCCAGGGATCTGTGATGTATGAAGAACAAACCTCTGAAAATTAGATTGTTTTGTCAAAAAAAATCATCTTAAACTTTAAATATTCCAAAACCAAGAGATGCCAAAGTAAATTTTGCACACCTCAAAGCAGTACAAAGTAACAGGCCCCAAAGAGTAAAGGGAGATTCCTGACTTGTGATTTAAGTGCTCCTTTCTCTAAATTTAAATAACAAAAAAATTTTCAAAGTATGAATCTCTTGGGCACTGTCATGTTATGTCACCAATGAATTCATTAAGGAATGTTAGCTCTACCTCTACTGTTTGAAGTGCCAGAGGTTTCTTTGCCTAAAAAGGCCTTTTATTCCCAAGGACAGAGGGAAGAAGAGGGTTCTGTTCATATTTTTCTTTCAGAGCACAATGGATTAAAACCAAAACAAAAATCCTAAATAATGAGATAGTTAGGAAACTCATTCTAAAGGATTCTGGAGTGCTGTAATAGTATGTCACCATCCATAGTAGAACAAGGCTCTGTTCCCTCCCTCTGCACAAATTGCTTGATTGCAATCACTGCCACAGTTTGTTTCCAAATATTCAGCACAACATTTTTTGTTTCTAGCCTTGGGCTTATATGGGTTTGATCCAGCCTGCCCTGAAATTATTGGAAAGACTACTGTGTACTTCAGTGTCCCCTCTTCCTCTTGCTGGAGCCTGTTGGCTGCTCCAATGATTTCTCATGCTTTCATTTTGGCTGGCCTTCAAGTCCTTCCAAAACATCGTGCCTCTTGTTCTGCACACACTCACGGGGGCAGAAAGAGGGAGAGACAAGATAAAACTCCTTTGCTCTGTTGGTGGCCAAGGGGCATGGAATGGTTCACGTGGCAGCAGTGTAGGGAACAACCTGGATCTCCTGTCCCAGGCGGCCCTCGGCAGGAGCCCCAGCCTTCCCCAGCTACTCCCACTCTGTTGCAATGCCAGTACCAGCACAGCCAAGAGTCAGGCTGCACCTCTCTACCTTTGCCAAACACTACATGTTGAGTTTTTGAGGTCCCTAGACACAATCCCATTCCTAACCCCGGTACAATGCCTCCCACTTGGGTGATTTGTCCTGTAACATTTGATTTTGTCTCAAAAAATGAATGTGAGTGCTGCTCCTTGTTTACATGCTAAGATAGCACCTAATTATCTCTAGAGATAATCTCTATTTGAGTGATCTGCTTTCTTGACTGCAAACACTCTGGGTTTGTGAGGCATTGTAAAGAGTCAGGTGTTTACTTTCTAGGTACTCAATACCAAAATACGTATCAGGCTATTCTCCCACTGACAGCCAACAGCCTTGCACATCTGCTGGTGGGGTATTTAGTAATTGTGGGCTGAAACTTTCTTGCCTGGCTTTATCAATTTAATGCTAAGTTCTTGGAGGACTGTAGTTTGCCCGCAGCGGCAGGCTTTGGCCCATAGGTACTTCCCTTTCATCTTATTTCTTGCTCACACTACCACTTCTGTTTGATGGGCTTAAGTACCAAAGGTGTGTGTGTGTATATATATATATATATATATATATATATATACTTTCATTTTGACAGCAAGTATTTTCACCAGACTGCTGTTAGCACTTTCTGCAGGGAATGTTACTCTATTCAGGGATGGTTTGGCATATATTTTCTTTTTAGCAGCTTGCTTTTATAGTTCTGTGGCACTTCTAAGCAGCGATTAAGCTTTGTCATCGTTACAGGATGGTGACGCAGGACTCCTCTTCCAAGATAAATCATCTGAACAGAGTGGCCCAAGTCAGGGCTGTTATCTGAAAGCACGAGGCTGAGGGTGGCAGGCCTGCTGAAATGACTCCTGCTGTGGTCAGTGCAGTGTCTGACAGTCACCTGCTTCCCATCAGCCTGAAAGACAGTCCACAGTGTGTGCACAGTCAGGGAGGGATGGGCAGCCAAGGCAATTTTAGGGTCTCAGGTAGGTCAGCTCTGTTAGGCAGTAGTGAAAAATATTTGTGGTGTGGGGTGGAGGGCACAAGCAAGATTTAACTTCTGCTGAGGCACCTGTAACTATGTCTACACCATTGAATAAGGGAGGATCAGGGACTGATCCCTGGCCCCAGTTTTCAAATGGAACACACTAGATCATGCCTACCAATCTGCAGGGGAGTTGCTTGAAGAAACCTAAGTTTGAGTCACCCAAGAGAAGCCAGGGATGACAATTAAACAGCGTGGACAATGTGCTACCAATACTCAAGTGCATTCCCACTCTCTCTCTTATTTAGAACACAGACAAACTAAATGCTACATACATTTCATCAGTTTTGGGTTGGTTTTGCACATACCCACATGAACCCCAACTGTTTATCAGGTCTTTGATATCCCTGGCCATGTCTGCCAAACAGTGATATCTCCAGGTTTTTGGAGACACACTTCTGTTTCAGAGGGTGCTCTGAGGAAGTGTCTGTGATCTGAATGCTCTGAGCCAACTGCATTCATCTATGATGCTCTAGCTTGTATGCCCAGACGGCCTCAAAAATTCTGTGCATGTGGGTGGGAGTTCTCCTTTGGCATATGCCCAGTTCCACAAAATTATAGATATGTGCACTTGTTTCATGTGGTTTGTTGTCAGCTTCCTTTCAAATGCTTCCTTGACAATGGTAAATAATTGGCTTGATTGCTTTCTGTGCCTTTCTCTCACCCATTTTTCTAGCAATTTGAGGATCTCGTGTCTTGGTTCATCTGCTGTATTTTCATGACCAGAAAATTAAGTCAGCAACATCTAATTGTTGTGTACCTCGAAATTGTAGCATTGCAGTTTCAGCATCATGGAGAGTCACAAGCAATAATTCTTTTAAAATGCTCTCTAGTGATTTAGTGTCATTTTCTACTTCAGTTGCTTTACACTCTCAAACTTAATGGTGAAACGACTCACATCAAACATGATTGCTAGACATTTCTTCTTCCTTTTGGTGACTTTTGGTTTTGTGGTGACAATGAATTCAGTTAAAAAGCTACCAGCTGTCTTCTGCTGTAGGAATTGGTCCTCCAAACTACAACTCACTAGGATCCCATAGTGTTGCTGTCATACTGCCTTGTTTTGGGACAGGATAAATGATTATCTGTTTTCTGGTGGTAAGTAATGGTTATATGTGGTAACTATGTCTGTGCTGGTTTTTTTCCTTTTTTCAGAACTCAGCAGCTGTCTGATGGTGGGAAAATAATATAAATAATGTCTGCTCATTTAAAAAACTACTATTAAAGCCATTTAAAAAATATCTTTCAACACAGCTTTGTTGCTTTTACCTCTTTGGCGCATAATCCTAAGGGAGTCAGCAAATGCATGTGAATGACATGGCAGAAAAGCACATTTTATTGTGGTTACAGTCAAATTTTATTCCACTTACTGAACTCTCTCAAACCAGGTTATGGCCAGCAAGGGGTTCTGAGATACATGCTGCTCCCAGGAGATCCTGCTAATCTTACTCCTGTTGTTGACAGGAATTACTCACTTCTTCTGCAGATAGAAGCCTAAATGCCTCTGCCAACTTTCTTTATCTAGATGAGGTCTGTAATCTTGCAGAGGAGCCATTTGACTTACCTGAGTGCTTTTAACACTCAAACACCACCGCTTGCCATGAAGCACTGGGAATCATCCTGCTTTTCCAAAGCAAGTAATCCTCATCCAGGAAGATATTTAGTCATGAACTCCAGCTGTCTGCAAATGGCAAGCTTGTTCCAGTACTTGCTGAGGTTTTCCTCGTGCAGACACAGCATGGGGAAAGTGGAAGCACACTTATATACAGGCTTCAGGGACACCCAAAAGGCACTTTTGGGAAAAGGGAGCTCGATTTCCAGCCAGCTCTTCTTAGATCTGAGATGAAACAAACACTGAAGTGGAGTGAAGCATGGGTATTTGAAAAGAACGAACATCCTGTTGCTCCTGGTAGGAAAAGTGTGTAAGAGAAGGGTGCAGCAAAACACTCACGCAGGGTTATTGTAATCTGCAAAACAAAAGATGCTTATCCCTGAGTTGCTACAGTCATTCACACAGTGACACCCGTGACAGCCCTGTCGACCTCACCTTCAAGGGACTCAGAATAATGATGGCAGCTTGAATTTTATGCCATCCTACCACCATTACAGTACTTTGTTTGACTGAGTTTTTCTCTCAAACAAGGCTGAAGTCTAATGCTTCACCTAATTATTACCACCTTACTGCTTCTTTCACATTGATTTCCTGAGGGTTTTTCCGGTTTGCATCACGGAGTTTGATTTCAGGTTTTTTTATGCTATCTTGTATTCCTGTCATGAGGTTTTCAGAGTTTACAGCATCATTTCTGTTTCCATGCCTTTACACTACATTACTACTATGTGTCTGCAAAATCTGACTCTTGGTCTCATTTCCTGCCTGCTTGACAATGTTATTTTGTATTATTTCTTTTATCAGTACATTTAGTCTCAGTGACTTCTCTTTCCATGAATACTGTCTACAAAGTCTTTGTGCACAGAGACCTTTATTACTTCTCAGATTATTCATTTTTTCCTTTTAATTTTGTTTTTCTAGATTTCACTTCTGTGCATTTGTGTTTTGCATTCATATGGGTCCCTTTCTGTGTTTTCTCTCTTCTACTAGTGGACTAATAATTCTGGGTCTGGTTCATCTTAAATCTTGTATTTACATGGAAAATTGCTCCTTTCCCTTCCATACAGCTCCAGCTTTTGGAGGCTGTTGAGGAAAAATCTCATATATAGGTACTTTGAGATTTGATAATCACAGGAGTTTTGAAGAGTTCACAAAATGGTCATCTGTTCCAGACTGAGCAGATATTCTTTTTGGGTAGAAACAGTCTTAGAAAGTTTTTAGTTTTTCCCTTGGGTACTCACCAGCTTAGTGCTGATGCATCTGCTCAGCATGTGGCTGCATGTCTCAGAGATCAGTGTGGCCTCATTTATTCTGTTCCTCCTTCTGCTTGGCTTCACCACGTCCTGTATCTGTTTTCCAGTGCAGCTACGGAATGTCCAGATGAAGAGCATGGTCAACTGTATACAGGCA
Source organism: Petroica traversi (assembly GCA_025920805.1). Classification (NCBI taxonomy): domain Eukaryota; kingdom Metazoa; phylum Chordata; class Aves; order Passeriformes; family Petroicidae; genus Petroica; species Petroica traversi. Next base: position 13,131,163 of record JAHLSL010000017.1, read on the forward strand.
GCTATGGCACAGTGCCATGATTATTGGTTTTTCTTTAGCTGAAGGATCCAGAATTCATCCCTAATGACAGATGCAATTGCAATTGCCAAGCCATAAAGGCTCCCAGTTAGAAAACAAGCCAACGAGGGCACACGTTTACTTTGACATTGTCAACAAAACAGTCTGTTCAAAATACTACAAGAGGTGAGAATGAGGCAAAAGGAGGGCAGTGGCACTCAAACCTGCAGCTCCACAACAGCATTCTGTGTGCTGCCAGTGTGGTGACAGCAAGGTGAAGGCTGCTTTGTGGGAGGTTTGCACTGAATCACATCCATTTGCAGGTGCCAGCAGACACAGTGTGGATAAAGAGCACGATGAGCACACTGCTGGCTTGGACATGTTTTCCTTGGAGATAACGCCAGCGGAAGAGGCTCTGATTAATAAGCTTAAAGCAAATGCAAATCTTAGTAATGCATACTTGGAATCCAGTCCACAAGTCAGCATCTCATTAGAAAGAGGTGTACTATCAGTAAAACAGTGCATCAAGGCTGTTGGTGTGTGACAGGGACAAACAGATGGGGCACTAGAGAGATCACAGCCTCTACAAACATGAGTAGAAAGGGGCAGATTTGGGAAAGAAGGCATGTAAGACAATCTTTGAGAAGCTCGGCCCCTACCCCAAACTGTGGGAACATCCACCAGTGCTCCACTATCAGCAGATGGCTGGAAACTCGCTGCTAAGATGTGCACTTTGTACCTTCCCAGTAATTGTTCCAGGCAGGAAAGGACAGCCCTCTGCTTCTGAGTGGTAACTGCAGCCTCCAGGAGGAGGAGTGCAGGCAACCAAAAGACTCTCCCAACCCTCTAACAAGCTCATTAGCATATGTCTTTGCTAACGATAGGTATGGAACCAGTCTACTTCCAGCTGACAGATCTCTGGGTTATTTTACCATTAGGGAAAAAAAAACTCAAGCAAACTGGGAAATCACATCCAAAAATAGATTAAAAGAACATGCAAAGTGGAAGGTCAAGAGTTCAACAGTTGGGTAGTGCCAGAACTGGGACAGTTTACATAACCTTGCTGTAGCCTCCCTGAGTGGATGCAGCAGTTAGTCACAGGAACATGAATCGGGTTTTTTTGAGAGAATCCTGACTCATTTGGTGATGTAATGGCCAAAAGGATTAGAGAGAAAAATAGAAATATTCCTCTTCTCACATTCAGGCGGTGGCACTGTGCAAAAATTCAGCCCCACAATGGAAAGAGTATTACTAATTTTCTTCATGCTTCTGCAGTACAGCCTGCCCAGAATATTTAAAATTCTTCACAAATAGTAATTAATCTTCAGGCTGCATCAGTAAGAAGACATTTTCATCTCCATTTTGTATGGTGGGGGCAGAAGCACTATAGTCAAAGTATTCCCTCGGATAATCTGAGTATCCTCATGGAGTCAGTTACTTCTTAGACCTGAAGATTGCTATGTTAGTTCTGTTACACAGTGAGGCTTGGAGACAAAGAGTGATAGGCAAGAAACTGCTCACTTCTATTTTTTTGGCATTTGGAGGTGCTTCTTTGAAAAGTGTACACTTCTGGGAATCACAAAGCCCTACGTGGGCCTATTTCCTGGAAATATATCTGCAGTTTATTAGTGCATCCACTGTGGTATTGGTCTCTACAAGTAAATGGAGAAAGTGATATTTAAGAATAAACTTGGGCTTTATTCTACTGTAGGAAGCCAGGTTTCCCAGCATTCCTCTGATGCTCAGCAGAGGGCTAATGCTGACAGCAGAAGAAGGACAATGACATATCTTTAAGTATATTATCTGTTCTTCATCTCTACAAAATTATGTGACGTAATATACACATACTGCCTCCTGTGTCTTTGAAAATATACTATCCCAAGAAGAGAACTGCTATATTCCTTGGCTGGATTATAAATGCAACAAATTACTGTTGTGCCCAGTGTTCTCATCCCACAGGCTCCTCACTGTAATTTAAAAAATATTTTTACTGAAAGTCAATACCTTCTACAAACTTTCACTGAGAATTTAAAATATTTATTTGAGTACCTAAAATAAGAGTCAGAATTTTTTTTCTGACTTGAGTAAGATGCGACTTCTAATAAATCTGGAAGTTATGAATAATGGCTTTAATATTTTTATGATATTTCTGGATTTCCTAAGGTTGTCCCACATCTGTTTTTTCCCCTGTGTTCATCTGTAGCCACAGAGAGAGCAAACACATCTGGAGCTTATAAACACAGAAATTTAACTTTTAGAAAATGTGTGATGCCATTTGAAGATGCTATCCTCACAGTTTAACAGCTGCTTTGCTGGTTTTGGAAAACCTCTGTGTTTTGTCTGAAGAAATACCTCTTCCAATTTTTGGTTTTGGGATACTCTAAGACAGTAAGAAAAGCAGGCTTGAATTAACATAAATGTTTGAGATTAGACCCTCTAAAGCAATAAGGAAGGCTTCTTCTGTTTATTCCCTAGAGATATAACGTGATGTTTCTTCTGTCTACTTGCTTCCACAGATGATCTACCTGACACACAAAAGGCAAATTGCTCTTTTCCTATTCCTGCCAACACCCTTCCTTCAACTTCTGTGTATTAGTGTGACTACTGCTGATGAAGAGACCAGTTCAAACCTTCCCTTCTGCTTCCAGGCTGCTGTTCACACCTCAAAGATGTTGTCCCCAGGGAGGCAGACCTGCCTCCTCAGCATTCCCTGGCAGAAGTCACCTGTGAGTCAGCAAGACCCATTTTGCACTCCCCAGTTGAAGCACCTCTGAAAATATAGTGGGATGTTTGAGGCAAATACTGTCAGCCTCCTAAAATACTGTAGGCAAGTTCAGATCCATTTTTCCCCCCCCACTACTCTGTAATTATTTATAATATGCTATACATGACAGGGTGGTAAAATACACCCAGCCGAAACCAAAATGAATGGAAGTGTTGCCAAGTTAGCAATGTGAAAAGGGAGGAAGTGTAAGACAGAAGATAAAATGGTGAAGCAGATTAGTGACCTATCAGTCTGTGACTAGTGCACTGGTTTGAGTGAAGAATTTGAGCATGACATTAGTTTATCCTTATGAAAGGTAATCTCAATCATAACATTTGTTATTAAAAAAAAAAAAAGACTCTACAGCATTTAATACTTTGGGGACCTTTTAAAATACAAGTTCCTTAGGACGTGACTTTTACAAATTATGGCTCAGAAGAATCCAGCAAATAATTCTGATGCTTGTTTCTGAGAGTCAGCTTAGTTTTACCAAGAGTGGCTTGACACAACCAAGTAAATTGATGTCCTGCCCTGTTCTACAATAGAGCTGTTTTTATATCTCCTTGCTATTACAATCATGAGCATGTTTTGCTTCTCAAAATATTACTTTTCATTGAAAACTGTGGGCATTATTTATTCAGCATACATTCACGATAGCTATCACTGATTTCTTGTCCACTGTTAAGTCCAAAAGACACTTGTGTATCATTTTGTGACTGTTACCCTGTATTTCCAGATGTTACATTATTAATAATAATAAATCCTAATCAGGCTCTGTAATTTTTCAAGTTGCTGTAAGAAGCCATGTATCTCTATAGGAAGATATGATCAGGGAACAGGAAGGAGGGGAGAAAATCCTGACACCACATCATTTAGCACATGTGACTGCAGAATTAAGGTTTTGACAGTATATCCATGAAAATGACTGATGGAGAATCAGCATTTCAATGGATATTATTTCAATATTTTAATGAATAATTGTTTTAAAGTGAGGTTGAAGAAAGTAGTTTGGCATGAGGAGGAAGACCTCACAGATGAAGGTGAGAGAAAACAGTCATGGACTTATGGTTAAGGTATTTAGAAAAGTTGAGGCAATAAGAGTATAAAGAACTGTTCCTGTGTTATGCAGGTAAATTCAATTATTTCTTCTGTTTAACTGAGAGAATGCCTGTCAGATTTTCTGGGTGATTCCTGAAGGCAAATATAAACACAGTCAAGCCATGGTGGTGAGTTCTAAAGGACAAGACTTGTGTGAGGAGGAGCTGCTGTGGGACATGTGGGCTTGGCTCATGCTGAGGGAACACTACAGCACATCCCACCTCTGCCATAGGGAGCTCACAGCAGCTTTGTGATCCTAAGGGAAGTACACGTACCCTAAAGGGGAAACCCAAGGCTTCTGCCCTTGCTTCCCATGCAACAACCAGCATTTGATTCGTGGCTCCACACCTTGCTCCTCTTCAGCTCTATTAGCTCAGAGTCAGACTTTCTGTGACAGGCTGCCGAGCCAGTTTGTCTGCCCAGGCTTACAGCAGGTCTGTGGCTGCTGTGTGATATTGTTTTGGTCTGCTTTCATTGAATAGTAGGTTATTTTCTGGTTTGGCTCAACAAGGAGTGTCAAGTAGTTTTTTGTCTGTTTTTAATTTTTTTTCTTTGCTCAAGTCTGGTTTTAATTCACAAGTTCTGGACAAAGATTCTTTATTTCCACTTTTGTGATTATAAAATTAACTGTATTTCTTTTGCATAGCTTTTATAAGAAGAACATCTGGTTGTTTGATTAATGTCCAAGATGCTTAAGTTCCTCAAGAAATCTCTATTGACTTGTGGGGAGGTAAGATTATGTATAAACCCATAAAAAAAAGCAAACAAGGCATGCAAAAATGTCCCTTTTCCTAGAGTCACATGCTGGCTTTCTGCTGAGGAGCCTGGAGTATTAAGACACCACTTGCAGTCCTGATAGTCTCCAAGCTGGAAGTCCATAAATCTGCTCTGGGCCAGCTGAAGCTGCCTGCTGCTGGCCCGATGGCTGCAGCCTGAGCTTCTCAAAGTCTGCAGGATCAGGATCCCAATCAGTTTCTGTAAAGGAATGGACCTCTCCACTGAGTTGCAGTTTTCATCCAAGAGGAGCAAATCAGAAGTTGGTTTTTCAATTGATCCATACATTTCTACACTTGTGTTGATTATACTTTTTACACGGTAAAATAAATGATTTTTTTTAAATGATCTGTATAGAAGGAATAGGATGGAAACTAAAAATGAGCTGCCTAGGAGCCTGAGAAACTTGTTTCTTTGAACATCTACAACCAGGTTTAAAATGAGAAGTGACACAAGTGACATTTTATTTTGGAATTCCCCATCTTCTCCAAATTCTTTATGTGAACTTGTGGAACAAACTCTGTTTGGTCCTGAATAGTAACGATAAAGAGTCACCTACACACAACCTACACAGTCACCCAGACAGAGAAGTGAAACCCTTTTTTGTTCTGAACACTCAGCTGTAGACATCTTGATAAGAAACACGTTTATATTTGAACTTGTAAAACTGTAATTTCATCAGGAAATCAAATTGTCAAGATGACATAATTCTCTAGTTAAATACCAGCATACAAAAATGAAATCCAGAGAGAACGAGGAGAGAAACGTAAACCTCATTTATTGAAAACTTGTGTTATAGTTCTCTTTGCTATCAACATATTTCATTAAGTTTCTCTCCCTCTGCATTTATATTTTGTTTGTCTCTTCTGTTCTTGTTGACGCCTAAACTGCAATTTCTCCAGTCCTAAGGCAAAAGAACTTTCCAAGCATAGGAGACAAGTGACAGTGAGATGTGCCAATCTGTCAGAATGGGAGCACCCAAGGTCACAGACGGGGCGGTTCTGGGGAGAGGACCTGAAGCTGGAGCATGTGGTGCTTTCCATGGGCGTTGGAGGTGGATGCAACACCTTGAGAAATGCTGGGAGGGTTTATGGCGTTGCTGAGAACCTGAAGGGAACAAAGTGTACAGAGAACTTTTCCAATCACCTGCCTGTGGAGCAGGGTGCCCCGTGACTGCAGGACAGGGCAGCCGGCGCATCTTTGAATACACCGCAAGACCGAAGCCCCAGCAAAGGTCCTGTCCTGTGGGGACAGCAGGTACACCCCTGAAAGAGAAACATTGCGGGGCTGACGCTCGTCCCAGCACGGCTGGCTGAATACTCCGTGATTAAATGTGGAAAATGGAAAAACCATAACTCTGGAAAGCCTCCCCGTATTTCTCTACCGCCGCTGCCTTATCACCCGCTATTGCCAATTTCAAGAACTACCGATAGAACCCCCCCCATAATAGTAAAACAAGGCGCCGTCTTTCACAAAGACGCCTAATCTGCTTAAGCTCGTTCTCCCATTCATCGGGGATGTCGAGACGTTCCGCTCACTCCTCCCGCCTCCCGAG